>VKOC01000006.1:27789795-27891869 GCA_009364415.1 Spea multiplicata
ATATAGAACAGCACTGACCTGAAAAAAAGATTCTGGCTCCTAACTTTTTTAGCTGGCGCCTGGATTCACAAAAAATTTGTCAAGCCCTGCATTAGGACGATATCAGTCTGTTACTTTTTTACTATAGATTTCGCTTTTATGTATCTTTAATATGTTTATCCAGTACTTTTCTGTTAGGATTCAACACGTGCCATCTCGTATTGAAATGGCATGTGTACACCCTCTTCTGGAGTGAAGAAGAAACCTTAATGCATATAATTTGCAGATTTATGTAAATACCTTTTTTTAGGGCGTTTATCATCACCAGAAAGTTCTAAAGCTACAGTACTTATGAATGCCTGACCCCGTTGAGCTGCTGCTGCAGGAAGTACTTTGCTGGCCATGTATAACTTATGTGTAATCAGTCTTCTCGCCCATTGAATTATGCATTATACCTGCCAGCTCAGCTCTTAGTGGAGGAACTTGACAGTATTGGCCCTTTATAATGAATTGCGAATAGGGAAGTTGAAATAGTCTCCTGATAACGCTCCTATTAGTGAATAGGTCCCTCTGTTAAGGAAATGTACTACAATGCAGTGATATATTGCAATAGCTTGTAAACCCCATGAAAATACATCTCATCTATTCTGTCATCTCAACAGGTGGATACAGGGAAGATCGAAGGTTTGGATTTTGGCGATCTCTCGGCAGGCTGTTGGAAAGCTCTTCCTCTTAAACTAATAAATAGGACTCACGCTACTGTGCCGATTCGGCTTATTATTAGTGCAGTATGTACAGAGTGTGTTTTTTTTTTTTTCCTTCAACTGTTTCTAAGTAATTTTCACTGAAAATAATAATTTATCATGCATCTGCTTTTTCTCTGAAAGGTTTGTTAGCTTTCTGATCTTAATGGCACAGTAGGTTTTAGAATAGCCTTTGTATTTCTAAAACAGCTGTTTTTAGGCCTACAAAGCTTTATACCCTTCTACTTAAAGAAAAATGCAAAGAACACAGTGCTTTGACTGTTTTACTATGAAACTACTATTTGTGAAAATTTTCTTCTTTGCGTTTTGAAATCTAATAACAAAACTAATGGACATACAGCTTCCTGTAAATACAATGTGGAAAAAGTTATGTCCGAGTCAAAGATCTCCCTGTTTTAGTGGTTTTGTTTTCTTTGAATATTTCAATTCTCTTCTTTCTGGAAAATAGAATGCAACAGCCTGGCGTTGCTTCACTTTTTCTAAAGACCCGACAAATCTCGCGAGTGAATACCCCTTACATGGCGACATATCCAAGTTATCATCGCCCTCTGTGATAAGCCATGTGATGCATGCTACATATGATGGACAGGTAAGAGTTGTGTGTTTTTGTTTTTTTTTGTCATCACATGATGGTGAATTACCTTTTCACAGAATTCATATATTTTCCCCCATCCTGTTTTTTGTTTCTATTTTTTGTTGTCGCATTTAAATGTTTCAGGTCATCCAGTTAATTTTGAAATGACAGACTATGTGAGTAAACACTAAATGCAGCTTTTAATTTCTCATTCACTTAAGATATACAGCTAATCCAAACCTTATATCAGCCATGTGAATATGTATTTGCCCCCCTAAACGGCAACCAAACATCTGCTATAACTGGCAATGAGTCTCTTACGTTGGTCTCTTACCATAGCGCATAGTCAAGGGTAAATGTCAAATATAATACAACACACACACACACACACACACACGGGAGGTCAGACCTGTTTTAATGCAGCCACATTGGAGGATTTTCAAGCATAAACACATCTGTACATTTGATTTATTTTCCAAGGAAGCCTCACACTAGACCTTTGGAGGAAAAAACATAATCGTAAATATATCTGTATTGTAGCCAGCTTTATTTTTGATAACTGAAGGTTGAGTTTTTTTCACTTTTTTTAAATTTAATTGTAAATTCCATGGGTATTTTTATAAAAGGATGTTTTGTCAATCTACTAATGAAATATTAAAAATAATGAATTTTCTTTGTTTTAGGAGCCGGAATCTATTGTTGTTTGGATTGTGTTTCACGCTCCACAGTCTTACAACACATCAGGTACTGATTACAGCTAAATTTAAGTTGCTATTGATATTTTGCCCATATTCATATACGGTAGTTAATTGGACAGTCCGATCAGGGGACTTTTTATTTTCCTTTTCAATATCTTTGTAATTTCTCCCCATTTCTCTCTGTGTAACCCACTTAGAGGGGTGTAGTATAAATGAGTTTCAGTTCTAGAATACCTTTATAAAATTGTGCGAAAACTAACATGGCTGAGTGTATCAAGAAGTAGAATGTTTTCTCTGTTCCCCATCGCAGGCTCTTTAGGAGCAGCAGAGGAGTTTGTGGCAAGGGTTGACGTGGAAGTGGATAGTCCTGGTCCTGCATGTGTATTAAAAAGTGTCCCGCTGCATGCAAGAGCCGGGTGTGCTAGGATACATGCCCCTAAGGATCTGCAGGTACGTGGATCTATGAGGTTAATATGTATGTACTATAGTTGTATAAAGGTTATTGCCTCTGTGTAATCTTCTGCTTTCATGCTTATTTCTGCTACTGCATACCATTAGATCTTTAACCAAAATGTAAGAAGATTAAAGGGAGCCTGAGCGTTCATATTCTTCTTGGAGAATAGGTTTTCTGTTGCTTAGGGGGAAACCTAGAATTCAGACCAATGTCTCTATCGTGGTACAGTTTTGAACAATCGCCTTTAAGTCCACAGAGGCTTGCAGAACGTTATGCGTCAAATAGGGTCTTGTTTGAGACTTTCTGTACGACCGCTCCTTGGAAGAGTCACTATTTCCCCAAACCACCTCCGTGTTTAGTTCAGACAGTGGTTTGGTGGAGCGCCAAAGCCTAAACTGACCCTTTTCAGACTGACGTGTATTAAAAACGATTTTCTCTAGTTGTCGAGGGACATCTTCAATATGGTATGATGTGGCGTTTGAACCTTGTGTGCTAACTTCAGTAGCATAGCATGGGACAACTTTAGACTCAACCCAAACACACAGTTCAAATTTTGTTCAGTAATTTTGTTGCATAAACACGTAACAAATCGTCTTCCATGTTTTATTTTTCAGACCATTCATTTATTGTCTCACGTGGGTTCATCTGCAAAACAGCTGCTGCCGCTAAAAAATGCAGGGAATATTGCTGTCCATTTGAAGTTAAAGGTAACTTTATCTCCCGTTCTCCTTGTTCACGTCTTTATAATCTTTTACATTTAACTTTGTCAAAATATTCTCCCGAATAGCTGTAAGCTGTGTAGAGTTATGCACGTTTATTTGACGGACTCCTTAAACATCTATGTATAAAATACGAAGCAGAGACTACATCATACAGGTTTTCTTTTGATTTTCCTTAGTCGTCTAATCCAGACTGCAGTTTTACCGTGGAACCTGAAGATTTGTTCCTTGTGCCAGGAGAAGAGCAAATGGTTACGGTGAAATTTTCTCCCAAGTATTCTAAGCCTCAGAAAAGGTATTATAACGCCATGACGTACTTATACATCCTGCCAGCCAGTCCCTGATGGCTTTAAAACAAGTTGCTGTACAAGAAGTGAATGATTAATTTTCCCCTCTTCCTCTTAAGCCTTCTGAAAATCATTGTGCAGCCATCGGGCCCCCAATATGAGGTTTCACTGGTGGGGGAAACAGAGACTACAGTGAGCAGGAGTTCCATAAACCCAGCTTTGGTGAATGCTCCAGATGTTCCTCCAATTCTATCCAACAAGCAGTTTGTATCTTGGGGTGGCGTTACTCTTGGAAGAGCAGTGTAAGTAATGGGCTGGATCACCCAGCGTTTCTCTGGCATAACTTCCCCACCCAAGTGTTATATTTATCTTGTGTCAATTGCCCGTTGTGCCCGTATGTCAGGCAGTAAAGATGATGGTCAGACCAAGCATATGAGTAATCATAGCGTTACGCTAAATTGCTGTCCTGCAGTACATTCGGTCTGTATAGTCACAGGAAGGAATCCGTTATTTGTGGACTCCACATATAGCAGGGTGTCCCTGATATAGTAATTTTGTTATATATCACACTAAGGAAAATTAAATGTAAAATGATTTCCTGTAATCTCTGTATAAGGCATTTTATTTTCTGTTTATACAGTGAATAAGTCATGGCGCTGCATCACATCTGTATATGTGATCTTGTGCTCAGCTAAAGTAGAAATTAAACCGTGAAAAAGATCACCAATGTGGCTTATTTCACAACCACTATTGATCTCCTAGTTACAGATATACAAGGCATTAATCCTTGTGCTATGAGTAGTAGATCACTTGATTAGACCCCAACTGGCATTACATGCTAAAGTAGCTGTATGTTTGCTAATGAAATAGTAACTAAGATTGTCCGTGTATCTTATGATCCTTGGTTGTCATGTGGGATTTGCTGTCTTTGAAAAGGTTTGGATTACATATTTTTCTTAGTATAATGCCTGCTGTTGAAGCTCTTTTCATACAGGTCATAACTTCACACCTGCCATCGGGCGACTGTAGCTGCACAGAAACTGCCGTTTTCCCTAAAACTTCTGTTTTGTTTTTTTTTTTCTCTTCCCTTCTAATCACCAGTCAGCAGAAGCTGATACTCAGGAATACTTCTCCATCTTCAAGCCAGCATTTGCGTCTTTTAATAAGAGGCCAGGATCAAGATTGCTTTCAGGTTTGTTTCCCGCTGCCTTTGGAGGGGTTTATGTACATGAGACATCTTATGACAGTACATTTGTGTTTACTAGAAATGACCGTTTCATATATGTATGGGTGTTTTTTCCTTTAGTTGCAGACCATCTTCGGACCAGAGGAACGTCTGACCGGTAATAGAGAACTTACGATCCGTGCGAAAGAGGATGCTACTATCCACCTGATGTTTACACCGACTCGTGTTGGTTGTATGCTGGCAAAGCTAGAAATTAAACAATCTGGAATTAAAACCTCTCTCCCAGGTGTCAAGTTTACTGTAAGTGTGTGGCGGAAAGACGTCTGTTTAATATTTCTATTTTTAAGTTTATGTTCATGTGCTTTCTTTTTGCTAGTTTATCAATCATAAATTGCTATCCAGCTGAATTTATGCTGTTTGACTAATGCATTGTGTTCTTGGCTGATGCATATTGTTATAAATGTTATGCAACATGTATAATATTCACAATAGTATACATCAGCCCGGAGCGCAATGCATTAGTCAAACATTTAGTATAAATTGTAGTCAATGGCTATACACCAGGTCTTGGAAGTCCTTATTCCCATCATAGGTAACCAGCCCTGGAATATGTATTCATGTTCAGGCTAAAGTTCCTGCCTTGTCCAAAATAGTGTTACACTAGCAAACAGGACATTTAGATTTCCCTACAATTTCTTTTTAGCACAAAATAAATGTGCGCTTTCTCTAATGCACAAGGTGGGTTTCCCTTGAATCCCCCAGGAATATTTTCATGTGGTCGGGGGCATGCGCCAAATTAACCTTTTATAATAATCTTTTGTTTTTATTTTACTTGTGTTTAGATACCGCTTTCTGGCTACGGAGGCACAAGTAATGTCATTCTTGAAGATGTCAAAAAGCTATCCGACAGCTACATGGTAGCCCTAAAAGGCGTTTCTCCTGGAAGAGCGAGCAAAGTGCGCTTTTGTGTAAGAAACACCGGTTCGCGCGCTGCGTACGTGAAAGCCGTATGTTTTGCAGACTTTCAGGCAAATGCTGTTATGGATCCCAAAGTGTTTAGTGTGAATCCAGAGAAGTTCGTACTGAAGGAGAGGTCGCATGAGGTGGGTCTGCCTGATTTTATGTTTCCATTTGCCATGCCGCATCAGCCATCTAAATTTATATTAGAACTTGGTGTCATTTAAAGCAATTATATAGCTGTAAATGCCTTCCTTGGAATTTGACGTTTTGCCTTATATCTTTTAGTTTGTTACAATATCCTGCAATGCAACCGTGAGAGAGCAAGCGCTGTGTCAGAGCAGCACTTCGCTCATATCTACAGTATGCTTTTTCAGCGGTGATGAGATAGCGAGGCAACAGTACCGCAGGTATGGCAGAACCCGTCGAGACAAGCGCCGTGTGTGCGTATCAAATGTTCTTCATCCCAACTTATATGTCGATTGTCTTTAGTTTTACTTAAACCATACGTTGTGTGTAGTTTGTCCTCTGTAGCATAGCTTTTGTAGCCTTTTTGACAAGGTTGTGTGTCTTACCTTTTTTCTGTGCCCAGCTTTAGATATTGCATAAAAAGCAATGTTTGAGTATTGCAATCTTTATTAATAAACTGCGAGCTCTGATTTACTAGGCATGGCTTTTTCTGAGTTTTAATCTGTTTTGTTTTTTTCTCCTTTTTTTTTAGAGCATTGCTACATAAACCCGAAACAGTCAGCAAAATAATTTCAGAAAATCCACTATTGAAGAACACAAGATTTGATGAAGAGTTTCCTGGAGAACACCTAGTGTCTGAAGGTAACATTTTCCGGCATTAGCATTCAATTAAAGTTAAATGTATGTTAATCTTCAAAAATTCAAATTGGCCCTTTATTCTTTTGCTATTTGAGAGGCCTTTGTAGTAATATATGTACTGGTTCTTTTAGTGATCTTGTTTTGCATCAAAACTTTTGCGACATTTACTTAGATTGAAACCAAAACTTTTGCGACATTTACTTAGATTGAAACCATTTCTCTTTGTTAAATCACTATGTAGCATGTTAGGGGAAAAAAAAAAGTATGTTAACCTATTTTAAATGCCTACGGGTAAATTTGCTCTTCAATTGTAGTGTACGATTTGCCCCAAAGACCAAATGATGTTCAACTGTTCTATGGAAATATGAATAAAACCATACTCTCCGTCGTTGGAAGTGGGTTTGATAGAAATTCTGGTGAAGATCTAGTCCAGTCGTCGGTCAGAGCAAATGTAAACGGGTAAGGAGGAGAAGGCTTTGCTTTAAGGAAACATCTGCTCTAAAGAGTCTTGCTTGACCCAAAGCTATGGTTTGGATTTTTTCAGCACGGTGGGCAGTACAGAAAAACCAGGAAACACCTCTCTGGATGTGCTGCCGGTAAAAGGACCCCAGGGACCTCATTTGGTGGCCAGTGCACAGAGACCTGACCAGTCTGAGCAAACCTGGAGCGTGCAGCCAGAGTCCCTCGTGCTCTCTGCGCCGTCCATTAGTACGTATCAGTTTGTCATGTACTTGGTTACCGCTTCCATTTATTACTACCCCCTAGTTCTTGCTACAGTGTCAGCTGCTACCTTGCTGTGCCCAAATTACCCTCCTAAATGAATGCTCTTTAGTAGCCAAATATCCAAGTTTTACCCCTTTTAAGAGTATTTTTGTGTTTTTCTTTTGCAAAGTAATATTTTTTTGATATTTCTTTAAACTAGGTGGTATGGCAGGAACAGGTCATATAAAGCTGGTGAACAACTCTGTGCGGCAGTTACAGTACGAGTTGTCATGGCCAGCTCATTGCTTGACTATAACACCCCATCATGGAACCATTGAACCCATGTACGTATGTGTTTGTGTGTCCTTATGTATTTTTCTTATATAGATATTAGTTATTCTGTGTGTATATATGTGTTTTTTTTCTTTATTTTAGGCATCACATAGTCATCCTTGTCAGTCCCAACCCTTCCCTTGCAACAAAGCAGAACATGATTCCATGGAATGGTCAGATTTATGTGCACTGTGACAATGGGCAAAAGGTACTTTCACATTCTGTAACAAATGAAGTGCGTTTAATATATGCATTAAGTCGCTTTTGAAACAGCACATAGTGAGCCAGGATAAAACAATATTGTCAGAGTGTAAGAAAATATGGGCCAAACACAAACTTCGAGAACTTCGGGAACAACACATAAATATGTATGTGCGTCAAAAATAGGCAGAGTCACTTAGATGCAAACAAAGATGAAACATTTAATACGAACAAAAATAGACGAAGAATATAAAAAGAAGATAACAAAAATACGAAACAAGTCTTACAAAAGCCTTGGATGGAATTTAGTTCGTTACATCTGTCCTATGCATTCCTGAGGATGGAGGGAGGGAGTGTTGGGACGTGAAGTGTCCGTGGATGGCAAGAAGTACATCTTCACTCGACCTCTCTTCCCATGCCTCTCCATGTCTTACACAGGCCTAGCTTATATGTGGTTTGGATAGTGATGTCAGTCTATTGGTCTTCACCTAATTGGGTAAACATGCTCACTAAGATCTTTACGTCTAAACCCTATTTTAGGTGGTCACTGTACGCCTACTGTAATGTCCTTTTACAGTTACAACTACCATGCACTAACAAGTTACCATCCTATCTATAGACTGTATGTTCAGCAAATCCTTCATTCCATAATTAAGGTCAAGGAAACCTTGAAACCTACCATTGAAACATATTAATTATCATTTATTTATGCCCAATAATTACATATCTTTGACTATTGCCTATACTAATAATTTCATATGGTCCTTTATCATATTCTTAAGGTTAGAAGAGATGTTAAATGTGTTAGAATCTTTTACACAGAGATGGGACATGGTAGGGGCTATGTTAACTCATTGTGGCCCAATCGGCTGTAACAAGTGGCTATGGTAAGCTTTAAACTTTGCACATGAATGACATTTCTTATTGATAACCTTGTGTGTTTACATACAATAAGGCTTCTCTACTTTGTATAAATGTTAGCATTTGTAGCGAGAGACAATTTAATATCCGTTTCAATGCATGTCGCAAATAATGGCAGTTCCGAGAGACCAGCGTTTCTATATTTGAGTACAATACAAACACAATGTCGTTTTTTTTTCTTTAGTTTGTTAAAGTGCAGATAAGTGGGGATAGTAATTTGGAAAAGCCTGCTCCTAGCCCTGTAACAACAAAACCCCTTCCTATCCTTGCACCTCATCCGGAAACACCTGTCCATATGGCAAAACCACTGCCGAAGTCGTCCTCGACAAAGGTAGAAATTAAAAACCGCACGCTTGTGTTCCATAAAACACCATCAGGAGGAAGTTCAGGTAAGTTTCCATCCATATATAAATGTATGTGTGTGTATATACATTGATATAAAATTAAGTTACTTATATGTAGCTGTATTCTAAAGTATACGCATGTAGCATTGTCTGCAGCACCTTAACTTCACTGTTCATGATGAAGGGCCACTACTAGCATGTTTATCCAGCAGGGCCGAGCTGGCCCCGTTTTATAATTTAATCATTGGACTTTGTTATAAAGGCATAACCAAGTTCTTCCTGCAGCAGCTCACGGAGTTTGACCCTTTTATAATGTATCCTGAAGTCAAGGAGCTGACACCACAAATGTCTTGCATACTCTGTCTTTTGTGACTATAAACCCTTTGGTCTTGGTATTTCTTTAATTTTGCCAGTATCTGTTATGTTGACATGCCAAACAATTTGATTTCTGTTTGTGTTTTTAGAGACGTTTTTGGATGTTGAGAATCCAGGAGAGGAAGATGTTAAATGGCTTTTAACCTCTTTTGCACCTCCGTATGTAAAGGTAAATCCTATAATTAGTGGGGAAACTGCCATAAGGAACACAACATATTTTAGTAATCCTGGTTAAATATAACTTTAATATTTTTATAGTCTATTCTGCAGAAAAAATGCTAGTTCTATATAGGATATAGAACAGTTAAGTGTACCCTATGCAAAGAGCTGTGGATCTAGTCTTTATGCTATTATTAAACATGTATAATATATATAGTGTGTGTGTGTGTGTACTATGGTTAGTTTTCTAACTGATGTCTTGTTAATTTTCAGAGAGTTGATCACAGCGGGGATGTATATCGTGTTACTTATGCTGCCTTCAGGTGTTCACGTGTATCCGGTGTGCTTGCAGCTCATGATAAATTAAAGGTAATAGAAATATGGTACATTTTAATAGTGAAAAAAACTGGCTTGGAAACGTGTATATTACCGCTAAGATGGAAAGAGATGCACTTACATTTAGGGCTTTTTTTTTTATTATTTCCAGGTAGCCATTTCATTTTTTCCTCGCGACAAAGGAGATTATACCCAGTACTGGGACCTTGAATGTCACCCAATCTCAGAACCACATTTGAAGCACAAAGTTAGATTCCAACTGTGTGGCGAAGTAAGTTCTATAACTTTAAGTAGATCGTGGCTGAATTGCAAGCTTCATCTTGCTGAATTAACACCTTCTGAAAAGCGAACTGGGTTCTTGCATTAAACTTTTTGGTGGACTTTTCAGCCTGATATAACACTCCAAATTCTGCTGTCAGTATCTTCTCCAAAAATCCCAGTACTTGACACGATTCTGAAAAAACTACTGCCTTCCACTCATACTCTCAAAACTTTCAGAAATGTCGTGTGAACATAATGTCTTTCTTCTTGATTCTGGGACAAAATACAGCACGCAGTGTCTGCTAATATATACCCTGATTTTGTATCGGTACCTTCTCCCATACATTTAAAGATCACTCTGTTAGATCCCGTTGAATATTTGATCTGGCAATTACATATTTGTTCAGATCAACTTGTCTTGCTCCAAGCTTTAAGTTTTTTAAAAAACTTTTGCAATAGAATCCACAGGTGGGATTTGACACTACTTGCAACAGATCCGGGATTTAAACCTTTTCTTTAAATAATTTTTTTTATATAGTGCCATCAAATTCTGTAGCGCTGTACAATGGGCAGGACATAATAATTAGTATACAACATAACAATCTGACTTACAGAAACAGGTGAGGAGGGCCTTGCTCCAATGAGCTTACAATCGGTTACTTTTTTTTTTTAATACTAATTACTGTCACCAAAATTGTTTACTCTTCTGCCTCCTCCTATTGAATACTGTTTAATTAAAATATTTCTTCTCAGGGCGTCAACGAGGAAGTAGCCCCAGGGGCAAGTTTAGGAGAGTCACAAGTAAGGGCTGATGAGACTGTGAAGCCTAGGAGAAGATCTGGCTCTGAGGCATCCACTTTGAGGCCTGTGTATGTATCATACTTAATTTTTAATATGTTATTTTCAAGTGTCCAGCTAGTTCTTTAAGCTTGCTGGGCGACCTTTATGAGGGTAGTTTTAATACAATAATACAATTTCCAACACCATAAGCAAATAATGTTGGCAGAGGTTACGGTAAGTCCATGAACGGTAGGAGAATCCTGCAGATGAGACATCAGAAGTGCTCATTGTAGTAACGTTGTCTATATAGTATTGGAGCCCTGTGCATCCGCTACTAACTATCTTATATTGATCGAGTCGTATACTTTCCCTTAAATGAATGCCTTTGTCTTTTTAGGCAAGATGACCGGGTCCGTGGAGTGTATGCGCCTGAAGAATTGTATACGTTTCCTTCTACAGCAGTTGGCACATCTAGCACCTTGAAAGTGAACTTGCAAAATAACTCATTCTCCGCCTATATGGTAATAACTGCATATAGCATTAACAAACGCGAAATGACTCTGGGGTGAGGGGGATGTTTGTAATGTAAGCTTGCGTTTGAGATCTTGCTGTAAGCTTCAGACTTTACATTGGACACTATGTATTTTGTTAAATACCTATCACTTAATACAAGGGTGATTTTAAAAGCACGGGTTATGATTACCGGGCTCCTAAACTTCAAATGCCGTCTCCATTTCTTTAATGCAAATGTCAATTTATCCAATCATTTACCCATTTACCATTATATTATTTTCACACCTGATATGAGTCAAAATAAAACTACGTTTTAGTGAAAATTGTATGCTACGTTTGACTGCCATTTGCAGGCCGGTGGGACGGCAAACCTGACTGCGTTGTGTGTACGCAAATGGCCAAAGAAGTTTAGGAGACCTGGCGTAACATAGTTTTTCTGGAGAATGTTATACGCATGATATCTCACCAAATAACTTGCATGTGTGTGTTAAAGCATTTTGTGTTGACTTGCAGCTGAAATTTGTTAGCCCAGGCGAACCTTTTCATATGAAGTATTCCAAATACTCCTTAAGGTAAGTGTGTATAAGGTCTTTTAGATGGTTTACGTGACTTTCATAGGCAATATTGTAAGTTCTTACATGGTAGGCCATATTTCCCAAAGCGATAAGTCGCCGTTGCCGCTAACGGATGGATTCCATACTGTAGAGGTTGGGTTGTTGGTAACAACATATTCTTAGTTGTCTAATACCTTTAATATATGCTGTCATTTGGAGGTGATAGTGAGTGCTTCATCTGCATGTGAATTCTCTGCTCCTCGTACGACACTAAAGGGAACTTTTATGCAGATATTAGATCTGTTCAGGAGTACACAATGTTAGTGGCCGGTTCCACATAAATGGGACTGTGCTAATATAGATACATTGCATATGATCACACTGTCCATGGTACACTGCATTCAATCATGCAATGATTTGGAGCATCTATCGTGTCTCCCCAGTTTATTTTTGTTTTTACATCTTATGGTTTCTTGAAACTTAACACTGGCTACTGTTTTTTTTTGTTTTTTTTTAATTTTATTTATATAGAGCTCACCATTATATCAACCTGCCGGTGAAATTCAAGCCAGGCTCCGCCGGCAATTTCGAGGACCGCCTGGTCGTACAGACAGACACCGGAAGTATCTGTATTCGACTTGTTGGTGAAGCGGTGTCCAAATGATCTTTCCTGTTCGTCCCATTGTAGCTCTTCTTCCACGCTGCTGTCATGTAAAATATGTATATGAAACTGTCAAAACGAGTGAATATTTATATTTAACACTACACATGAACAAAGTGCATGCTCGCAGCAGTCAAACTGAGGTTATATGGAACATGCTTGTAATTTATTAGATGGGAGAGCAGTGTGGGGGAGGGTTCCCTTTAATTAAAGATTACTCCTTATTTCGGACACATGCTTTCCTCTACCTTCCCACTCTTTGACACGTCAACTAACGGCATAGGTGTGAAAACTGCCCAACTTTACCAAAATTGCCATTTTCTTGGGTTAATTTCACTTTTAAATGTAAGAACCCTTTGCCTGTTTTCCTGACGGTTGTTTAAGTGTAAAACTAACAATGTTTGAATGAACTTTTACTGTACTCCTTTTCATGTAACGTGGTTATTTATTATGTGTGTTTGTCTCCGGAAAGAGCCGGAAGTTTCCATAGCATCTCTCCTTGGTATATTTTTCTGTTGGTCTATTGATTTGTCAATTGTTGCGTGGACTGTAAATACGTGTTCATTATTAAAGGAGTAGTCCAAAGACTTCCTTAAACGTGCCTTTCACTAACGCAACTTTACATTTCAGAAATTGTGTGGATCACAATATTTCAGTATTTTTAGTAGGATCTTCTAACACGATCTACTCGGAAGGCTGGTTTCATGAGCTTTTTCCTGTCTGTAAATGCTAAATATTTTTTTATGAAAATAAAGTATTGAATTGACTGCTTTTGTCGGAGCCTTCTTTGTACATTTAGGTAGTTTAATGTCGTCAGTGTAGTTTATAGTTGACTGCATTTTAGACAAGGTTCCCTGCATTAAAAAGTTTTAATAACTTATGATAATAAGTTGGCTATTGCCTGACATTGTGAGGACCTGGGTCATGGCAAAATTATGGTGGCAACTATAGGCTCGGATTGGTGAGACAAACAGAAGTAGGTCTTAAATCCGTTATATTTAAAGATGAAATAATGGGAGCTTCCAATCTAAAGATTTCGCAGCAGTAGCTCCTATTTGTTGCCACTAGAGGGCAGGCAATTCTAACTTCCCGATCACTGTTATAAACGTCCGCGCTGTGTAATACATGTGTTGTGGAGTTCTGCAGGCTGCTATAAGGCAAAGGCGGTTAACATGAAAAAGAAAATACATTTTATATGGTTAATCCACTGGAATAATGTCTCAAGTGCATAATAAAGGTACTTTGTGTAAAATAGTACCTTCAACAGATACACAAATATCAAAATAAAGTTAGGTTATTAAAACAAACATAACCGTAAAATAAAAATGGTGAAATTTGTCTATTGTTTGGATCGGTTCTCAATCGGTCCAATTAGGCATGAGCTTGAAAATCCGTAAGGAGTCAAGGAGCATCATCCTGCTCACCGATGGGAATCACGATACCCTTGAACAAGGTTAATAATTTCACATTAAAGGAACGGGGGGGTCCATTCTGTCCTTGATAAAGCTTCATCTTTCTTCTTTCTGGGGTAATATCCCTTTATGTCCCCATCCTGGTAAACTGGTAGGATGTGTGCTAATCTGTGGTATTGTGTTGGGGAGATGGCACATTGGCAAAAGAGGTTGGGTATCTCGAGACCTTTAGGAAAGTTTAAATCTGTTAGAAAATAAATGTGGGTGACACAAATGCGCCATTACGGCATCCCTTCCAGATGACCATTTTCTGAATAATAGCTTTTCATGTTTTTCTGGTGGCAGAGAGAGCGCAGAGAAGCTGCTTGAGTGCTCAGACAAGCAGTTTAGGGACAAAGACGTCTAGAGGCTAACAACGCTACCCGTGAGGTGAGGGTGACCATGGATTCACATACGCACACACTTTCTTGTGTACATAAACTGCTCCCAGATATGCATTTTTAACCTCCTAAATGCCACTCTGCCTCCCTGATATGCCTTATGCACCCTAAATGCCACTCTGCCTCCCTGATATTCCTTTTACCCCCATATGCCACTGCTCCCTATATCCTTTTACCCCCATATGCCACTCTGCCTCCCCTGATATTCCTTTACCCCCCATATGCCACTCTGCGTCCCTGATATTCCTTGTAACCCCCTAAATGCCACTCTGCTTTCAGAAAGCCCCCTCACAAGCAGGCCCCCAAAAGCCCACCATTCCTACCAGGAACTTTGGCTAAATGGTAAGCTTACAGGCCAGGTTCTCAACTCCTGGTGAATATATTAATTTATATGTGTTATGTATGTGTTAACTGTCTCACTTAAATTGTAAAGTGCTGTGTAATTTGTATTCCATTTGTTATATTAATCTGCTTTACCGCCTTTTCTTTTTGGTGTTTACCTGTGACCCTGGCCTGTAACTTGTTCCGTTGACTGCGTTTTAATTTCATTCTTCTATACTGCGCTTGCAGATTTATATTGTTGTCACTGCAATGTATTTTCTATAACATTTTGGTTGGAGACACATTCATTTTGCATTATACCGGCCTGTCCAACACAGACTTACAGAAAACGCAAGGCCTGTATAATGCAAAATGAATGTGTCTCCAACCAAAATGTTATTGAGGCCTGCTTTGTTATTGGCATACCTGGAAACTTCTCGGCTCCGGAGACCCAGAGCCTTCCCTAGCGGGATGCGTCCAGGACTACACTCTGCCGTCGGTGGGTGGTCCTGCTGACGGGGGTGTTCCTGCTGACGGTGGCGGGAAACACCCCCATTTAAAGGAAAACATTAGCGGGGCGTGTCACTCCTGTGACCCGGAGGATTCGGGTCTTGACCCGGAGGAGCGGCGCTCTCCTGACAATCTCTGGTCAAACGCGTAGAGTTCGCAGGTATGGTTATTGGGCTTCCTTGGCTAAATGTCACCAGCCCTCGCCCATGTAGCAGACCAGATGACACACTACTGTAGGTTTGGTCTTTGAGCTACTTGAGATTTTTTTATACAATGGATTGTGTAAATTACTTTTTTCGTACTTGTTAGGGTGAATGTATTGTGCTAGAATACCAGTATAATGGGGTTTTTTTTTATGTTCGTTACCTGCATGGCTCTAATTCAAGTATAAAGCCAGGAAGTGGACTAATAATACGTAGACTTCATAAAGAACAATGGTTTCATACAGAGGTGCCCTTGGCCTGAACCATGGCTTCTCAACATACATTTTTCCACTGTGTTAATTAAAAAGTAAAATACTTAATGAGGTGGTTTTGTGTTCTATCAACAATGTGTTCATTAGGTAGCTATGTACACTTTGGGCTTTGCTCAACAATAACATTCTCACCCTGACACTGGAAGACAACAGAACACAGCAGGGGTTTGGATGGTGGCTGAAAAGATTATGCCATGCTCCTTTTTTTACCTTTTTTGTAGATTGGGTATATTTGTTAGCTTGCTGGTAGGTAATACTCATCCTACAAAGGCTTGTTCTTCATTGTGGGAGCCGTGTCACTAGTGGGAGCTGTCAGGTACGTCAGTCAAGTGGCATTGTCGATGTGTCAGTGACACAATCATAAGAGATTAGGTGAATACAATGTGCTCTGAATGTGTGTCTGAATTGCAGTCAGGACAATACGAGTTAAAGAAATGTTCTTTTCTTCCAGTGTCTATTAAATACGTGACAGCTAATATTTTAAAATGTTGGAACATGGTTATTGTGGAAAGCAAATCTTTGTGTGTTTTCTATTCGAGTGCCTAATTTATGCTACGTCTGCCAAAAACAAGTTTACTTTACAAGTCCGCTCACACAACTTTCAATTGAGAGACTTCAATTTTTTTTCGCAACGGAACAAAGCTGATACATGCTTCGTTTTCTGAAAAAGTTAAAAGTACTGAAGAGATATCTTAATGTGCAACTACACTTGAAACACTATATGGTAGTATACCAGTGTACAAAGTCTTCATGTAGACATCTTGGTAGCCCTAAGGACCACACAAGCACCTTACTCGGGTTTAAGTCCGTGGAGGTGGTGGTGAATGAATCCATTGATTTCAACTGTGGTTTGGGAATGTTGCTTACATTTGAAGGGTTTTATGGTCAAACAAAATAATTCAATTTGTTCTGTAATTAGTCTCATTGCGCTTTCTCTACAGTAATTATATTAAATAAGTTAATAGTTTTCAGTTGAAATTGGAAAAAACACTTTGGTTAAAATGGAAATACGCTTTTATTTGTTTCCTCTATAATGCTCAGATATAGTTATTCAGTATTGATGACTTTTATTCACTATGCACAAGATACCTGTGATGAAAGCCTCTAGAGGTTGGACGTCTAGGTTTTTCACCTGTGATAGCTGCCTTTTCCCATCAGTTTAGCTGGGCATATGTACCCCAAATTAGGACCAAGGTGTAAACATTAACAATGTAGCCAATGGAAAAGAAAAACCCCATCCCGAAAAAGCGCTCATGAGCTAATGAACAAAAGCAGCCATGTGTCAAACCAGGCAATGAGTTATAAACTACAGCCACGGCCAACCGTAAAACATCTGCCATGAAATACAGCACTCATAAAAAGTGGCTTCTTAACTTGGTGTCATACACTAAACTAAAATGCTGCTATTTAAATGGCTCTTTATGTCATCTGGTATAATGGATATTGTTACTCTGATTGCCCCCAAGCTGGTTGTCGTTGGTTTGGGGTATAGGCATCTCTTTCTACAGATACACACACAGTTCAGTGCTTGGTGGGGAGAGGTGGTATTTGTTGCGTTTATGTACACCTAGGTGGTTGGTAAAAGGAAGCTGCAGCCAACACACCTCAGCATCTACCTAAAAGGTGAGTTACTTACAATACTCAAGTCAAAAATAAGTTGAACATCCAAAGTTAAATTGTGTCGTTGGAAACTACATAACACATAAAGCATGTTGGCTCAAGGCATGGATGTCAAAAAAAATGACAAAATCATGTAGACACGCAGTTGTCAGGAACTGCTTTGTGGTTTTCTGTATTAAAGCTCCCTGCTCACTACCAAACAAAAAACAGACATCAAAATTTGAGAAGCAGGCTCTCCCGGTCCATGACTCTAGGTCCCCCAAGATTAATGGAGATAAAAGCCTTAGAAACAAACCTGCCAGAGGAAGAAGGGATAGCTTTGTTCTTCCACAGCATGACACCAGAAGCTTCAGTTCCCTAGCCAGTAGGCTGAAATTCTTTCTTCCCACATTAAAACAGATCAGAAACCTCAGATATTAAGAATTTCGAGGAGCAGTTGTGCATTGGAGTTTCAGAAAACTGAAAACTGGTTTTTGTATGACAAAATATATACACTGTATATAAAAATATATATTTTTAGGCACGTAATCCTGAATGAACAATTTCATATTTACCTGAATTTACCTTTTAACTGGTTTTAATACTTCTATGGAAGCAGGGACTCTCTGCCATACCCATTTTGGATGAACAGTTTCTGAAACTAAAGTAATTATTTCACTTGTTCCACGAGTCCACTTTAGGATCCGTCAAGAAACATCTTGTACAATTGTATGATATATAAAATTCCTGTGGCTAACTACAGACAAGCGTGATCAAAACTTTTGGATCCTAGTTGTTATATGCCATATTTTGCGATAGAAATAATGCTCAAGCTAATCTCAGCAAGAGCATGTCTAGGACTAAACAGAAAAAAAGTGCAAAAAGACAAAAGAAAGCAAAATGGTTCATATTCTCTTTTGGTTTAAAGAAAACAATATAACAAGGCCAGCATCCTCTGGGTTCTGAAAAGGTTGACAGGTGGTCTAGTATAATTTGGTCTCAAGGCATGAAGAAAGGGATCTGGAATTTGTGTATATCCCCCCCATAGCAAATAAAATACACCAACCCATACAGGCACATGCTTTTTCACCATCCAACATCTTTTACCCCAATACAGGGTGGGTGTTATGCGATGCTTGGTCATTGGATCTCAACCAAGCCTGATCAGCGTGTATCAGAACATACTTGGCCAAAAGCTTTGGATTTTTTTCAAGCCAACACCAATGAAATGCTTGTAGTTTCCAGTTTTAAATTTAACATCATTTGTTTGTAGCATATTTGTAGTTTTGCATCCATTCTCCAATATTTCACCGAACTCTGATAGTAGTTAGGGGGTCAAAGTTTAGAAGTAAGGAATAAGATACTCCAAACGTATCACCACTATCTGTCCCATGGCAAGGAGGACAAGTCTGTTTTATCACCAAGGATACACAGGAAAAAAAGGAACTTGTGTGATTAGATTTCATCCTTTGGCACATTCTTTATGGCAACATCCTTGGAGACCAAGAATGTGGGAATTTCGCTGGCAGAAGACATCCTTTTTTAGTCTTGAATGCCGTAGGTGGTTTTAAACTAAGGTGTGCTTTGAGCATGTACAATAGCGTCATAGAACGGGGGGGGGCAGTTAAGTTGGTTCTGGGTACCTTCAGGGGTCTGTTATACTGTATATAGGGGAGAGATTGCATAGGTACAGAAAAAGCAGAATAGACAAATGGAAGCACAGAACCCACATTCTTGTCTACCAAAGAGCAGCGTCTAGGGAACAAATTAGTTATAATGAACCTATAGGAACACATCAGGCAGATCAAAATGCTTGACAACTCACTTTTCACATTGAATCTTAAAATGAAATTACAATGTTCCATGCAGCCTTTCTAAGTAATTTTATGTGGATTCTTCAACTTGTTAAAGTACTTGCCATTATTAAAAGCTCCAGTTCCAGAGCTGCAACGCAACACCTTCTTGGTGGTCCTATATTCATGTTAATTGCTGCTTGAAGCATGTTTTTATCCATGTAGTTTAATGGTTAATACCAATCAAGACTTAGATGGCTCCTGTAATCAGGTTCAGTTTCTGTATTGTACCAGGAAAGGTTGTTCAGTCTCTCCTCTTACTATATGGTCAAGACTATAGCCATTAACATGACTCTCTGCACCATTCATTCTTTTAAGACTAGACAATCCACTATCACGTTCAATTCTAAACCGTAAATACATTTTTAATTCCTGGTATGGTATCAAACTTTTAAGTCAGTTTCTAGCTCAATGGTGTAACAAAATTTAGCAGTAACACCTTCAAATGAGGCAGCTATTAAAGCCGCCTCGTGCAGCTTGGACCATCTTCCTGGCTTTCTATAGAGCCTGTTAGTGAGCACACATATGCAGCACCCATAAACATCACACTGCTGACAACTATTTTAAGAATGTTTAACCCATTTCGGGATTTTTGGAGTGAAAGGGCTTTGTACCCCACTTGTTTCGAAGGGTGCGGACAACAACGTATAGTGATACTGGCAGTAGCAAATCAGTTCCTTCATCAAGTTTATTTATCCACCATAATGCTGGACATTACTACATGCTGGTGGTCAGCAACATGTAAAAATGTTACAGTAGCGACAGAGGACATATTTGGTACATCTCCTGTTCGTCCCCTTGTCCCCCGTAGATCTCCTTTTCTGCTCCTTGTCCCTCGTAGATCTCCTTTTCTGTCCCTTGTCCCCTGTAGATCTCCTTTTCTGTCATTCTGCCCCGTGCTTTCAGCAGCTTTATCCAGTCGTGATAAAGTATTTAACAGTTCACGTAAAAGTCAGCAAACATGACCATGAAACCTTGGGGGACATTCAAGTGCAAAACCAATGTTCTACTGAATATATTAATTGTGTTAATGATGCAGTAAAATTCAATTTAAAAGGCATGATTTGTGAGTTGACTTTATCAAGTATGAGCCTATCCAATCTTTGTCCTACAAAGTGTAATTATGTGCCACAATACTTAGTAATGTTATATGAAGGACCAAGGCTACTCCAAACAAGATAAATAGAACGTATCAACCAAAACACAATGCAAGATTGTCAATGTCAAACCATCAGTCCTATTCTTCTGCTTCTTTACAACTATCAGCATGTTAAAGAAACACATTGAAGCAGATCTTTACTAAGCTATGGGTATGCCAGCAGCAGAAAACATGCATATTATTTATGGAATTTAAGAGACATTCTCTCATTTACATAATAATTGCAAATGCCTTAGGAATTCATTTTAATATGTTAGTCATGATCTCAGGATGGCATCGAAGGGTCAAAGGACAGGGGTGGAATTAGTCACGGATCAGACTATGAGGCATGAGATTTGTATGCATCGGGGAAATGTTTCTCATTATCATGCATTAGGATACAGCTTCTGCGCGGCATGAGTCATTCCCTCAGTGTGCGGACCTCAAACTGAATCATTGATACCTGACAGTGCTTTTGCTTTCAGATCTGTTTGTATGACTAACACAGATGAGAAGCCAGGAGTCATAGATATTTAAACATTACATACGTGTAAAAACTCATTACAGTTTCACTGAGTATTGAGTTTTGTTTCGTTGAAAATACAGGCATTCCAATGACGTCACGTTACATACGTACCGCACACTTTAACTGAAAAAATAACATAAAATGTAAAAAAGCTATTCACAACTGAAATGGTGTAGACCCTTATTAAAGGCGTGCAAGCACAACACACTTAAAAAAAAGTCATGTTTCAGATACACACTCCCTGTGTATCTCTTGACACCATGTCTGACTCCCTTCCCCCCATGAACATTAGACTGAACCCTCCGTTCTACAAATTCCAAGGCTTTTAAAGTCCTGTCACAGCCTATGAATACAGGCCCTTTTGAATTAAAGGGATTTCCAAGCCTCAGGATTTTTGCAGTTTTGAACTATAAACGTTTAATTTTCAAATACAATTCAACATTTTGAAGTCTTGTATTCTGCACTGGTGTATATTAGCAATGGTAAGAAACCGAAGATATGTCTTAGATCCCTGTGCAGAATGCTCTTAAATGAGTCATTTGTATGCTTTGGGGACATTATAAATGAGCTGACCCTGAGATTCCACAATCCTTTAAAGGTCCATCACAAAGATTCTATTGTTGTGACTCATCAACAGTGACAACCAAATGATTCCGATAATAGTCCAAACATAAATCACTACTTGCAAAAATGTGATATACTAGTGAGAAAAGTAAGAAATTAGGTACTTATTACATATTTTTAAATGCATCAAGATCCCAAGTGCAGTCATTAAGCTAAGTTTCATGAACAAAGATCTCTGCTTGTTGGGTATTCCCTGGAAAAGGTTATTATGAACTTCCAGTTCCATTGTTTACTCTGATACATTTGATCTAGACCATGCTTAAGAGTATTTGCAATCATATGGATGTTTCAGTGTATGTGCCTTTGGATTTTTGAACTTGACCTTTGCTCTTTCATGCCTTTGCACTGATCTGAACCTTGCCCTCATCCCCATGTGAACCCTGCTATTATCCTTTTTTGTTGTTCAGCAATGTAATAAGCCTGACGGAAAACTTCTAAAGAGACAAGCAACTCTTCTGTGCATATTGGAACCCTACATCAGTTCTGATAATGATTGGCTGTTATCAATAAGTGGAGCCATGTTATTCACCATCAATGTTTTAGGCAAAAGTATTTTATGTGCTAGACGCTAAAGATGGTTTCTGAAAGGTAAAACTGGATAAACAGAGAACAATTTTCTCAAAAGATTCTGGACTGCTTTTGGCTGCTATCGGTGACTGCATACGCCATTTGGAATTGCCATACCTCACCATAGGAATATCAACATAGGCAGCATGAAGTTGTAGAAGTTACTGCAGATGATATCCTGGTGTTTGGCTGTGCAGATACCATAGAATAGGCCACAATGGATCATGGTCACAATTCAATGTGAAGCTTGCAAAAAGGACTAGGTGTAACATTACTATAACAGGGTCAACCAGGGACTTTTTCATAACCTAAGAACCAGAGGGTTTTTTTTAGCATTTTTACCATGTGTTCGTTAAACCTTGATTCCCTTTTTCCATATTTGATGAATCTGTCCAAGTTGTACATCAATTTTGCTTAAAAATTATTTCATTCTGTAGGTGCCACAGCTGCACAATGACCCAATTTATATTCAGCAGCATCTCCTTATTACAGACATACCCCTCCTCCTCCTGATCAGCCAACAGGGGGAGCAATCAGAGATCCCTGTAGTGTCTATAAATACCCTCTTGAGTGTATCCTGTCCTCCAGTGTATAACGGTGTACCTCTGGCTTTTGCTGATAAGTCCATTCTGTCAATGAACAGGACAGTTACGTCCTTATGGGCGTCTTGGCAATTCTTTTTACCCTAAGGGGTGCAGAACAGTTAAAATAGTTTAAACAAGAACAAGAAAGGATCAGAGATATACACTGATCAGCCATAACAGTATGACCACTGACAGGTGAAGTGAATCTTGTTATCATGGCACCTGTCAGTGGGTGGGATATATTAGGCAGCAAGTAAACATTTTCATCCTCAAAGTGTTTTGCGGGACCAAGGACAACACGGGTGATGCACCCACTATGCAGAGACGGTAGCTTGGAACAGCACGAAGGGCTAGGCAGTAAGTCCAAGGCAAATAGGTAGTACAGGGTCAGCGGGAGAGAGAACAAAATCAGGTAATTCCATGGTCAGGGCAGGCAGCACAGGATCAAAGTCGGGAAACAAAGCCAAGGTCGGGGCAGGCAGCACAGGATCAAAGTCGGGAAACAAAGCCAAGGTCTGGTACACGTATAAATCAATCAGGAGCAGGAACGAACAATGAGCTATAACCCAGAGCAACACGCAAGTGACCCTTTGAATGGCACTGCACTAATGGGACAGAAGGTTTAAAAAAGAACAAGGGAGGGAAAACAAACAATCAGCCAATGGGAACGTGAATGACGTCATTGCAACTGACACACACGAATGGCGTCGGCACGAAATACCAAAAACCGAAACTGAGTGTGCTACACCCGCGAGCGCCGCGGGTGTGCCACACCGGTGTGCTGGGGTGGTCGAGCACCGCAAACTAGTTGCGGCAACTCACTCATAACCCTGCGAGTGCTCGCTCATTCTTATTGGTGCGTCGTGGGCGTTCCACGGCGGAGCACATGTCCTCATGCATCCACTATGAGCGTGCCGTGTCGACACGTACGTCTCTGTGTATGTGACGCGCGCACTGAGAGGACATGTGTGTAGGTATCACACAAAGTTAATGTGTTAGAAACAGGAAAAATGGGCAAACGTGAGAATCTCTGTGATTTTGACAAGGGCCAAATTGTGGTGGCTAGATGAATGGGTCAGAGCATCTCCAAAACTGCAGCTCTTGTGGTGTGTTCCCAATGGGCAGTGGTGAACTGGTGATATTGGACATGGACGGCCAAGGCTCATTGATGCAGGTGGGGGGCGAAGGCTGGCCCGTGTGGTCAAATCCAAGAAACAAGTTGCAGAAAAAGTTAATAATGGTTTTGACAGAAAGGTGTCAGAACAGACAATGCTGACCCCTGTCAAATGCTAAAAGTGCCTACAATGGGCACATGAGCAGACCACAGAGCACAGGAAGAATTTGGCCATAATGTTACGGCTGAGTGGTGTATATGACATGCAGCACTGCCTCATACTTGGATAAAATCAGACACTCCAGATCTTCAGGTGCCAAGCAGCAGAGACTTTCAAGAAAGAACTTGTGCAGATATAATTAGCTGTTAGGATAAGGAAACGTATTGAGGAGTTTGGAATGCAAGATGACGGTTATCAGCTGAGAAGGCAATGAGAGGACACCTCCAAAGGACCAGTGCAGCAGAGGGGGTATTCACCTGAATAACCACACCATCTGAGGTAGAGCCTAGACAAGAGAGTCACCCAGAACTAGCAGAGAGAGGTGAATGGTCTATAGGGATGCCAAAGTCAGGGTACCGGAGGACAGGTCAACGATTAGAATAGCCAGGGTCAGGATGCCAGAAAATCAGAGTAGTCAAATAGGGGAGCCAGATATACAGGGATGGTTACGACAAGCAGGGTTCAGCAACATGGTAACTCTTATAAACCAAGAGAATACCAGCACAGGTGTTCACATGAAGCAAAACAACTGAGCACTTAATAAAGTTCAGTGCTGCCTAAGGCCCTTTTGTGACAGGTCATGCCCCCTTGTGAGCAACATGCGCCCACCTCCATTCAGGAGTGAATAAAGTGCTGGGAGATATACATTAATACCATGAAAATGCTTGGGGAAGGGAGCAAGGCCAGATATTAGCCAAAAGGGGGTACTCATGGGAAGAGGATCTATGGGGGACATGACATTAGCAGAATATCCAGTAGTGTCAATAGTAGTGTCTAGTAGACCAACTATTTGCACAAATGCAAAGACATACCTAAGAAGATGTAGCACTACAAGTATTAAAAGGAACAATTCTTGCTGGATGGTAAGATTGGAAGGAGAACACTCACATCATTACAAGATAATATTCAGAGATAAAAGATGCCATCCAGGCTTGTGGCTTGGATCTTATTACTAGCTAGGATTACCAAATTATGGTGGATTACTACTCCTGGAAGATCAAGGCAGTTGCAGATACCACCACAGAGGTCATTATATAATGCTACAATGTACAGTTTAGTCGCTATGAAATTCCAGAGTCTATAAACAACAGAAAATGGGCCACAGACTGTCAGTATAGAATTTTCACAATTGCCTAAGGAAGGTGATTTTAAACATGTGACCTCTTCCCCATATCATAGTCAGCCCAATGGTAAAGCTGAAGCTGCAGTGACAAAAAAAGTTTATAAAGAAAGCCATTAGAGATGGGAAAGACTACCAGATAGCTATACTGGACTGAACAAATATTCTAGCCAAGGGCACTAGCAATAGCTCAGTCCAGAGACTCATATCCAGAAGGACAAAGCTTCCAACATGACAAAAGCTATTGTTTTCTAAAGTAGTGCAGTTGAATAATATAGAAACGACGCAAAGCCAATGCTTACCATATCCAAGGAGCCAAAAAAATTCCAGAACTGGACATCGGAGAACCAGTACGCATGCAACCAAAACCGTCATCAACAGATGGAAGGTTAAGAAGTGGCATTTGCTTACAGAAAGTAGGTCTCCGCTCTTAGATTGTGGAAGCAACCTGTACAGGAGGGACATGATATTTCTCAGAGCACCAAGAGCACCAAGCCCAACCCACGAGGAGAATGCAATAGTTACTCCCATTGTTAATAGGACTGTGTATGCAGAGTCACTTGAAATACTGTAGAAGGTGAAGTTGCAACTACACCTGGTGCAAACACTGAAGACACGGAGATGCTCTTGCGCCAGTTACAAGAACACCTACCAGATATAAGTTATCAAAGTATAACATGTTGGTATTTTCTTTGTTTATAGGAAAAGGGGGATGTTATAACATGTAAGCACTGCTGTCATTTAAGAACAGTTTATCTATGGCACTGCAGAAAACCTGACTGTATGAGGTAAGCCATAGTAAAAGGTTACAATCATTATGTGCTATTCTTCTAATTTTGATCAAAAAGGCCTTTAGTAAAACTGTTTGCTTAAATGATGCCTTAAAAATGGAGCAGATGCGATAAATTCCCCTTTATTGTGCATTCCTTATATTATATTATATATTTTCCGGCAATGCATAGCAGGAACACAGTGCATGTGCTGCGTGCTATAGGGGCCTCCCTTGGTGCATAGGGACCCTCTAATGAAGCAGGGTGTTTGCAGAGACACAGACAGATACTATTTCTTCACTATGATGATCAGGGAGCTTCTCACTTCCTACTGGGCCAAGGTCAATAGGAATGAAAGGTGCACAACTGTATGGTTGTGTGTTTGTTCTGTATAATTCAAAGTTAATATTTGAGATGTCTTCTTATTTATTTAGCTGTGTGTTATACAGAAGAAGCTTGCTGGGGTTTGCCCTTCATAATGCATAGTGATATCAGGGGGTGAAATGCTTAACTCAATTGCAAACTGCTTCTTCATTAGGAAACAGAAGACACGTGTGTCTATATACTGCATACCGCTGTAGCAGCACAAGCACAGCAGCAATAAAAACTTACTTTGTATGTTGGTTCCCCTGGCTGTGTCTGTGATCCCCTTAAATGCAATTTTTGGGGGCCACAACTAAATGGCTGATGATGCTGCTGAGCATCCAACAGCTAATGCAGTGACACTGTTGTGCGTGTATAGGATTTTGGAGAGGACCTATTGTGCCAGATTTGCTGCATGGCATTTACCGTATTTTGACCTGACCCTGGAGAGAACGGACTTTAGCTATTCTTATGAATTTCAGAATGAAATCTTGCCTATACAATAGGCAAGAAAATAACCACAGATTTTCAATTTCCTATGTGAGTGCTGGTACAGCCTACAGCACCTTTTTTCTTTTAATGGTAGTGCTCCTCACTGTCGTATTATCATATGGCCACATATTACACCTGCACTGTCTTTCCACTACTTGTCTGCCGCTGTAAAGAGATATTCTCTTTGTCCTAAAAGTTTTGTACAATGAAGTCGTGTTTGGAAATACATTTACTACTTTTGCTATATCCATTATCCAAGTCAAACTCATTTACGGTAAGCTCTATGATGCTGTTTTAACAACTTATTTTTCTGTCTAGGGACATTTCCTTCTTTTTCAGAAATAGCTTGCCCGATCTGCACTGATTGTAGCTGTCACGTTCCACATGTCAAAAGAGCTAAGATTTGAGCAAGAAATTATGTTAACAGACTACTTTGGGTTTTAATGAGCAAGACTGCATGGGGTCTCTTATGCAGTGTGTTGACATGACTGCCAAACAGAGACACTAGCAGCATATCTGTCAGACTGCTGGGATTTTAACGTCGCTGGGGATATTGAACAAGAAAAAAAAAATCAAATCTGCTCGCAAGAATAAATAATCACTTCAATGTATGAAAAAAGAAAAGCAATCAGCATGGGTTCCTTTAGACTGCTGAACTTCTGGCACTCCATTGGGTATTTCCAATACATTGTAGTCTGTTAAAATTGTTCCCGGGTCTTTTCTCTGGAATCATTCCTTCGCTCTGGAGCGTAAAGATTGTTGTCATTAGGGAATACCTTTAAAATGAAAGTTGTGTGATAATTTGAGGCATTATGAACTAATACTAGAAAATAGATTTGGTCTATTTAATTAGGCTATTGGTTTTGGAGGTTAAGTTCTCTTTTTACTGAAGTATGGTCAAAACATGGACATCTTTAGGTAGCGGCAGAAGGGTGCACTTACCCTACCCCCATTGGAATTTCCCCCAAAGAATGTACAGTTAAATCTGAAGAAGTACAGAAGTCATCCAGGGCCCAGGGCCAGTCCTTGTCCAAATGGCACCCAAAGCAAACCTCTCACCCACGCCATGTCTTTTTCACCTTTAGAGTTCCAGTGGAGGCATAGATCTCTTGTGCATGATCAGTATGTAGAGGTTGTGGTTAAACCCCTCTGGGCCACTAGACCTAGTTCTGCAATCAGGACCATGTTTTAGAGTGACAGCCTGTGTCTGAATCAACTAAAGCTAAGACCGCCCTGCTGAAGACCTTTGGGAAAGGGAGATTAGAAGAATCAGGCATCTGCAACGAAAGAAGAGGTATTTAAAAAGAGAACATAATGATTGAAATTAAGGTGAGGAATGGATGTTCCGCAATCTCAAGAAAAATTGTCTGTGGACACCTGTGACTAGAAACAGCTTTGTTAAAGATGCAGAGGATGTCATCTTCTCGTGACGTTCCAAATTCAGGATTCCCTGCTGCACCGTGCAGCACAGGAATACCGCGCATCATCGAACATTAACGTCACTGCATGCCTCTTCTGGGAATCCCTGCCAAAAAAGTCATCTCATTGCCTAACTCTTCTGTTCATTCATTAACCTGCTGGCAGTATTGCACTGCAGAATGAAAACGAATTTCTTTCTGTAACGGCATTTAACATAGAAGTCCTGTAGAAGATCACATATAATAGAATCGGCGCATAATCTGGAAACTCCTATACATTTTGATCAAGTAATGGCATTGGCAGTAAGCTGTTAATAAGCCTCCACAAAAATGTTTTTTTTCTTCGTTCAAACAATACATGTTGCTAAGTCACTTGTATAGCAAGGCTTTTCGGATACTGTTTTAAGGTTAGACGGTATGGCGAACCAAGAGTTGGGTGGAATTAGATTCTTCTCTCTCTAGCGTCTGTCTTTTGTGTGATATTGCTATGTGGTGAACAGGATTTTGCACAGTCTAATCCTCCTTTATTCATTTAGTCTTTACATTGGCCATCGAACGGGAACGTGATGTGCTGAAGATCGAGTGAGCACTTGATTGACAAGCACTCCCCATTCAGAGGCCTCAATGAAAAGAAAATTCTTAAATTCCAAAGGGTCCAATTGAGATAATTGTATAAGACTACAATCACTTTTCTATGCAGCCTTTTTCTTTAATTCATACATATTGTGCAAACATGTCACTGAAATGATAAAATAATACCAAAAAGAGACCATTTGGGGCTATCAAGGAAGTGCTTACTCTTTAACAGGCAACAAGTACAAGATAGTTTCTCGATTTAAATGAGACGTGTATCGAGCACGTTCAATGTCCTGTTTTTAATAAGGATTGAAAGACTGTGTCGCAGCATGCGGAGGGTTAAAGGAGATTTGAATAAAGAGTTATTTACCATAATTTGAGTACGGAGGTGAGATGTGCTGACGCACAACATTTCGACTCGCTGACTTTAAGTATGCGCTATGCGTGGCTAACCCTGGCAAGTTTCTCCTACAAGATAAAAGGCTGTGAGATCTAGAATGAAAAGATATAATCGTATGTACGCCGAGGTTTTCGTCGTTTAGCTGTATGCCATAGGCACGCAGCACAGCATGTGGGCTGAATGCTCATCCATAAACTCCCACAATGCACATGCATTTCATTCTGTGACAGTGACAAGTGCACTCGGGGCGTGCAGGAATGTTCATTCAGCCGCCCGCCGCACCAGCAGAAAACTTCAGGTAACTGTAGCTTTTCATCGATACGTTTCCTAGTGTTTTCACCAGCACAGCGTACACACAAGATCTTATCCCTGAAGAAGGCCTTTACGTTCAGTTTATCCAGGACGGGATGAATGGCACCGGCCTCCTTCATGGTGATTCAGGGAAGTAACAAACAACGGGAACTATCATTCATTTTTAGCTGGGTGTTTTTAATCTTTTCACTGCAAAAATAACATTCGTTTTACAACGTTTAACATCTTAACGCACGTAATCCCTATTCTGAGCCCCTAAACAAAGAAGTGACATCAGAAGAGGAGAGGGGGAAAGGTGGATTCTCAGAACATCTGAGAGACATGACAGTGTTAACCCCTAAAAAACCCTAATATTCAATGTTTAACTGGAGCAGAACTATGAATGCTGGGAATTATGATTTCTACCTTAAAGGGACTCTTATATCCATTATATTCACTTTAATGCATATGTTATCTGAGAGGTCCCTTTAAATTGACATGGCATCCCCCTACAAATGCATGGGGGGGGGGTAGCATTTGCCCCCTTCCCAGCTATTTTCTGTCCAGGAGATGCCAGAGCTGGCTTGGTGAATGCTGTCCTGGGCATGTGTGGCCTGGGAGTTCTTTCCTGCTACTTATTGGCTGCCACAAGCAGCCAATCAGTGGCTACAATGGATGGGCCAACTAGGATGAGGGCAGCTGCAGCTTCTGCCTCGGTGATGTCTTTCATTTATTTACTATTTTTAAAGCATACACGTGACTCATAAAGTACATTAATGTGCGTTCACTTTTACTCGGGCTGTCAGGTACATTAAGCCGTCCCTTTAATTTAGTGGATCTGCTTGGATCTGCTTCACACATCCACCCTGTAGGTGTCAGTGTAGTCTGTGAATACCAATGTCAGGGCTGGGCAGGGAGCCTTCCCCCTCCCCCCCACACCTCCCTCCAGAACTTGCCTTCTCCTCCGGCTGTCAGAGTGAGATCCAGACTGGCTGCAGACAGAGGGGTGGAGGAGAGAGAGAGAGGGGAAGGCTGCCAGTCCCAGGCACAGGAGCCCGTGTGCGCAGACATACTGCAGGGGGAGGTAAGACCCTTTCATCTGCTCTGCGCTCAACACGCCGAGCTTATCACCGGCGTCAGGGGCAGCTGAGGGGGAGGGGGGGAGGCGAGTGCAGGATGTGGGACTTGCTGCTGGGGAAGCCGCATCTGGAGTGGGAGTCGGGGATAAGCTGCCCTTAATACTGTAGGCACCAAAAGTGTCAGAGGCCCGAGTTTAGTGCAGGCTTTGGGGTGAAAGAGCGTGGATTTGCCCCTTCTGTGACTCCCATGACCATGGACCTTCTCAGGAGGGGTGTAGGAGGTGCTGAGCCCACTGCACTGTTAAGTGTGATGAGGACTTGCTGGAGGACTTTGGGAAGTAAAGCATGCATTAATGCATGGTAATCATGGGGGTCTATTTAAATCTACTGCCTGAGACCCCCTGCGTGACAACCTGTGGAATTAGTCACCCCCATCAGCAATTGGTGTCCACTCAGGTACATAGTCACTCTGATGCCCACTCAGGTACATAGTCACTCTGATGCCCACTCGGCCACCTGCACCTCTCACCTTTCCACACACATGCCATATGTATGATCCCCTGAGACCAACATATAGATATTTACACTTGAATTCTGTTTGCATTTGGCATGTTTAAAACCCTTAACCTTTTAATACGTCTTGGGCTAATAGATCATGTGCTGATGTTCCTTTTATTCCCCCCCCATCAATGGGCCTTCATGTAGTATGGCGCTAATAATGATGCTCCATATGGAACTGTGTTTTCAGAAAAAATAAATGGCAATGTGATTTTTACCGGACATTTTACCGGACATTTAAAAATAAAATGCGATTTAATTAAATTATAACGTTTAGATGCCTCCCTTTTACTTTTTAAGGTGCTGTCCCACTTAGCCAAAAACTTTTTTTTCTGGTTTCTTGTATGCCTGGCAGATGATACCTTAGTAGATCTGTCATTTTACTCTTTTCAACAATGTTTAATCACAGAACGCTTTTAACATAAAACATTACAGTTTTGTTCTTTGTTTTTCACTTTTTAGTTTTCCATGGCAACAACCAGACTTTGTGCCACATGACAATTAATATTATTATGTTTAAGAATTTTGATTCTAATGCTGCAAATGGTTACAAACATGTTGGCAAAGTCAAATAGCACCTTAAATTATTAATTAAAAATTATTATTATTCTTTGTTTTTACAAATGATTAAGATTGCATGCTGGGTACAAACATTTTGGATTTTTTAAAATATATTTAAGATCCTTAATAGAAATAATTTTGTGTTTTAGGTGGGGGTATCCCACATTTTTGTCATAACAGTACTGTTTATAAGATTTAACTTTAATTTTAGGTTTGCACAAATGTCTTATGGAATTCTCAGCATAATAGCCTCCATCCATATTCTGTAGCCATTTGTATTGGATAATGGTCTTGCATTTTATAAAGCCTAAAAATGTATTTTTTTGAGAGTGGGCGACTTGTTCTCGGTGATGTTTGTTATTGGGTGGACACCACAGGTCTTCCAGTAGCCATGGTAAAAGAGATGGATGACATCAATGAAAGGATATCCTGATGAGCAAATTGGGTAGATAAGAGCAGGGATGTACAGTAGGTTCCTGCAGCACCCTTGGTGTGTGGATGACAGGCTTCCAAGCCTCCTCTGGTGCACAAGTGGTCCACCAGCAAATAGCACTAATGACAGGGCTAAGGTCTATGTCATTATTTAGTACATGATTTGCGCAAGGTGTTTAACATATCTTACGTTTATGCAAGATCAGAATGTTGCAGAATAATAGAACAATAGATGAGTTCTGACCTTCTTTGTGCACCAGGATCTGTCCCTAGACGTTGCCAAAACAGGTTACATACATGGTGAACTTGTGCGTGGGACACAGCAATTTGTATTACAACATTGACTGAAAGAATAGAATTATGGGGTACAGCAGCCAGTTATTGTCGCCTTGTGTCAACAGTTCAATGGCTTTATATGTTAGGCTCAGATGAGAATCTTTGGGAAGAGTTCTACGCTTAATTATGGCTTTTTTTAGCACAGTCTCTAAACCTAATTTACCCTGGATGCAAGTGCCAAGCAGCATTTTTACTCAACTTTCTTTCTGTACAGCCAGGTTGCTTCCACGAGAACTAATACCTGCATTTTCCATATAGCTTCTTCTTTCAGAGATGCCATGTATTGCTCGTATCTATAGCATTTACCCCTGATGAGCTACCTTGACATTTCCAGTGTATACGCTAAATTTTGACTGTTCTTTATGCCCTTAAAAAGTGTCAACAACAGAAATATAATAAAAAGGCTTCTTTATGCTCTTATTTATAAATCTTGCGTATCTCACTGGACTATTCCACCTAGACCTAGTGAAGTTCTTCTTTTCTTCTTTACTGATGCAACTGTAGATAATTTAAACACCAAAAACAATAGGTATTCTGCAGTGTATGAGAGAGACTGAATAATGAACCCAGCATTATAGTTCTCAGCTAGTAACTTGATTATAGGTTAATTGCACCCTTAATATGTCTTGGTTCCTGTTGGATTGGTACCCACCAGGTACCCCAGTAGCCTTGGGCCTTGGAATTTTCCAAAAGTGGGAACAGCCATAAAATCTGGACCCTTCACCTTAAAGATTGTTCAATGTACAGGAACTCTTCAGTGTAGCTGACCAACACATACCTGGGGTACATACATACATCTGAGGTCCTACCAGGCAACGCTTTTAGACGTGCCGTCCGCAACATGTGAAAAGCATGTGTGGTGTTCAAAAATACTAATATGGCAACCCTACTTACCGACATGTCCTATTGACATCAGCGAATACATTGACCGGCTCAAATCTGAGTGGCAGCTTTAGAGTTTTGACATCAGCCTAAGCTTCCAGTTTATTGGACCACCCGATCTCCCATCATGACTCTAGCTGGTGAGGAGAAATCCGTGGCAGGCTGTTATAGGGCTTTTAGGTCCTTGTGAATGACTTAATTGGAACCTGTAAAAATTACACATTGCGTAAAAATGTATATTGGCATTTTCAGACCTTTATTAAAGAACCTATCACCTAACAAACACATATTACTTAGGAGCCTTCATTCTGACATTTCCTTTATATGATGCCGTGCAGGTAAAACCAAACCTATGCGTTTATTTTCAGTAATACATATATTGTATTTTAAAGGCATTTTTGTCATAAACCACACCTTGCCCACATTACCATTGCAACAATATTTCTCATTTAACTTGCTATAACAATTTGAAACTATGTGTCATGGTAGGATCTCATTAGATCTACTTTTCTCATTGGTTCGAGTGAGGTTTGCATGGAAATCTATATTAACTTTGTTCTTTGAATCCGTTAAGTAAGATTTATTATCTGGTAAGACGTGCTAAGGACTCACAGAAAAAGTGAAAGCCTTTTCAGCAGGATCCTTAACAATTTTTTTCCCCCCAACAATGGATATAAATGGTACATTTTCTACAGCACAAATAATTATTTAGGACATCTGGTTTATACAACATAACAGTGATCCATTTTAAAGGCTATAATTAAAGGGACCAGTAGCGTAGACCACACACGCTGACTGATTCGATTTATTGTGTTAAGTGGCAGGTCTGCACATTAAAGTTGTTGGTCGGCTTCTTTTAAAAAAGAAAACTAGATCAGAATCATTGTACTCTACCAGCATATAAAATACAATAAAGTTTTATTTCCTTTCAGACTTGAATCCGAAAACTTGTACTTTTTGCAATATAATGGCGTTTTCAAAATAACCCGTAGTGTTCATTAACAAAAATATATATAATGAAGTCTATGTAGTTGTATGCGTGTCAATGGCACAACACAGTGCTGCCTCAATAGACCCAAAATCGAGGCTTAACGGAGTATTAATGTCATCCACATCCTCGTTCTAAGGTTTATATTCTATGAGCACCTGAGCAGAGTCTCATGTTGTAGGGTAACATTTAGATAACGGGGCACTTAGGCCAAGAGTCAAAGTACGAAAGGGGTATTCACTTTGATGGAGGTTTGCAGGGACGTTTAACATCTTGACTCCTTGATATCGCTGTGTGTTGGATTTGCCTTACATAATGTATAGTTAAAATTATGAGAGTTTTCAAAGAATCTCACCTATTTGATTATGTCCTATGTAACGCCAGCTTAGTCCTTCTCGCAGGAGAAGCTTTGTCCCATTGCATAGTGATATCAGGTAAACAGTTGAACTATACTGCAAATTTTATTTATATTTTTTTACGTGTTATGAGCTACTAACGTTTTCTGAGGATCAGCAAACCGCTTTTCAGGTGATAATATATTTTAATACTTTTTCATGTCAAGTACACATTGATTTTTTTTTGTTTGTTTGCCAGTCTACTGACTTACAGGTTAGTAAATATTAGTTTCCAAACCTTGTGGGGAACAACCCAAAACACTGAAGCAAATACTTCAATCTTGGATGAACAGTGTGTTGTGGTAACCTTGCTGCACATTCGCTGTCGGAATGCCATTTACATCAGCAGTAACTTTTAGGTAACACATTTGGTGAGGTTGAGGTCCCAACAGACTGAAAGTCAGCACACAGCTCCACAAACATGAGTCCTACTATCATCAGCTACAAATGGGAGTTAGCTGAAGATAGTGGGACTCATTTTTGTGGAGCTGTGGATCTTGGCACAGTGACGTGTGCTGCTGATGTATAGGGTTATGGGCCACCTTTGTAAATTGTTATCTGGGTATTTTAACATTATTGGGTGCCCATGCCATCTATTTTGCTGTCAAAGTTTACTTTGCATCGCATGCTCTGTTATTCTATCATAGAGAGTGCCGTTGATGGCGTACAGGCAACACAATGTGGACTGATCATTTATCTCCAACTTTACAGCACATGCAGTCATGCATTAGATCATTTATATGGATAGCTTTACTGTTTTAACAGGTTATCTGCAGAATAATGCGCAGCTCACTTCTCAGGCTTGGAGAGGGTTAATTGGTGTTATCCATGCCTTCATTAAGGTGGAGAGGCACATAGTAAGGCAAAAGTACTGTAATGATATGCCTCCTTCCCTTTTGCACTTGACTTTTTCCAGGGTGCTTAAATACAGTAAATAAAAATCAGCCCATTTATTAAACTTGCCGAGTGCTTGGAAGGCGTTCACCGTTGTCTACCAAAACCTGTGCTAGCTCTATTTTTATAGAATTAGGGGGAAGCTGCAGTTTCCTTATCTGAGGTGCTATTTGAATTTGTTTGTAGTTGTAGTAAACCTGGTTACCCTAAGCTGCCGATGTACTTGGTCCGTGCATCAGGTCTTTGCTATTAAACTCTTCAGTGCTAAGTGGGGCCTGGACTCTTCAGTGATCTCTCCAGTAGTGATTAAAACTCATCATTAGCCCCCAGCGGTGCTGGGAAAAGCCAGCGTTGCCATGTCTGGGTTAGAGTCATCACACGCTCTTGTGAGCTTGCAGTGTATTAGGAGGGTGAGGGACTGATTGAGTGATTTGATTGTAGTGAGGGTGTTGTGAAGAAGTCGGTGACGTGGAGATCCTAAATGTGGGGCAGACAGAAGGTTTCATAGAATCTCACAGAATGGGTACACCACCATTTATATGAGGTCAGGAGAAGGGATCACAATAGGAGAGGTGCAAGTTGGCAGAGTATATGGTGTGATAACTGCAGAGGTGTATGGGGATGCTGTGTAGTTTTGGGTTTCTGTAGGTTCCCTGTGCCAGGAACCACCGCTTCGAGGTGTACACAGGCGCAAACGCTGCTACTTTCTTCATGACGTTCCATGTTGTCATAATAGGGTTTTGGGGACATTTTTGTTTTTTGATGACAGCATATGACATCATGAAGGTTTTAACGGGCTAAACTTAATCCCGGAGGTTATGGGGAGCCAACGGAGGGACTGGCGTAGTTGGCCGTCTCTCTCTAATTGTCCATGGGATAAAGTTTATGCTATCCCCTAACTCATCAAGGATCATATATGTTGCAGAATAGTAATCTGCTAATGCCTAATAGAGTACAGTGTTTATCTTATGATTTACGAATCTGTAGCAGTAGGTATGAATGAAGCATTTCTGGGTAATCTGTGCCATGCAGACATCTAGGGTGCAGCTGGCATTTGACTTAAAATGTATAATAGGTTGTAGATTTTTTTTATTTTTATTTAAAACTACAAGGCTATATTTCTAACAATAACGCAATAGTGGTGTAAGGGGGCTTTCCTATATCTCAGTATGTGGATAAGTTGGATACATTTTATGTATGCGCTATTTACAATATTAATTTGATCATATATATTTTTTTTATATACGTTATATATATATATATATATATTATATATAATATATCTTCTAAATAAGAAAAAAGCATAATGGGATCCTGATAATGCATTCACGCATTAGATCCACGAATAATCTACAATAGACAGAGACAAAAATCACAAAGTAAAGCTTAATCTTTATATGAAAATGCGTTGTGCGTGGCAAATGTGTATTTTGCCAACTTGTGTTTCATTGCCCATATTGCATTTTTTCATAGGTGACCAGCAAACTTTTTGAATAGGGCATTATTTCTAGATCCTTCAGTGCAAATGTCACTGGAATTGCTGCCTTCCTCTCAGTCACAGTTTCTTTTTAATGCTCATTGAGATATACAATAAGAATCACGCTCCTTGAGTGCTGCTATGTAACCAGAACATCACAAAAACGCCTTTATCCGCGAATGATCAACTCTGAAGTGAACTCTGTGTAATTCTAGATTTCGTGAATAGACTCCTTTCTGAGAAACACACGCACCCTGAATGTAGCACAGTATCTTGGATATTCCAGAGCCATGAAGAACGATGCAGTTGTCTGGAACAAAAAGCAGAAGACCACCCACAGTGTGATGTAAAAACATATATTGCAATAAAAATGCAATTTTATGAACTTGCAACTACTTGATGGAGTATCTTAAGGCAGTAAATAAGCAGCCGTCCAGTCTTTTCAGTTGCTCCTTCTTCTTGCGCTAACGCTGGCTCCCAGTTTGCATTTTGATGCGAAAGAAAACAGTTTTATTCTCATGCAAAATCATAGTGCAGTGCAGTGCAGTGCGATGTCAAAGTATGGCAGGCTGAACGTTAAAAACCATTGTTTGTCGCAAACAGTTTGTTCGCTGCCAGAACGTCCTCGTGTGTTTGCAAGTGAATAACATTTTATTTCTTTTACTGAAAATAAAATAATGTACGTGCGCTGCATAACGGGAGGTCTGTGCACTGCTTTTTTGGTTCAGATCACATCTGTATCTTATATATATATATATCAGATTTTATGAGGTTGATAATTCATTTACCCTCCCAAATGCATAATGTTGTACACGTTTGTGTGTTCCTATAGTTTGATAAAACCAGAAAAGGTAAATTCTATACGTATGGCTCTTCTTGTTTTTTATCTCGTAATTGTGCATCTGTGTTGTCTAAACACACATGGCTTAACTAAAAATATTAAAATATAACCTATTGAACGCTCCACATTGCAAATATATTTTGCAATCAAAACAAGACTCTCTGAAAAACAGTATTACGGCAGCCTGGAACATAGGGGTTAGCAGAGATATCTGCAGCTATATGTGCTAAGGGGAAATAATGCAGAAATACTCCTAAAACGCATCTATGGAAGGGATTGGGGTACACAGCATGGGCCCCGCATCACAGGCTTATTGTGCAATTTAAACTACCTGCATATTTATTGAGGAGCTCAACGAATCATTTTGTTGAATTGCCTCTCATTTTGTTGTTTCTAACATCGCGTAAAGCGAGCCAAGAGCACGGTGTGCCGACACTTCGATATAGCCCTCCTCACTGTGCAATTCACTCTTCTCAAGTGATGTACCTTTGGTGGTGCCCTGGTCGCCCCCCCACTGCTGAGCGCTGAGATATAATGTCGTATTGCGACACTTTGTGTGTAGTTATGCTGTGCCTTTTACAGCATCCTACGGAGGCTGTGCTGTCTTGGCACAGACCTCCGTGGTGTAAATGGGCCGGTTGGGGACATCTCCCTTGTGACCACCTATTGAGGAGCAGTACCCTTGGGACCTGATGGACCAAGAGGGTGCTGTGTCCCCTCAGTTTTACATCAGACGGACTATTGCTCTAGACCCGAGAGTATGTGGCTGTGTACTCCACTACTTTATTGTAGGGTAATATATATACCTGAGACCACCGTGGGTTTAGGGTGCATCTTACATTCTGGATGTGATGAGAACAGTTCAAGACCACTCTATGTCCAATAATGCCTATTGCACACAGTATCCTACATGTCCATTCGCCCCCAGATACTCTTCTTTCCTGCTCGTTTCTGGTCCTAGAAGAAAGCGGACATTTATATAACAATCCAAATATGGTTAAAAAAGAGTAAAATGTGCTAGGTAGTGCTCAGAGGGGTAAGGTCACTTAATGTAAATTAACAAATGTATTCAAAAAATAGGTTGACGGCTGACTGTTCCTTCCAGGTTTTCGATGTTGAATATGTGATTTAAACCTTTTCCACGGGCATAACAATTCTTTTAGTGCTGACGTTATTGTTGGTAGCCAAATAAAACCAATTGCGTATGGGAAACAGGACAAGATTGCAGGGTTACTTCCAATGAGGTGACTCACCAAATAAGCCAGACGGATAATTATAAAGGGGAAAGAATACATGCGTCCGACCTCTCCCTTGCTAATATACCTGTTACACTCCTAGCAACTGTGATGTACTTGACAAAAATCAGAAGAAAAACAAACTGATACTAAAAAGAGCCACCAGTGCTAAGTTAGAAGGATCCTGAGAACGTCGGGGGAAGCCTGGGGGCTATTTTACATAGCTGTGACATAATTTAAAATCGGATTAATGGATGAGACTATAATTGGAGTCTGAGATGTATATACATAAATGCTGCCTTGTTGTACTTTCAATGGCATAACAAAGTATGGTGCCACGTATTACATATAAAGGGACTTCTGAGGTCTTGAGAGAGTGTACATGGCTAGTTTTCTCATGAGTATATTGCTTTTTCTATGTGAGGGACTTTTGACTTGTGTTTGTTAATTATTCGTTTCCTTTTATTATAATATTATATCATTTTATATTGTACCTCATTTAACCGCCTCTTTACAGAGGCTGTTTCCTTAACCATGATTCTCCTTTTGAATTTTTTGTGCGCCCACACAAATTATATGTTGTTGTCAAGGGCATTTAGAACTTTCTTTTGATTTTTACATGTATAGTCCAAACGTATTATGAATAATTACATTATAATAATTACATTTTTTTTTGGGTGGGGGGGGGACACATTATTCTAATCATTTTACTATGATATGCCCTAAAACCAATTTAGTTGATCATAATGCCCACAACATGTATAAGCGTCTTGAATTTGAAAATCCCAGCATACATAGGTTTTTTGTCTTTTTCATTCCTATCTCATTTGGGTCTCTTTAGCAGTCCACCCGGCAAAATACCCCCAAAAGTATATATTATTGGAGAAGATGAGCCAGGGTATTTCACAAGGAGCATTTGTACACTTATCATGCAAGCAGTTGGTCCCCAGCCCTTGACAAAGGAAGTCGTATCATTAATTTTTGTTGCTTTTTCACCAAATTTTCCATGTTTTTAGGATTGTTTGCCCAAATTACATGCAACTGCAGAGAAGTCCACCAAATGTATCCAGTTGCATCCCCAGATGACAGAAATACCCCACATGCATAGGCTGTTGTGTATGTATATATGCTTTTCTCATGCATCCACTTATGAGTTATACATTTTTTAACTTTTATTTGACCAATCAGTAATCACAACAGATGAATGAAGCATTGCGTTTATTGACAGCCATTGGTTGTTCCTCACGGTTTTGTTGGGTCTCTGCTGGTACCTTGCAGTACCAATTTTAACGTTTAAGGTCTCTACAGTAGTGGCTGAGGATCACCTCGGCACGTAGCATTCCACAACATTACATAAGGTGTTCATACATCCCGGCATGTCAGAAGGTAAAGTCGGGACACCTGCGTAGGGTGTGGCAAGAGGTGGGGAGGGGATGATGAACCAGGACTGTTGTGTGGTATGCGGATTAAGTTTTCACAAAAAGACCTGTTTAGGTGGAAGTATGACTCAATGAGCGTGTGTGTGTGTGTGTATGTACTGTATATAGAGGGTATGTGTGTGTAAATATATGTGAGTGTGTAAAAGTGATGATTACCATAGCAACCACTGTCATTCTGTCTGTTTCACTTTGAACCTGAACTGCACTATATTCATAACCATTCATTTCTCACGTTCACCACGACCGCCATGGAATTATGAGTGTTCCCGGTAGGGTGTTTTCTGTTTGTTACAAAACAGTTAAATGTAATTGCCTTATAAATGTGACGCTTAACAGCAATCCACTTTCTTAAAGATTTTTTGTCCGTGTTTATTTTAATATCTAAAGTGTTTTTGATAGATGTTAATGTGTTAATAAAATACTTTCGATCAGGCATTGTGTCAGAGTTAATTTAATATAATCAAGCATACACCTGTAACACTGTTAATTGCCAAGCTATTAATGCTCAATTAATTTATGTTTGCAAATAGCTGCGGTAGAAGAAAGCCAAATGAAGCCTCCTGCCCACAAAAAAACCCTGCTCCAGAAGCCAATTAACATGAATGATGTCATAAGATACCACCAGTATATGATGTCAATGAAACCAGAACACTCACAGCTTTTATCATAAATTAATTTATTGAAGCTTCCAAATGTCATTATTATTGGTATGGAGGTATTTAGTAAGTATCTTAATCACAAACCAAATCACTTGCACAATAAGTTGAGCTCTATTTCCCCATGCTATATATATAAATTAGGCTTTTGTAGTTATATATTGCCCAACCTGGGAATACTGTAGGCTGCCATTTAGAACCCATCACCTTTAACTCAGCGTGGAGGAATAATCCTACCTATTAGTAAAGTTAAAATACGTTCCCCATGTTATATGCATAAGGTGGGGTTCTAATAGGTATATATTGCCCTTCGTTACCATTACATAGATCCAGTTAATGTACCGAACTGAAAAATGGTCATAAGGGGTGTAGACTGTCTACACACACCTTTATATTATGGTAGGTCATTTTAGAGGTCATTTAGGGATTCTGATATAGGGATGCTTTACTGGAGTTTCACACTGTTCTCTGCTTAAATCCATGCTATTCTCAAAATAATCATTTTCATTTTCTTACTTTACAAATCGTTCTACTAACTTCACAGATCCTAAGGCCATACAGGCTATGAATTCATCAAGAAGGCCATATAGCCTATGAATTCATCAAGAAGTCAGGATAATTATCCGGAAAGCAGTTTTTTTATTTTTTCATTCTGAATATATATGCCAGTATATTAATGATCGGTACACACTCTGCTTAGCATTATTATATGTTATGTAGCCTTTGAATAGTATTTTGGTTGGTTTTCTGCTGTTGCTGTGTTAGAGGTCACCAAGGAGATAAAATAGGACAAAGTCAGTAGAATTGCATCCGGAGGGCTCTTGAGAGATCTACAGGATACGTTGCTTAGTTTCCAATACAAGCAAAAGGTAATTCATTCTTAATTGTAATTTCAACCAATAAACTGGTGGTTGAGTTGTTGCAAGCAAAAAATGATACCCAACAGATTGGTCCCAGTTACTGTAACATAGTTTACACAGTGTTTTCTAGATGTGATATTATGGAAGCGGTCTCCAGGTTGTAGACTGGGAGAGGATACCAGATTCTAGGAGTAGCAGATTAAATTTTTGTGCCAAAGCAGATACCTGTTGGTTAGCTCATTAGAGGGCAAAAAAGACAATCCAATATGAAACTGAGAAAACATGACGTTAATTTCCATCCAGAGGGTGTGGCAGAGGGCAGTGCTTTGGCCTCTTCAAATGGGGACAGCTTCATTCTACTGACGTATATGAATGTTTATTATAGAGGCAACCATCTTGTTTTTCCAGTATACAGCGTACGAGTTGAGTAAGGCAAAGGCTGGGTCATCTGACTGCACCCTCAACAACATCAAGCATCTAAGCGTACTTTTGACTGTCTCCTTTACCTAAATGCCCGTTGTAGGCTCCCTATACATTTTATGGCAACATATGGTGTTGTACATGCACATTTTGTTATATTTTATGCTATTTGACCAGAGCAATTTTCTTGCTTTTGGGTGGCTATATATATTATATATATATATATATATATATATATATATAATAATATATATATAATATATATATATAATATATATATATATATTACATTTTTTTTTTTTAGGGACTTTTTTTAAAAAACCATATAAAAATACTAACATTTGTTAACTTGGTTTGATTTAAAAACAAAAAACCCCACCCTATATTAATATGTTATTAGGCAGAGAGACAAAGGCGGTGCTCACAGGTGCTGCCTTTGTATTTAACCGCGCCGTGCATGTGATTGGCTGTAGCAGGGATCACGTGCACAGAAGTGCAGGGAATCTGCTGTAGGTTGAATGCTCCAATCATGGAGTTTGATGACCGCGCTATAGAAGTGATGTGGGGCTGTGTTTGTTTTTTTAAATAATATACCAAGTATGTAAATGGGTCTCTAGGGACATATTTTCATGAGGTATCTGGTACATCCTTGGTTGTGAAGGTGTTTAAAGTAGACAAGCGGCACCTGGTGCTATTATTTGATTTATATGGGGACCCCACATTGCGCAGCATTGTACACTGGGTAAACTGGACATAACGGGTAGTTTAACAGTTTGGACTTCTGGTACTAAAGATCCTGCTCAAATAAGGTTACGATCTAGAAAAAAGTGGGGGAATATTACACAAGGTGAAAGTACAGAGGTTTTAAAGTGGACCAGCCACACCACTGTATCTCAGTATAAATAGTGTTTTAACAAATAATATGTACATGACTGAAGAATAAGATGGTATGATGGAGGGAATGAGTTGAGGATGTGGCATTGGAAGGTGGGTGAAGGGGTGTTGTCCCAAAAGACCCACTTCTTCAGTGTAGGAGGAGAGTATGATAAGTGTGGGGCATTCCTAAGGATGGGGACTGCCCTTGAGAAGTCCGCTTTATAAGCATGAGGGTTAGAGGATAGAGCAGAGGACATGCAATGATCATCAGATCTGTAGATGTATTAGGTAGGTGTATTTTTGAAGATGTTAGAGGAGCTGTAGAAAGATTTATGAAAAGCTTCAAAGGGAGCTGGGATTTGTGTCAGTAAGCCTGAGGTGTTACACTGGTGTGTGGGGGCACGTTATTTTGACTCACGGTCCATAGTTCAGTAAGAACACTATAACAAGGATCCCTTCACTAGATGCAGTTTTTTTTAACCAACCTTAAATTTGCCCTGACCTATGGCTGGGGGTGGAGGGGGAATTTTTAACCTACCAGCCATTTGGCTGGGGCCTGTGTATAACACTGGCACAACTTATTCCACTTTCAGTTTGTTTTCAGTGCACATGTGTATTTTGGTTTCAGTAGTGCCAAATGTCACAGTAGAACGGAATCCCCAAAGACTGTGTTCGGTTTTGGTGGGGGAAGACTTTAGTGGGTTTCCTCTAGGGGAGATCTTAGAAGATCCGGCCCACCCAAGGCTTATGTCAGGGAGGGAAGGAAGGGGCTGCATATCTCTTTGGGGAGTGTGGCCTCAGAAGACAAAGGTTGGAGATTCAGCTTCCACTGTGGCCCTACCACTTTTGGGTCACCATCACCTTTTTTTCACAAGCGTGGTATTAGACTGAGTGCACGTTTCCCCCCAAAAAGAAAATGTGAGCTGGCTACGGCACCTCTTTCCTGAGTTTTATCTAAAGGCTGTAGTACAGCGGACATTTGCTCTGAAGCGGGTCGGTGTATAAATTGAATATAGAGATGAAAGGTGATCATTGTCAACGTTTTTTTTGCACATGCACCACAATATTTCTTACCCAAAAACAAGCCTTTTGGCTTGTGTGGTGGGTGTAGATTAGGGTTTAATAATGCTTCTGCTACCACCTTAATGCTTAGAAATACATTTGTTCTGTTAGGCCCCCTCTAGACCACAGCAATAACAATTCTTTATATAAACTGGTAGGCTGCAGCATGTAGCAGATCTGTGTACGAGAGCGCTGTGGGGGCGTTTAATAAATGGACTGCTGCATTTATGTCAGTGATATTGGATGTAATGTGTCTTGCAAGGAAAAAATGGATAACTAGGTCAATCCTTGAGAGAGAACGATTGCGTAATATATATACCTTTTCTCTTTCGAGTAATAGATCTAATTGTCTGGGTTTTTTTTTCTCTCTTATATATTACCTCCTTGACTAAAAATAGTCTGAAACCTTGAGATGAAAATGGGTTGGCATCCACAAAACTGATTAAGTACAGAAGGTGCTTTTTCATTGCCTTGTTAAATGAATTCTTAGAAGGACTGAGATCATTTTAGGCTATTATCTCTCCCTAAAACATATTGTTAATGTAACACTAGCATAAGTATGAGCACGAATAAAAGCCCCGTCCTTGCCATTTGGTTCACGTTCGTTCAGTCCTATTAAGATCTGTCTGCATGAGTTGCCAGTAAAAGCCACATTGGATTCCAAATCCATTCAGTGCTCTGAGGTCCAGAGAGTCATTATTACCTGTAATTCACTCGGCTCATAAAAATTCTATCTGGATGGTTCAAGGGCTGATTAGAATTTAAAAGGGCATAGTTCCTATTGTCCCAGTCTCATTTAGCCTTCATTGAAATGTTAGACAAGAGGTAGGTGGGAGGAGAGGATAGGGCACTGCTTAAACCTTGCATGTATTTTTCTCCCCAATATGAACCCCAGTCCACCCTCCCCCTGCCCCCATGCAGCAGCTCCTATGGCATTGCATGGAGGGTTTCCATGGATGAGTTTTCCAACTTTTCATCCATCGGTCTGTGCTTAGAGTTCTTAGGCCCAAATTGGCTACATTTCACGGCAATTTAACTGGAGTTTGTTTTTTGGACCTTTCCGGTTTTATTTCTTGTAGGTGGGTGGAATTAATTCAAAAGCAATTAGGGCTCTTCTGTCCAACACCAGCCGTGGAAGTCTAATTTTAATTTGTTTCAGATGGACCAAAGGTTCCACCTAATATAGGACAACTCAATAAGTTGCTTTTGCCTGACAGATTGGTTATAAAAGAGCATAGTGTCCAACTCCTGAACACTTCTAGTTGCTGGCGTGTACAGGCATAGATTTATAGTTCAGAAGTAGACAATTCCACTAAGATCTAGAAAACATGCAAACCTGACACAAAGAAAGTAGGTCAAGGTCCCTGGAATAAATGAGAAATGAACCAGCTGTAAACGAGCAGATCTTGTTATAGAAAATGTTATGTTCTAAAAAGGATACAATAGATGTTATTAATCTTACCGTGCAATATGTCAGATAACACAAACGTTATGTGTGAGATGTAATTTTCATTTTATGTTTTTAGATAAGATGAGCTAATTAAAACATTTTCAGCAGTGTTGATGTTACTGCGGTGGGGACTCCGTGAGGAGGATAGTATGCTGAGTGCTTTGCCATGCGCAATGGGTGGCAGTATGTGAATTTTAGAATATGTATATTTTATAGCCATCTTGGGCGTAACACATTTTTACGGTTTAAGATAAAAGTTTTTCTTGATTCCTAATTATAGCAGAAACAGCATATGCAGCATTTTATCCATGTTGGCGTTTCACAAAAGTATTTATTAATATAAAAATTAATTCCAGCAGTGTCCAGGAAGTGTTAGTTTCCTGCTTGGGTTAACAGATGGATTCTAGTGTTCCTTGACATTGGGAAATGTGCATCAAATGTCCCGACTGTGCATTTGAGTGAATGTCAGAGCTTACACGTGAATATTACTGAAAAAATAACACAAGACACCATTTTTAGAGATGCATTCAGTTATGGTTGTATCCTATCTGTGTAAACTGTGTGGAAACAGTTTGGGGAAGGCCCTTTTCTATTCCAGCATGACTGCACCCCAGTGCACGAAGCAAGGCCATAAAGACATGGCTTGGTATGATTTGGATGAGGACCTTTGGATGAACTGGACGTGGATTGAGCCATGCCGTCTCATCAACCATCAGTGCCTGCCTCACAAATGCTCTACTGGATAATACCAACAAAATACCACAGAAGCATTCCAACATCTTGTGGATAAACCTTCCCAAGAGAGAGTGGAAGCGTTTTAGCTTAATGTTATCTTTTAAAATGGGATGATGTCATAAAATCTCTGGGTGTTGATGGCCAGTGTCCCAATACTTTGGACCATATAGTGTGTGTATATAAAATAGTATGTATGTGTATATATTATATAATATATTATATATATATGAGCAGGTGTTCTTAAACCTTTGGACCCATTTGTTGTATTTTGTACTAATGCTAGTTACTTAGTGGCATTTAGTTAACGGCCAATGTTAAGGCACTAACTGATCTTGACTCTCATTGTTAGTGAGCAGTTATGGTTTCTGCACTTTTACTTTTCAAAGGCTGTTTGTACCTAAAGGTAAATAATCCATACAGGTGTTAAAAAAGAAAACGACAAAGACAGCAGCTCGATTTATCCCACTTGAAAATATTTTTGCTTGCATAGCATTATATGCATCTTTAAAACAAAAAAATAGATGCCCATAGAAAGAAATGTAAGCGTTTTTATGTTTCGACGTCAGATTATATTAAAGTTCGATAGTTTTTGTGAAAGAAGTACGGTACTTTCTTACTTCTCAAGGACTTTAAGACCTTGGAATGTATATTATGTATAGGAATTGTCTGTGTGCTCCTAACATATGGTTGACCTAGCTGTCTGACCTCCAGAGTGTTTTATCTCTTAATTGGATTCATTTTACATGACGTCTGGGAAGCCAAGGGAGTATATTATTTTAATTTCAGACGTTCCTGTGCAGTGGCATATATTACCTCCCAATTGTCTACCGTTGTCATGATGCCTAGTCTCTATACGCTGTACTATGGAATTTTCTGGTTTTAGTCTATAAGGTTTAAGGCAGATTTAATTAGAACACTTTGTGTTTGGTGAAATATAGACTTTAATAGCCTATTTGGGGGCGAGTGTTTACGTGAGGGGTTGTATACCACAAAAGCAATGAGGTGGAATCTAAAGGTATGGTAGAGAAATCATTAGGAAATGGCATGGAATGATGTCTAATAATGGCAGAAAATGTCAATGAATAAAAAAAAAAAAAGTGTATTGAGCAGGAGATTAAATTGTCGCCCAATGGTTGGGTTTCGTTTCTCAGTAAATGGATGGACCCCCCCCCAACTATTTTTTATATGGACAGTCAAATTGTGTTACACGTTCATATGTTTCCAATGTGTCCTAATCACTCGTTGAGCGTTCTGAATATTGTTCCCGGTTCCCAACCTCACAGTACTTTGTTTTAGAAGGCTTCTTTCCCCAGTTGTGCAAGCTGTTCTTATGTTCTTACTCCTTTATTCGAGGTGGAAATACATTTAGGCTTAAAGAATCTGAGCTTGGGACTGCCTTGCAGGAGTTATAAACTTTCTTTGGTTGAGGAGCCGTGTGCTTGGATATTTTATATGGTCAATGTACATAAATTTTACAACTAGGTATTATACTACTGTGGAAATGAATCGAAAATAGTGTTGTAGATCATTTTCTGCATTTTGTTCTCTGTTATATTAGCTAGCGGTACAGAATGCATAGGTAAAACATGCAAATATAAAGGCACGTCCTACAATCTGATAAATCAGGCAGAAATTCTCTCACTATATATTGCAAAAAACACCATTTGCAATATAGATGCCAAAATGTATTGATTATCATGCTTATTGTTTGTTATTTTGCACGCCAGGTAGAAAACTCCCACGTGCCTCATTTTAGGAGCCAAATGTCTATGTCCCTTCTTCCTCCCCCGATGTTTACTTTTTATTTGCGTAGTTCAGAATGTTTGTTGGCTATGAGCGAGTCACACAGTTCTGTAGTCTAACAAGTCATATGAATGTCTGGGAAAATAGTAGCAATAGTGTTTATAAATTCACCATTCACCCAGGTCTGAATGGGTTAGTTTCATGAATATCTGTGAGTGTCCTGTTACATAGTGCCAGAAAAGACATGCTGCTAGCCATACCTCCACATACACCACCTACAACAACAGTGTCCATGTTTGGCCCATTCATTGGGAAGTACGCACCATTTCGGGGAGAGAATCTATATGTTGGACAGCTTGAAATAGGTTATTTTAGAACGACAAAGACATTGGGAAAACTATTGTTAAATCTAAATTGGGTAGCATTTAAATCATAAGGTGCCTGGGACGGTAACTACTATGGCTGTTGCTAAGGGGGAGTAAACGCGTTTACCATATATTGATTTATACCACTATGCATGGTTTTTTCTATGTTTGTCTTAATCATAAGCTCTATTTTTTCCAGCTTATCACTCTTTGAATGTACACACTTTATTTTATTCTTTGTTGCTTTTTTGTTTAATTTTAGCATAAAATGTGTACGCTGCTGTTCTAGCTCTTGTTTATATGTGTCCTGGGTTCACCCAGATCTCGCTACCCTTAAAGGCAACTTTTGTATTTATTTTTTAATCCTTCTGGGGCTAGCTTTGTTTGGAGATGTGTACTTTGACATGTCCTGAACAGTTTACATGGCAAGTGGCTGCAAGCATATTGTGTAGCTGACGTTGATGTTGGCTGTACATGACTACTGCACCAACGCCAATAAAAAGTGACAGGAGCTGAGCGGCAGCCTTGTGTTGTCATGTATTCCATGCTATCGATGGATTAAGACAGTAACAAACGCCCCTCCAAGCTGAAATGACAGCAAAACCATAACTGGTAATTGTGGGTCATCTGCAAAGGACGCCTGTCATTTAGCCAAACCATGCCATGGGGAATGGATGTCTACTCCTATCGGAGAACACTTACACAACTTTGATTATTACATGGAATTTTCTGGAAAGTCGGTTGATTTGTTACTTTTAATGCGTAACATTTCGAATATCGTGCTGAGTAACCCAAACATAAAGTATTACCTATTTGTTCTGGCCCTCCTCAAGGTTTTCTTGGTGTCAATGTGATCTATAAGTATGTTTTTGTCCCGCAGATCTAAACTTGTGTATAACATAACTGGATATTTGTGTAAGTAATCTTGAGCTGTTTCTAGTAAATATATATATTTTTTTCTGTTTTAAAATACTCTTGGTATGTTCTGAGTTATAGCTGGTACGTAAATTTAATCTAGAGAAGGCAACCTTGTATTAAGTATTTTCAGGAAATGAATCAATCTTCTTTGTGCTCTGCGGTATACTTGTTGGCCTTTGGAGTTTTTGTGTTGAGTTGTTTTTATGTGATATTTGATATTTACTTAGACATTAAGATGTTGTCCCAAAGGAAGAGCTCAAATATACAAGTATCTAGAATACTCTGGAGAAAACCATTACCGATACCTGTTGTAGAAGAGGAAGGAATGTATTCCATGGCTGTTAGAATGAATGGTATATTGGCCATAGAAGTGACAGGAATCCGATGGGGCTACAATTACACTTTCTCCATCTCTTGCTGGTACTTATTTTAAGATTGTGACATACGTGCGCTGTCAAAGGAAATTGCTGGAGGTGTATTATTAGGAAGAGGAAGTGGCTCTTTCCTTGGTATAGGAGTTTGATATATTTCCCCTGATAGGCAGAGGAAATATCCATGTAATACATTTCCCAATAATATTCACCTCGCAGGCAAAACGATTCGCCTTTCTTTGTAATCCGAGTTATTGAAATAGGGGAAGAAGCAAAGCATGTGTAATGGTCTGATTTTGCTTATAACTGAAACTTATAAGCACACCTTTTAATTAATTAATTTGAAGATTTTAAGGGTTAGCGGTGAGATGAAGCTATATTAAACCATTCGTTCATTAATATTATATGAGTTAAACCAAAATAATAATTCTTGGCTTTGATATGGGTGATGAGGCACAGTTCATGGGGTTGCGGACCATGGAAATCCTTTACTGCTAAATGTTTGGCTGTGTCCATTCGCATTACACGAACTTGTGTCCTGAACGGGCACTTTAATGCATATGAAAACGCACTTTTAATTTCCGTGGGTCCCCTTTGCAAATTCAAGCGTTTCCCCCTGTAGAAGGTGTGTTGGGGCAAATACACAAGTCATCTCTAGCGCTTGGTTGGCGATCCCCGTGTGCTTGAACAGAAAGTGCTGCCATTAATTTCAGTGAGAGCTCTTTCCTGTCATATGCATGTTCAACTATTTTTAAAGTACTTTAATATGAATTTTCTTTTACTGCAGTCAGGGACATTAAACTGTCCATTTATCTGGATTTACATTATTATGCAATTATAGGGGGGCCCTCTGCAGCAGTTCCTCATTGTAAGAAGGAAATGAGGAATCTAACCCCTAGCTGTGGGGGCATGAATTAGAGGAAATGAATGAGGGCTTTGTAGTTTATCTATAAAGACCTGTCCAAAATAGACACTTTCCATGATTAAAAAATAAAAAAATGATCACTTACGAGCAATGTGATTTATCCTACATTAAGGTGATGGTGAAGCCTAATGCAGTTTTTCAAATCTTTATTGGTGCATCCATGCAGCAGTCTATGTACACATATTTCATGTATGTGTGTGTTTACGTCTACAAAATGCGCTAGAGAGAAAGTTTAAGGATCTGATATCATCCGTTGACCTTTTTAAGTACTTTAGTAAGCATTATTTGGCTGCAAAGCTGTCTCCAGAGAGCTGATAATGATCATGAGCTCTTACAAGTCCCACCACTGGAGGGCGCTATTCCAAATCTGCTGCAGTAAAACTATATAAGGGATAATGATGTGGCATTGAGGTATCGGCTTTAAAGATCTGCCTCACTGTGTTCAGTGGTTTGTATATTGTGTTAATTTAATATAAGTGAATAAAATGTTTGTGTATAATAGGCACTATTAGATCTCATGTATTATAAATCATTTATATGCACTTTTCACCTTTCTCTGCACTGGTTTTGGCTGCCAGAAGGAGGCAATTACTGGCAGGAAAGTGCTCTCAAATGATTGTCTCGTTAGACCCCTTATTGGAGGCAGCACTGCAGCTGGCAGCGAGCATCTGCGCATGTGCACTCCTGTGCAGAATCCCACTTTACATTTGCATGCAAATCGTGTGCATTAACGTGCATAAGGTGGCTGGGGTGTACCTTTTTTGAGAAGCATTTTTCTAAATGTAAAGTAGTGTGTGCAACATATATATAATTTAATTTGCTAATGATGTTTTTGTAATGGTCCCTTGCAGCTATGTATAGCGAGCATTTACTAAAAAGTGTTTCTATTTAAATGCTACCTATTCAACATACTGTATACGTGCGAGGCTTGGGATCGCATTGTACGCTTCCTCCATACCCATGATGATATGCAGTATATAGTAGTACTTATGGTTCGGTTTAACTGGACCTTCTGGTGGCCTTATTCTCAAATATCGATCTTGTTCGGGAACAGTGATCATGTATACAGTATGTATTGTTATGCATGGAACTGTCCAACCATACTGTAAAGACATATAAAGATTTTCAAATCTATGTCCGTGAATCTATACTTCCTTGGCTTTTGATACTGTTTGAAGAATTGTTAGCTTGTTGTTGTTTTATTTCAAAAATGGAAACACAATTTTTGTGTTGCACCAAGTTCAATTTCTGTGTTTTCTGTATGTTTTCGCACGGATTTGTCTTGGAATGTTGAGAGAGTTTTGTGATCCTGTGTATATTATTTTCCAGATTTAGGTTAAAACGTTCTCTCCCTCTTGTGCTTCTTCTTTTTTTTTTTTTTCCTGGCATTTTCCTTATGGTATATTTTGGTGGCAGCAGTTACTACATTATGGCTTTCGCAAGTATTGTATTGTGAGTTAATTGTTAAGTTAGAAAAAGTTTTCTCTGTTTACTAATGTAATGTAGCGGGAGATTTCTAGGTATTACTAGATGACCGTGATCTCAATGCGGAATTAGGGCTTTTATTTGGAAAGCCCCAACGACTCCCTGTTCGGGTAAGACAGGAACATAATTCTGGACTTTGTTTACAATTTTTGTTTGCCACCATGCTGTGACATGTCGATCTCCATATGCTGTAAAATCAATAAAAAGATATTAAACAAAAGATTATGGTTGGACTGGTGGAATTTACTAAAGAAAAATGTAATAACGGTGGTATATATAAAGATACCAGTGATACTTGATTACAGAAAGACTAAAGAAACAGTATATGATTACATAGCTAGCTGTGATGGAAACTGTGTATGATCAGACTCATATTTGTTCAACTAGGTCCAGTTGTGACCCCAAAATGCTTTTAAAACATTGCCGAACCTCCTGGAAAAATCTATAGGTTCTGTTAAATTTTAATAGGCTGTAACCTCCCACCATGGGATTTTGAGTAATATACATATGTGCACCTTATGCTTTTCATGAAGTGATGTTTACAATGCACTGTTTATGTGTTAGAAATCTACTATATGTAAATACCATGGGGCCAGCTGTCTTAGATGTCAAGATGTCAGTTGGTCAACTTCGGTTAAATGTCCATGGTGGGTAGTTGCTGTTCTTCAAAGTGAAAGGCTGGAAGCCATGAATGTGCAAATGACCAATTTATATTGATTTACCCTGTTCCACGTTGTAAATTATGCATGGATGGGATTTAGTAGCCATGAACTGTATAACATAATAACTCAATCCTACTTCGCTCTGACTTGTGCTGGTACTTTGCCTGGCCCCATGCATTCACATGTACCTTCCTCTAAGTGCTTTAGATCACAGAGCTGGTTCTGTGCCTGCGCAGGTAATAAAGTTCACAAGAGCTGTATTTTCCTACGTGAAAGGCTTTTTAGGAAGCAGCAGCTGCTGTAGAGCACTCTATTATTTTTTTGTGTGTCTCTTCTCAGAGTCTCCAAGATGACTCTGGGAGCTGGTCCAGCCTTTTAACGTCTTAAAATAACTGTTGCATTTGAGTTTCATTTGTTTGTAGCCTGTTTTGTCGGAGGTTGCGAGGTGCCCGGAACATTCTCTTCTAGTTTCCTGTGGCTTCTGCTACACGATCTGGATCTGACTGGGCACGTTTCACATCATTCCTAACAGCACTTTATTCATAGACCGTGATTAAACAGACATTTGTGCACAGCTACTTAACCCCCAAGCTGCTGGATAAATGCACAGTATACTTCTATAAAAAATGTTTACACCCAAACAATAAAACATATTTACATTATTAGAGAGGCTTTCTAGGCCGCTCCGAAAGAGAAGAGTTTGAATGTTCTTTGTTTCCATATATTGAAGGTTATTCTGAGGTCATATGAGCATACCTGGAGCCTTAATGCATTAAGGGGAATGGTATTGTAGAGGGGCAGGGTTAGATGCACATAGGGGTGGGGTTAGCCACATGTAAGGGCAGGTTTAACATGCAAAAGCTTTTAGTGGGTGGGAAGTAGGCAGTGCAGTGGGTGGGGCCAAACACTGGGGAGTAAAACCTGGAGATTTCCAAAAATCTGAATTTGAACTATGAAGTATGCTAGAAGTCATTTTGCAACTCAGACCAGGCATACCAGTTCATTGGTCCTTGCCCACTAAGCCGTGAATTGCGGAGATATAACAAATGGACCTGCAGGTCCTGGAGAGCCGTGGTACCGCGAATCTGACACCAATACTACCTGCTGCTTGTGATGTAATTATTATTGGACAATAACAGTTGTTTGTTATGAGCATATCACTGGTTTGTTGTTATGCAATCCCGGCACCTTGTGTCTATTTGTCCCATAATATAATTTTATGAGTAAACACCATGTTCACAATGGGATTGTCCGAGACACAGCCATTTAGGTTCAAACCCTACAAAACAGCTTGTCAGCGGCCCCAGCGTTTTGAGTTTTGCCACTGATAAACTTGGGTGTTATGCAGGGTTGACACAATCCTTTTTGAGTTTCAGCACGATGGCGTTTCTTCAGTATAAAGTTAGAAACGAGTATATCGATGAAACAGGTGTCCATTCATAATGCTTAGTGCTTGTGTTCCCACATGAATTCGCTTACAGCTCACAGTTTAGTGAGTAACGCCAGTGTGTTTTTGGGATATATGGTAAGATATTGGAGTATGCAAAGCAGAAAATACACTCCTTCATCCCACTAGGGAGAATCTCCACCCAGGATCCTCTCCATCTTCTCACTCAGGAATGCAAAAAACTGGATGGGAGCTCACTTGGTGTCCGTAAGAGCAGTTACTTTATTCAGGCATAAAAATAACAAACTAGTACATATCAACGAAGCGGCTTTAACCCCTTCCGGACCGGCGTTTGCATACTGCGTCTTCACTTGAAGACCGCAGTATTTTTTTAAATATTTAAATTCCGTGATCGTGATTCGCTGAAAAGCGATCACGTGCACGGAATTGAGGGGGGGTGGCTGCCCCTCGCGATCCCAGCGTTCAAAGCGACGCTGGATCGCGTAAAGGCTGTGACGTACCTGGTACGCCCCGGTCTGCCGGTGACCCCTGACCCGGAAGTACCAGGTACGTCCCGGTCTTGAAAGGGTTAATGTCGCCGCCGTGTCTGAGACACTTTGTAAATATGTACTAGTTTGTTACTTTATTGGGAAGGTGTAAAACAAATAAGTGTCTGTCTTTACTAAGACCAAATGAGCTCCTGTCCGGTTTTCACTTTTTTTTGTTAAATTTGTAACTATTATTTACACATTAGACATATGTCTAAACCTGTAGTTTTATATTTGACTATTACCGGGTAACTAAAATAGCTCTGCTTCCCTCATCAGTAGTTTAGCTATATCGAAAACATCTATAACACTTGCCGAATCGCTGTATGCCCTAATGACAGTAAATCCATATGTCAAATAAACCCACGTATCAATCATACAGATGCATCTCACGGTTCTTAGTAATTCTGGATATTCTAAAGATATTCATGTTTTCTCTAACATACGGAAATAATTTGTTATCGTACGAAAAAAGCTTATAAATCTATACAACTGAATCTTTCATAGTCTTGAAGAAAGTTCTCCTCTAAGTAACTAAACTCATATATAAAGTTAAATCTGCCTGTTCCACGGGGTTAGAACACGGACACCATGTCATCAGTTTGACATGTTTGTATTCAGAGGTAAAACAAATGCAAAGAGTAGGGCAATAACCAATGGGGCATTGTGTGCACGCTACACCGTAGGCATCGACATCTCACTTTTTATTTCTTACATTCTCAATTGGACATGAATTAATTTTATTTGTATATAGTATCTACTGGCTAGGTAATGACTTGAAACCAAGTGAAGGTTTATATTTGCTTCTAGAGTTCCTAGGAAAGAGTGCATCAATGAGTTGCAGTCATCTGAATGTCTGCAAGCGACAAAAAATACAATACGTTTCTGCAAATTGAAAAAATTGTAAACATGTATTGTGAGCATAAGTATCAGCTTGTTTCAGCCTATGGCAAGCGCATTAGTCTGGGCTCACTACTGAACTAGGCCGCGAGAAGGAAAGACACTGGGAAAACATGAATATGAGAGCAGAGACCAGGTGTGCCTGCCTGATGTCAGTGTGTCTCGTGCATCTGACAAAGAGGACCAAAAGGCAGTAATGTATAATAGAAAACCACCATTTAAGTCATCCATGTAAAATCTATTATACATATTTTTCTTCATTCAACCCATTTCTAATTTGCTCTAGATAAAATACCCATTTCTTGGACAAACCACACGTTCTCTTTAGCCTAAGCTTATCTTAAAACAATCCCTTTACCCGATCTCCAATAAACGCCATACTATTCTGTACTTTTTACCTTTTTTAGGTAATTGCTAGGCTAGTTGGCAGCTATGCTTCTTTGTAAATTGAAATTCTGTTTTACTCTGATACTTTTTTTTTTTTTTTAACTTTGAAGAATGAAGTTACACTGTCTCATACGTTCAGGGGTGTATCAGATTTCTGCATCACCTGTACTGTGCGTGATTCATAGACACACTTGTTGGTTCTAAGAACCCATGTTGTGAATTGTATTAGAAAGCAGCATATACAGGAATTGTCAGCCTCTCTGTGTGCTGAAGCTGCTGCATAAGAGGACAATTGTTACAACTGTGTTAGATGGTCTCCAGTTGGCTTTATTTTTACCCTTTTGAAAAAAAAAAGGTTGCATTGACCTCTTACTTTGTATTTAATTGCATTTCTTGCATCTTCAAAAAGTTTTCATTTTTGTTCAGACTATAGTAAAAGCAAATCACGTAAAGGAACACTCCAGCCACCCTATTCACTATATTGCAAATGATAGCTGAGAGGTCCCTTTTTTGTGCCCCTTTTGCTGATGCATGATGGGGTTCAGCAAAATCCCCCATATGCTTTTGCCCCCCCAGCTGTTTTCTATGCAGGTGATATGTTTGCCATTGCACGTTATAAACTTACCACCAGAAATATTTTGGTGAATGCTGTCGGTGGGATGTCCAACAGCCAATCAGTGGCAAGAATATTTGATCACGGAGGAGGGTAGCCGCAGAGTTGCAGCTTCAAGCTCAATTAAGTACTTTTATTTTTCAAGAATACGTATTAACCCCTTAAGATCAATGATGTGCATGCCTGACACGTCATGGGGTTAAATGAAGTTAGAAAGTGATGAACAATAGCTTTCTTTGCTCAGATGGTGTTGCTAAAAACAAATCTAGTGGCACTGTGTGGTCTCCTTCCGGAGCGATCGCAATTGCCCTAATAAAAGACAGCAGGCCTCTTAAATATGGCGGCGCCCTGCCGCTGCAAATCTTTTAGGAAACTATCTATGATCACTTCCTTCACTCAGCCAGTGTTGCTGAAATGCCTCGATATGGTAATTTTTATATGTAATTAAATTACTGCCACAAAGTTTGACAAAGGCTGGTGGTAGAATTAGTGCATGGAAAGTGTTTAAATGCCACCATCTGAAATACCGTGGATGTCTAGTTTTCTAAAACATATGGTTTGGCGGGGATAAATTAGATTGGTGGGCTGCAAATATGTCCTGAATAGGACATGAGGCCGGGACAATCGGATATGAAAAAATAGTTTTTAAATGGCAATATGCTACTTGTACTTGTTGCCCTATAACTTACAAAAAACATTGGGTATTTCTAAATTCAGGGCAAATATTAAAATCGAATTAGCAGTTTTTTCATTAGCTTTTTTTAGATGAGTACATTTTTTAAAATCTAAATTACATTGTATATCTAAAACAATGGTGTAAATATAAAGGAATCCCTTGAAAAAAATATATAATTTTTGTTGGTACAGTAAATGAAAGAGAAGAAAGTAAAAAAAAAAACCACAAACACACAGCCATGGTCGTGAAGGGTACAACAATTTAAAAATACCCGGTTTCTTAAATTGGATCTGTAAGGAAGTTTAAACTGCCCCTGTAAGATTATACACTATATAATAAACTTTTACAAAAATAACAATAATTAAAAAAAAATCTTTGTCCTGTTAATGAAAGCGATTTATCCGTGGTAGATTCAAACTGGTGGACTCTGTTACATTATCTTCACTGTAACCTTTTAGATGACCTAACAAGCTATTACCTACGGTTTACACAGTAGGAAGAGACATATGAATATGTTTGGTTCTCACAGGCTTAAGAAAATATTTTTATCTCTGTGTACAGTATCAGCGCTCTGAGTTAAAGGATGTAATTGTTTAAATAAAGTAAATAATAATGGCGTGTGTATGCATATCAGCGATGCTTGATTGCAGCCATGCTCCATGCTGTTTTCTTTCACCAGATACATCTACAGATCAGAAATACAAAGTAAAATTGAGCAATTATTAATAAAATGAAAAAATTAATATTTATATTAGAAAATCAACTGTCAATATTAGAACGAGAGAGAAAATAAAAATGAGACTAATTGATAACCAGGCTCTCTGAGAAGATTGACAATACCACATAAAATTCAAGGTGGATTCTACATCTTTTATTTCAGTATCCTGCAAGTGGATGTGTTATATTTACTGCGGCATAGTCTCCAAGCCAGCAGATATTTAGTACAAACTTGCCTGGGGGGTGGCCTTGTCCTATTTTCCTCTTAGATGGTTCTGGCATTTGTAAAGATTCAGAGATCGGGCTTCTGATTTTTTCCGGTCTGAAGAACTCGAGCCAAAACAGCAGGGAGGACTGCAAACCTGCACGTTGGACGGCTTAAGGCAGCTGGGCCTGTTTTTTTTCCTTTGACCTGGAGGAATTGTAGGTTTGGCAGGAGAAGATGGAACAAAAAGAACAGGAGGGAGCAGTTCTGAACAAAGGAGCATAAGTAAGAAGTGAAACCTTGATTCTTAAGAAAGAAAAAGTATCATTCTCCTGTTTTTGTATAATACTTCATATGCAAGGCAGGCTGTACGCTCCGTTTAGTCACTAAGTGCTCCCTTAATGAAAGTCTCATTAGCTGTCAGAAGAAGAAGACTGCTAAGAAAACTTCGATTTTTGGTAGTCTCAGTCACTAAAGCAGTAGATAGATGAACTCTAGAACAAACAAAATATATTTAGGTTTAATTTACATTGTCCTGAGTAGTTCACATCACTAGGTTTCATAGAGCATGTTTTATATTTATGTTTTGGTTCTGGTAAATAAGGGTACCTGCATTGTTATATTTTCCTTTAATATGTGTGTTCAATGTTGTACGGTTTGAAAGTCCACTTGGATCAGGCTTTATAGTTTACCTAATGCATAAAAAAATCAGAAATGCTGACACTTGTCAGGTAAGAAGCACCTGGTCAATAAGTGCCTCGCTCAGTTAGATAATAAACATTCTACCAACACCACAGGTTTTCAGTATTTATTAAATAAGCTGCTCAGCGAAGCATGATGTCCTACCTAATAAGTGTCCCTTGTTTGGATGGAGGGTACTATGTCTTCCTCTTCCCTTCTCTGATACCTTGTTTTTCTGGGATCTCAGGATATATTGTGGGTACACAATGTTGTATATAAAAAAACCAAAACAATCTGAGTTTTCTTAGCAGTCTTCTTCTGACAGCTAATGAGACTTTCATTAAGGGAGCACTTAACATACTTGTGGAAGGAGGGGGGGTTGTATTAGATGAGGAGGAAAACAAGGGCCACGGGATTGGTAGGAGGGCTCTCCCTGTCATAACTCAAGGAGGTAGCACTTGATGCTCCACTTGATGCCCCTCATTTCTATTTATCTGTTCTGATTCGGCTCTGAATGACTGTTTCTCAGAAAGCATTGTTGTCCATGTGTGAAATCAGTTTACGTGCTTATGTTCAATTATATCATGGAGCAAAAAAAAATCCCAAAAGTAAGCAAGTGTTGCAACATATTACATTGTATATGCCTGATAAATAATTACAGTGATAATTAACAACTATTGCCATTATGATACACCCAACATTTCAGGTATCCAAATCAAGACACCTGTGTTGAAGAGTGTGGCCCCAGAAAATGCATCCTGCGATGTGGGATCTACAATGCATAGATCACCATTGCTTTTTCACCTCCCTGGGCAAGCCTAGGTAAAGTGACCACATCAGCCATGTTTTTCAGGACACATATAATTTTAACATATTGCTGACCAGCCCAGATCAAATGCTGCCCTGCGTTATGGAGGATGTATAACTGATTAATTGGTGCCATTTCATAAGTCTATATATATCCCACATACTGCAGGGCAGCATTATATGTGAAAATTATACATGTCCTGGAAAATATGGCCAATGTGGTCATCTAAAGCCAGGGGAGTTTCAGAGGTATTGCCTGCTTCAAAGAAGAAATGGGAGTTTCAAACCACAGTAAATATCTGAAGACTACCATGGTCATGTTTTTAATGTTTGGGTTTTTCCCAAAAGTAATCATGCATCTAGTGTATTGGAAACCACTCTAAAATACCGGATAACCAATCTGCAACAGAAAGTTAATAATTACTATATTCAGTTCTTGATCAATTGCTATTCATATATATATATATATATATATATATATATATATATATATAGTATATATATATATATATATATATATATATTCGGTTCTGCAAAGCTATTTTTCTGTTTTTTTGACAGGCAGATATTTTTGTTGTGGATAAACTGGAATTTCTTAAATCTATACTTGTATAGAATAATTTATAAGCCACTGTAGGAAAAGTCCCTTACCTTTTGGTCTGTACAGTAAATATATAATATGTATAACAAACTTCTCAGCATTTTAGTTTGCATTGGGAAGGCTTAATGATTTAATAATTAGCAATTAGAAAATCTATTGTACTGCAGGTAAAGGCATTTTTCAATGTCATTTAAGTAAAATATCTTATAACATTGTTTTACATCTCATTACTGGATTTGCAAATCCTGCTTCTTATGACGGAAGTAAATTCTCTAATCTTATTACTCAATAAACCCTTTGGATAAATGGAAAACATTTCTTCTCCTTGTGTGATGACTTGAATTTGAATCAGGTTAGGAAATATTGCCTTTTCCCTTTGGGGACAAAAACTGTGGCAGTAGCTAATTATGTTATACACAATTTATAGTACTGGATCTATACTTTATCTAAATATTTCATTGGTTTTATGTGAAGTGTACCTATGTACATTAAATAGAATACAATTATGTTGGAATGTAACACAAAGCATAGTTTGGGATTAAAAGTATAAATGGGATTATAAAAGTAATTGTTAAAGGTGTAGTCGTATGAAAGACTGCCGTCTGTAGCTACCCTGATTTTCCTTTACATAGTGTACCATCCTGATTAGTTTAAATATCAGAGGTTGGATACATTGCTCCGTGCAGACTTTATTTTAAATCATACGTTGTAGGAAGTCTTTCCAAATCTATAGGATTGATAATGTGACTGAATTTTTAAAATATATTTTAACACGGCCCTTTGTCAGTAGGAGTTCTACCAACATCCTTAAAGAAGACCTTTTTGTGACATTTTCTATTTGAGACCCCTTGCCACAAATTGAAAGGCTATAAGGAGGAGAACATTCCATGCCAAAAACTCAAGGAGAAGACGATTAAAATATTAGTTTTCCCCTGCTTAGAACTGACATATCATTCTCCACCTCTTTAGCATGTGGCCGAATAGCCCAGCCTTTCATTCTGTCAGTTGCCTAAAGTGTAAGCTTGGTTTACTTACCAAAATCAGGTTTGTGCGCAAGTGGTGCCATGGGGGAGGGGAATGTAGTTTTGTGTTTGGGGCATTCAAGGCCTTAAGCGTAGTGGAGATCAAGGAGTGCCTTTTCAACAGACTGTTCTGCTGGTGCAAGGGTAACCATATCCCCCCATGGCAAGGTCCCCCCAGAGCCTCTCTCTTGATCCCGACCCTCTGTTTATCTGCAGGTGATGTAGACTAGTCTACCACTTAGAGCAAATGTGACACCTGGTAATAGATCTTGACATCTGGGAGAGCAAGGCTGTCATTGGACTTGAGGAGTGTCTGTTGAGTGGATTAGTCTCGGCCTTTAACTGTGCCACATGTGCTTACGCGCTTTTGAGAAAAGCTATTGAGGCGGAGCTATTGGTATAGTTTGAAAGAGATAATGTTGCCTGGGCAGGAGGTTCATCTGCCCAGCCAGGTGGTGTGCGGGAACACTCACAACACCCTCATGGTCTGCCTGTAATTAAAGCAACAAGGGCTGAATGTTGTGGTTTGCATAGTTGGGATAGGTTCGCAGAATGTTTGGGGGCGTTTTTAGGGGCTTTGTGACCAAACATATCTTATCGGCATATACCTTTAATTAGAGGTAAAAAATCAACTATATGATATTTACATAAAAGAAGAGTTAAAATGAGAGATTTATTTACTGTAGTATTTCTAATAATTGAGACAGACAGTTTTGTCTCTACAAGGTGTGCTTCAAGTTAGAGCCAAACAGCTTTTCTGAGATAATAATGCTTGGTCGCGTACATCCCAGCAGTCTCCTGATGTCACTTTGGGAGCGTCAGCGTCTGATCATGCCCATGTATAAGCAGACACAGTCACCGTTACGAAGAGCACATTCATGCATGCTATGGGTGCTTATATTTCGTGGTTGGGAATGTTGGTTTGGGGGACTTAACAATAGGGGAGATATATAATCCTGCAGGTCCTGAGAAAAGGAAGATAAGATGGCTGCTCCCATGGTACACACTTAAGGTTGGCTTCCAATGCATGTATGGTGTATATTGTAACTGTAAATAGACTTATTTAGGCTTATTTAGGGTACAGTAAAATGTAGACTTAACTAAAAATGTGTGTTTGATAATCATTTTAATCAAGTAACTATGGCTATGGCGTTTTCTGTCACAAATTGTTATTTATATGTAATTGCTTCACTCCAACTTTTGTAGGAGATGTCTTAAATGACCAAGGTTCATGGGCCTCCATCTATGTTCCTTTGACAAGATGGAGACCCATGAACAGGGTTTGATTGGAGAATTAGACCCTACCAATAAGCTCATGGATATAGTTCATTTCTGGGCAGAAAATAAGTGTTTTGTCTTCTTACTGAAGTTAGAACATGTCTTGTCACATTCTGACATCAATTGGGAATTCTTGAAGCTCGGCGCTGGCCAATTAATGTCTGCCCTGACATTTCTGGGGATCATATAAAAGTCTGCACTCCGAATGGATCTCCAGGCCTGCTTGTCATGCTGGCAGGTTTCAGCTGAGATCACAGAAGGCTTTCTGTTCTGTAGCTGCTATAGCATTATGAAGAACATGGAGGAGGGGTCCAGATATTATGTACATATAGGACAGATAGCCTTTGTTTGAGTCGAAGCTTTGGTGCCACAATGAGATGGGTTTATTGAGATTATATGTTTACGATGAATAAAGAAAGCAATATAAGAAAAGGAAAAATATAAGAACTCCTTTCTTTGGAACAGCTTCTTCGATACTTCAACTACCTTTCAAAAGTTTAGGGTCACTTAGCTGTTTTCATGGGAAACAAGGAAATCTCTAACAACTGGAAAAGGTTTTTTTATTATCAATTAGCCTTTTAAGATTAAACTTGGATTAGGGAACACAACACACCTATGAATATATTCCATTTAAAAAATCACCTGTTTCCCACTGCAATTGTCACTTACAGCATTAACATCTACACTGTATTTCTGATCCGTTTGATCTTTTAACGGACACAATTTGCTTTTTCTTTTAAAGACAAGAAACTTTCCAAGTGACCCCCAAACCTTTGAACAGTAGTGTGTTTGTATGTGTGTGTATACTATATAGATATAGATATAGATATATGTATATTATATTGTGACATGGTTACAGATGGCTTCTACGTAAGCAGGAGTTTGGAAAGGGCAGTTCATCCCAGTGACTAACAGGCATACCTGGCAACTCTCCGGGTTTGCTGCGCCTCCGGTTCTCCGGGTCAAGACCCGAATCCACCGGGTCAAGACACGCCCCGCTCCTCGCCCATTTTTCCCTTTTAATGGGGGTGTTTCATGCTGCCGTCTGCGGGACCGTCCGCGGACGACGTCACGGGACCACCCACCGACGTCAGTGTGCAGTCCCAGGTATGCTAATTGGTTGACTGGCCCAGGTTTAAATCTGCACTGAGAGCTAAATGCAAGGTGGAGGAAACGGCCTCTCTCGCTGACTGAGAACAGCCCACTTGCACTACAAGCACTAGACGTGTCCTAGCAGGTACCTTACTAACATATATATATATATTTTTTTATTATTATTATTTTTGTGTTTGTGTTTGTCACAGACTCTGGACACGCGGTAAGAAATGCCCTACCGGCACTGAAAATTGTATTTATAAGCATGAAGAAAACATTTCCAGGGGGCCCGTTCCTACACAGTAAGGGATTGGTTTGCAAGCAAAAAAAACACCCCCTTTCTTATCTCGAAATAACATGGCTTGCTGTCTTGAATCAGGATTAGTTAGGGGGGAAAAAAGCTTCACGAAGAGCATGTACACGATGGTGCAAGACACCCTGTTGCATTCCACACCTGTGCTTTTTAAATTTTTTTACTTTAATCCTCCTCCGCTCATGCTTTTGAAGAAATAAGATTCATTCAAAATTCATAGTCTGCTTTTCCAACAGCGTCATTCCTATCATCTCTCAGAGCTTATGTTTTTAGAACATGTGATCTCTGATATATAAAATAAATAAATATTCTAAAACGATTATTATTTTGTTTAGTTAACATACTCTCATCTGTTTGGGACCAAATTATTATTCTTGGTTAAACTCTGATTGTAGATCTTTGAGGTCATTAAGGATACGCTTCCAAAGAACAAGGGCAATTCTGCATGAAGGCTCAAATTCAAGGGGGGGGGTTAATTCAACATCTGTATAGTCATTTTTACACAGGATTCCCACTTGACGTAAAGACATACAAGAAGAAAGCAATCCCGGGAATATTGTGGTCTACGCATCAGCAGAGCAAGTGACTTCATGTCTAAGAGAGTTGAGTAAATTCACGTTATTAATGTCTTTAAATCTGTAATTGAGGAGACGCTGCAACAATTTTCTTTTTTTAGATTTGCTTATTTATCTCACTGGGCAGGCTAGAAATATGTAATGAATTTTGTTTGGAGCTTTAATGCCTGACAAGTGACGATAAAATGTTTTTTTATTAGCATGAATTAACAATGAAGCTGTCTCAGTCTTGGTTAACAGAGCGATAAATTTGGTTTGAAGCTGAGCCGAACGATCTCCACTTCTGTACGGTGTGCCTCGAAGTAAAGAGATGTAATTCCCCTAATTCAGTTTATCAGCGGCTACGGATAGAGTTTTCTGTGTTGAATGAGGGATCTTTGTGCTCCCCAATGTCTTGGTGTTACTGATCATTCAACAGTAACATATGGTATTAACATACTTTTAAGGAACAAGTCTCTGAGATGAGACTTCGCACCAGGCAAGACAGACAGATGGCAGCCTGTTCAGGCTCAGAAACTTGTCTAATCTTCAATCCTGGCAGCACTATCCTAGTGCTTTGTCGAGCGTAAAGTGACTGTATGAGCCCTGTTAATATGTGAAATATTGGCGTGTTGATTCACTGTACGTTGCCTTTACAGAGAACACCCACAACGACAACACCCCTCTCCTTTTCATATGATACAAATTCCCGATCTCAGGGCTGTATAACCACAACTAGAATTTCTTGTGAGTGAAAATGAAGTCATAATATAGCAGTGAGGTGAATACCTGTTTAGTCACAATAATAAAATAAGATGACTTGGTGTTACTAAACACATTCTTGTTTTTGGGTAGAACATTGGCTTAGTGATTAGAGTACAGAGAGCTGGTAAATGGTAATTTTTCAAAAGTGGTAAGTGGTGTCCCTCAGGATTCTATTCTGGGGCCAATTTTATTCAACATATTTATAAATGACCTGGCAATTAGGCGTTGAAAGTCATGTTTCTGTGTTTGCAGATGACACTAAACTAGGTAAAGTAATACAGGGCGAGCAGGATATTACTGTGCTGCAGAGGGATCTAGATAGACTGGGGGACTGGGCACACAAATGGCAGATGAAATTTAACGTAGATGAATGCAAAGTTATGCAATTTGAGGTAGGGAATGAACAAGCAACCTACACCCTAAACGGTAGTGAATTAGGGATAATAACAAATGAGAAAGATTTGGAAATTGTTATAGACAGCAAACTAGGAAACAATCTGCAATGTCAGTCGACATTTGCTAAGGCCAGTAAGGTATTGTCATGTATAAACAAGGACATCAATTCACAGGATATATCATTTTGCCCCTTTATAAATCAATGGTAAGGCCGCACCTTGAATATGCTGTACAATTTTGGGCACCTATTCTAAAGAAGGATATTATAGAAAGGTTAACAAATTTAAATCTGTTTAGTTTAGAAAAACGTCGCCTCAGAGAGGATATGATAGCATGATATAAATATATTCGGGGCCAATACAAACCATTGTGTGGAAATCTGTTCATAAACAGGACTATGCATAGGACACGTGGTCATGCGTTTAGACTGGAAGAAAGGAGATTTAGTCTAAGGCAGAGGAAAGGGTTTTTTACAGTAAGGACAATAAGGATGTGGAATTCTCTGCCTGCAGAGGTAGTTTTATCAGAGTCTGTACAGATGTTTAAACAGCAACTGGATGGATACTTGGAAAACATAATATTCAGGGATATAATCTTTAATTACGGGGAAACAGCTTATTGATCCAAGGGGTCAAGAAGATTTATGTGGTAAGATTTGCCCATACCCACATATAAACTGGTAATATTACTCTCTAATATTCTGAAGCTACTGACCTCATGTGATTGCACTACTGTTCCCCATCATATGATGACATTACTGATGGGCATCTTGTATTATTAACACATGCAGAATGGCGAGAGCTCGTTTAGAGATGTAAAGGAGGAAGTGTATTTTTTTTTACATTTATTTATGTCTACCCCAATTGTTCCCCCCCCCCTTTCTCTCCCTGATCTACCTGAAATCTTGTCTCTTCCCCTTGATGGTTGGTCATAAAATATTTGTAACATGTTTTATTCTTCATTCAGGTTAGATTTGGGGTATCTATCAATCCACTCATACTTGCTACAGGAGGTCATACATAAGAGATTAGGTCTCACAGTGCCAATTGATACCACTGTGTCTTGAATAAGTCGTAGACACCAAGCCTATGCGTCTGTTTGTGACCTTTTAATATTATATGTATGACAAGCAACCTTTATCATTATGGCTCTTTCAAAATAGCTCTAACCTGAGGGTTTTTCTAGATAAAATAAGACTATTAAGACTTATGACTATTCAGGTAAATTGGGTTTTTAAATTGGGAACTACAAGATTTTATTAAAGGATCTCTAGAAAAAGGAATTATGAAATAGTGGAAGTACATGATTATTGCATAACTGTGATTAATGCTACTCCTGCAAGCCCAATTTGCATTATTTTCCAAATGGTAAAAGGTCAAAAGAGCCAATATCATACATTTGATAAAAACGTGGTTATTAAAATACTGTATAAAATGATGGTTCATTTTACCCATTTATTCTTCTCCTTTTCTGTTTTTAAATCATAAATGTTATCATTACATTGCATAAAATGAAATCCCTTTTGCCTAAGACCACATAAAGCTTTGAACTTCCAAATCTGCATTAAATTCGACACACTTTGATGCAGTTCCCTGGGCTGTACTAGAATAATTTCCCGGTTCTTAAATGCAGCACGGTAAACAATCTTGTAAACTTTTTCGAATGTAATCTTCCCATTTTTTTTTTTATTCTACATTAGTTATTTCCTATCTCCAAAAATAACGACTCAAACACTTCTTCAAACACTTTCGGCTATATACTTCTGATACATTCTTTCATTGCACTTTTTGTAGGCTTCTGTTAATATCCTCAAGATCAGGCAAAAGTTTTGGGACACGAGTGTCGAATTTTCTGCATGAAACCAATTTGCAGACCTCAAAGTGCTAACGTTGCATGTTGGTGCCTACCCCTGTTGTAATGCTATGTTGTTTATACCTTCTAGAAGAAAAATAACATATGCACACAATAACTCACAATCACATGCATACGACATACAAGCACATACACACAACATATCTTGGAAGTTATTTCGGCAAGATATGTATAATTCTGTTGAGGGATAAATTGATCTGTATATTGAATGTTATACAGCTTCGTCTTTTAATCTACTAAATAAAGTCTTTAGTAAGGCATAGGGCAATAAAGAAGCCTTTACGTGTTGCCTTTAGCCCGACGGCCACAACCAAGGTTTTTATGATTTCAAAGTGCAGTAAGCTTTCTCACAACAGTCCAGGTTTTCTTGATCTCTTAATACAACCCCTTTGGGCATAAAAGCGCCCTTGTGAAACAATTAGATTTGCCCACGCAAAGATATTGTGAAAAATGTGTTCAATTGGGGGAATTTAACTACCGATTGCGTTTGGCTTGGCATTGTTGAGGACTGTTTTAAAGCCAGATCAGAAGCCGCTGTAGACAGTGGAAGACCCCCTGTTGTTGTCAATTTGGCATTTGTAGCCCCTCTAATTCAACCACAGTTCATAAAAGATGATTGGTTGATAGCGCTCCCACGCATTCAGCTGAGGTTTGCTGCTACAAAATGCACAGAATGTGTATTGTGTATTATATCTGGCGAGCCTCATTTCTGACACAGATTTATAGTATCTGCCAGCATTTCTACACCAAATACACGACACAATGGCAGTATTTCAGCGACTTGTGGAATCCAGCTTGCTTCATATTAACAGTATACGGAATTTTGTCTCTGCCTTGGCTTCCAAGTCTGTGACTTCGAGACAGTGAAGCCTATCACTTTCATAATGAACAAGCGGCACAAATAATGAGCCTCTGAACATGATTTCCACGCCACAGTGCAGTTAGCTGCGGTATTACATTTCCCATCTCTTATCTGTGTGCTCTGTACATGATAGAGCAACAAATCTTGAACTTGGCGAGGCTGTCCTTGGAAATAAAGATGTCAGGCTGCAGTGAGGCTGTACCCCGTTTGATTTGTTGTCTTGATTTATCCATCTCCAGCAGTTTGCAGGATGAAATATGCTGCTCACCCTATGTAATATGTATTCAGCAACTCACTTCCCGTCACAGTAGATTTTCCTATAGTTACTTTTTGGTTGAAACAAGTACTTGGTAGACTTTGTTTCATATTAAGAATTCAGACATTATGTATTTTTTCTTAACTTACTCTTAAATGTCGTAGAACAGTAATGTGTGTATTCGTGTTGGGTCCAAGTTCATTTAAAGCTCTTGGACCTGTATTTCTCTGTAATACTGCCTTTGATGTGCATTATGGTTACTTTTCAAACTATTAAGATACCATGAGGATTCCTTATCCTTGATTTTGAAGATGCAGGGTTTTTGCCTTTTTTAATAGTTATAGAACGGTATTTTCATGGTTGGAATGTTGGATTGTAATGTATTATAGTCGTTTGTCATCACTAGTGTTCTTCTACAGGCACAATATGCACTGTCTACGATAAATAAAGAATTTCTAGGTCATATATATAGTATAGAGTCGTACCATTTATCTATGTTTACCATATTTTGAAGGAGGGGGCAGTAGCTGATATGTAATTGCTTTCACTGTATTATATAGCTTTTACTGAATTTATTATATCATCTAGATGGCTGCCATATTCATTAGTAAACATTAACGTGACCATCAAGATTAGTGTTAAAGATTATAAATAAATGCCATTACATTACATTTATTAATATAGGGCCAGCAGGTTCCGTAGCACTGTTACAATCCATGGAATAATTTAAAGGGTCTTGCTCGCTTACAATCTACTTCTATAAAGTGATTATAGTTTAAAAATATCAGTATTAAGCACTTTAAATGTATTTTTTTAAGTCATACTTGAATGCATTTTGTCTCAGTGACCCTCTCTGAAAAGGAACACTAGATTGATATGGAACTCATCCCATAAGCGTCAACGTTCCTTAAGGCATTTCATATATATCCACAAGGGACTCAGAGGGTAATATGAGACCCTCATAGAGCTTGCAACAGGGCATGATAAATAGTCCCTTTTCACTTTGACATAAGTATGTAGGTATATATATTTTGTTACCTCCTTCATTTCACTTGTTCATCTCTGAAGTGTAAATGTGTTACTGCCAAGGTCAGCTTCTTGTGATTGCCTATGGCTACTAATGCGAGATATGACAGACTGGCTCTCAGCAGTCCACTAAGTCACATTGCTTTGCATCCAGAGAGTATCAGTATAGGTTATAAGCAAAAAACAATACCTTGCTGGGAAGCTGTATGTTTTCACAATGTATCTTATTATATTTTAGGCCTTGATAGTGCCTTGTAGCCAAATTTATATAAACATATGAAAGAATATATCCTAAAGCTATTCATTTTCATATTGTCAATGAGAAGTTTAATTAAGCCCTTGTATAAAATATCAGTGTACTTTTTAATGTGAGAATTTTATAAAAAGAAAAATACAGAATATCTGTAATCTGGAATTTAATTTTGATTTAATTTTTCTATACTAAATTGTATTTTTTTTTAATTAGATTTTAATAAAACAACTTAAATTCGTTTCAGCTGCTATACATACAGTATATGCATTATGGAAACATTTTGGGCCATTTGGCAGCAATGTAAAGCACTGAGTATCTAGAAGTATACACAGAGTAGTTGTACAGTGTGCTAACTGTACATCCTGTGTACACCTAGTGCCTTGCTATATGCAGACACTATACAAACAGTATACCAGAGATTGTGAATGGAAACAGTGGTATGGTTGTCAAGATATGAAGGACGACAGTGGCTACATATTTATTTCTCCAAATATTTGCAGATGGACAGTCCGAGAGCAATCAAAGACACAGCGGTACATGCATGTCAGAGGTATAAAAATTGAAATGTAACGATGCGAAAGAAAGATAAAAGAAAAGAAACCAGAACAAAACGTGTATAAAACATTGGAAGGTGAATGTGTCTGTGCAGTGCATAGAGGGAAAGGGCTATATGGATATGGTTTAATAACTCTCACTACCTCCCCTTGACCGCTCACACCCCCTCTCCAATCCCCAGCCCCAAGCATGGTACAAAGCTCTCCAGCCCTGGTTAGCATGGAGTGATAGAGAGGTAGGACTCCAGAGACAGGGAAGCAAAGCCGAAGCGTCCAAACACCCCTACCACCAAGTGTTATTAGTCTCCCCGGCTCCTGTTATCTTGCTGACTTTATAGCCGTATTCAAGTGCAGCAAGTGCCACACGGTCCATATTTTAGTATGAGCTTCTAGGCGATCAGCCTTAGTATATGTCAAAGCTTCCATATTCTCTATAAAAATTAAGTTTTCCCAAAGTTGGGGGAGGGACGGTGGTCTAGTGGACTTCCAATTCCTCGATATCCAACGTTTTGCCGAGGTGAGAATACGTAGGGTCAAAGCTTTGTAGCAAGAGGTGACACTTCTAGGCAACGCGTTCAAGTAATGCTACACGTATGGAAGGGGGTATGTTAGGAACTATAAGTGAGTTAAGAAGAGCAAAAACTTGCATCCAGAAGTCACGAAGAATAGGGTAATGCCACCAAATGTGACTCATCGTACCAGGAGCCCCTAGACACCTCCAACACATATTGATACAGCTTGAGAAAATAGCAGCCAATATCGTTGGTACCATGTACCACCTGAATAGTACCTTTTCAGTTTGTCTCAAAATGATTGCAGCAACGAGATACTCCAATATAATTGGTGATTGTGGACGACCAGTCCTGTCCTGAAAATTCTACATTAAGCTCCTGTTCCCAATTTTTCATATATGTCAGTTTATCGGGACAGTTTTCGGTTATTATTGATTCGTAACATACTGAAATAGCATGTTTTGTGGAGCCTAGGGAGCACAAGAAAGTAAGCAACCTGTGGCTCACGTCGGAGTCCGGATGAGCAAAGACCCTCATCAAATGCTAGTAAGTAGGACGTATGTAAATTCTTCAGAGAGGAGAAGGACAAGCCGAGTCTTGAGCTCCCCACTAAATTGTAATTTTAACAATTTTGAATAAAAACAATGTTAAACAAAAGAGAAGAAATGACTACATCCTTGAAAAAACTAAGAATATGCATGATGGAGAGATTCACATTACACGTGTGCATGTTTATCTCTCATTTTAATTTTATTTGTACAGTACAGTTTATTAGCAGATGATTATTTACTGATCCTAGGAGTAAATACTACAATTCCCCTATAACAAAGAACAATGTGGTCTGGCTCAACACAGTTTTTTTAAACTTTTAACAAACATTGAGGATTGTTTTACAAACTGAGATATATCAGCATTTTAAAGCAGGGCCCTCCTAACATTTTGTTTCTGTGCATCCAAAGTATTATGTCTCCTTTGCCAATTAATTGTACAGTGTTGAGGAATATGATGTTATATATTCACATACATACATACATACATACATACATACATACTTTATCTTGCCACTGTATGTATGTAAGTGAACCCCTTGGAATTAAAAACATTTTGCTATTCTCAAGAAACCTAGGGTAATGTGAACCATGCCTTACAAAAAATAAATCTCAGCAGACCTCTGCAATCATGAATCGTTAATTTTCATAAAGCTGGAAAGGGTTACAAAGTAAGTTTACATACAAGTATTTCCATATCCATCAGTCCACAGTTCCCAGCCAAGGTGACTCCAAGGGCAGAATGCAGAATGCCCAATGAAGTAAAAGAGAACCCTAGAATAACAGCTACTGGTTTGAAGAAAACATTGAAACTGGCTAACATCTCTGTTCATGAGACTAAGATATGTAAAATATTGAATAGGCAAGGAGTGCATGTCAAAACACCACAGATGAAGCTGCTGCTCTCCAATTTAACATTGTTGTTTACCTGAGGTTTACCAAAGAGTATCTTGACACTCCACAATGAGGAAGCTAAGGTTGAATTGTTTGGGAAGAACATGCAGCACTTTATATTGTGTAAAAAGACAATGCTTACCAACATGGAAACATCATCCCCATGGTGAAGTATGGTGGAGGGAGCATCATGACTTAGGGTTGCTTTGCTGCCTCAGGGCCTGGACAGCTTGCCATCATCGAGGGGACAATGAATTACCAAGTTTATCAATATAGGATAACGTCAAGGTGGCTGTCCGCCAGCTAAAGCTCAGTAGAAGTTGTGAATGCAGCAGGACAATGATTCTAAACATTAAGGTAAATTACTACAGAATGGCTTAAAAAAAAGAAAAGTCACCTTTTGGAATGGCCCAGTCAGAGCCCAGACCTTAACCTTTTAGAGATGCTATGGAGTGACCTCAAGAGAGCTATTCACACCAGCCATCTTAGGCTATACTTGTGACTTAGATGTAGATCGGATTACATTTTATGAACAATTAATGCACTTCTTGCCACTGTTTGTGTGCGCGCGCCCGTAGATGATTTGGACAAATTTCTTGTTGTTGGCCATTATTTTTTCGGTCAACTAATTACTAATAGCAACTCTTTTGGTGACGTCCCCTCCCCCGATTTGAGGACCAGAGAGAGGACGTCACAGAAAGCACCACAGTTTTTGCGGAAATTCCCTCTGGGTTATGTACGTAGATAGAAAATCAAAAACAGGAGATTGAAGATAGAAGGAAAAAGATAAAAGATGAAGAAGTGGAAGCAGTCAGAAGAAGTGGAAGTGGTCGGCAGAGAAAATAAGGAAACATTTAGAGAGTGAGTGGGAGGGCAAGTAAGAGTTTCGGACAAACATTTTCAGCTGGCCTTGTTTTCATGATTTCGTATGAATAACTGAATTTACCAAAAAGCGGTAAATTTGTAATTCATATGAATCCGAATGCACAACAACTATGGGTTAACATCAGCGAATGTCTCTTGCAAGACAGACTGTATCACCACAATATTATGCATAGTTAAATGCTTAGAAGAAATCTCTTATTATCCAAAATCATCATAACCGTCTGGAAATCTGGACACTATTCTTCTGTCTTGGATAGCTGCTCCACTGTTGCAGCATAGACCTCTATTGCTGCTCCAATGCAGCCACCTTGTCACACTCTGCAGCCGAACACTGCATTGTGGCTCTTGGGGTAAAGTGGGTGGAAGACCATGCCTCTGTCGCCACACATTCCAGGGCCAGCCTTGCCCCTTCATACCTCTTGCCGTGTCCTCAATTTGGACACCTGAAATGATCGGGGTGTGCAATGTAACATACCTTGCAGAAGGTGGCACTGATAGTTTGAGTATTTCCTTTGTCGTTCACTAATCCTTTTCCTCTTTCTATCCACCCACCTTTAACTCTCAAGCTTCATAGATTTCAATTATTGTATATAGGTATCATATGGAAATATTTTTCTGTGCGAATGTAAACTGATATCTTTTTTAGTCAACAGGTGTGCAAACAAAATTACATGGGGTAAAGTTTTTATACCTTATGAACTCTTTAATGGTTAAAGGCTATCTTTCAAGGTTATGACTTCTAAGAATGAGGTCTCCATTTCGTCATTGGGCTTGGTTTATAAGTTTAAATAACACACATGCTTTATTAATGTGAGCTTCTGTATCTAGACACATGGCTCTTAGCTATAATTACATTCCGCAGGCTTCTGCATGCTCACAGTTGCCATTAATACCTCCGACGTTATCAGCCAAATGACTCATAAGCGTTGGATTATTCTGGGCCCTTATTGCTGTATAATTCAGGGCTGTAGGAATTGAATTAGCATAAAATCTATCTACTCATCCACGCTAGCAACAGTAACTGAGAAATACTGCTGTCGTAGCTATTTTTTTCAGGAATTGTTTTTCTAGGAAAATATTCTTCCAGTAAAGCTGGAGAATTTCATTGAGTCGGAAACCTCTTGATGTATGGTTCTGTGGTGGTGGTGGTGGGAGGAGGAAGGGGTTTCAGTACAGTTTTATACAAAATTAATGTGGTGATCAAAGCTGTGCTCAGAATTCAGTATACATTTAATGGTGCTTGCCAGAATCTGGGAAGGACCCTCCATGTCAATGGGATCTACCTCTGTGTAGCAGCAGTGAGCGATATACTCAGCTTGTGTGGTTATCTACTATCTTGTTGCTGTGACACCATAGTAATATAGGGAATTGGAAAGTTTACTGAATAACTGTCACGTCTGCCCGCACCAGAGGCACTTAACGCAGAAGTTCTAGTGCCCAGAATACAACTACCAAGTGAGAAGCTCCTGTGGGAGTAAACCAGGACTTAGAGCATCCCAACAGCAAGGAGGCCTCCGTGCAAGCAGGTAAGTATCGGTACTGAGTAGATACAGGAAGGTTCGGGTGCCAGCTCAGGACAAGATTCACAACTGGTAACCAGCAAACGGGATGGTCGGTTCACAAAGCAGGCAGTCATACCAGCCAAGGGTCCGTACACGAGGCAGGTAGTCCGACAAATTAAACTGGTAAACGAAGAGAACAGGCAAAAAGAATAGGCAGGCAAAGGGTCAATAATACCAAGATCAGGAACCCCCAGACAGATCCTCCTGCCCCTTGCGTCGGCGGACAGACACAACCACTGACAAGGGGAATCCGTTCGGAAGCCCCTGGTACCCGGCACCTGCAGGTAGCTGCCTGCCCATCAGTGACGGGACCCGGGGCTGGGACAATATCCCTGAGGAAAACATAGAGTCATGGGATTTGGTGACAGATAAGAACCATTCGGCCCATATAGTCTGCCCATTTTTACTGACTGCAATCTTAAGCTCTTGATCTTTTTTTAGATTCAGGATAACTTTACCCCTATCCCACACATGCTTTCAACACAGCATGGGAAGTTAATATGGAATAGTTTTAGACTATTACCTCTAATGGCACGTGGGGTGGTGGGTCAGGAAATGGCAGGAAAGAGGGACAGAGTGGTTTGGGTCCAAAAGACAGACTGTGCCTCCTACATAGGGACACTTGAAAGGAATGATTGGGAGTTCACACAATATTGAACATGCCCCATGAAAGAAAGTATATTGTTCCAATGACTAGTTGCACATGACTTTGCTAAACAAATTTGTAGTATTTTAGTTGCCTCCTTTGGTTTCTAAGTAAGAGTGCAGATGTAGCTCTCAAATTTGTACAGCCCTGTGTCTGCCTGAAAACCCTATACATCTTATTGCAGTACACAGTTTGTATAACAGTGTGTGTGACCCCCACCATGTTTCTCTATAGTATGTCCTTGGTGGCTACGAAGTCTTCTATATTAACATGTGGGACAACACTTTCCTATATGAATAACTGCTAAGCTTCTGATTCAGAACATCTCTCTTCAGCTATATGTGACCTTGTTACCCTGCCAGGTGACCAGTGTTTTGCTGTTCTCGTCTGGAGTATTTGACAAACTAGGAGATTAGTCCATAAATAACATACTTCAGAACAGATTAGCATTTCAGATCTCATTTTACTGTCTGCTTCGTTTTCTTCCGAGCCACCAACCCCCTCCATGTCACAAAAACAAAGGCGTAACTGTTTCATAGAATAAATTGTTTGTAGGAGTTATTTAAGTATGTTTCTTCTTCAAGTCCTTTATTTTCACATAATGAAAACAAGTTCTAGTAATACTACTTTTAAAGAGGCAGCCGTGATTAAACGTAGAAATCCTTGGTGTATGTCACATGACATAAAAACTTACCGTATTTATCGGCGTATAACACGCACTTTTATGTCTAAAAAAATAAGTTTAAATCCTACCTGCGTGTTATACGCCGATAATTTTCTGTAGCCGCGTCCCCCGCACTTCCGGTTCCGGCGAGGGTGCGTGTTATACGCCGGAGCGTGTAATACGCCGGTAAGTACGGTACATATACACTCTAGGCCTAGGGAGTTTGCTTAAATCGTTATTATTATTATTATTTATTTTCATATTTTGTAGCTTTGAACAATGTGTCAGTTATTTTCCTGGTTGGTATGAGTAGCACCTAATGGCAAAACAAGAAGCTGTGAATGTTTTACCTGTGTGCTGGAGCACCCATAGGTAGTGTATTTTGAAGCGTTACTAACCCTTCGATAAACCTTCCAGACTTAACCTTCTTGGGAGTCAATGGCCCAGTGGATCACCATTTTTTCATCTAGTAATATAAATGCTCCCATGATATATGGTTTGGATTGGTAAAATCCATTGTCATCTACTCCTTTTCCCATTTGAAATAAATTGCTGCGTGCCATCAGGAAATAATACAGGTTAATATTTTATATACATTCGTGAATTATTCATAATACATTGCTCTTGTTGTCCCAGTTCGACATTTAAGCGGATGCTCAACTTTTCTTGTGAGCTGACGGATTTACTCTCTTGTGAGATGAAGAGCGGAAGAGGATCTATTTGCAGATTCCAGGATATGTGATTTAGATTTATGGGTTTTTTTCATCAAATTTGTATCATTCCATTGTATTTATCTGTTAATTTTGAGCTCCATGCTGTATGTTACCAGTGAGGTTTCAATGACAGGCCTACCAAACAACTCAAATGATGTTGTGTATGAATGTCTGTTCAGTTTTTTTCTACGAATGCTTCAATGTTGCAGAGATGAGTTGTGGCAACCAAAAAGGTTTTTTGTGCTCTTGGAGCTCCACAGCATAAAGATTGAATGTAAGCAACAGCCTCTTAAGCATCCCTGCGAATCCGTTGTATCTCGCCTTTGATCATTATATTGGATTTGTTTGTCCCCACAAAGCCTCTATTTTCCGTGTATTATATTTAATGCGCAAAACTTGTCACGCAGTTGACTTTGTGATCTTCTGTTGAGTGGTTGTATAGCGCTGTGCTTTTTTTGTTTTCTACATTTTGATTTTAATGTAATAATGGCATGGTTTATGCAAGTTGGCATTTCTTGAGCATTTCCTTATTGACCAAAAGACCTAAATTCTGGTGTTTATCACAATTCGGCAAGACGTTCTGTAATCTACATGGTTGTGGAATGACGAAATCAATATACCGCGTTTGCCCGATTATAAGACGACCCCCCAAAATATAAACATTAATTTAGGAAAAAAAGAAAAGGCCTGGATATGAGACTACCCTATAGGAAAAATGTTTCTAGTAAATATTAATTCATGTAAACTATTTTTTCATATTTCATAAAAGCTATGATTGAGAAAAATATATAGTTTTTTATTTCCTTTTATTTGCCAATCTGCCCTTCAGTTATGCATATCTGCCCCCAGGCTTGCTACTCTGCACCCAGAAATGCCTTATAACCCTCTATATGCCACTCTACCTCCAGAAATGTCTTATACCCTCCTATATGCCACTGTGCCCCATATGCCTTTTAACCCCCTATATGCCCCTCTGCCCCATGATATGCCTTATACCTCTATATGCCAATCTGGCATATAGGGGGTTAAAAGGCATATCATGGGGCAGAGTGGCATATAGGGGTTTAAAAGGCATTTCTGGAGGTATCAAGCCAAGGCAGCCAGTACATGCTGGAACCTGGGGATGATAGGATTGTGATTACAGCCTGCCTATGCCATGCTGCAACCGCCACCACCACCCTTACACATCTATGCTATCACTCACTCATTCACAAACATTTTAATACTCATCCATTCCATTAAGCACACATACTTGCTCATACACCCTCCCCCAACCCCCTTACCTGAACTGCAGATCTCTCAGACTTCTGCAGGGGCCCGGCTGTGCGAGCAACTTCTCTGGCCCCGCCCCCAGAGGAAGGAGAGGGGAGGCAGAGTTATGTGATGACTTTGCTGGCTTCCTGTTCTCCTGCTGCTAGGAGAAGAGACTGTGCTCGTCACCAAAGAACCGGTAACCAGCCTGGAGCCAACCGAATTTTTTTTGAGGTCTGATTAGAAGACGACCTCGATTATAAGACGAGGGGTATTTTTCAGAGCATTTGCAAATACGGTATTGAAAGAGTACGTAGCTGGTATTTTTTCTCCTTAAGGCGGCGGTGTTTGGCAGTGGGGGGGGGGATAGCTGTGTGATAAATTACTTCTGTCCTGTCCTTAGCTCAGATTTTCTCACATGTTTCCATCACCTGTGAGGTGAGAAGTTGCCATGGGGACAGGAAGTTAAGATGGCTGCTCCCATGGTATACACATATAACTTTTTTTTTAAAATACATATAATCACATTGCTTTTATTAGCAAACATGTTACAAGTGCCCTTGTGCTAAGTGATTAAACTTCAATATAAAACACTATTATTATTTTTGTTATTTATTGATTTCTATAATTCCATTATCTTCCCAGTGATATTGAACTTTATGAAAACTACCACTATTCGACTATTAAGTTTATATATTTTTCTTAAAGTAGAAACACACTTTTAAGACATAGCTTAGGTATATTATTAGGATGTACATTGATGGCATTTATGTGAACATAGACTTCATTTCTAATTTATCCAGCCTATAAACTTCTTTTTATATTTTATTTTTCTTTTATTACCAGAAATTCCAAAACGTTTTTTGTTTACTACCTGAAAATATATATTTTACGTATTGGAGAGTGGTTTTAAGGCGCCAAGGCATAGAATATTGTTTAAAGCAGCACTTTCTGGAGAAATTATTATTATTTTTACCGCCATCACTGATGCTTGAATCCCCCCTGCATTTATGTTTCAGTTCTTTTGAGCTGACTTGTCTGCTTTTATGCATTTGCCTCTGACTTTTATGCAATTTCTTATTCTGTGTATGTTTGTGCGTAAATCGCTTAACCATAACAACGCTATATCGATTGATGCAACATTTTGTTTTGCTGACAGGCCCATATTAACTTCCCACGTTGTGTTGAAATTTATTGGATTTATGTATTATTTAATGCTGGCTATCTAAGAAATGTGAAAATATATTCTTCAGAAAATGAATAGTCAGACCTTTGGTTTATAGAACCTTAAATGTTTTGTGACGTGATTCAGCGAACAAATGATTCAGGGTTTTGATTGTTACAGTAAAAGAACAGACTGCGGGAACATGATTCACTAAGTGAATTTGGGTGTTCTGACGTCAGCAGACTATCAAGAGGAAACTAATGAGTGCTGTCTGAATTGCACAGCATTTTGTTTTCTCCATTAATTCTCACACTTGTCCCCCTACCCTCAAGCATCTCCCCACATGAATTTCCCTTTTTTGTATGATTTAATCTTTTTTATTGGATCTTATTCTCCTATAATAATAGAAATAATAATAAATATAAAAATTAAAAATACTTTTGATATGTGCTTAGTATTGGACTATTCTGCTTAAAAATGATTTTGACTATGATAAATTTTGTGTGGGTAGTCAGTATATTTAGTAAAATGTGTCCTTTTACTTAAAAGTAAAACTTTACACATGCAGCTTAAGAGTCTTTCTAAAGCTTTAAAATCCAACAGAATGTAGGCTGTGCAAAATGTAATTGGAATAACATGTTCCTGGAACATTCGTCGAAAAGGTACTCAATGGTCTACAGTCACCTCTAGAAGCACGAGACTGAGAGATACCTCGAAATACAAATTTCATTAGTTTAACTCTATGGGGTAAGGAATCTGAAACTTTTAAAGGTGCTGTTCCACTAAGACATTTGATATCAACTGCCTCATTTGGAAATTGCTTATCCTTTATTGATATAAAGTATGTTTTCCATTGTTCTGTGATATCATTTTCATTGTGCTACTGTTTTTTTTCTTAATTTAAGATTTAATGGATGATTCTGAAAACTAAAGAAGTGCGGCAGTACAATCGTAGGTGAGAAACGCTGAATACATTTCTGTAAACATTCTGTTGAATATCTTTTGTTGCTAGATTAATAGTTTTAGTTAAATGTGGTATATAAGCCAGAGCTTCTAAAAACGTACCTCTAGGCCTAATATTCTGTACTTCCTTATATTAATCTCGGTTTACTCCAATGTTCCCTCCATATACACACATTTTCTCTTACGTTTTCTATGAATTTTTAATTTATTTCTCATGGTGTTCGCTGATAATAGTGCTGTGTTTACTGTAATCCCAAATAGAGAGTGATGTATATGAAATTATATGAAACCAGAGTGCCTTTACTGGTCATTCGTTCAGGCCTAGTTAAGTTGTCATTTGAAATGTTTAGTCTAGAATGGTTTATTGTGAATCTCTAAAGTATAGATACCATTTTACAAATTGATGCTGTTTGTATCTTTGCAGGCGTAGGAAACTATGGTAATTTCTTGTGTTTCTGAGTATTAGTAGCTAGGTTAAATTTGCTGACTGTGTCTTTTTAATTGGTTGCCTATTCTCCGTGCTTTAAAGCTTTCTGAGATTTTATTCATAAACAGAGTGTTTCTGTAAACTGCTGGACATTTCCCTGCTGTGAACCCTAAATGCTCAGCAAATCAAAGCTTAGAAACTGGGGCTTTCTCAGAATATAATCAAAACTGACAGCATTTTCTGTAGCTAAAGCTGCCATAAAGTGTTTGGATTGGCTTAAAGGACTAGTGGTCATTTTTATCTGTTGGTAGTCTTAGCTATGAAAAAATGAATTATGTTAGCTTGTTAACTTGGTAAAATGACTACACAGAGCATGTTTCCCAGTTCACTCTTATGTTGCTGTGAAGGTTTCCAAAAAATATTATGCCCCCCTGTGATATTGTCATAAACTGCACATACTCAGAGATGACTTTTAACAGCAACTTTCTTTATTTTGTTTCTTAACATCACCATATTCTTCCTTCCATGTCCTAGCTCCCAGCAAGCTGTTTCCTGTCCAGAGTCCTCTCCCCTTAAAGAGAGAGATGCTTATTGTATGTTACACCCCCCACTACCAATAGGGTGGTCCGCAAGTATAGAACTATTGGTCCCTTGACCACGTGTTGTTACTTGACATGACTGCAGAACACATGGTTAGTTGTTGTTTAATTGTGTTTACGTGTGACCATTTCACATATAGTAGCAGAAACTCAAGTTGCGTCAAGGTCAGTATAGACTAAAGTATAACCTGGACCTTTGTGTGATATAATGTAGACTTGCATGTAAGTGAGATTGTAATTCTGCCATAAATTGATAATATTTTATGCACTTTTCACTCTATGTTCATGAGGCTTCTTATAACACCTGTGAGCTGGTCAAATATTCAAGCAAGCGTATGTATTATAAATTATAATATGTGTTCTATTTATACAAGGCTGGGACAACATTTAAAATGTTTGTCGCATAACACAAACATTACACTATATAGACTGCTTAAACTATGCATTTTATCTGTTGTATTTATATAAGCTTTTGTTTTACTTCTTCACTAGGCAATAAAATACATTAGTAACTAGTTCAGAGTCCTGATTGCGGAATTGATCTGATAGACGAGTAAGTACTTTTAGTGGATCAACATAATTGCTCTTCTGATGAATTACCAAGCTTTCAAAACTCATAGATTTCTTAATTAAGTGTCCTTAATTAACTCAAAATAAATATTTTATTTGTAAAGAACTGATCTTTTATTTATGCAGAGCCTTCATATTGAACAAAGCTATAAATTCAGCCAAAGGGTAATGCAGGCTTAGCAAATGAAAAACTAGATATTGATTGTAATGTGTGAGAACTGTCTGTTAGAAGGAAGGAGCAGTTATGGTTGTTATGATGGAATGCTACAGGATAACATTTTATCCATAATAATATTTGGTCCAAAGGGTTTTATATCTGTGAGGACTTCTGAAGAGGATTTAGGTAAATTAGGAGTGAAACTATTTGGGTAATTATAATTGGTGCATGCAGGTCTATCTTTATTTGAAATGTTTTCTTTGAGTGACTTATTTTGTGTCAATTATTGTGCACTTCCCGATTATTCTGTTAAGAACAACATTTTCAGTTTCAATTAAAGGGCCTGCACACATTTTGTATGAACCATCATGGATGCCACAAACACAGCAGCAGGAACCCCTACCTTCTTGCTGGCTCTCACTGTGACCCTCAAGGGGAACTTGGGCATGAAAGAGTTAATGGTAAAAACTAGCCTGCAGGCTCACTTGTCTCTTTTCCCCCGCAGAGCCCAGAGTAACTACACCTTAACCTCAAACCTGTTTACCTCATGACCCCAAAACTTTATTCGCTGACAACACCAAGTTCTATTTAAGCATCTAAAAATACCTAAGGAGGCTTTGATAATCCCCCGAACTACTTAAACTATAGAAAACCCAATTTCGCCGAAAAGGAAAGACTTCCAAATAAAAAATGGGAATGTTTGTTCAAAATTAGAGCACAAAGACAGAACTGATTAATTGTATACTTTTTTTTTTTTGTGGGGGGGGGGGCTTTTTTTTAATCTCGGTCCCAACTAACACATTTTACATGTTCAAATGTCACAAACTTAAAAAACAAACAGTACATGCAAGGACTGGATCTTCACAAGAAATGGTTATCAGATGGCATTTAAGAAAGCCCATATTATTCCTGGTAGCTCGGGATCCTTATAGATAAACTTATGTTTATAGCCATGCGCAGCAGGGTATAAAACCAGTTTAACCTCCCTAGAATGTGGGGATGTTATGGCGATTTCATGCAGCTTCTTGGCCATTGATGATGGCACAACCTGGTCGTCTTCTGCATGCAGGATTAACAGGGGGGCTGGACATTATTTTAACATTTTGGTCATTGGGAAACACCGTTATTGCTCAAAGCAAAGGTGTCCAGGAAAAAGTATTCAAACCCTGGGAAAACGTGGTATATCTTCCCAAAGGGATGATAAGCTCCAGCCTCACGGATATTGGTGTAAGGTGCTTCCAGAATAACCCCATCTGGTTCATTCCCTTTGCTGGAGCGGTTGTCCCTCCGGCTCCCTCTCCTCCGCTCCTGCTGCTACCGGCTCCTACAGAAACCGCCGGTGCCTTCGGTGTTCTTAGACGCCGCGATTAATTGTATACTGAATCTAAGTATGAACGTTATATCAACCATTACTTTAAGGCAGAAGGGATTCCAGTCATTTACAGAGTTTCCGCACACAGCTAGACCGTGAAATAGTTTTATAAAACAGGTAGTGGAGTTGGGTCAAGAATGTAAAAAATACATGCCCTAAGATGGAAATCCAGAATATATTACGCAGGAAGTAGACCAGGATAATAAAGCAATAGTTTCTAAGATGTCATCCAACTCATTTTCTAAGGAATTGCATTTTATATGAAGTGGATAATGTAATACTGGTGCCGTGAGTTGAAGTCCTCTATAACGCATTATATCCTGAATTTCCTTAGTGGAAATCACGATTTTAAAGCTTAACATTCCCTGCATTTTCATCATTCTTCCATAAATGCTGCATGACCCATTTAACAGAAACATATTCAGGTGGGAATGGTTGAGGTTACTATATATAAGAGAAATAATCTTTTCGTTGTCACAGCTGTTAAACTGTCAGCCTATAATATCATTCTCAGCAGAGCGATTATGTTTCCTTACTTTTAAATTGAAGACACTTTGGTGGAATTCATCAAGTTACTGCCAGTTATACTGTACATGTATTTTTCCCTTAACAAGGACATACTAAAAAAACTACAACGGCAGTAAATAACTGTGTTGGCATTTACTTTTTTGTTCTTGCCCAAAATACCAATATTTAATATATTACATTATACCGGTTATTATATGTAAAACCGACCAAAACCATATGATTTATTTATGAAAGGGTAACAAGGGATTTTTATACTTTGAGATATGTGATTAGAGGCATAGCTAGGGAACAGAGCTTTACTACGTTTTATTATGTGGCCATTAGAACGCAAATTTTCCAAATGAGCAGGGCATTTAGGCGTTTAGCATTTTAATTCCATAATTTATCAACGCATTTTGTGCTGTTCCTATAGACATTACTGTGACCTGTACACTCCTCTCATTCTGCGCTCTGAGAAGAGAGGGAGAAAAAAAGGGATAGATGGATTTTGTTCCAAAGTAGGGGACCGTCTATGGTGGGATCCTCGTGTTCAACCATTTTGAACTGAACTACCAGTTTCACATCTTTAAATCAATAGGGCCAATATCTGCCATATCCACAGAGGCATGTGTTTTCTTCCTGCCGTCTGCACATGTTCTTAGATTTGGGCTCAACAACTATTATAGAAGCATGAATCTGTTGGATGACTCAGTTTGTTTACTACGTTTCTTTTTCCTTTTTGATCTGTGCATTGCTTACCCTTAACATTATGCCCGTTTACTGCATCTCCTACACATCTATGATATTTGACTTAAATTAGCTTTTTGTGCTCCGAGGTTTGTATCAGACTCTAGTCTCATCCCCTCCAGATTAGCAAGAAAAAAAAGGCACCGTTTCACCCTCTGTGTATAATGATCCAACATCTGTCACAGTTTACAGTTCTTATGCTCTTCCCACCTGAGGTGTGGGAGAAAGGAAGTTATAGGAATTATCATGTTAATCAACATGGGTCTTCGTATTGGTGTGCTGATTGACACTCGAGTCTGCATTTTCTAAATAAATCCTCTGTATAATTGGCCTTGTTTAGTAATAAAGAGCCAAACACGTCATGAAATGTGTGTGTTTCTCTCTTGGAAACGGGCTCCTGCTGTAAGATCAGCAGCAGAGGTGGGCAGTGTGGGGGAACATTTGGGAAGCACTTCAAGCCATGCATAAGGAGACCCCAGTGAGTGCAGAATATGGAAATGGCAATGAGATTAGATGTAGTGGAAATCAAATGATGTGATCATCACCAGACTCATTTGAATGCATGAAAGTTTATTCCGGATACAAACAGCTGAAGGGAGACCTGCACAAAGGCCTGGCAATTTTACAGCAACACGCAATATACAGTACTGTGCAGAAGTTTCAGGCATGTGTGAAAGAATGTAAGAATGCTTTCAAAAATACACATGTTAAGTTTTTTTTATTTTTTTATAAATGCAAAGTGAGTGAACAGAAGAAAATCTAAGTCAAATCAATATTTCGTGCGACCACACTGCCATCAAAACAGCATCAGTAGATACATCTACAAAAAGTAAGGGGTTTTGTAAACATATAGTTAGGTGTGTGATAAAAAAATTATACCAAACAGGTGCTAAAGATCCTCAATTGAATATGTAGGTTGAACCACAGTCACTGAGACAAAAACAGCTGTGTAGGAGGAATCAACCAAACTTACTAACAAGGTTGTTAGACCGTTTACTGTCGAAAGTCATAGACCTTGGCAAGACTGAGCAGAGCAGCAATAATTATACTGAATCAGCAAAGTCTTTCCAGGCAGGAATTTCAAAGCAGATAAAGGTTTCCAGATGTTCTGTTCAAGCTCTTTTTTTTTGAAGAAGAAGAAGAAGAAGCACAAAGAAACAGTCAATGTTGAGGACTGTAGGCACAGAGGCTGGCCAAGTAAACTTAGTGCAGCAGATGGGACACACAAGGCTTACCTCCCTTTGCAATTGGAAGATGCCCAACAGTGCAATCAGCCCTGGTACACCCATTTACTGTCTGGATAGGTCTGGTCAGAAGTAGTCTTCATGGAAGACTTTCGTCCAAAAAACCATAGCTTCTACATGGAAATAAGAGCAATTGACTCAGTCACCAAAACACAACAATTAGGAGGCAGAAAAATGGCAGTAGGTGCTCTGGGCTGATGTGTGCTGACTTGAAATATTTGGCTGTAGAAGCAGTTTGTTTGCCGAAGGACTGGGGGGCGGTACAAGAATAAGTGTTTTCAGGCAACGGTGAAGCATGATGGAGGTTTCCTGCAAGCTTGGGCTGTATTTCTGCAAATGGAGTTGGGAATTTGGTCAAAATTAATGGTCTCCTCAATACAGGCAGATACTACCATCAGGGAGGCCTCAAATGTATTCTGCAGCATGACAATGACCACAAACATACAGCCAAAGTCATTAAGACCTATCATTAGTGTAAAGAAGAACAAGGAATTCTGGAAGTGAAGGTATGGCCCCCACAGAGCCCTGATGGCAACAGTTACATCTGTAAAACGCTAGATGATTTACAGAAAATCTATAATGGATCTATACAGATTGATGAATTATGTGGTTCTCATGGATATGATGCAGACCACAGATCCCAGCTGGGGAAAATTCTGTTTATTTATGGATGGGCTCCTGCCCTGAACCAGACATACAGAGAGTAATATGATTGCATTGAAACACATCTTATTTCATAAGTAATAATCCCTATTGAATCAAAGTAATGGCACAATGCCTGCAGTTTTTGTTCATGGCATGCTAAGCACTTACACTGGCTATATATATGTATATGTATGTATAAACGTATTTTTTTTGTTTATACCAGTGTTCTGATCTAGTACCATATAGTTGCGTCAGACTAACCGACACCATTTTTTTTCTATTGGTAGGGATAATATTATACACAAAAAACTGTCTGCCCCCTGTCTTCTCACCCTAATAAAGTTAAGTTGGCAACAAATATATAAGCATAATATAAATGAGAGGTTTTGGTTATATGAATTGGCCAAAGCATAATTAAGCTCACCCACCAGGTCAAGGCACACTCTCAATTTATTTAGTGAGCTTCTTTATGTACACAAGACATATTAATTCAGCGTGGTTTATTCAAGGTCTCACTATTATTATTTTTGTCTTATATAGGACCATCATATTCCATAGCCCTGTACAATGAGTAGACGGTATATACCAAGTAGTATATAGCATAAAAATATGACTTACAGAAGCAACAGGTGAGGAGGACCCTGCTCAAATGAGCTTACAATCTAGTGGGCGTTAAGGTGTATTACACAAGAGGTAAAAGTGTCGCAGTTAGAGATGGGCCACCCGTTTTACAAGCACGCATGAGAATTAGAGATCAGAGGGGGGGGCAGAAGGAGATCATTGGATGAGTGGAGAGACCAGTTAGGTGTGTACTTGGAGATGAGTGAGGAGATGTAAGTAGGGGAACCTCTATGAAGGGCTTTGGAAGTACGAGTCAGGATTTTGAAATGAATCCTGGAGCACACAGGCAGTCGGTGAAGAAACTGAGGGGAGGGGTGTTGAGTCAGGTATTGATAAGAGAGTCATGAGCTCTCAAGGAATGCTCAATTCAGGCTTTGCTCCAGGGAGTGATTTCTCTTTAATTTTATGTATACTTTACTAGGAAGAAGATAGATAAATGGGCCAATATGGAGAGGCAACGTAGACATGCATGGGATAGGCAAAAAGTTATCCTAACTCTTAAACAAGGTCAGGGACTGATTAAGGTCTGGGTCTATACATCAGGAAAAATGTTTTTTATCTGCCGTCAAATTCTATGTTTTAATGCTTATTTCTAAATGGAAAAGCATTATCACTCATGTTATGTAAGTGGACGCATTAAGTAAATCCAGTTGCAAGAGGCAAGAATATTCATTAATAAGACAAACATTTTAATGTTCACTTTGCACATTCCACAAAGCTCTTTTCTCCACTTCAAGCTATCATCTTATTAATTTACCAACAATAGAATAATGGGCATTTGTCAGGCTGAGTTTGTGGGAATATAAAGCACATTCTAATATATTTTTCTTCTGGTGTTTGTTGAGTTGACAGAGTATTCACACTCGGGAGCTGTAGATGCCTTTCAGGAAAATCCTAAATAACATATTGTGATAAACGAGTAAACTAGGACCTCTGGGCAGATCATCTACCAAAGATGTCATTGTTTGTTACTTTATCAAACTCGGCATGCACAAAGATTTATAGTTTCTTCACCACCAGACAGAATGGCCCCAGCAGAGGCTAACATTAAAAAGGACATTGTGCGAGAAGGGATGATAAACCTGGGGAAAAATAACACAACAGATTGACAGATTTGTGTTAAACAAAGCAAAATGTTCTTTAAAAATGTATTTTAATTAGTTGGTTAAAACAATGGATCAAAAGTAAATCAACGGAATTAAATGTAGTACGGCACAAACAAATTACATTTTATTCTGCTTAGCAAGACCAATCGTACAAAGAAGCACTAATGCTCTGTCCCTAATGATCCTTCATTGAGTGACCTTACCGGAAGCAATAATTACTGTATAATACGCAGAAATAACTTTACTCTAAATGTAATAGTTTAAAAATAAGTACTTGTGTATAGTACACACCCATAACTCCAGATTCACTGGTTATTTCTACAATCTCAAAAACACATACACATGTACACACTCGCATATACAATACAAACGCTCCACATGTCTTACACACATCTTCGTTTAGGGTCCCTTGCAGTTTATCTAAGTTTGTAGGCTCAGCAGCCAGCTCATCCCTTGTGGTCCGTTGGCAGGTAAAGAGTTCTTTCTCCTGCTCCCTCGCAGTCCTAACATGCTGCCTGCGCCTGAGTCCCAGGATATAACATTCACTGCTACCATCGAAGCTATACCGTTTAAGAGACATTCCCGTACAGCCATCATATCTCGGCGCTCTGATTGGGACTGAGGAAACGCTGATGCAGAGGGCTTTATCGACGCCTGACCCAGTCAGACTCGGTCCCAGTCAGAGCGCCGGGATATAATGTCGTCCTGTTTACCAGTGCTCATGCACAAAATAATTGTCGCCAAGCCTGCCCACCTATTTTAAGAGGAGTAGAATACATATGAAAGTACTCACAAAGCAAAATACCTTCTTTGTCGAAGACTCTATGGGAATGTCAATGTTATCAGGCCGGATAACGCTTTAACTAGAATAGAAAGTAAAATTTGCTTGCATTGCTGTGTGGCTTACACTTACTATCATATATTAAAAAACCAGGCTTTTACAGAAAGGAATTCATTAAAATATGTTTTACTATTAAAGTGGTTGTGTATTTCCCCACACTTAAAAACTAATAATAAAATCAGATGCAACAGAACTCTGCAGTAAGCAGGGAAGTCCCGTGCATTTGCACCAAACGGGAACAGACTTTGAACTACTCTAAAGAGAACGTCTATAAGGATGTAGAATGGTCATTTGATATTACTGCAACCAACTTGGTCCAGATTCAGCCCAGCGACTAGGAACTGAAAGGCTTCTTAACAACATGCCAATCAACGCAGCAACCACTTTTTTCCATCTCTTTACAAGCAGTTTGGTGTCAACCGCCAACAGTATTGTAGACCAATCAATGATGTTACATGGAAGGCTACTAGTAGCCGAGTACAAAGTGTTGCAAACTAATGGGCCCTACATGGAAACTCGGGCTCATAAAGGTTTACAGAAGACAGAACTGCTTTTATTTCCAGTCTGTGGTCTTTACAGAATTCTGTCAATCCACGTCTTCTGGGTTGAGCAGTTTGAAGTAAATTCTTTTTGTTTCACAGCCCACCCACAGACCCAACTAATTTTCCATTGTACTTTGTCACGAGCAGAGTTTGAGCCACATGCAATTTAAAAGGCAGGTGGCTGCTGAAACCAAATTAATCAATTTCCCACTGAGCCTAAGCCTTATTACGGCAGTTTAAAAGAGAATCATTAAAATATGCAGACAAACCCTAATAGAGTTAGAGGAGAAAAAAAAGAGGAACAGAACAGGAGGAGTCCTGCGCAGTTTGCTCACAGTACAATTACTGTCTGGATGGACATTAATTAAAATGTTTTTCCCCTCTATAGGGTTATCTCACTATCTCTAAGCATGTAGCATATTGGTATTAGTAGTCTATTTGTGGTATGAATGGGGTGATTTATCATAATAGGTCTTTTCAATGAGCGACTCCTTCTATTCTGCAACTATAAAGAGTACTCTCGGGATGGGAAATCATATACTTGTATAGTGGAATCTAGTTGCTGAATTGGGGAAATAACAGTACATGTTGCATTGTGGAGATGAAAAAGGGAGACAGAATAGTGTCAAGGAACTCCATCAGCTTGTAAAAATGCACAGCTAATCAACCCTGTCTCGTCCTACCCCATGGATAAAGTACTACATCTAAGATCAGGCTGTCCTTGCAGCACAAATCCACATTGAAAACCAAACCGTGACTAGTGAACTCCCAATGATGAGGGATATTATGTTAGCAGCTATGAATTTATTGAAATTAAAGTAACCCCCTAAAAGGTGCTGTTCCAAAATAATTGATTGCACTTTCGAGAGTTCTATACAAAAAAAAGCCTTATGAGATCGCTCACTTTATTCCTTCTTCTTAATGCTAAAACACATAAAAACACAATACTATAAGAAGTTTTTCAAAGTTTCCGTGGTTATAACTTGTCTGTCTTTGTGGAACATGACAATTAAATACTCCCAGCAACAATGAAAAAAAATTCATTGTTCCTGGAGTTTTGGCATTCAACAGTACTATCGTCTCTCTAATGCCGCATTTAATTACAAAAGTGTAAAATTCAGCAAAGTAGGTGAAACAGGACCTGAAGTAAAAGAATAGGAAATCGCAGAAGGTTAGCATCTTAAGCCAACCAAGACAAAGACATTTGATTCCAACTCAAATCTTACCTGAAACATATGAGATCTTTAACTACAACAGTATAAAATAGCTTTATAGTTTACTGTTTTCAAACAACAAGTACTTATAATTACTGTTTTCAGGTCCAGTCTTAAGTCCAAAACGTAAACTCACAAGATCTCCCGACATACACCTGACACCCCCCACCCCCACCTATCTGGGCTATTTATTTTCTGTCTTTGGAAGTATTTGCAACTTGTTTTTTAGCCGATGGAAAAAATTGGTAAAGTGGTTAGCTATGTGCATTGTGTTTCATATAATGCCTTCTACAGTGGCGTATTAAAATAATCTCAAAAACCACTAAACAGCGTTAATAAAACATATAGAACTTTTTATGTTCTTATGAATAATGTCACATTCTAAACGGTGACAATTTCTTTTTAACGGTGGCAGCTCCATTTAATTCAAGTATCCATTAGAGCTACACAGTATGACAATGAACACCTATTCCTATCCACATCTACATGCTGGTATATAAACTTACAAAGCTTGCACTCTATTCTGAATATACCGTAATAAAAACCATTTATTCAACACTGAGATAATGCCGCACAGTTTATATGAGGAAAGCCGCGTGTGCCGTTTTAATGATAATCGCCCATTTTAGAATTATTTATGGACTTTCGATTCCCTATCTATACCATTCTTTAGTGTTTATATCATCAGTGGGTGCCTATTGTAGCAGGGAGGTGGGCAGCGCTTAAACTCGGGATGTTTGGTCTGCAACGTGAAAAGTAAATGTGTCCTGGTAAAAAATGGCTGACGTTCTTATCACTCAGACATTAGGCAGTGATATATCCAGGATTAGGCCTAGGGGCCGGCACAGTGTCCAGCTCCACGATGGGCCCATTACAGGCCTACTTGCGCTGTGGAGGTGCATCATATCTTGGCGTGCCGTGTCTTAAAGCACACAGCTCCTTCTAATGAATTCAGGATACTTACTACATCGGCGGCCGGGGTAAATACATCTCTGCCATTAAGTACCTCTTAAAAACATGAAATGTAAACTAAGGTTATGCCCAAGAGTAAAAATTCTATCAGTTTTATTCGTTGTCCAGATTGACCACTACATCATGAGCTGGAATTAACTAATCTGTTCGTTTCAGACGCATATTGATACAGAAGCATATTAAAACAAATACTACTACTGTCTATAAATGTTATACACAATCAAATTCATCAATGCAAAGATGCATCCAACAATTCTTTCACATCGTTTGCTTAGAGTCTTTTTGGGAGTTTATCCTCCAAGGGGAGAATTGGTGATGAAGCTTTCAGGAGGGTTGAGGTTTCAATTTTCCTACTTTACTATACATTATGAACTAGCCATGTATAATGCATAACTGAGGAGACTGAAGACATCTCACGGATTTCCCTATACGTTATACAGGGGCTCTCAGGGGGTTGGGCCGTCATAATGTATAAAATTGAAAACACAACTCTCCTGCAAACTACCCGGTGAACTTTCCCTTTATCACATACACCCCAAAGTCTTGAGTTCATGTTCATAAAGTTCTTGAGCAAGTCAGCCTCTGTGGCTTACTAAAATCAAACTTAAAATCAACCAAGATCACACTAAAGTACAAAAAACATGCACATTAAACAAACACTATATAGTTATTTCAGAAGAAATCCTGGTTAGGGAAAAAAAATAGTTCATCAAACACCAATGCTTCAAATTTTGTGATTTAATCCCAGTTAGCATCTTACAATTTCTATGAAAACATGCTCTAAACATCCAGCCATTAAAGTTCTAAAACACGTATGACCAGTCGTCGGCAACATATCAAAGAGAATGTTATAATGAGAGGGGAAAACCCTGACATGCAGTGTGTAACTATGGATCACGAGACATACACTGACAGACTTTGATTAATGGCTTCATCACGGGGCGATTGCTTCTCTTACTGGTTCGCAATTTCGAAGATGATTTAGTTAGCGTGAGGCATACTGTGAGGTGAAGTCTCATATCGGCCCACGCTGAGATGTCACCATACAGGTAATGGATTGTAATCATCTCTATTCCTAGAAATGCTTAATAAACACCCCAACAGTAGCACAATTTAAATTGGTGCTGTTCATGTGAATATACAAATAATACACATTTACCATGCTGTAAAGGTGTCAAAACAATCTCAATAGAAACAAAAGGAAACTGCGAACACATGGGCTTTACCTGCCTAGGGAAAATGTGTACATTTGCTAACAGTGTATAGAAATACACTATATGGACAAAAGTATTGTGTTACCCGACCATTACACCAACAGGGATTTTTATGACTGCATTCTAAATACATAGACATTTATATGAAGTTGATTCCCCCTTTGTAGCTATAGCAGGCCTCACTTTTCTGGGAAGGCTTTCCACAAGATGTTGGAGGGTTTCTGTGGGAATTTTTAGCCCATTCATCCAGTAGATCATTTGTGAGGTCAGACTCTATAATATATACCGTATTTGCTCGATTATAAGACAAGGTTTTTTCCAGAGCAAATGTTCTGAAAAATACCCCTCGTCTTATAATCAGACCCCCCCACTTACCGCTGCTCCTGAGTCCCTGGTGTGTAGCCGGGGTAGCATGTAGACGTCTACGCGATTCGCGTAGACAACTTCCGCTGCAGCCTGAAGGAGGTGCGCTTAGCAGCGGGGGTTGTCTGTGCAGACCTTCCCTGGCTGTCAGAGATCAGAGTTCCCCGCACCGGCTGTCAAAGATCTCCCTGGTGTGGGGAACTCTGATCTCTGACAGCCGGAGAAGGTCTGCGCGATGGACACAGGTAGAGGGATTAGATATGGGATTAGAAGAGATATTGTTTTGGGAACTATTAGACTGGTGTGGCAGTAACAGCCAAGTACCCTTGCATCAATATCTGCTATTCCTAGTATAAAACAAGGATGGCCAAAGCATATAGAGTTTTTTCTTTGAATGCAAATCCTTTTATCAAATACCTAGAATTTTGCTATGGTAGAATAATTATATAACCTTATTTGTTGCAAAATATAATTTCAGTATAAAATGTGTTTGTAGTTCCGTGCCATCCTACTAAGAAGCCTCATGGATTGTAGAACCTCTGGGTTATACTGCTAGGGTATGGCACGTGATTACTGTGCTTCTTAAAACCATTGTGTTTTTATTCTCCTTTTTTGCAGTAGAATGCATTGAATTCCTACTAGATTTCAAAATGCATTATAAATATTTACATTTTATGATATTCGGTCACATAAAAAAAATCTAGGTTAGTCTATATCAGGCGGTGCACTTAGCTGGCTATAAGACTAGCATGCTTGGATTCTTTTTCTGACTTTTTAGTCCTCAGACCAGATCCATACATTTTTAAATATGACACATCCCTGACTAAATGACAGCAGTGGCTTTGATCAAGCACTGGAAGATACACCAAGACACAATGATTAATGTATTTCTAGAACTATGTGTCTCTGCGGCCTGAAGGTTATACTCTCTTCTTTAACAATTCAGTTTGGGAATATCTATCACGCTAGGGTGACTGAAAGTGTATTTCTGAAAAGATATATATATATATGTAACAGTATATATGTGTGTGTGTATGTATGTATATATATATATATATATACTGTGTATATATAAAATTTTATGTTTAGCAGGATTTCTCATAGACCAGGTTGAAGCAGCAGATCTTAAAAGCAGATTATATCCTATCTCATCTTTAGCATTCAACATTGAGGCTGGTGAAATTAGGAGGCATTCGGTTAGAGATGTGTTTGACAGCAGTTGCTAAAAGTTCTCTTCCTCCTGCTCTGCTGAATGTAACACTTTAACTAAATACAGCATTCAAAAAAAATTCCCAGTTCTGTTCCATGTGAAAAACCCTTCCCGGAAACAACTCCTTAACCATGTAAAACTTTGCCTCATCTATAATTTTGCAGGGAATGCTGAATTGTCATGTGACACGAAAGCAGGCCCTGATAGGTCATTGTCAGAATGACTTAGAAAGTTACTTAAATGTTTTAGCGTTGTTTTTATATGAACCATCAAAAAAGAATAACACGATATAGCTTTGCTCAGGTGAATTTTCTTTATATATTACTCCTTTCTTATAACTATGTGGTGAATGGAATTATCAGTGTTATGTTATTATTTATTGCAAAAAAGGTTATTTTTAAATGTTGCTTTTTTAATTATTATTAATTTTCATTGTTTAATGTTAATTTAAAAAAAACAACTTGTTTTCTTGGATCTTACATCAGGGCTTCTTCCACCATGCTATAGCCATAGCATTTCATACTAAACCAATGTCATTGAAGATTGCAACATAATCCTGATATGCCCTAATAGGATGTTCAAACTCTCATCTTGTTGTGTGTATGTGTGTGTATGTGTGTGTATGTGTGTGCATTGTATTAGAAGTACACGCATTAAACTGGTCATGTAGTGAAGGAAAATAAAGGATGGTCTCCCAGGGTCAGCGATTATATGTCAAAACATCAAAGTCCAAAAAGCACTACAATAAAGTGAAAAATATATATTTTTTAATTTACCAATTAACTATTTTAGAGAAATGCAGATGTGATAGGTCATTCCTTAAAATCCCAAAATTACTGATCTCATCACCCCATGTAAAATCCCAGAGGCTTGCTCAAAGTTGGTGTGCAAAATGAATCTCGGAAACTGGAGGCAGATAATATTTTCAACAGTTTGTAAATTCAGTGCCAGGTTGTGCGTTGGAGTCCTTGAGGTGTGGAGGTCTCCGGTGCTCTACTGGTTTACCTGTCCATCTCCATCAACTGCCAGCAGACAGGTGCTCAGCCACTTCATGTAACGGGTCCATGCAGGACTAGAGCAGCAGCACCCAGTAAATGTGTGCATACATTTTTATTCATTTACTTTTGTCAAGTCCATGTGTTTAGGGGCTTCGATGTGTTTTAATCTGGCACTTTATCAACTATCTCTAGCATTACCATTTCTCCACGAAAGATTACTTGTTCATACCTATTTTTATTGGCTAATAGTATAGAATATGCACATTGTTATTATTTACAGCCTTGCTTCTTTTCATTGTGGAAAAAGAAAACCAGTGTGTTTTGAGATTTGAAGAGCTTCTAGTCTTAAATCACATCAATGATCAGTAGGAGAGATTTGAAGTTGCTTCGTATACAAAGCCTGTATTCCTCAGCCGGTTTGTCCTTGGTGCCTTTACTCTGTGGCAGGGAAGAGAGGGTTTCAGACGCCACAGCGCTATCTCTTTTTTCCTTTAATTGCATTCCTGTTGTTTTCTTCTATTTCCCGCTCGTCTCCCTCCTCCTTTCCAATCTCTAGTAGCTATGACTTTGAAGTGCAAAAATAAACAGCGCTATGGGGGGTCTTGTGCTTTCAGAAAGAATGATGAGATTTACATTTCAAAGTGTATGGTCACACATTTTATTTTGTAATATTTACCTACTGAAAAGCACCTCAGATGTTGGCCGCTGCTTCAAACAATATTTTTTGTCCTTTCTTTTGATTTTAGTACTGTTAGCGATCATTGGGTAATGGCGTCTCCACCTTTTTTTTTTATTTTTCAGTTTTCATAACTACAGGGAACAACACTAAGGAAAAAGTGGAGTCCAGACAGATCTTAAGGTCAGCACTTGAGAAACCCAGTAAGACGAAAGACCAGGCTGGACTGATGGGAGTCAGGGTTCCACAGATTAAGTGCAGTAGAACGTCTCAATAACATCCAGCTTTTTTTGGTCTTTGGAAGATTCCATCATGGCTGAATATTTTTGGTTGGACGGATAAACATATTTGAAACCTTGAGATATCTTTCTGCATTGCCTTTATTCAACTAGAGTAAAGGCTTCTCGGGCCAGAAGCGACATACTTGGATGCTTGGGAGTGGACCAGGAAATGGATGGTGATTGGCGAAAATGGAAGTGACCTGACAGTTCCTGCTCATCCGTTACCTCTGGCAAGGACTGCTTAAGGTTGGACACTCAACTTTGCTGGAAAAGCAGTATGCAGGAAGCTGGTTTCCAGGCTACAAATGCTTTCACAGGTAACAATCTTCTGTTGTTTTGCAGATATTTATAACCTTTTGTTGGGTGGGAGTTAAAGTAGTTTGCGTGACAATGGACACCAGCTGCTGATATAATGTACGACCCCTGGTTCATGTATAAAATCTATGTAATAAAGATGTTGAAAGACGCTTGAATTCTGTATAAGGTAGCACAGCAAGGCAACATGTAGCTGGCATTTGGGAAGTAAATTTTCCCTGGGCTTGGACATTTTTTTTTTTAAAGATATAAAAAAGGTGTCCCACATGTAGAGTAAATAGAGGGACATGTTTGAAATATGTTCATCTCTACTAAACAGAAGACATGGAAGCATGAGCAGGTGTCCCCAGCCTGCCCCCCCCCATTCTGGCCTCTTTAAGATTTTTTTTAATGTCTGTTAAACGCACTAGTTATTGAAGGGTTTTTTTAATGTTCTGGATGGTATTAATTTATGGTGTAGTTCAAGATCACTGCCCAGCATCAGTAATTTAGATAAAGTGAAGATTTCCATCTAATATCATGTTATGTGAATTGACTCTTGGCAACAGAAATATACCAAATTGCCAAATTTCACAGCTTAAATTGTGACTCTGCTAAAGTTCTGCCTGTCCCAACCTTTTGGCTTATTTAATCGTCGCTTGAACCCACCCTGCCCTTACCTTTTGGCCTGAACCTCAACTACAATTTCGCTGGGTAGCTGCTAAGTCGTAGTGGTCATCCTACCTGGATGCTCAACGGAAGGAGATACATGAGGCTAAAGACCAGCAGTGGTAGGGACTCCTTAGTTGTCGAAGATCAGGGTCCGTCTGTGGACTAGGATTTTTTTTTTACAGCAGTCTGGATATTAAGACACCCTGACTTCCCCTCCGAGTGTGTCTTGAGGGTCATACATAGGTCCCCTCTATCTATTTTACCTGAAAACATAGGTCTTCCAGCTAGCATTTGCACATTCTCTGCTGAGTCTGATCAGCTCAGGTGTTGAAAATAGAAGTCTGTCTATGTCTGACATTAGTGGCTCTGAAAAAATGTGTGGACCTAGGTAGGCAAAACTTTAATTACTGTATTTATTGGCGTTAAGCTCTGAACTAATATTTATTGCATTATAACATTTATTATAATAGTGATGCGAAACGAAGGAGCTCAGTGAGTCAGTAAAGCTGACAGACACACACTCAGTGACACACAAATACTGAGAAACACACACACTCAGACACACACACACGCATTAAATTTATATATTGCCAGTAATTGAGAGGCCCATCCACACTCCCTACCTTTTGGGAGATCTGGTGTGGGTCCTCTATATCTTCCAGCGTTTAACCTTTTTGTGCTGATGCCGAGGCTGGAGTGACGTCATCCCCGCCATCAGAGAGGGCGCGCGAGAGTGCTGTGCAGGGGAAGATTGTGCAGCTCCTCGCGGCTCATTAACATCGTGCAGCTCTAGGATTTAACGGCGTATAACACGCAGGTAGTGTTTCAGCTTCATATTTTAGTTTAAAAAGTGCGTCGATAAATACGGTACTCTCTCTAGTATGTTATTCACATAACGCTTACCAGAGCTATCATTTTCGTTTTTCCACTAAAGGTTTAATGAGAGTGGGAGAGAACGAACGAAACAACTGTCCCATTACACCCCATGGAAAGTTTGCAGTGTGTTTAGCCAAGAAAGATGGCAATTGCATACTTGGGGATTCTGCTGAATCCATCTATTCACTTACAGTGGGGGAAAATGGTCCATATGCCCTTAAAGTTATTCAAGCTGCTATTGATCCCAACAGTTATGGTAGATGAATGTTGGAAGATATAAAAAAGTGGACCTCGCAAGCATCTTGAAAGTCTCTGAATTAGATTACACCTTCCCACAGTACACATGGAAGGTGGAATTATAGACAACCGATGGCTTATTTTCATGAGGATGGAATTTAAACGTATGTATAAGTCTCCAGGTCAGCTTGGCCATTTTTAAACGGCCTGGTGAGGCGGGAATGCAACATGGTCACAGAACGTGATGTTAATCAAATTTTTTTTCCACCTGAATCAGATGCATATATTCCTGTTTGGTTTGCTGATGTGTATAGAGCTCGTTTAATCTCCAAAAACTGGTTTTGTTTGAGTAATAGAAATTTGCATTTACCAGGGAAGGCAATGCAAATTCACACTGTTATCTTCAAAGACTTTTATTATTTTTGCCTACAAGGCAAGTCCAATACCAGTTAGATCATAAGGTTTGATAAGTGCAGTGCGACTTGTAGCATGTCTTATCCACTGATTAAACACTTTAACTATTTGAGAGACAAAGACAACTTTTGCAACCCTAGCTGCCACTTATTGAGTCTATTCTAGCAGATGACAACAGTCTTGTTACCAATCCACAAACATATTTTATTTTTCTAAAATATGGCTTAAGATTTCTCTTAATTACCATTTTTGTTAATGTAAGAAACATTTTTTGTAGCTGCTTTATATTCTTATATTTGGGTCAAAAAACTGGCATTTTGCTTGCATGAATGGGTAGGTCTTGGGAGTTACAGTGGTAGTACAAAGCCCCCATAGTACATGATATCCACCCCTGTAGGTGGGAGCTGAGTATGGTTGGCTCATTTAATGTTTACATCAATCGGGTTATATTTATGTATGTGTGTGTGTGTGTGTGTGTGTGTGTGATATATATATATATGTGTGTTCCTATGACTTGCATCACAGACTTTGTATCGTTTCAGATATCCTTTCAAGTAGATTTGGGCTCAAGCTAAAACTCCTAACCAAAAAAGGGTTTATGATTAATGATGGTCGCATTTTATCATTTGCTCATTTTAATGATATTATTGTAACTGCAGTAATGACAGTGTAGCATTTATCTTTAATCATGTAATAAACAGAGCAGCTGGCAATTTGATTCCATGTCAGGTTTTCATCTACGTAAACGTAAGACGGGCAGATGGTCCATCGCCTAGAAGGGAACCTTCATTCAACAATTACATAGTTTACTTTAAAACCAGATGCAAATATGCTATCTTCTTATGCATAGAATTCATTTATAGAGCAGAACGTAATTACAATATATATATATATATTGTAATTGTCAGTTGTGGTCCTTCACCTACTTGCTAAAACAGGGGTGTGCAAACTGTGGCATATATTTTAGTGCTAATTCAGCCAAATGATGTGGCTTATTGTATCATATGATGTGTATATTTTAAATGAGGGGAGAGTGTTAAGCTGTAGAAACAACTATTTGGCCCTTTCTAAAAACTATAACATTTATTATACATTTAAAAATTCAGCCCAGCCATTGTATCACAAATAAGTCTTTGTACTACATACTGTATTTGTAGATTGCCCTTGAATAAATGGCACTCATCAGTGTGGTAGCAAGTAACCGTATAACAGTATGCGAAATGCATAGTGGTGAATTCTGTTAAATGACCCACTGTCCTGCAAGGTAGTAGAATTTAATATTGATTCCCTGAAAACCTTAAAGAGACCCACACCCCACTGTCACTGAAATGGAGAAGGAGGCAGCTTCTCAGCACTTCCACACAAATGAAGTAAACTATAAAAAAAGTTATAAAAAACAACAACAACAATGTAATGAACAAAATATTCAATAACATATGTGAAAGTAGTATTCTAATAATAAAGTGCTATGTTATTACAGACTAAACAATGACAACATATAAAACATAACCGTCCAGAATAAATAGAAAGTACCGTATTTGCTCGATTATAAGACGACCCTGATTATAAGACGACCCCCAAAATCTGAATATTAACTTAGGAAAAAAAGAAAAAGCCTGAATATAAGTAACCCAAAAGGAAAAAGTTTTACCAGTAAATGTTAATATCATGTAAACTATTTTTTTAATAAAAGCTATGATATAATCTATTTTCATTCGTTTTTCCAACCTGTCCCACAGTTACGCACATCTGCCCCAGGCTTGCCACTCCAATATGGCACTGTGGCCCATGATATGCCTTTAACCCTCTATATGCCACTGTGCCCCATGGTATGCTTTTTGACCCCTATGTGCCACTCTGCCTCCAGAAATGCCTTATACCCCTATATCCCATTCTGGCATTTAGGGGGTTAAAAGGCATATTATGGAGCAGAGTGGCATATAGGGAGGTATAAGGCATTCAGGAGGCAGAGTGGCATTAAGGGAGTTAAAAGGCATTGTATAGAGCAACTGCCTCCAGAAATGCCTTATACCCCTATATGCCACTCTGGCATTTAGGGGGTTAAAAGGCATATTATGGGGCAGAGTGGCATATAGGGAGATATATGGGAGGCAGAGTGCTCTATTAAATGCCCCTTTAATGCCACTGCCTCCTGAAATGCCTTATACCTCCCTATATGCCACTCTGCCCCATAATATGCATTTTAACCCCTAAATGCCAGAGTGGCATATATGGGTATAAGGCATTCCAGAAATGCCCTATGCCCCCATTTAACACACACAACACACACACACTCTCTTCCCTCCCCCTCTCTCCCTATCACTCCTACTCATTCCCCCTATCCCCTTTTCAACTCCTCTCTCCCCTCTCTTACCGGTGCTTCCAGCCGGGGAAGCGGGTTGCCGTCTCCTTCCCCTGCAGCCGGAAGGAGGTGGAGTTGGCAGCGGGGGTTTGTATGCGTCCGTCCCGCATACATTCCCCGGCTGTCAGAGATCAGCACCGGTGCGGGGAACTCTGATCTCTGACAGTCGGGGAATGTCTACGCGACGGACGCAGACAACCCCCGCTGCTAGCCACACCTCCTTCCGGCTGCAGCGGACGTTGTCTACGCGCATCGCGTAGACGTCAACCCGCTGCCCGGCAGGAAGCACCGGTAAGTG
>VKOC01000006.1:27901685-27915004 GCA_009364415.1 Spea multiplicata
GAAGGTTTGGATTTTGGCGATCTCTCGGCAGGCTGTTGGAAAGCTCTTCCTCTTAAACTAATAAATAGGACTCACGCTACTGTGCCGATTCGGCTTATTATTAGTGCAGTAAGTACAGAGTGTGGTTTTTTTTTTTCCTTCAACTGTTTCTAAGTAATTTTCACTGAAAATAATTTCTCATGCATCTGCTTTTTCTCTGAAAGGTTTGTTAGCTTTCTGATCTTAATGGCACAGTAGGTTTTAGAATAGCCTTTGTATTTCTAAAACAGCTGTTTTTAGGCCTACAAAGCTTTATACCCTTCTACTTAAAGAAAAATGCAAAGAACACAGTGCTTTGACTGTTTTACTATGAAACTACTATTTGTGAAAATTTTCTTCTTTGCGTTTTGAAATCTAATAACAAAACTAATGGACATACAGCTTCCTGTAAATACAATGTGGAAAAAGTTATGTCCGAGTCAAAGATCTCCCTGTTTTAGTGGTTTTGTTTTCTTTGAATATTTCAATTCTCTTCTTTCTGGAAAATAGAATGCAACAGCCTGGCGTTGCTTCACTTTTTCTAAAGACCCGACAAATCTCGCGAGTGAATACCCCTTACATGGCGACATATCCAAGTTATCATCGCCCTCTGTGATAAGCCATGTGATGCATGCTACATATGATGGACAGGTAAGAGTTGTGTGTTTTTGTTTTTTTTTGTCATCACATGATGGTGAATTACCTTTTCACAGAATTCATATATTTTCCCCCATCCTGTTTTTTGTTTCTATTTTTTGTTGTCGCATTTAAATGTTTCAGGTCATCCAGTTAATTTTGAAATGACAGACTATGTGAGTAAACACTAAATGCAGCTTTTAATTTCTCATTCACTTAAGATATACAGCTAATCCAAACCTTATATCAGCCATGTGAATATGTATTTGCCCCCCTAAACGGCAACCAAACATCTGCTATAACTGGCAATGAGTCTCTTACGTTGGTCTCTTACCATAGCGCATAGTCAAGGGTAAATGTCAAATATAATACAACACACACACACACACACATACATTACATACACACACACACGGGAGGTCAGACCTGTTTTAATGCAGCCACATTGGAGGATTTTCAAGCATAAACACATCTGTACATTTGATTTATTTTCCAAGGAAGCCTCACACTAGACCTTTGGAGGAAAAAACATAATCGTAAATATATCTGTATTGTAGCCAGCTTTATTTTTGATAACTGAAGGTTGAGTTTTTTTCACTTTTTTTAAATTTAATTGTAAATTCCATGGGTATTTTTATAAAAGGATGTTTTGTCAATCTACTAATGAAATATTAAAAATAATGAATTTTCTTTGTTTTAGGAGCCGGAATCTATTGTTGTTTGGATTGTGTTTCACGCTCCACAGTCTTACAACACATCAGGTACTGATTACAGCTAAATTTAAGTTGCTATTGATATTTTGCCCATATTCATATACGGTAGTTAATTGGACAGTCCGATCAGGGGACTTTTTATTTTCCTTTTCAATATCTTTGTAATTTCTCCCCATTTCTCTCTGTGTAACCCACTTAGAGGGGTGTAGTATAAATGAGTTTCAGTTCTAGAATACCTTTATAAAATTGTGCGAAAACTAACATGGCTGAGTGTATCAAGAAGTAGAATGTTTTCTCTGTTCCCCATCGCAGGCTCTTTAGGAGCAGCAGAGGAGTTTGTGGCAAGGGTTGACGTGGAAGTGGATAGTCCTGGTCCTGCATGTGTATTAAAAAGTGTCCCGCTGCATGCAAGAGCCGGGTGTGCTAGGATACATGCCCCTAAGGATCTGCAGGTACGTGGATCTATGAGGTTAATATGTATGTACTATAGTTGTATAAAGGTTATTGCCTCTGTGTAATCTTCTGCTTTCATGCTTATTTCTGCTACTGCATACCATTAGATCTTTAACCAAAATGTAAGAAGATTAAAGGGAGCCTGAGCGTTCATATTCTTCTTGGAGAATAGGTTTTCTGTTGCTTAGGGGGAAACCTAGAATTCAGACCAATGTCTCTATCGTGGTACAGTTTTGAACAATCGCCTTTAAGTCCACAGAGGCTTGCAGAACGTTATGCGTCAAATAGGGTCTTGTTTGAGACTTTCTGTACGACCGCTCCTTGGAAGAGTCACTATTTCCCCAAACCACCTCCGTGTTTAGTTCAGACAGTGGTTTGGTGGAGCGCCAAAGCCTAAACTGACCCTTTTCAGACTGACGTGTATTAAAAACTATTTTCTCTAGTTGTCGAGGGACATCTTCAATATGGTATGATGTGGCGTTTGAACCTTGTGTGCTAACTTCAGTAGCATAGCATGGGACAACTTTAGACTCAACCCAAACACACAGTTCAAATTTTGTTCAGTAATTTTGTTGCATAAACACGTAACAAATCGTCTTCCATGTTTTATTTTTCAGACCATTCATTTATTGTCTCACGTGGGTTCATCTGCAAAACAGCTGCTGCCGCTAAAAAATGCAGGGAATATTGCTGTCCATTTGAAGTTAAAGGTAACTTTATCTCCCGTTCTCCTTGTTCACGTCTTTATAATCTTTTACATTTAACTTTGTCAAAATATTCTCCCGAGTACCAACATAAAATGGAGAGACACTTTTTCTACTTACATAACAACATAAAAAAGTATGATAAAATTTGGCTACCTTGGCAGGAATTCCTCTGTTCCTTATAAGATAAACTTTCATCCTTGGCAATTAAGCTATAATTCTAGTTTGTTTAGTTTTCCTTCCTTTCTACTCTCTGCATTATCTAACCTGCTAAATCAGGCTATAAATCCACATTGCCGTCTATGTATGAATGTTAAATCCGTTTTATTATAATTTACAATCTGATTATAAAACAATGGACAGGATTATGGTTGTTTGTTGGAATGTTATATTCGTTGTGATATTATATATAAATAAAATTTGTTAAAAAAAAAAAAAAAAATATTCTCCCGAATAGCTGTAAGCTGTGTAGAGTTATACACGTTTATTTGACGGACTCCTTAAACATCTATGTATAAAATACGAAGCAGAGACTACATCATACAGGTTTTCTTTTGATTTTCCTTAGTCGTCTAATCCAGACTGCAGTTTTACCGTGGAACCTGAAGATTTGTTCCTTGTGCCAGGAGAAGAGCAAATGGTTACGGTGAAATTTTCTCCCAAGTATTCTAAGCCTCAGAAAAGGTATTATAACGCCATGACGTATTTATACATCCATGCCAGCCAGTCCCTGATGGCTTTAAAACAAGTTGCTGTACAAGAAGTGAATGATTAATTTTCCCCTCTTCCTCTTAAGCCTTCTGAAAATCATTGTGCAGCCATCGGGCCCCCAATATGAGGTTTCACTGGTGGGGGAAACAGAGACTACAGTGAGCAGGAGTTCCATAAACCCAGCTTTGGTGAATGCTCCAGATGTTCCTCCAATTCTATCCAACAAGCAGTTTGTATCTTGGGGTGGCGTTACTCTTGGAAGAGCAGTGTAAGTAATGGGCTGGATCACCCAGCGCTTCTCTAGCATAAATTCCCCACCCAAGTGTGATATTTATCTCGTGTCAATTGCCCGTTGTGCCCGTATGACCGGCAGTAAAGATGATGGTCAGACCAAGCATATGAGTAATCATAGCGTTGCGCTAAATTGCTGTCCTGCAGTACATTCGGTCTGTATAGTCACAGGAAGGAATCCGTTATTTGTGGACTCCACATATAGCAGGGTGTCCCTGATATAGTAATTTTGTTATATATCACACAGGAAAATTAAATGTAAAATGATTTCCTGTTATCTCTGTATAAGGCATTTTATTTTCTGTTTATACAGTGAATAAGTCATGGCGCTGCATCACATCTGTATATGTGATCTTGTGCTCAGCTAAAGTAGAAATTAAACCGTGAAAAAGATCACCAATGTGGCTTATTTCACAACCACTATTGATCTCCTAGTTACAGATATACAAGGCATTAATCCTTGTGCTATGAGTAGTAGATCACTTGATTAGACCCCAACTGGCATTACATGCTAAAGTAGCTGTATGTTTGCTAATGAAATAGTAACTAAGATTGTCCGTGTATCTTATGATCCTTGGTTGTCATGTGGGATTTGCTGTCTTTGAAAAGGTTTGGATTACATATTTTTCTTAGTATAATGCCTGCTGTTGAAGCTCTTTTCATACAGGTCATAACTTCACACCTGCCATCGGGCGACTGTAGCTGCACAGAAACTGCCGTTTTCCCTAAAACTTCTGTTTTGTTTTTTTTTTTCTCTTCCCTTCTAATCACCAGTCAGCAGAAGCTGATACTCAGGAATACTTCTCCATCTTCAAGCCAGCATTTGCGTCTTTTAATAAGAGGCCAGGATCAAGATTGCTTTCAGGTTTGTTTCCCGCTGCCTTTGGAGGGGTTTATGTACATGAGACATCTTATGACAGTACATTTGTGTTTACTAGAAATGACCGTTTCATATATGTATGGGTGTTTTTTCCTTTAGTTGCAGACCATCTTCGGACCAGAGGAACGTCTGACCGGTAATAGAGAACTTACGATCCGTGCGAAAGAGGATGCTACTATCCACCTGATGTTTACACCGACTCGTGTTGGTTGTATGCTGGCAAAGCTAGAAATTAAACAATCTGGAATTAAAACCTCTCTCCCAGGTGTCAAGTTTACTGTAAGTGTGTGGCGGAAAGACGTCTGTTTAATATTTCTATTTTTAAGTTTATGTTCATGTGCTTTCTTTTTGCTAGTTTATCAATCATAAATTGCTATCCAGCTGAATTTATGCTGTTTGACTAATGCATTGTGTTCTTGGCTGATGCATATTGTTATAAATGTTATGCAACATGTATAATATTCACAATAGTATACATCAGCCCGGAGCGCAATGCATTAGTCAAACATTTAGTATAAATTGTAGTCAATGGCTATACACCAGGTCTTGGAAGTCCTTATTCCCATCATAGGTAACCAGCCCTGGAATATGTATTCATGTTCAGGCTAAAGTTCCTGCCTTGTCCAAAATAGTGTTACACTAGCAAACAGGACATTTAGATTTCCCTACAATTTCTTTTTAGCACAAAATAAATGTGCGCTTTCTCTAATGCACAAGGTGGGTTTCCCTTGAATCCCCCAGGAATATTTTCATGTGGTCGGGGGCATGCGCCAAATTAACCTTTTATAATAATCTTTTGTTTTTATTTTACTTGTGTTTAGATACCGCTTTCTGGCTACGGAGGCACAAGTAATGTCATTCTTGAAGATGTCAAAAAGCTATCCGACAGCTACATGGTAGCCCTAAAAGGCGTTTCTCCTGGAAGAGCGAGCAAAGTGCGCTTTTGTGTAAGAAACACCGGTTCGCGCGCTGCGTACGTGAAAGCCGTATGTTTTGCAGACTTTCAGGCAAATGCTGTTATGGATCCCAAAGTGTTTAGTGTGAATCCAGAGAAGTTCGTACTGAAGGAGAGGTCGCATGAGGTGGGTCTGCCTGATTTTATGTTTCCATTTGCCATGCCGCATCAGCCATCTAAATTTATATTACAACTTGGTGTCATTTAAAGCAATAATAACTGTAAATGCCTTCCTTGGAATTTGACGTTTTGCCTTATATCTTTTAGTTCGTTACAATATCCTGCAATGCAACCGTGAGAGAGCAAGCGCTGTGTCAGAGCAGCACTTCGCTCATATCTACAGTATGCTTTTTCAGCGGTGATGAGATAGCGAGGCAACAGTACCGCAGGTATGACAGAACCCATCGAGACAAGCGCCGTGCGTGCGTATCAAACGTTCTTCACCCCAACTTATATGTGGATTGTGTTTAGTTTTACTTAAACCATACTTTGTGTGTAGTTAGTCCTCTGTAGCATAGCTTTTGTAGCCTTTTTGACAAGGTTGTGTGTCTTACCTTTTTTCTGTGCCCAGCTTTAGATATTGCATAAAAAGCAAAGTTTGAGTATTGCAATCTTTATTAATAAACTGCGAGCTCTAATTTACTAGACATGGGTTTTTCGGAGTTTTGGTTTTAATCTGTTTTGGTTTTTTTCTCCTATGACTTTTTTTAGAGCATTGCTACATAAACCCGAAACGGTCAGCAAAGTCATTTCAGAAAATCCACTATTGAAGAACACAAGATTTGATGAAGAGTTTCCTGGAGAACACCTAGTGTCTGAAGGTAACATTTTCCGGCATTAGCATTCAATTAAAGTTAAATGTATGTTAATCTTCAAAAATTCAAATTGGCCCTTTATTCTTTTGCTATTTGAGAGGCCTTTGTAGTAATATATGTACTGGTTCTTTTAGTGATCTTGTTTTGCATCAAAACTTTTGCGACATTTACTTAGATTGAAACCAAAACTTTTGCGACATTTACTTAGATTGAAACCATTTCTCTTTGTTAAATCACTATGTAGCATGTTAGGGGGGAAAAAAGTATGCTAACCTATTTTAAATGCCTACGGGTAAATTTGCTCTTCAATTGTAGTGTACGATTTGCCCCAAAGACCAAATGATGTTCAACTGTTCTATGGAAATATGAATAAAACCATACTCTCCGTCGTTGGAAGTGGGTTTGATAGAAATTCTGGTGAAGATCTAGTCCAGTCGTCGGTCAGAGCAAATGTAAACGGGTAAGGAGGAGAAGGCTTTGCTTTAAGGAAACACCTGCTCTAAAGAGTCTTGCTTGACCCAAAGCTATGGTTTTGGATTTTTTCAGCATGGTGGGCAGTACAGAAAAACCAGGAAACACCTCTCTGGATGTGCTGCCGGTAAAAGGACCCCAGGGACCTCATTTGGTGGCCAGTGCACAGAGACCTGGCCAGGATTCTCCTGTGTCTGAGCAAACCTGGAGCGTGCAGCCAGAGTCCCTCGTGCTCTCTGCGCCGTCCATTAGTACGTATCAGTTTGTCATGTACTTGGTTACCGCTTCCATTTATTACTACCCCCTAGTTCTTGCTACAGTGTCAGCTGCTACCTTGCCGTGCCCAAATTACCCTCCTAAATGAATGCTCTTTAGTAGCCAAATATCCCAGTTTTACTTCCTTTTAAGAGTAAGTATTTGGAACCGTCTTGTGTGTTTTTCTTGTGCAAAGTATTATTTTTTTGATATTTCTTTAAACTAGGTGGTATGGCAGGAACAGGTCATATAAAGCTGGTGAACAACTCTGTGCGGCAGTTACAGTACGAGTTGTCATGGCCAGCTCATTGCTTGACTATAACACCCCATCATGGAACCATTGAACCCATGTACGTATGTGTTTGTGTGTCCTTATGTATTTTTCTTATATAGATATTAGTTATTCTGTGTGTATATATGTGTTTTTTTTCTTTATTTTAGGCATCACATAGTCATCCTTGTCAGTCCCAACCCTTCCCTTGCAACAAAGCAGAACATGATTCCATGGAATGGTCAGATTTATGTGCACTGTGACAATGGGCAAAAGGTACTTTCACATTCTGTAACAAATGAAGTGCGTTTAATATATGCATTAAGTCGCTTTTGAAACAGCACATAGTGAGCCAGGATAAAACAATATTGTCAGAGTGTAAGAAAATATGGGCCAAACACAAACTTCGAGAACTTCGGGAACAACACATAAATATGTATGTGCGTCAAAAATAGGCAGAGTCACTTAGATGCAAACAAAGATGAAACATTTAATACGAACAAAAATAGACGAAGAATATAAAAAGAAGATAACAAAAATACGAAACAAGTCTTACAAAAGCCTTGGATGGAATTTAGTTCGTTACATCTGTCCTACGCATTCCTGAGGATGGAGGGAGGGAGTGTTGGGACGTGAAGTGTCCGTGGATGGCAAGAAGTACATCTTCACTCGACCTCTCTTCCCATGCCTCTCCATGTCTTACACAGGCCTAGCTTATATGTGGTTTGGATAGTGATGTCAGTCTATTGGTCTTCACCTAATTGGGTAAACATGCTCACTAAGATCTTTACGTCTAAACCCTATTTTAGGTGGTCACTGTACGCCTACTGTAATGTCCTTTTACAGTTACAACTACCATGCACTAACAAGTTACCATCCTATCTATAGACTGTATGTTCAGCAAATCCTTCATTCCATAATTAAGGTCAAGGAAACCTTGAAACCTACCATTGAAACATATTAATATATCTTAATTATCATTTATTTATGCCCAATAATTACATATCTTTGACTATTGCCTATACTAATAATTTCATATGGTCCTTTATCATATTCTTAAGGTTAGAAGAGATGTTAAATGTGTTAGAATCTTTTACACAGAGATGGGACATGGTAGGGGCTATGTTAACTCATTGTGGCCCAATCGGCTGTAACAAGTGGCTATGGTAAGCTTTAAACTTTGCACATGAATGACATTTCTTATTGATAACCTTGTGTGTTTACATACAATAAGGCTTCTCTACTTTGTATAAATGTTAGCATTTGTAGCGAGAGACAATTTAATATCCGTTTCAATGCATGTCGCAAATAATGGCAGTTCCGAGAGACCAGCGTTTCTATATTTGAGTACAATACAAACACAATGTCGTTTTTTTTTCTTTAGTTTGTTAAAGTGCAGATAAGTGGGGATAGTAATTTGGAAAAGCCTGCTCCTAGCCCTGTAACAACAAAACCCCTTCCTATCCTTGCACCTCATCCGGAAACACCTGTCCATATGGCAAAACCACTGCCGAAGTCGTCCTCGACAAAGGTAGAAATTAAAAACCGCACGCTTGTGTTCCATAAAACACCATCAGGAGGAAGTTCAGGTAAGTTTCCATCCATATATAAATGTATGTGTGTGTATATACATTGATATAAAATTAAGTTACTTATATGTAGCTGTATTCTAAAGTATACGCATGTAGCATTGTCTGCAGCACCTTCACTTCGCTGTTCATGATGAAGGGCCACTACTAGCATGTTTATCCAGCAGGGCCGAGCTGGCCCTGTTTTTTATAATTTAATCATTTGACTTTGTTATAAAGAGTTTGACCCTTTTTATAATGTATCCCGAAGTTAAGGAGCTGACACCACAAATGTCTTGCATGCTCTGCCTTTTGTGACTATAAACCCTTTGGTCTTGGTATTTCATTAATTTTGCCAGTATCTGTTATGTTGAGATGCCAAACAATTTGATTTATGTTTGTGTTTTTAGAGACATTTTTGGATGTTGAGAATCCAGGAGAGGAAGATGTTAAATGGCTTTTAACCTCTTTTGCACCTCCGTATGTAAAGGTAAATCCTATAATTAGTGGGGAAACTGCCATAAGGAACACAACATATTTTAGTAATCCTGGTTAAATATAACTTTAATATTTTTATAGTCTATTCTGCAGAAAAAATGCTAGTTCTATATAGGATATAGAACAGTTAAGTGTACCCTATGCAAAGAGCTGTGGATCTAGTCTTTATGCTATTATTAAACATGTATAATATATATATAGTGTGTCTGTGTGTAATATGTCTTGTTAATTTTCAGAGAGTTGATCACAGCGGGGATGTATATCGTGTTACTTATGCTGCCTTCAGGTGTTCACGTGTATCCGGTGTGCTTGCAGCTCATGATAAATTAAAGGTAATAGAAATATGGTACATTTTAATAGTGAAAAAAACTGGCTTGGAAACGTGTATATTACCGCTAAGATGGAAAGAGATGCACTTACATTTAGGGCTTTTTTTTTTATTATTTCCAGGTAGCCATTTCATTTTTTCCTCGCGACAAAGGAGATTATACCCAGTACTGGGACCTTGAATGTCACCCAATCTCAGAACCACATATGAAGCACAAAGTTAGATTCCAACTGTGTGGCGAAGTAAGTTCTATAACTTGTAAAGTCTTTAAGGAGATCGTGGCTGAATTGCAAGCTTCATCTTGCTGAATTAACACCTTCTGAAAAGCGAACTGGGTTCTTGCATTAAACTTTTTGGTGGACCTTTCTACCTGATATAACACTCCAAATTCTGCTGCCAGTATAGTCTCCAAAAATCCCAGTACTTGACACGATTCTGAAAAAACTACTGCCTTCCACTCATACTCTCGAAGCTTTCAGATACGTCTTGTGAACATAATGTCTTTCTTCTTGATTCTGGAACAAAATACAGCACGCAGTGTCTGCTAATATATACCCTGATTTTGTATTGGTACCTTCTCCCATACAGTTAAAGATCTCTCTGTTATATCCCGTTGAATATTTGATCCGCCAATTACATATTTGTTCAGATCAACTTGTCTCGCCAGAGATAGGCTAGGTCTGTCTAAACTGGACTTGGACTATCTTCGTAACTTGCTCCGGGCTTTAAGTTTTTTTAAAAAACTTTTGCAATACTTGACACTACTTGCAACAGATCCGGGATTTAACCCCTTCCGGACCGGCGTTTGCATACTGCGTCTTCACTTGAAGACTGCAGTATTTTTTTAAATATTTAAATTCTGTGATCGTGATTTGCTGCAAAGCGATCACGTGCACGGAATTGAGGGGGGGGTGGCTGCTACTGATCGCTGGGAACACCCAGCTCAAAGCCGCCCTTGCGATCCCAGCGTTCAAAGCGACGCTGGATCGCGTAAAAGCAGTGACGTACCTGGTACGTCCCGGTCTGCCGGTGACCCGGAAGTACCAGGTACGTCCCGGTCTTTAAAGGGTTAAACCTTTTCTTTAAATTTATTTTTTATATAGTGCCATCAAATTCTGTAGCACTGTACAATGGGCAGGACATAATAATTAGTATACAACATAACAATCTGACTTACAGAAACAGGTGAGGAGGGCCTTGCTCCAATGAGCTTACAATCTTACTTTTTTTTTTTTAATACTAATTACTGTCACCAAAATTGTTTACTCTTCAGTCTCCTCCTATTGAATACTGTTTAAAATATTTCTTCTCAGGGCGTCAACGAGGAAGTAGGGGCAAGTTTAGGAGAGTCACAAGTAAGGGCTGATGAGACTGTGAAGCCTAGGAGAAGATCTGGCTCTGAGGCATCCACTTTGAGGCCTGTGTATGTATCATACTTAATTTTTAATATGTTATTTTCAAGTGTCCAGCTAGTTCTTTAAGCTTGCTGGGCGACCTTTATGAGGGTAGTTTTAATACAATAATACAATTTCCAACACCATAAGCAAATAATGTTGGCAGAGGTTACGGTAAGTCCATGAACGGTAGGAGAATCCTGCAGATGAGACATCAGAAGTGCTCATTGTAGTAACGTTGTCTATATAGTATTGGAGCCCTGTGCATCCGCTACTAACTATCTTATATTGATCGAGTCGTATACTTTCCCTTAAATGAATGCCTTTGTCTTTTTAGGCAAGATGACCGGGTCCGTGGAGTGTATGCGCCTGAAGAATTGTATACGTTTCCTTCTACAGCAGTTGGCACATCTAGCACCTTGAAAGTGAACTTGCAAAATAACTCATTCTCCGCCTATATGGTAATAACTGCATATAGCATTAACAAACGCGAAATGACTCTGGGGTGAGGGGGATGTTTGTAATGTAAGCTTGCGTTTGAGATCTTGCTGTAAGCTTCAGACTTTACATTGGACACTATGTATTTTGTTAAATACCTATCACTTAATACAAGGGTGATTTTAAAAGCACGGGTTATGATTACCGGGCCCCTAAACTTCAAATGCCGTCTCCATTTCTTTAATGCAAATGTCAATTTATCCAATCATTTACCCATTTACCATTATATTATTTTCACACCTGATATGAGTCAAAATAAAACTACGTTTTAGTGAAAATTGTATGCTACGTTTGACTGCCATTTGCAGGCCGGTGGGACGGCAAACCTGACTGCGTTGTGTGTACGCAAATGGCCAAAGAAGTTTAGGAGACCTGGCGTAACATAGTTTTTCTGGAGAATGTTATACGCATGATATCTCACCAAATAACTTGCATGTGTGTGTTAAAGCATTTTGTGTTGACTTGCAGCTGAAATTTGTTAGCCCAGGCGAACCTTTTCATATGAAGTATTCCAAATACTCCTTAAGGTAAGTGTGTATAAGGTCTTTTAGATGGTTTACGTGACTTTCATAGGCAATATTGTAAGTTCTTACATGGTAGGCCATATTTCCCAAAGCGATAAGTCGCCGTTGCCGCTAACGGATGGATTCCATACTGTAGAGGTTGGGTTGTTGGTAACAACATATTCTTAGTTGTCTAATACCTTTAATATATGCTGTCATTTGGAGGTGATAGTGAGTGCTTCATCTGCATGTGAATTCTCTGCTCCTCGTACGACACTAAAGGGAACTTTTATGCAGATATTAGATCTGTTCAGGAGTACACAATGTTAGTGGCCGGTTCCACATAAATGGGACTGTGCTAATATAGATACATTGCATATGATCACACTGTCCATGGTACACTGCATTCAATCATGCAATGATTTGGAGCATCTATCGTGTCTCCCCAGTTTATTTTTGTTTTTACATCTTATGGTTTCTTGAAACTTAACACTGGCTACTGTTTTTTTTTGTTTTTTTTTAATTTTATTTATATAGAGCTCACCATTATATCAACCTGCCGGTGAAATTCAAGCCAGGCTCCGCCGGCAATTTCGAGGACCGCCTGGTCGTACAGACAGACACCGGAAGTATCTGTATTCGACTTGTTGGTGAAGCGGTGTCCAAATGATCTTTCCTGTTCGTCCCATTGTAGCTCTTCTTCCACGCTGCTGTCATGTAAAATATGTATATGAAACTGTCAAAACGAGTGAATATTTATATTTAACACTACACATGAACAAAGTGCATGCTTGCAGCAGTCAAACTGAGGTTATATGGAACATGCTTGTAATTTATTAGATGGGAGAGCAGTGTGGGGGAGGGTTCCCTTTAATTAAAGATTACTCCTTATTTCGGACACATGCTTTCCTCTACCTTCCCACTCTTTGACACGTCAACTAACGGCATAGGTGTGAAAACTGCCCAACTTTACCAAAATTGCCATTTTCTTGGGTTAATTTCACTTTTAAATGTAAGAACCCTTTGCCTGTTTTCCTGACGGTTGTTTAAGTGTAAAACTAACAATGTTTGAATGAACTTTTACTGTACTCCTTTTCATGTAACGTGGTTATTTATTATGTGTGTTTGTCTCCGGAAAGAGCCGGAAGTTTCCATAGCATCTCTCCTTGGTATATTTTTCTGTTGGTCTATTGATTTGTCAATTGTTGCGTGGACTGTAAATACGTGTTCATTATTAAAGGAGTAGTCCAAAGACTTCCTTAAACGTGCCTTTCACTAACGCAACTTTACATTTCAGAAATTGTGTGGATCACAATATTTCAGTATTTTTAGTAGGATCTTCTAACACGATCTACTC
>VKOC01000006.1:27936458-27953189 GCA_009364415.1 Spea multiplicata
CAGGGTCGTCGAGGATGACCCAGAAACCAGTACTCATGAGGGCATGCCGTCAAGCAGTGGGTGGACCTGGGGACCAGAGAGGAGTTGCAACCAGTGAAACCAAATGCGATGGTGTTTCTCAGATCTGGCCGTTGCAGAGTAAATTAATTCCTCAAGAACTCGGCTCCGCTGCACCCTCCGGATCCACTCCTGAATCGTAAGGGGGGGAATCACTCCAGTGTAAGGGGATCCCCTCGCGGCCACCTCAGAAAACACATCACCTCCCATCCCTGGACACTGAGAGTCGCTTGTATGAAGGGATGAGGCTTTGTGCCTCTAGCCAGGGTAAGGAACTGATCGACATGCCCAGCAGATCACTCTCCGCCTCTATCCACCACTTCCTCGTAAATGTTTGAGTATTCCTGGATTAATACTTCAAGAAAATTATATTTTATCATTATTTTCACACTATGCATATTTCCAGCTCTTTACAATTATTATTATTATTATTTACAATAACTGAAGTAACATAGCAAAAAAAACTAATCTGTGTCTGCATTGATTTTAAATAATTTAATGGAATGTTCAATTTATAGGTGAACATAAATTTCCATGGGAAATTGAGAAAACCCACTCTTTCACATAGATCTTAATTATTGCCTTCACATATTGGCTTTGTATTAACACAATATATATACAGATATATACTCACCTGTAGTGCTTGGCAGGAGATGAATGAGACTTTTGTAAGTTACACCTACAGTGCCATCCACTAATATTAGCACCCTTGCAAAATGTGAGCAAAGAAGGATGTTAAAAATTATTCTTAAATTCTTAAATACACAAATACACAAAAAATGGTTAAATATGTGAGTGCCACAATTATTGGCACTTCCATGAATTCATACGAGAAAAATATATTTGAAAATGACTTCCATGAATTCATACGATAAAAATATATATTTACATTTGGGTGATTAGGATCAATAATTAAGAAGTTCCAGTCAACTGGAAACGTTATGAACCAACCTGGAAGAGGACGTGTTTCCAAGGATGACATCCTGAGAATTGCAAAAGTTAGTGGCGTCTCTGGGTCAGAAATTCTCCATAACTACAATCTGACATCGCCTACATCACCACAAGTTGTTTGGAAGCGTTTCAAGACAAAAGCCTCTACTCATCCAAAGACAAACTCGACCGTTTTAAGTTTGCCAGACACTACTGGAACTTCAAATGGGATTGGGTTCTATGGTCAGGTGAATCCAAAATGAAGCTTTTTGTCAATAAACACCAGTGGTGGGTCTGGGGTACACAGAGAGGTAGCCATATGAAAAAGTACTGCATGCCCACAGTTAAGTATGGTGGTGGCTCTTTATAATGTTTTTGAGCTGACAGCAAAATCAAGGTTTACTGACCATAAAATCAAGGTCGTACCATGGTTATCCCAGTCCCCTGTCCCACATAGAAAACCTGTGGGGTGGAGAGTCCACCAACGTCGACTTCGCAGTTTGAAGGATCTGGAGATTCTGTATGGAGGAATGGCCTCAGATCCCTTGTCGTGTGTTCGCCAACCTCATCAGGCATTATAGGAGGATTTTGCCACACATATTCCACATTTTTTTTCATAAACTTGTGTTATGTTTGCAGTCGTTTGATATCGGTGAGAGCAGATTTTTTTTGTGTGTATTTTTTTAAGAAAAGGTCAGAAAAGGTTAAACAATAAAGACAATTTTCACAGCCTTCTTTGTTCATATTTATCAAGGGTGCTAATATTAGTGGAGTGCACTGTATAGCTGTCCCCTTCTCATCCCAACCCAGGATCTTTCTTTTTGGGGACACTAAATTGGATATTTCAGCTCCTGCTTCTTTTAAACAGTAGGGCGAGATAAAAATCACAATGTAATTTCAGAACTGTACTTAAATGCAACATACCGTAATAAGGAAGCCTACACCCTGTCTCACATAGAATCACATTAATCAAAGCACACAGCATTTGTAACATTAATTCTCTCTAGACAACCACATACCAGAGATCATGAATAAAATCCGCTCGATATTTTTAAAAACATTTACTCTTTATGGTCGTCGGCTGGATTGGTCTTACTTAAAACACACAAAATCACCAAGTCTGCAAAATGAATATTTTATTGTTGGTACTGGGCATGGATTGGCAATAAAACAACTTTTATACATTGCACAGCACCCACTGGATAAGTGGTAATTTACTGATTTTTTTTTCTTTTGCGTAACATATCCAGGCATAAGATTTTTTCCAAATGCCATGCAAAGAACGTTAACATAAACTCAGGACAACCTCATGACTATGTTTACATCCTTGAAAGTACAGTACAAAATTGTATATTTGAAGAACTACAAGGTCACGATGTAAAAGCCTCTTATTGTCCTCACAGACCATTCTGGATGCTGCGGGGCAAACGTAGAAGGAGATAAGAGTCAACGGGGAATTGTCAATGGCATATAATCTAGACCAACTACAATGAATGAAAGGCTGAGCCTCCATTATGGCCTGTTCTAGTTTTCGCCATGTTTTCCCACTGGTTGAACAAAAAAAATCCAAAATGGGAATTGGAACTAAAAACCTATTAGACTATCCAAGAAAGGAGAAATTCTCTTAAAATGACAATACATTTCAGAGGAGCCAGTATATTAAAAAAAGACAATATGAAGGGAACTCACACAACATATCCCAATATCAAAAGCATTAAAAAAATATTAATAGGAAAAAAAAAAACAACTAGGATATAGCGTCTTCAGGGCTCTTTTTCTACATTGTATAGAAACTACTATGGTGTAACAGGAATAATTATACTAGGCACATTACATGAGAGGTGTTGGTGGTATATTTTTGTTCAGTTTTTGGTATATGTTGTGTGGATTCTCCTTAATTATTTTTTTTTACTGGTTCCAATAAAAGCTTTGTGTTTTTATTCAAGGGAATTGTACCCTTGAACCAATTGGTTGCCAGAGGCATGACCCCTTCGATAACCAAAGGGCTGCAAATAAAAATGAACCCAAAACACTGTTCACAAATAAAACACAGTAACAAATTACACACAAGAACGCGAAAAAAAAAAAGTCCAACATGCCTGAGGAGTGAGAAACAGAATACACCCCACACCTATCTGGCACTGACGTTAAGTAAAATAAAATTATTAGCAATGAGCTCTAACCGCAGCTCGTTAACATAATATTATGGTACGCATGATTCCTAGCAGGTATCTAATAGGACTCTCGACTCTTTAAATTATATTATAGTTGATATACATATAAATATGCAATTCCTTCAGTGTCTAAATGTTCCTGCTCACAAGAGTCCAAAATGCGAACACGTTTATAAATATGATACAAGTATTTACAATAATCATTTCATATACTGTAACTGTGAAGCTAAAAGAGAATCTTACAGAGGGAATGGATTTACCTGAAGACCTCTATAATGGTAACATAACACAATGCTGGCCTCTTCCTACAATATGATAAAACCCAATACTCGGAAAATGGAGATACACCTTGTTGAGCGCAGGTGTAGCTCTGCCTTATAAAATAAAATGATGTGCTTATATATAAAAAATGGGATTATATTATGCAGGGCTTGTCTTCCGGGAAGGAGGAGGCATGGCACTGGATGATATGATCGATGGATAAGTTATTTTTTTGTTTTTTATTATTGTTATTATAAAACCCCTACCCACTCAAAATTACCAAAACTTAAAAAAATATTGCAAAGGAGCATTTTTATTTTAAAATCTCATATAGGCTAACCTTCATGCCAGGAAGAAATTGACAGAGTCTCAAACTATTCACATCTTGGAATTCCTTTATACGCTGCCTGCCTAAAGTATTTAGAAGACAACGTTTCTGTATTGTCAAACCTTTTTTGGTGCCTTATTTCATACATTGTATGGTCCGTTCTTGTTTTTCCTGCAGTAACACTTATACCTCTGTCTCTTGTGTGTCCTCATCGTGAATCTGAAGGGACAGGTGACCCAGAATCAGGTCTCTGCTCTTGTGACTACGCTCTCACCACTCTGTTAGAGAATATAAATGTAATAATAATAATAATAATTCTTTGTTTGGAAATGTATCTTTCCTTTTTTCTTCAGTGGTGGTGGATTGTCAATATCAAAACACAAGAAGAAGCTGGTGAAATGAATGCTATGCATAGATATATGAATGATGGGCTTGGGTTGGGAAGACTTTTTTTGGCACTAAAGGCAGAAATAAAAAAAGTGCTATTTTTCTACACTGAATTGTTCCTACAGGACTGAAGTTATGAGCACCCTACTGCTTGCAACGTCAAAATAATACCTGAAGGATTTACTTAAAAAGCTCTCGGTATGGCGCTATTGGGACTTGTGCAGCTTGTCCAGAAAAAGACATGTTTGTACTTTGGAGTAAACTAGTTCAGCTAATCATTACTAAGCTACAATCAGGGATGTAGAAACAACACAGAACAAGTAATTCCCTCTTTCCATCGAGCAGGACAGGAAAAGGTACTGTTATAATGAGGTAACAGACAAAGAAGTCCTTAAAGGTTCCTCTTGCAGGCAGAACAGTGTTCTGGTCCGCTGAAATCCAGCAGCAATCCTGTCCAATGAAAGGAAACATAAAAAGGCAATAGTTGCATTGTTCCAGTGCAGAGGAATTACCGGCTGCAACATCTGAACGGCGGGACTGTTTAATGCATCTAGAGCAAGTTAAAAATTACAATTGTTCATGTGCTATTTCTCAGAATTCAAGCTTGCTCAATGCTTAAGAAACGCCAACAGCCTTGTTAGTCAATACACAGAAGCAAATTGAACGAAAAGGCACAGAGACTCAGATCTCATTGATTGTTCTCTCTGTCGGCCGATACTCCGAGCTTCCCGTTGAAGACACGTAGAACGACTGAGTTTTCCTTTTTAACCGGGCTCTCTTGTTAGCTAGCGTGAGGCTGCGTCGGCTGGAACTAATGATTTCCAAGATAAACTTTTTGCAGTCCACGCACACCTCCATGGTGCTCCAATCCTCCATGAGCTCTTTCGGAAACTGAAGTTCTTCATCTGACTTGTCTACAGACTTTGATTTGGACGGCAACCTAAAAATAAACAACAGAATCATCCCATGTGAGCCTTTAGCAGCCAGAAACAGAACAAAGCCAAGAGGCCCTATGGCTCCTGGTGTAATAGAGGGAGTGTTTTCCCCACTTCACCTTACCAATGTGCACATTATACATATTTTACTGTACATTTGTACTGCACACCTTATGTTATTCAGGCATACACTAAATACATTTGTGAATGTGTTCCAAAAACGAATAACTTCATATTACAAAATGCAATGCAATACAAGATATAATACACTAGAAAAGTAGAAAAGCACAGTAGAAAATAATGATTCAGTATAATTTTGTTCTGTGACAGAAGTAGTTAGATTTGGTGACCAGCTTCGCAGAGGTTTTAATTCTAGAAGTCAATAAAAGGGCTTTAACATCACTCACCTGGGCAGGCTTTTCATTGGCTTATGGTGACTCGTGGAGGGCCTTTCTGGTCTCAAAAAACTGTCTCCTCTTTGCAAGGCAGTCGGTCCCAAGGAAAAAATGGGGAGGGTAGAATATGGCTTGGACGGTAAACGCATCTATTGCAAAAGAAGAATAAATACATTTCAACACACATAATAAATCTTACTACTTACTAAATCAAACTTGAACTAATCGGTCTTTAAGGCACATACCTTTTTGCAACACTGTGAGCACACAGGCCTTTAAAAAAAATGAAAAAGATACGTTAGTCTCTGTTCTACAAAACTCTTTTTTTCTGCAAAAATACTCCCTTTCTCTGAGATTGCCTGCATTTACATTTTAATAGTGCCATCCAGCTGCACTTGGTGGTCATTTGCATTTTTAGGATTAGGGATTTAGGGTTGCTTATTCTTGGCTATGGTGGTGGCACACCTATTTGCGTTCTCCTTATTTCCCTCATATAATATGTTTGGTTTTTTTTAAACATACCCTCTAAAGAACGGAATCCTAGAGAGTTGATTCATGCGGTCTTAATGATAGGCCTTTCTTTCTAACACAATCCTTTGAGTTGTAGGCAAATTACTTATTACTCAAGTTTATATATATATATATATATATACTATATATATATATATATATATATAATCATGCAGGTAATAAAGTTTTAAGTACTCATCAAACACCCTTACCTTTTGCAAAACTGACATGTGTAAGACCATGTGAAGAGGGAAAATCTTTTTGTTCGACAACAGAAACAAAGCTGCGGGAAAGAGAATGATTGTCACACCTGGTCAAACTATTATTACAATTATTATTATATCACAATGCAGAAATTATGAATTTGAAAAGTGTAAGGAAAGTTGCTGCGCATATTATATAGTAATAAAAAGTGAAATATTCCAGTTTCCCCAGAAGGCAACGGGCCTAGAATAGTGTTTATATGATGAAGGCGAGAGCCTTTTGGTTATAGGAAAGATGTTTACAGAGGAACTAGGAAGACATCTCATTGTTTAGATGTTGTTTGATCCATTTTTAAACAAAGCTCTGGAAAAAGCTTTATGTATGCAGCACAATACATCTACTAATCGTGGAATACGCGTGTGCATTCTTTTATTCTTTATACTTAGCATATCTATTCATCAGGCTTTCAGTTTTCTTTACTGTGGCTCAATTCAAGTAACAAGACTCTAGATTCTAGAGCATGACTCAAGGAATTCACATTAGCCATTGGATCAATCTCCTAAATTTATGGTCTATGGCTAAAATGCCTTATGTTCAGAAACCTCATTCTGACAATACAAAGCATAAGAATTTTTCTGACCGAAAAACTGTATGAATGAGAAATTGTATGAACAAGAAATGCAAATAGGCTGGGAAGCGGTACCTTTCCTTTCTTCAGGGCGTTGTAGACATCTTTATACTGCTGAAACTTCTCCAGCTCGGCCTTCACCAGCACCTGCCGTATATGCATTACTTCCTCCACTGTGAGGGCCAGGCATTCTACTGGATAGCAAAACTCCTCCTGAAATTCAACAGCCTCATTTTAGAGGGCATATACCCAAACTCTGGGGGTTTGTCAACCATCAACCAGACACCTCGATTAGTATATAAGAAAGAGAAAGTCCCCTGGATAGCCCGTGTTGTGAACGATGGCTTCTTGGATTTAACCAAAGCAGACATGATCTCCATTAATGGGAAGGCTGTCCAGAGTATTTGGGCTGCCACACCTCCTGAGCACTTTATTACTGTTCATAGACCAATGTATCTAAGGTATCATTGAACATTATTTTTGCTTTCTTGACAGTAGGTCTGCAGGTCAGTCGGAGGTGGGCAGAGCGATCAGATAAGTGTTAGTAAGCAACCTCAAAATAGAGAATTTTATGCTGTGGTAGTGTTCCCAAAAACTCTGGCAATTAAAAAGGGTGAAAATGGTAAGGGTAAAAGTAACAGTTAAGGTGTGCCAAAGGTATATAAGCACCACAGCCACCACAGAATAAAATGCCTCCTTTAACAAGCAGATTGGCATCATTGTGCATCTAAGTGAAAGGCAGAGCATTGGGACCCGTGTCTACGCTGTTCTCTGCCTGCTAACACCGTTAAGCTAGTCTAAAGAAAGCAGCTAGGCTTGTCCCCGGCTCTGCCTTTACACTAGACAAGATTGGAGTAACACACCATGCAAACATTAGCATTTATAAGCCACCTTCTATTGAACCTTTCATCTTTATTCCTAACTACATATCGACCCTTATGTTTCTAGACGGTATATGCTTTCCAAACACACCGTCCAGCACCAAACGTGTTAATCACCTAACAATCAACCTGGTTATATTGCTCATGGCGGACTAAGGCTTAAAAGACTTTATAAAACATACCCCGTCGGGTACATCCATGGCCTGCAGTCTCACCTGGTGTGTGGAGAAACAACTGGTATAAAAAAGGTGTTTAGAATGCTCTATAATTGCAAAAAACATTAGGATGCCCTGGGTTCCTTCCATCTGCATGTTATATTCATCTCCCTGTCACATTCTCCTAACACACTGAGCAAACTAGTCACAGAAGAAAATCTCTGGTATGTAATTCCAGCAGCCATTCGAATCATTCTCATGTTTGTTCTGAATTGCAAAAGTAGCCAAATGGTCAGCCCAAGATGTTGTTGAATTCTAGGTTCCGCAGCACCTATGCATTCTTGCCCAAGACAAACATTTCAACAATAGCTGGCATATCATACACAGGAAGAGAAAGGTGCTTCCGACACTTAATAGGTCTCGGGTCAGACTTCACCTATGGTATTGTGTGCAGTTCTGGAGACCACAACTCCAGAAAGGTATAGACTTTTTGGAGATAGTTTAGAGGAAGGCCACTAAAATGTTAAGTGGTTTGCAGGATAAAAATGATCATGTTTCATTGTAAACTTTTGCTTTGTCAACACAACACTGGAACATCAGACAATACATGTCTGTTATTACTTTGGACAGTCTAGGACTACGAACACTAAAAGACACACATTTACTGCATGGGCATCCTTCGCCTTTAAAGAAGTAAATAGTGAATCATTTTAACACATAAGTCCAAAATGATGTGCAGAGTATCAGTAGGGCACAGTGATTCTCGGTGAGAAATGGACGCTATGCTATCCAATGGTTAGATGTAGGAACACAGTCCACAGTTGATATTCTGCTCAGCGTCTCGGAGTTAACAATATCATATATCTTATTTTCATGCAACTGAAGTGGACTTAAAGTGACCTTTGTTAATTTGTCTGGTATTAGAGTATTTCTGTGTTAAGGGCATGGGATTCCTGTAGTTAGGCAAATACATCTAAGGACCACTTGCCACAGTATGTAAGACTTAAGGGTTTTAACAAATACATAAAATGAGTACTGCGGGTCAGCGCTCTACTTCTTAATACCAGAGTCCCAGTCTTCTGAATTATAAACCATGTGTCCTGAAATGGAGAAAACTGGAATATTAAAATGACAAAAAAAACACTATAAATTAAGAAGGGTACGAATGAGTTTCTGACAAAATGCTAATGTTCTTTTTTTAATCAATTCTCTTTAAAGAACACAAATTTTTCACGCAGTGTCAAAGATTTTAATTAAAAACATCTGAGAAAAATCAAAATTATTATTTGCTGATTTTTAAGCACACAGGGCTAACAAGCTATTCATAAAATGATCCTCATTGCAGAGAAATCCTCCCGTAGTACGATATAGTATATTGACTTCCACTTCTTGTGAGAGATACAATACTAGCGGTATAAGCCCCAGAATCATCAATGTGGAGGTTGTGGCCAAGTGTATAAAATCTATGCCTCCATAGTGCATAGGATGAGAAGAATAATTATCAGTTAGATTACCAAAGAGAGGAGCAGATGTAACGCTCTTATGCACAATGCGCAAACGTAACCTTCTATATAACCATCTTAATGTATCTGTACCACGTACAAACTGGAGGTGCTTTTCTGTAACACTGGAAACATATTCTGGATAACGAGGATCATTTTATAAGTGTGTTTATCGTCCAGATCGGTGTCTAAGACATATCTGAGACTAAGGCAATGCGTTCACTGATACTGCGTTAGAAATTTGCTGTCCTTTTCAAGTATGATTTTTTTTTATGCAAGATGATTGGCAGGTCAACAAATCACAAATTCCCCATCCAAAGTTATATTATGGAGGTACCAGCGCCTCTGCTGCGAGGATACTGCAGCCAAGGCACCGATAGAACGCAGAAGGAAGGACAGAACAATCATTTTCAGAGGCAAACTGGAGGTGAATATGGCAAACCTGGGGTGCTCTCCACCTGCTGGCATAAACTCTCTCACACAGATAAAATAAAGCCCCTGCTGCCCCAAACATGGCTGCTTCAAAAGGGTGAGAGCCCAGCAGAGAGGTTGTGTGTAGGGTGGAAAATGGCTGTCGGAAGGTCATCCTTGGAAAGAAACTGGTTATCCTAGGAACCTAAATAACAAACAGGGAGGAGAATAAAGGGCTTGTCTGCCAAACTACAGCACAACGCTGTGCTACCTAGTAGGAGATTATGGCGAGCCGTGTAGGGGAAGGGGCTTAAAAACAGGCAAACTTTATTCAATCAAAGCACTCTGGATCGCCAACCGGACATTCTTCCCAATACCTTGCAGGATAAATAATGACCTCATAGCTCCCACGATTATATTAAAGACAGTGGTGGGCCTAGAACATTTCTCTTTGCGCCATGTAGAGGTTATAAATGAAAATATCAGGTAAGTATTTTTCCATGCTTGTGTTTAAAAAGAGACTTGTTAATCCCAGGAAAGAAATAACATTTGATCTATACACTAACAGAACAAAAAGTGTTAGGATACATATATAGTAAATTATGTTTTAGGTAGGCAGGGTGCACATCTGCATGTACTTAATATGTTCCAAGAGTACGCATATCAGATGCATGCAGATACACGCATGTACCTCACCAGCAACCTTCCTTCTGCATTACCTAATATAATGGTCCTCTCCTCTCTCCATACTGTATTTATATGATCTTCCCATGACAGATCCACTTTAATGCTCACCCCCTACCTGCCTTCATCATCATGCTTACTGCTTACGTTCCACTAGAGGGCACCAAATCTCTACTGATAACCAAACCACACGATCACACAAACAAACATGCTTCTCTTGGGCTCTGCTCTTCATATTTATGAGCAGCTCTTCCTGTTACGCAAGCGGAGATCTTTATCGCTAATTTGGAAAGTAACCCTGCATCTCGGGGATAATTTCAGGATATAATCTGTACATAATAGTTGTCAGTGATACACAATAGGATGTGGGTGTTTTCTAAATAGGGCTATTTAGTGATTAGAATTATCTTGGAAACATGGTACCGCCCGTCATGCAACATATGTTAACACCCTTATACAAACATGCCTTTTTCCCCTCACACTACATGTAATGCATATCTGCCCTCAATGTAAAATGTGTTTCTCGAACGTGTCCTCGATATGCGGATTACGTATACGCACGGTTCACTGGGGTAGACCGAGACTTACTCTCTGCATATAGGGTGCACCCTATTATTTAGGGAACTACACCTTTCCATGTTAAGCAAATAAACCTTAGAAAAGCCGCCTCTTTATTCTTTCATTTCGAGCTGTAATCACATAAACAAGACAAAAACGTTTAACCCCTTAATGACAAAGCCCGTACATGTACGGGCTCAAAATGCATTGTTTTCAATGGGTTTAGGGACCGCCCATTGTCTTTAAGGGGTTAAGGCGCCTTTTCTGTTTCCCTGGCAACAACTTGGTGCCTACCTTGTCACATGAAAATTGTGGATGACCAAAGAATCATTTCTGGGAAGGGTTTGGACATTCGAAAGAACTAGGAATGAAGTTTCTGCTGATGTAAGACTTCAGCAGAGTATGTGGAACAGTACCTTTAAACTGTAATTATCAGTGTAAGCAGGACCAGACCTTGCGTGATTCTTCTGCGAGAAGAGTTAGCCATATTGTTGAAATTAAATGTTTCATCCCACCTCAAGTGACCCCAAATTTTGAACAGTAATCAAAATCATTCAGTGCATAAAACAGAAGTTAACGTTTCTGAGCCATTTTGAGGATGTGATGAAACCTGTGACAGCATTACTGGGCTTTAAGGCCAGCTGCTGATAAATCACACAGGTGTGCACCTTTGCAGCCTGCGGCCATCTGTTAGGTATATGGGAGGCTCGACTAAGGCCAGTGTGTCCAACAGCCCGCATGTTCGTTGGTAGCAGGGATTTGTACACTCTTCCATCAGCCAAGCAGCACGTAGCCTGACATTCCTCGCTTCATACAGAAATGCAGTGTTCTTGTACGTTGATACAAAACTGGTTGCCACAAGACACTACTTCTACATGTCCTCACCAACAAACAAGAAATTATAAGAGCTTTTTTTGGTTCAATTGCTGTTTTCATCGACAACTACTAAACACATCAGACTTTGTCAGGCCCATTCCCCAATAACAATTTATTTAGGACCTGTTCTAGAACCAAAGCTATCTCCATTTCCCTTTGCTATAATGCTTTGCATATTACGCTCACTTGTCATTTCATTCGTCTATAACAAGGACTGGTAAAAATATGAAAATACATACGACGCGTAATAATAACTTCCTCTTACTGTCAGGAAAGTTACGCAGCTAATAGGAATGCAATGCTTTAGTCATTGAAACCGGCCATTGCATTTCTGGCTGGGTCTCAAAGGTGTGAGGAAAGTTAATTGTTGTTTTAATAATAAAAACATGCTTTTTGGTCACCTAACAAGCAGGGAGGCAGACACAACCCATTCCCAGGGTTCCTTCCTGCTGTGACCACCGCTTACCAGAGATCTGGAGCTTTGCCGGGATGGGGGGAAAAACTGTCGTACATTGGTGGGGGTCTCTTTTTCTATGGAGTGGCGTCTCTGCGGAGCCTGTCGCCTCTCTGGTTGAGGTGTTGAGGAAATTGGCAGAAATCTGGGGGGTGCTGAAGAGAAACAGACATATGCCTCATGTATCGCTGGTAAAACGTAGCTGGAAACGCCATGCGTCTTTGTAGTACAATAAAACAATTGCTGCTACAAAAAGTACTAAAAAGCTGATAATTTAAATCTTTTTTGCAAACAAATGTTTAAAAATCTATTCAAGTGTACAACCTAAAGAACATAATGTGTCAGGCTCACGATGATCACAATATATCTATAAAATTTGGGAGGAAGGTCTAACTAAAGACGTGGCCGACTACCGCACGGGTCAACCCGGCTCTTTCCTGGACTGTTTCCTGGTTGCTGCTGTGTTACACAAGCTATGCCACAATTAGCCATAAGTCACATGAGATGTGTCATGTAAAATACCTATATTTAAGGGTTAACAGGGTGAACGAGTGTGAGGTTAGGTGGTAGTTGCTCTGGGCCTTGCGGGGAGAGCAGCGAGTAAGCCTGCGGCCTGGGTTTTCCATGAACCCTGTCATGCCTGAGTTCTCCCCTTAATGTCCCGGCGACTGCCGACAGGGCATCAGTGGTTCCTGCTGTGTTTGGCGCATCCGTGACAGGGGTATACAGATATTGGGGCTATCTTTATTTTAACATACAACTCCTTTCCACTAAAAGTATTAGTGTCTGTATATAAAGATGGCCAGACATATTCAAGTGATGACCATGCTGGGATGTGTAGGTCAACCATTGGGGGAAAAAACTCACATTCTAAAGAGAAACCAGAATACTCATGAATCTATGTGTAGGAGAAGGAGGGGGATCAAGGTTATTTGTACTACTATCTGCTTATTTCTTGTCTCCTAGGGCTAGTACCACCACAACAATGTTTCTCCACCTCTTCCCACAAGAAGTAGGAGAGGGACCAGCTCTCTGAAGCACCAGCCCTTTGAAGGTCCCTGGTATGATCGTGCCAGCTTTGTTCGTGTAATAATTAAAAAAATATATATTTATTATAGCCACCTAAAAGAAAAACAAACAGTCTTACTTCTCCGGCTTCCACCTTCCGGTGATGTGTCTTCAAGCTGAGAGTTAGATGCGCTGCTGCTTGTGGACTTGTGCACAAAATCCTCCTGAAATAACAGCATAACAGTGAGTTATATAGTTATTCAGAAGCTAACCTCACACTGGCTGACAGAGGAGATCGCTATTCATCGGCAGTGTGGGCCGCAGCTAGAAATGCCAGCAATGCCACTACGAAAGACAACAAACACAGCTTCCACCAAATAACTGCTGGAAATGATAATGTAGCCAAATGACACACTTTACACTTTGTTACATTTATTTCCACCCGAACGTTGTTGGGCAAAAAAAACTTCATGGGAAGAAAGAAAAAAAAGTTACAGGTCAACAATATAAAGTCACAGCTTTACATATAGGTTTTAGCCAATATGGAGTGATAAAATAGACCAAAAGGATATAGAAATATGTAACTCCCAGGATATTGTTCAATGGAGAATTCCAGGTATTTCATAGAAAGAGTATCATAACACGACCATCAAACTGTTTGTGTAAGTATTAATGCTGCTATAGTGTTCTACCATAGCGTTTCACTAAGGCAAGCCATTATTATATGATGCTGGGCTGTATGAAGGGCTATTTCCCATGTTTAAATATCCAGGTAGGCAGCTCTTCAAACAATGGACGGTGCCATACCATGAAATTCCTCAACATTGGACTCCTTAACCGGTCTGAACGGACCTCAGGAGATCCTCAGAACACATTGGAGGTCCGCACGGAGATTCTCCGCTTCACTCAACTTCAAAAAGTAGATTCTCTGTCATGAACTCTCCTTTTAACCACGCTTTACTATTAAAAATTGATAAAGTAAATTGTGCTTCAATCTTCTGCTTTATCTATCAATACTCGTTGCCAACAGGACATGGTGAATGCCAGCCAAAGAGTGAAATGTGAATTATGTTTATATCTTAACTGAAGGCCAGACCCAGTAGGGAAAAAAATGAATAAACACTAATCCTCTTTTAGCTAATCTGTAATCCTGATACGTGTTCCACTCACCAACAAGCCAAGCTTCTGGTAAACGAGAAATAACATTGGATGAAGAGAGTAATTAAAAGTAACTAATGTGCTGTCTTACAAGATAACAGGGAATACTGAGAGGCACGTAATGAGTTTCTAAATCTGTTTCTTGGTCTAAGTATGGTAAACCCTTCAGCCCAGATGTTGTTAAATCACATTGAGCGTTATCCTACGATAACCTCTGGCGCACAATCCTCTGCACACTACTTCGGTCTTGGCAAGATCCATTCCCTGTGCGCCCTTCTATATATCGTCAAACACCACACATACACTGTTCATTCCAAACCTTCTTCCGCGTTCTTATTCCACTTGAACCATGTAATGACAGGTATCTCAGAGGACACGTACAGCCATGTCCTGATCCTGTATAGCAAAGAAACTGCCAAAAAGTGCTGCGTGGAGAAGATCCAAAATATGCCAATTCACGTTGTTTTGTGTGCGTCACACAAGTCTACTCATTGGGTGAGTCAGAAGCTCCACGTATTCCATACGCTCAATAGCAGACAAAAGGATGTCAGAATTAGCAGAAGCTACAGTGGTCCGGCACTGACTGCACAATTACTAGGAATCCCAGCAAACAGGAAGAAATGATGCATGAGTAGAAATGATGAGTAATTATCTAACAGACCACGAGTTGCAAAATACTGCCAAATTCACACACAGGTTTGTAGAACCTTTTGTGTAACTCTTAAGGAAGGCTTGGAAAAGTAGAAGTCTTTTCATGTAGCAGGCAAGAAAATAATATATATATAAAAAAATCCTAACGTAACAAAGTAGCTAAATTAAAACTAAACTCCAAATTAAGTATAAAAAAACAGAATAGTGTAAATGTCTGAGCAGACACCTGCATTTTTCTGTAGACCAGTGTAGGTTTGTTGCAAGTAGTCTTCTACGGGGATTAAAATCCATCCTGTCAGATGTCTAGACTTGCGAAACAAAGCCATGTCTGTTACAGAACAACAGGTCAGAGGACACATTAATAATTTTTTGTGTGTGTGGTAGGTGTGACAAAGCATACTTCAGAGTTGGTTTGCGTACAAAAAGGCACATTTACAGGTGGCGACGATGCAGAACATACACAATGACGGTCCTCTTACAGAACAAAGGTTTACATGGCATACGTATAATGTCATGCACATCCTTGCATATTCCTATACTATCTAAGGTATAGTGCTAGGGCATGGAGTAATATTTACTGCGTTATGAACAGAAAAAACTGCAAAGATCCCGCCTGAATGGTAAAAAAGTTTAGCTTTTTTGTGTGGAATATCTCACCTCAGACTCCGAGCTGTCTAATTCCGCCAGCGTGGGGGCCTTCAGAAGCCTCTTCCTCTGGACAGTGACCTGGGCAGAGCGGTTATTTGTCTTGGATTGCGGAGTGACGCCTCCATTAAACACCGAGCTGTCTGCTAGTTTTCTCTGGACCGGGGTCGACACATCTAAGATATTAAAACATGCAAGCGTTCAGATTCCATTACGCTCCCCTGTAATGTAGTACGCTGTTTACGGAGTTTGGCATTGCCAAATTGGTATCCTGATGTAAAACTGCACAAAACCAGAATGATACCGGAAAATATCTTTTACCATGAAAATAAAGAAGTGCATATTAAAAGATCATAAAAGTACTTTCTTTACTCCACCACGCAATAATGTTTTATTAATCTGCGCCTCACAAACGGCAAAGCCTAAACCTTGTACGTACGTGCAAGTAATTGTGCATATGTTGTGCAGAAATCCACGTTTTCTACGTTTACATGAACACAGATCATTCATAGAAACAATTTCTGTTTCTGGAATTATCTAGACTTTTTCAAAATTCAATGCCTTCTGGTGGAGGCAACAACAAACTCTAATAAATTACCTAATTTTGCTACTAAGTTTCTGTTTACCTGAAACAGAAGGGCAATGTTTTAACATATGCCAGTAAAATAGTAGTCTAAAGGTCTACCACGCCACCCAATGGCAATCCCCATTCTACCAAGCCACTTCAGTTTTAACTGTTCTCTCTACTCATGGGTATGAAACCCCTTTCCATTGTGCTACAAAGAAGATATGACTTTATAATATATAATGAGACAAGGTTAATTTGCTGAAGAGCAAGTCGTAACCAAGTTGCAGTGAGGCGTTCCAGTACTTTGCCATACTCCAACTTGCTAGCTTCCCTACAACACATGCACAGGGAATAACCCAACCATTGTACAC
>VKOC01000006.1:27953289-27984033 GCA_009364415.1 Spea multiplicata
TGCGCTCGGCATCAATAGTCGGCGCATAGTGATTAGAGAGAAGGGAAGCCGAGGTCTGAAGTGCCAGACCTCGGGCTTCCCTGCTCCCTCATCACTACGTGCCGGCAATTGATGCCGGGCGCCGGGACATGACGGCATCCCTGCGCTCGGCATCAATAGCCGGCGCGTAGTGATTAGAGAGCAGGGAAGCCGAGGTCTGAAGTGCCAGACCTCGGGCTGCCCTGCTCCCTCATCACTACGCGCCGGCAATTGATGCCGGGCGCCGGGACATGACGGCATCCCTGCGCTCGGCATCAATAGCCGGCGCGTAGTGATTATAGAGATTGGTGGCTTCGTGGGAACCTCCGGCTTGGTAAGTACCCGGCGTATAAGACGACCCCCCATTTTTTAAAAGATTTTTTGGGGTTAAAAAGTCGTCTTATACGCCGGAATATACGGTACTCAATTGTATAGTATTTGTATTGTATATATTGTTTTGTATCAGTGTATAGTATCTTGTATTGAGCGGCATATATGCCTAATATTATTCTCTATATAGTGGGAGTTTGCTTATAGATGTATATGTCCAATTTATTTTCTATATAGTAGGAGCATACATGCATATGCTTATTAATTGTGTATTTTAGCTGTTAATTCTCCCATTAATTTATCTTTATTTTATCATGTGATAGTTTACTTATTTAATAAATATTTATTTTATACACTATTCGGTGTTGTTGCTAATTTTTCTAAACGCAATTTTTGTGTATATAATAATTTTATAGGTGTTTTTAGTGAAATCATTGGAAATGTATTTAGACTTTACAGTACACAGTTATCATTCCAATTAATCCTAAAATTACCTTTCTCCGTACAAAACGGAAAAACACCCCATTTCAGTCCTCTTTAATGAATGCAAAGGATCACTGATGCCATTCACAACATACCTTTCTAGCATTGGAAGAAATTGTGTTAGCCATCAATCCTTCCAGATAACTGCTTAGACTCACTCCCTTTACAGTAATTATGGCTTCTTGAGTTAGAACAGTCCTGTAGTTAAAAAAAAATAAAAATAATGATTTTGAGGATTCCACCCCGTGCTTAATTATCTGCAATATGATTTCCATTCATTAAGGAGCACCCCAGTCCTATTTTCATGTTAAATGCATAATGGAGTTCATTGATTTTTGTTGATTGTTTTTCTTATTTAGCTCCTCCCCAGCTGCCTCTATTGAAACCAGAGAGCATACCTCAATATGCTTCTTACACATGCCCAGTAGCGCTCCCACTTAAATCAATTGGGGTAACAACAGCCAATCACATACATGATATTTGAACACATGTTTTAGCAGCATATGTGTGATTGGCTGCCCCTTTGGTGCCTTCAATGGGAGTTCTAGTGACAATGTGCAATAAGTGTACACCCTAATGGGTCCTGGTTTCAACAGAGGTGGCCAAGAGAAGGAATTACACTCCATAATTCCAATAACTAAAATCCATAAACATTGTGAGGCAAAGGCTGGTGTGCCCGGGAAATCTGAACGCATTCACAGCCAACAACAAAAATGGATGAAGGAGGATAAGGTTGCTGAATAGCTCTTTCCATGCTAATGTGTCTCTGAGTATCTCTTTTTAACGATGGAAGGCAAATTATCCCGTCACCTCTTCCTTTATTGAATAGACCCAATATGGAGCCAATAGACCCAATATGGAGCCATCTCTTACCACTTTACACTCACATCCCGTCACCTCCTCCTTTATTCAATAGACCCAATATGGCTCCATATTGGGTCTATTGGCTCCATATTGGGTCTATTGAATAAAGGAAGAGGTGACGGGATGTGAGTGTAAAGTGGTAAGAGATGGCTCCATATTGGGTCTATTGGCTCCATATTGGGTCTATTCAATAAAGGAAGAGGTGACGGAATAATTTGCCTTCCATCGTTAAAAAGAGATACCACTCTTCTTACCACTTTACACTCACATCCCGTCACCTCTTCCTTTATTGAATAGACCCAATATGGAGCCAATAGACCCAATATGGAGCCATCTCTTACCACTTTATACTCACATCCCGTCACCTCTTCCTTTATTGAATAAAACCCAATATGGAGCCATCTCTTACCACTTTACACTCACATCTATAGCTATATGCTGCAATTCCCCTCCATAATTCCCTGACCTCTCTCTCTCCCTCTGTACTCTCCTCCCTTTCCAGTCTGATATGCCAATAAACGAAAGCATCAATCTTTGGTATAGGAGAAGACAATGTGGAGCAAGAGACGAGGTTACAAAGAATAAGAGGGGACTTACTCTTCTGGATTTTCTGGATGTGGAGAGTAAACCAACCGTTCATCAACAGACACCAAATTTGTAAGTGTGATCTGAAACAGAAGCAAAGGGAAAAAGTGTGCATGTTTCTTTACACCAGCTGCACACGCCATTCCGCAGCACCGAATCCGTAACATTTTACTCACATTTGTTGAGCACAGAACCATTTTCTTTTCTACCGGATCAACTACAGAATGTTCTTTGATATATGTCAATGTTCGACTGGTCCCAAGAATCTAAAATCAATGAAAAAAATCTTTTTTACAATTTAAATGTTCATGTATATTTTTAATAACTAAAAAAAGGACTTTGCACTCCTTATATATTATTTTAACATAGAACCATTCGCCCATCCAGTCTCCAATTTTTTTTTCTGATTTAGATACAGTTAATTACCCCTTGGTGTCGTCTTAGATTTAAGATGGCTTTATGCCTATCGCACTGTTTAAATTCCCTCACTCTACCACTCCTGATGGGAGGCTGTTCCATTTACCTGCCACCCTATCAGTAAATTAAAACTTCCTTACACCGCATCTAAGCCTCTAACCCTCTAGTTTTAGACTAATGCATCTTCTTCTAACATTTGTTCTCTGTAGTAAACTTCCATCGTGTACTATGTTAACGCTCTTTAAGTATTTAAATATTTCTATCACATTTCATCACTTTCCTTTTTATCCTACAAACCATTTGTCATTTTTGTTCCCCTCCTCTGAATTTTCTCCAAAAATTAAAATATATTTAAAAATGAAATTTCTGATTCTGGGTTAAAAAAAAGAATTTATATACTTTCACTTACATACATTATCCCCTTAATTTCCTCTCCATTCCCACCTAGCACGATATGGAATACTAAACTTATTTTGTTATTTTGTTTTTAATTACTGCTACCAAAGTATTGTACACTGCCGGGCTCCAGACAATTGGCAGCCGCCTGCTAGCCATGATCGGCTTGGTTTCATTATGAAGCACTGAAAAGGCTTTATTCTCGGCTTCAATCTGCTCCGCTAGTCAGCAGAATACGGGCTCTAGCCGTTAATTCCTCGTCTGCAGCTATACGTATTTTACTTTTTCCAAGACTCAGCTGATACAACTTGGTAACTTTGCTGTCTTCCAAACCTTCTGATCAGCTAAACCGAGTTGTCATTTCTCCGGAGAGGGCTCTGTAGCTGCAAATCCCGAATGAATTTATCGGAATACCTTGAAGGTTAGCGACTAGACCCCAAATAATGACATAATTATTTAGGTCTTCATTACCTTTTCAGAATCTGGATACAAAATAAGGAATGCAGCAACTTAACATAACCTAAAATATGGTCATTGCATACATACCGCCCTCACAAGGCCCGGGAGCCCCCATTCTGTGCTGAGGAGCCGATGACTGTGGAGTCTGCCCTGGGTATCAAGACTACGGTCAACCACGTCTACTCCTACCACACAAGGATTCATGGGATTGGGGTATTTCCTCATAGCTGCCTTTATTACCGTATCCCACGGATGACTGAAAGGGAAACAAGTAAGGGTTAAGTAAGGGTTAAGCCATTTAATTTCAACCTTTGAAGTTAGAGCACAACCACCAAGCCTCCACAATTCTGGGAAGGATTTCCACAAGATTTTGGAGGGTTTCTGTGCTAATTTTTGCCCATTTATTCAGTAGAGGATTTGTGAGGCCAGGCACTGATGCTGGACAAAAGGCCTGGCTCACAATCTCCGTTCCAGTTCGTCCCAGAGTTTGATGGGGTTGAGGTCAGGGCTCTGTGCGGCCGGTCAAGTTCTTCCTCACCAAACTCATCTAACCATGTCTTTATGGAGCTTGCTTTATGCACTGGGGCTCAGTCATGCCGGAATAGAAGAGAGCCTTCCTTAAACTGTTCCCACAAGGTTGGAAGCATAGAATGTCTTGGTATGTCCCCTTCAGCATACAAGGCATCCTGGACAATGCTTTGCTTCCAAAATAGCCATATTGCAGCTGCCCCCGAAACTATGCAAAAAATGACGATGACCTACCATAGTCTGCAATCATATAAAAAGTAAACATTCCCAGAAAAAAATATTACTGAGGCAAATTGATGAAAGAATTATATTAGTTAAGGGTTTATCATTCAGTAGTAAATGATATTTCTGGTGCTGGGTTTAGTTATAAAAGTCAGCAGACTAGAAGGGACAGCGCCTTTGTATAATGCATTGTACAGCACTATGGAATCTGTCAACGCTATATAAATAAAAGGTAATAATAAGCAATTATTATACCAGTATAGTCTCCCAATATATATATATATATATATATATATATATATATATATATATATAGATAGATATTAACATACATGTCACGGTATTTCTCCAGTACCGTTTACAGCGGACCCAGTGTTTGTTTGATCATGTACCCTTCATCCACTTCTATCTGACAAAAAATAGCATTTTAAGACAAACGGCATTGTGCGTTAGCGTGACAGAATGTCATACCCACCATCTATTTCAAAAGGATAATAAACCATGACCTTACATCAGCTTCCCCTGATATGTACGGAGTCAGAATTATATATGTGTAAACACAGCGCTACACAGGCTGCACCCTTTTTGCTGTAATCTATTGGGTACTGCACATATAATAAATGATTATATTGTAATTTATTTATATAACTTGGCTCTGATTGGTTACTGTAAAAAGGCCACTTATTGCTATTGCATGTTACCAACGGCGTCCATTCAGCTGATACAGACTACACAGGCCTACAACACAATACGTGGCTCTTGTCACTTTAACATATATTAGCTGTGTGGTCCCTTTATATTGCCCTTTGCCTTTCCCCCAGCTATTTTCCACACAGGAGATGAGTTCTGCTATCTCCATGGACGTTATACTTACCACCACACAGCTCCGGGGCAAACACTTTGTCTTTTAACAAGCAGTCTGGATCGACACAACAGGCATAAAAATTGTCCTGTATAATCAGGGCTGGCCCAAGACAAAATGCCGCCTGGGGCGAAGTTTAAAATGCCGCCCCCCCTTTGCCGACGCCAGGGGTCATTATCTTCCCTTCCTCTCCCTACCTTCTCATTATCTACCCTCCCTCCCTATTATCTACCCTATCTCCCCCTTTGTACTTCACTTACCTTTCAGCAGTCCTGCGGCGAGTCTCCGGCGCTCAACATTACAAGCCGGCACCAAGACCGAGCTAGAGGGCTCGCAGAGGAGAGAGAGGGGCGCCGAGCGGGTACTGAAAACTTGATAAGTGAAAACCACTCGGCGCCCCTCTCTCTCCTCCGCTTTAAAAAAAAAAGTGGACAGTAAAGTGCCGCCTGGGGCAATTGCCCCACTCTGCCAAGCGTCAGCTCCCACCATCCCGCAGCGACAATAACAATTTAGAGTTGTTCAACGGAACAAGTAGCGGCCACAGAAAAGCACAATCCCCTCTGTTAGCAATATAGGGATAGGATTCCAGCAGGAAAGAACGCTGCATAAATAATGCATTAAAGAAGACAGATGATGGACGCCAAACCGTTACTATAAACCTGTGCTGGAGACACCTTCTCTAATAAAGACTTCTTCCATATCCGTTGGTGGTATCTGAGGTCACGTCTGGAAACCACCTTCAATCTAATCCATCTCATTTCTTTATCATTTCCATCTCATCCACATTTCTTTAAGGCTCTCGCTTGAGCTCCCTGACCCGACCGTTAATGGTTCTGGCTGCTGCCCTCATCAATGCACAGAACATGCAATCTGCCCATCACTGCGGGCTTACACTGGCCCATCACTGCGGGCCAACACTGGCCCATCACTGCGGGCTTACAATGGCCCATCACTGCGGGCTAACCCCGGCCCATCACTGCGGGCTAACCCCGGCCCATCACTGCGGGCTTACAATGCGGGCTAACCCGGCCCTCACTGCGGGCTAACACCGGCCCATCACTGCGGGCTAACCCTGGCCCATCACTGCGGGGCTAACCCTGGGCCATCACTGCGGGCTAACCCTGACCCATCACTGCGGGCTAACCCTGACCACCACTGCAGGCTAACCCTGACCATCACTGCGGGCTAACCTGGCCCATCACTGCGGGCTAACCCTGACCCATGGGCTAACCCTGGCGCTAACCCTGGCCACTGCGGGCTAACCCTGGGCCATCACTGCGGGCTAACCCTGACCCACCACTGCGGGCTAACCCTGACCACCACTGCGGGCTAACCATCACTGCGGGCTAACCCTGGGCCATCACTGCAGACTAACCCTGACCATCACTGCAGACTAACCCTGACCCAGAGGCTAACCCTGACCCATCACTGCGGGCTAACCCTGGCCCATCACTGCGGGCTAACCCTACCCATCACGGGCTAACCCTGACCCATCACTGCGGCTAACCCTGACCCATCACTGCGGGCTAAACTCTGGCCCATCACTGCGGGCTAACCCCTGAACCCATCACTGCGGGCTACCCTAACCCATCACTGCGGGCTAACCCTGCGGGCTAATCTTGCCACAACATCACTGCGGGGCTAACCCTGGGCCATCACTGGGGCTAACCCTGGCCATCACTGCAGACTAACCTGACCCATCACTGCAGACTAACCCTGACCCATCACTGCAGGCTAACCCTGACCCATCACTGCGGGCTAACCCTGGCCCATCATGCGGGCTAACCCTGACCCATCACTGCGGGGAACCCTGACCCATCACTGCGGCCCTGACCATCACTGCGGGCTAACTCTGGCCCATCACTGCGGGCTAATCACTGCGGGCTAACCTGACCCATCACTGCGGGCTAACCTGACCCATCACTGCGGGCTAACCCTGACCCATCACTGCGGGCTAACTCTGGCTCATCACTGCGGGCTAACTCTGGCCCATCACTGCGGGCTAACCCTGGGCCATCACTGCAGGCTGCCACGGGCCCATCGCAGCTAGGTCCCTGTCTCCCAGTGAGAGATCCGGTAACGCTCCATGCATCCCGCTGCTGAGCCGATACTATTCCCAACACACAGGCAGGGGCAGTACCCGGTGACCCCCTCACCTGAACACATGCTCCGAGCTCCAGATCTTCATGTCTCCCTCCGTATCAGGGCTCTGTAGCGTTTGGATTCGGGGCTGTCACTGCTGCATGGACACGGAGATCGGGGCTCATAGAACAAGGAACGGCTCCGCCAGGCCCCGCAGGTCGGGTATCTCGGTCCGGTGCATGTATGCGATCACGGGTACATATCAGGGCCGCTGCGGCGGGCTAACCGTGCATGGAGCGCCGGGCATTGTGTGTGAGGAGGACGCCCCGCTGCCCGCATGCAGATGCTCTCTCCCCGGCTGGGTACCGCTTGTGATACTCGATACATGGCTCCCTCCCATCCTCCCGCCTGCGTCACGGGTCATAGCGGTGCCGGGGATGCGCGTCACTGAGTGCGGGGCTTGCTGGAGAGATGGCGGGGGACATCTCCACTGTGTGCGAGACAGCCCAGTCAGTGAGTCAGCTGCAACACCCATCACACTCAGCCATAATGGGTACGGGCCCTACATGTTAAGGGCAAATCCATGAACAGCCTACTAGTGCTTATATAATGCAAGCAACAGAACAAACAGGACATTTACTCCTCCAGGCTCCAGTCACCCTAACCCAAGGCGGTGTGTCCTCATAATAACCAAGGAAGGGCTGCAGCCTACTGACCCAGGGGCAAGTGAGGCCTCATTGTCTCTTTGGCCCCCAAGCATATGCACTGACACGCATATGTAACACGTACATATATATATACTCACGCTAACACACATACACACACAGTACTAGAACCATGTCCCGTGGTCCGATGAGACCAAGATAAACTTGGTTCAGATGGTGTTAAGCGTGTGTGGCAGAAACCAGGTGAGGAGTACAAAGACAAGTGTGTCTTGCCTACAGTAGATCATGGTGGTGGGAGTGTCATGGTTTGGACCTGCATGGGTGCCGGCACTGGGGAGCTACAGTTCATTGAGGGAACCATGAATGCCAGCATGTGCTGTGATATACTGAAGCAAAGCATGACCCCCTCCGAGACTGGGCTGCAGGGCAGCATTCCAACATGAAAACGACCCCAAACACACCTCCAAGATGACCCCTGCCTTGCTAAAGAAGCTGAGGGTAAAGGTGATGGACTGGCCAAGCATGTCCCCAGACCTAAGCCCTATTGAGCATCTCTAGGGCATCCTCAAACGGAAGGTGGGGGAGCACAAGGTCTCTAACATCCATCAGCTCCATGATGTCATCATGGAGGAGTGGAAGAGGACTCCAGTGGCAATCTATGAAGCTGTGGTGAACTCCATGCCCAAGAGGGTTAAGGCAGTGCTGGAAAATAATGGTGGCCACACACAATATTGACACTTTGGGCCTAATTTGGACATTTCCACTTAGGGGTGTACTCACTTTTGTTGGCAAGGTTTAGACATCAATGGCTGTGTGTTAAGCTATTCTTAAGGGCACAGCAAATATAATAAAATATTTACAAAAATGTGAGGGGTGTACACACCTGTGTCTTAGGCCTAATCCATGGCAGCAGCACCACCAGCTGCTCCCTCCATGCCGTCATCTTTCTACTGTGTACTGTGATATGGCATCATATCCCGCTGCTCTGCCGTTTTAAAGAACCAGGTGGAAGTAACCAACTCAGCACATTCCTCCATACTGTTAACGGACCAGCTAGGAATCTGTGATCTTACTTTTAACTGGCCCGATGAGCAGTGGTCCTACAGGAAGCCTGATCAGCCAAAATGTTGAAGAAGGGCTGCCACCGCTTGGACCTGCCATCCTAGGCCTAGTCAACTCAGGCCAGAATACCTCACTGGGCTTATATCCTGTCCTCCAGCTAGTAAATGTCTGTGCATTCTGAAAAGGGGATGAGATGGAGCGTTCTATGGGTACGATGGCTTGTGACACAACGCTATATGCATACCTGGGAACTTGTGGAGTCCAGAGCCTACCCTTGCTGGAAGCAGGCAGTACTACTATGTCAATGTGCGATCCCACTGATGTCAGTGTGCGATCCCGCTGATGTCAGTGTGCGATCCCGCTGATGTCAGTGTGCGATCCCGCTGATGTCAGTGTGCGATCCCGCTGATGTCAGTGTGCGATCCCGCTGATGTCAGTGTGCGATCCCGCTGATATCAGTGGGCGGTCCTGCTGACATTGCAGGAAACACCCCCATTTAAAGAATAAATCGGCGAGGAGTGGGGTGTCTCAAGACCCCACTCCTATGACCCATAGGATTCCGCTGTTGACCCTGAGAAGCGTTGCTTCTCCCGGGGGTTCTCCAGGTCAAACCCAGAGAGTTCCCAGGCATGGCCATATGTGATGTCACACTCTGCCCACATAACATCATATGGGGTCCAGTGTCACAGTATGAGATTCTTTAAAGCTGGCATGTCTACTGTCAGAGGGCATTGCTTAAGGTAAGTTGTTGGCCACATTGAAAACCTCACACACGATACCCGAAATGAGACAGAATCAGAATTGAGGTGGCATACCATATAACGAGTAATCTGAATTTCCAGTCAGAGTATGGTGACCTGTAGCAGGCTTCACATACAAATACTAGCAGCGTGCACATGCACTAGATGTTTCTCCTGACTGATAGGGTTCAATTAGTGATCCTACAACAACAAGATAGTCCCATGAGGTCACTGTTCTTACATCGCTTCTCATGAGAATTCTATTTAAAACTTGAAATTCTTTTTTTACAGCAAACCAAACAAGTATTCATGTACAGGGCCAGACCAGCAATGACAGAGGTCCTGGCCCTTCGAGGCCACCAGCGAGCTATGGACATAACTGCAGCCGATGGCCGGATATGTACATTTTTTCTGCTCACCTAGCATGTGTCAGATATATCCAGCCACTGGGCTCACACTGCAGTACTCAATCTGCTGGTGGTATGTGGCATTGTCAGCCAGTGGCCCGCCAGGCTTCTGCTTGCTATGCCAGGTAGCCAGTGCGGTCCTGTTCATGTACAATATTTTCATGTTTTAAACAGTGTTCTTATGAGCTGTAACGGTTAAAAGGAAGAATCAAGTAAATTACTGGACGCTGCAAAGTATGGATATAGGTATTGCAATAATGACCTGGCATTTAAATTAATAAACGATTGTATTTGTATTTCATTTTATTTTAATTCAGCGATGTATAAAGAGCCACAGATGTGGTTGCCAACTAGACTGTATGCATATTGGCACCAGACCACACCACATCACAATGCTGTCTGCACTGTCACACTGCATCTGTGATGTCAGAGAGCATCATTAGTGTTGGCGTGCTCACAGTCTCCATGGCAACCCAGATCTGTGTTGGAGCTAACATTTTCACTAGCACAGTATACATAGCGCAATGTATACATAGATGCCAACATTCGCAAAAATTAATTCCAGGGGCACTTTGCAGCACAACTAATTACTCATTTGAAAAATGACCACACCCACTGCCACAAAGCCCCACCCACTCTACCCAATCCATATAATTAGCATAATTTAACCCCGCCTATCATTATTATGGCTCAGATTATATCACCAACACTATCATACATCCTTGGTATGTGGTAGATACGTTAGCAGCGCAGCATCTATATCAAGCTGGTGTGTTGGGTATCGGTGGTGACACAGTACCAATAAATTAAGACCTTGTGCAGAAGTCATTGATTACACCATAGAACAGACATTGCTTCACAAAAATAATTACATTGAGGAGTGAATATTACAAAAAAGCTGAAAATATGAAATGAAGGGTATAGAATGAGAATTTACAGAATGGAATTAATGAGAGAAATGGGAGCGTACACATATGCAATTAGCCTCTTTTCACACCACCATTTCAACACACCTGACACTGACAGTGGTACAGCATAACTTCCATCATTATGTACTGAACCTGACGGTGGTACAATATAACTCTCATCAACATATACTAAGCCTGACAGTGGTGCACCACACATATGTATAGTGAGCCACACGCAGATGGGGTACGGCATAACTCCTATGATTATATAGTAATCCAAACACAGACGGTAGTACAGTATGACTCCTATCATTATTTAGGGATCCATGTCACTAAGCTCATACCAGGGGGAAACAGAGGAAGAATGACGACAGAAGAACAAAAAGGCAAGTAGAAAAGCAGAGCTGCGGGAAAAAAGAAGGGGATGTGGAAACGGTTGGTGGAGACTATAGGGAGGCTCAACTGGCACATCCCTTGCTCTGCATTCCTGGTCTGATGTGCCCCTGCTATTCCGAACGCCCTGGTGTGGTGCATCCTGTGCACTCCTGCCTATGCTTGGCTCTAATCACAGGTGGAGCATTTTCTTTCACCCAACACCCGCAACTGCTGGTTTCTTGGGACATGTCAAGGGACACTGAAAGTACCGAATCAAGCTCAACCATCCTGGGACTGTCCCAGGAAAAATGTGAGAGTTGTCAACTACATAGATAGATCAATATTTTTGACACTTTAGCTGCTGCTGGATGTTGGTCCCAACTTTGTGGCTGACACCACCACATTAAAAACAGGCTTCAGATTACAGCTTTTAAATTCACTGAAATGATCTGTTATTCCCTGCACATCTTTCAGCCACCATCCATGGAGACCAAACGTAGCTCTGTTCCAAATCAGCCTGCCCTTGGGGAGCTCTTTCTGTCTTATTGCATCATCTCTTTCAGGTTAGATTATTCATTCCACTCCGACTTACATGACACTGCTGACTACCCAATAGGGCAATATATATATAGCTGCTGAAATGACAGGCTCCGTATGAAAGGGATGGTGATCACCACGCGTAGCAGACATACATATATATATATTTTTTTTATTATTATTATTATTATTAGGTAATGTAGCGCCATCATATGCCGCAGCGCTGTACACTGAACAAACATGACTTAACTTGAGTACTACTTCACATGATTTATTTACAAAGATAAAAGGTTATGGTATGCGAGACCTGCTCACACGAGTTTACAGCGAGGGTTTAAATGTCAGTACACGGGTCGAGTCGGCGTAATGGAGCTGAAACCAAAAACATGGCAACTGTATTACAGCCAAAACGGTTTTATCTCTAATGCTTAGAATGCTGAGTAACCGTCCCACGAGTGAGTTACATCTAGACTCTTATTGGTTGTACGTTATGACGTTACAGCTAGGGGCGTGTAATGGGATGTTTGCACTCCGTGGAGGTCGCATTGGATGTTATAGTTCTTTGTGTGATGTCATAGGGGGGACGTCACCGTGGGACACCTGGGACTGTCAGACTCTCGTCGTTGGGCTGCAATTGCCCCAGGATGGCTCATCGTTGCCTTCTGCTCTCTGCGGCTGGGAGAGGCCTCGTACCGTTACTGCCCCGTAACGCAGCCCGACGGTTAGAGGCCTGCTGTCATAGGAGGGTAAGTCACCTTCTGGGTGGAGGTGTCTGCATGGATCCAGCGCCCAGGAGCATTGCCAACTGGAATAGACACTTTGGCGTGATCTCTGTGTGATATATCCCGATATATCGCGATAGTGCTTTGTGGTGGCACATGTGTTATGAGGGAGCCACCTGCCTCCTTTATAGGAGATGCCAATAACATAAAGGTCTGTCTGCCTGTCTAAGGTGCCAATAAACCTACAGCCATATACAGTGGGTCATGTTATATCTATCTGTGTGTGTCTGTGTGTGTCTGTGTGTGTCTGTGTGTGTCTGTGGTGTGTCTGTGTGTGTCTGTGTGTGTCTGTGTGTGTCTGTGTGTATGTGTGTGTCTGTGTGTGTGTGTATAAACACTATTGCAATGTATTTACACCCAGCTCTTATACAAGTGATCGCTGTGTCGTCGAGAAGCACACATTTTACTCATTAATTCCTTTACATCTTGAAAGTTTCTCTGTTACAAAAGTCTCTGCTTATGTCATAGTCTTGGGTTACACAAGAGACGGCCTGCAGTTCATCGTCTCTCCTCTCGCTCTCCTCTTGCTCTCCTCTCGCTCGTGTGTCTGTCTGAGGACACGCAGGGAATATCGATTACTTTGTGTAATAACACAAACAGAAAAATAGAATTTTCCTTTTGATGAGAAGCATCGGTGCGTCTGGTCTGCCCTTTTTTCCTGATGCAAAGACTCCGGCCCTTCAGTCTCGTATTAGATTCAGGATAGCTTTATACCCGCCCCTCACTCTGTTAGCCTTTACCACCTCTGCCGGGAGGCTGTCCCATTTATCTACCACTCTTTGAGTAAAATCAGACAAACTTCACAATGTGTAGTAGACAGGCCCTATCGCCTGGCTCTAAGTCTAACACGGTCACTATGTTGTTACGCAGAATATCCCTCAGAGTACCAAAATACTTGGGTATCTGTTAAATATTATTATTATTTATTGTTTTATATGTCACAGAAGGGCCGTGGCGGCACATATATATTCCATGGAGCTTCACATAGCATTTTACTTATGAATTCCTCATCCTCCCCGCCCGTAGTACAGGTCACTACTGTCATGTTCTCCCGAGCACTTTATGTCTTTTGTCTAAATGGAGTGGGTTAAAGCCCGATCAGTGACGGTTGTTATGGCAACAGCACTGACGCAGCTTTGCATTAGAGTCATTTTTATTATCCATAAATCTCGATGCTTCCTGAAACAGACTTTTTCTGGATAAGTGTAGCTGATCGATAAAACATCTCCCGATACATACATCGCTTCCCAGGTATAATTAACAGAACTCTAGATCCGACGTGAAGGTATTCTAGACACAGATAATAGAATAATGCCTTTAATTGTTTTTTAAGGGTTAAAGTGTTTCGGAATCATGCTTTTAATGAAGTTCTTTAATGTTCTAGATCCACACCCCAGGAACTGCTGCAGACAAGAGTGTGCTGCTGGCCGATGTCCTTGCTTCTTATAGACGGATCCTGTGTTCCCAGCCTCCCAAAGGTATGGTCGGGAAAGCCAGAATCACGTCCATGCTATATACGTATCTGTATGAAAATGTAATTTACATACCTCCCAAATCTCCCTAATTGCTAGGGACAGTCCCTCTTTTGGACCTGTATCCTTCTTTCCGCCCGATTGTCACTCTTTTCCTGGAGAGCAAAATGTTCACTGAGTATGAGTGTGTCACAAAGCACCACAGCCCTAAAAGTTCCATTATCCGGGAAGTGGGCTTATAAACGGATTTGGGTAAATAAAATGCCTAAATTCCTTACTCTGTCACATAAGCAACTACGTAGAAGTCAGATACATTCAGATCTTCTAAAACAAAGAGGACTCTCATTGGCCAGTTCGAACGTTGGGCTCTATGAATTTATGACATCACAATACAAAATGATTGTAACCCAAAATAAAATGAAGTCATACTTCGAGTAAGCGATCAGAAAGCAAGTAGATGTTTATCTACAGTGAGGTCTCCCTACTTCGCCCCAGGTTGTAGTGGGCATACTCTGGCTACTAAGCGAGTTAAATTAAATTAGGAATGTCAGCTTCTAGCATTGTGTGATGGACTTATTCGTTACTATAATTGTTTAAGGCTTATTATTCTATAACAGCGGCTACAGTGCCTTGAAAAGGTATTCACCCCCAAGGCATTTTCCTGTTTTAGAACCTGAAATTAAAATGGATTTGTTGGGAGTTTGTATCATTCGATTTACACAACATGCCGACCACTTTGTAGATGTAAAATATTTTTATTGGGAAACAAACAAGAAAAACCCAGAAAACCTGAAACAAGACAAAAACTACCCAGAAAACCTGAGCGTGCATAGCTATTCACCCCCCAAAGTCAAAACTAACTACAGCTGCAAGTCTCTTGAGGTACGTCCATGGGGAGATAGCATTTTCCCACATCAGATGCCCCTTCTTTCTCCCCATCAGATACCTCTTTGCTCACTATCCCCCACCCTGCTTTCTCAATAAAAAGTACAATAATATATAACTTGAAACAATGGTAACAATAATGTATGTTTAATACATTAAATATAGGAAAAAAAAAAAATTTCCTTGAGCCACACTCCACGCTCCCTAGCATGCAATCACTCCCTCCGCTCCTGCACCAAAAAAATATTTGCTACACTGACTTCATCCCCAGAGTCCCTTTGTCCCTCATTCGCTAAGCTATACCTCTCTTTTATTTACTCCCTGTAGTTTAGGTATAGATCAAACAAACAACACATAAAAACAGCACTTTAATGTATAGATCAACTGAATAAGACATACAAACCCTGTATTTGCAGGTATACATAAACAATGGAAACATAACATAGCAGATACAGATCAACAGAATAACAAAAAAAACACTGCTTTGCGGGTGTAAATAAACTGGAAATCAAACATAAACTCCCTTAAACTACAGGCATAGGTCACAGGCCAGCCCTGGCGTCCACACTGCCCACATAGAATCTGACCAGCACCCACATTACACAAACAGATTACAGTCCAGAGTGAGCCAACTTTGTCCCCAAAGAATCCAGCGTGAGCCATCTTTGTACCCAAACAGCCCACCCTGTGCCATCTTTGTCCCATAAACACCCTGTCTGTGCCATCTTGGTCCCCAAGGCTCAAACACCCTGCTTGTGCCATTTTTGCCTTTCCCTAAATCAGTCATTCCGTTACACACACACATCCATTAATTCATTCTCACAAATCATTCAAGCAACTCATCCACACATTAATTCATTATTTCACCATCCACACATGGATTCATTCATTCTTACTCATTCACACAATTCATCCACATATGAATTCATTCTTACACTTATTCACTCAATTCATCCACACATTCATTCTCTTATTCTTACTCTTTATTTCAATATTCTTACTACTCCCTATTCTACTTTCTATCTCCCCTTTTTCACTATCTACACCCTCTCACTCCTCACTATCTAACCCCTTTTCTCACTATCTACTCCCTTCCCTACCTTCTCACTGTCTACCTCCTCTCCCCTACTTCTCACTATCTACCCTATCCCCCCTTTGTAGTTCACTTACCTTGTCTGTCTCTCTGCTCTGCCGTGGTGCGCACAGCTTCACTGCATTGGGGGGATTCCAATGGACCTCGGGGGGGATTTCTTCATTATCAGTCCCCCCATGATTTCCTGGATGGGTTCCACTGTTGTACAGTTATCCTTAAATCATACCACAGATTCTCAATTGGATCAGGGTCTGGGCTTTGACTAGGCCATTCAAAGCATTTAAATGTTCCCCCTTAAACCACTCGAGTGTTGCTTTAGCAGTATGCTTAGGCTTGTCCTGCTGGAAGGTGAAACTCCGTCCCAGTCTCAAATCTCTGGAAGAGGTTTCCCTCAAGAATGTCCCTGTATTTAGCACCATCCATCATTCCTTCAATCCTGACATCATGTGACACTTAAATAAAGTCCACCTGTGTGCAGTCTAACTAATGTGACTTCTGAAGGTAATGAAATCCAAATAAAAATCAATTTTAATTTCAGGTTGTAATGCAATAAAATGGGGGGGGGGGGGATATGTTCGCAAAACACCATATGGTTAATGACCGCCTTGTCCTAAGCCCACCTGCCGTCTCCTATTGCTGCCCGATCCAGTGAGATTCAGTAAAAGTGGAGAAATATTCATATTTATCGAGTGCTTTGGATTGCATGCGTTGAAATGGATGCTTTTCATAGGTGCAGTAGATTACTACACATAAGCGCCAAATTGATTGATTATTTGGATCTGTAAGGCACACGTGCATAGTTCTCTACTATAGGATATATATCATTATGCGAGTTTTCACCAGCAATATTATCATCATCACCATCACTGTTTATTTCAGGTTTTGAGAAATATTTCCCCAATGGGAAGAATGGCAAGATAGGAAATGAAGCCAAAGGAGCTTCTAGTGAATTGAAAGGTACTCCTTTATTTGTAAATATGCTTTTACTTTAAAAGTTTAGCATTGTGCTGGTCTTCAAATGGTTAAGAGAAGTATCAATGTTTAAACAGAATCACACAATAATAAGGTTTTGTATGTGTTTTGTCTTTACGCCTATATTCTGTTTAAATGTTCTTATGATGCTGATGTAATCTACACACTGTGACTTCATAGAACTCTAAACTTCATTTTTTCCCATATAGATGCTAAAAGTAATGAAAATAATACAAAACACAATGGGAATCAGCAATCCTCCGGTGGAGGAAGTGATTCAGGTGGAGGTGGCAAGAAAGGTGGGAAGGGGGGTGGAAAAAAAGAAGACTCCACTTGGTGGTCAAGACTGCAGAAGGTCTGCGTTTTTTTTAAATATTTTTTATTGTTTTATTTTTTTTTAAAATACTTGTAGAGCAGAAACCTGCTGAGATGAAAATCATGAAACCTTAGTTTCTACTTACTGTTGTGCTAGCTAATAATTAAAGATGCTGTTCCACCTACCCTGCAGAAATGAAAACTTTAAAACTAAATGCAGAATTAGAAACCTTGTTCCTACAATTTACTATTCAGATGAAAGCATAAAATAACAAATCTGCTAAGGGTTGGTTGCTTAGCATACGGGGTTAAAAAAAATGTTTTGTAATGGCGGAACAGCATCTTTACCAGAGAGGTGAGAGACCGAGCAACACAACCACCTCCTAAATCTCTAACGTTCCATACATTTATGTCTAGGCTATGGTTGACATTCTCTTGCATTATCCAAGTAACGTTACTCCAGTAAGTTGTGTTTTTGTTTATTTTTAAATGTTTTCTTCTCCGTGTTTGATTGACAGGGTGAAATCCCATGGGATGACAAAGAGTTCCGATTCTACTTCATGGCAAGCGCTGGTTTTTGGGCTGTCATTACCTATTACATTTTCTTCCGGAACTCTGGAAGGGAAATCACATGGAAGGATTTCGTAAATAATTACTTATCCAAAGATGTGGTGAGTGAATGATGTCGTGTAACACATGGATGTGTATAACCCTAAGCTTGAAGCCCTTCTTTTCAAGATGCACTGATTCGCAAGCAGTGAAATACATTGGAGTCCACGAATTAAAAAAAAAATCCAAATACTATTTTGCTGGCTAAACTGAAATGTGTTGATTTGTAATGTACTCCTTTTAACCCCCTGCAACAGAAGGTTTAACTCGGGCAGTATAATTGAATTTCTTTAGCGAGGATGAGAATTGGGGGAATTCACTAAGGGTACATGGTATTTAATTTATTTTTTTAAGCAAGTCTTGTTGTGATGATGATGTCATTGAACCTGGCAGGGTGTCAAGAGAAGCTTAGGTTGAGTTTTGAACATATTTACATAGCCAATGGTAGGTTCTCATACAAGTCCTGCTTATTACATGCCGTGACTTTCGAGACCTCCCCTAATAGTGGCCTGCAGTAAAGAACGGTGGAAAGTCTGCAAGAGATATGTAGAGTTTTCATTTTTACATATTTCATGCTAGGAAATAAACGAGAGAGAAAAAAATATACAACGAAGACTATCCATTCATATACGTTATTCAATGTCCTTTAGAGGTTACGCTTTTCTGCCACCGTCATTCACTTTGACTTCTGGCTGTATTGTGAGAAGTTAGAAATCTCCTACATTTTTTTTTTTTTTTTTTTGGAAAAGGTGGATCGCCTGGAAGTGGTCAATAAACGTTTTGTGAGAGTCATCTTTACACCAGGAAAGACGCCTGTTGATGGGGTAAAGTTATATTTTTGTCATTGTCAACCAATTATTTGTTTATTTTTTTACTAATTTAACACCAAAATATTTTGTGATCCGGAGTGGTCTCTTGCAAGGGTTGTTGTTGCATTTGACTTTGATAATTTGGCGATAGTATGTCACAGTTTTGCTGCAGTTGACATGAACTGTTCAGTTCGTGATATTTTCTACTTTTGTGTTTTTGTCTTTTTTTTTTTTTGTTCTATAGCAGTATGTCTGGTTTAATATTGGCAGTGTGGATACTTTTGAGAGGAATTTGGAAACTTTGCAACAAGAGCTTGGTATTGAAGGAGAGAACAGATTACCTGTGGTGTATGCAGCCGAAAGTGATGGGTAAGATTAGACACTACGAGCTGCCCTTAATGCATAGTAGGGGTAATAAGCAGTAGTAATGGGTAACAGGGGTAATAGGCAGTCTCTTATGCATTTACTGTTATTGTATACTTTAATCGGCACATCTTGTTTTCAGCTCCTTCCTTCTAAGCATGTTGCCTACAGTCCTTATCATTGGGTTTCTCCTGTACACCCTAAGACGGGGCCCGGCCGGTGGAAGGCCCGGAAGGGGAATGGGGGGACTTTTCAGTGTTGGGGAGACAACTGCCAAAGTGCTCAAGGATGAAATTGATGTAAAGTTCAAGGACGTGGCTGGATGTGAAGAGGCAAAAATGGAAATTATGGAGTTTGTCAATTTCCTGAAAAATCCAAAGCAGTATCAAGATTTGGGTGCCAAAATCCCAAAGGTATACATCCCTTAGATTACTGTGTATTGCAAGAATATTAGCACATTTAACTTTACTGAAAGGGTGGTAGATAAACGGAACACCCTTCCAGCAGAAGTGGTAGAGGTTAATGCAGTGAAGGAATTTAAACACCCATGAGATATATATAAGCCATGACCAAAGACTGGTTAATGAGCCAGATGTTATCTGCCATATATGGAAGCCTTTAACAAAATGTAGAAGCCACCTTGCCAAAATGCCGTTTTACTTGCACTGAGTTCATGATTTTTGTGTGTAGTACCACGTGGTTTTTTTTGTTTTTAAACTGTCTCTTCAGTGGGCACAAGAGACTTGGAGGAATATCAATTATTTTATTTCTTTATATTGTGTTTACAAAAAAAACCTCAGTAGTTATTAGCCGCTTAACAGATACGTATGTACTTTTTTGTGTATGGAAATACTTTATCTATTTTGGACTTTTTATTGTTTTGTTTCTCAGGGTGCAATTCTTACTGGTCCTCCTGGAACTGGGAAGACACTCCTGGCAAAAGCCACAGCCGGAGAGGCTAATGTACCTTTCATCACGGTAAACGGCTCTGAGTTTTTGGAGATGTTTGTTGGTGTCGGCCCTGCCAGGGTAAGTCCTAAGGTCTACATGTGGCTGTTCGCTCATGTCTTGCTAGTAGAGTAAATTTATTTTATCTCCAAGCCTCAAAAAAACAAGGGGAACTGACAAATAGGAATCCCCTTTAGACAGAAAAATAAGGTTGTTTGTCACTGTAATTGTGCTATTTGAGGAATATGATAAGAACATGGAAATGTTTTTTGATTAAAGTACTCTTCCGTTATTGGCTGTGATTGCCCCTTATCTTACTACGAGTATCTGAGAATAGGATCTGATCAACAGCTTGATAATCATGTCAAAATAGAACAATTTATTTTACAGTCATCAAGGTGTGAACGTGTAAGATAAGTTAATATAGGTATGGTTGGTACTTTCCTATAAAGTTAATTGAGGCGCCATATTTTTTGGGAACCGTTCTTAGAAAAAACTCTAAAACCTTAAACTATGTAAGCAGTCTGTATTCTTTTATAACCTTCTGCTTGTAGGTCCGTGACTTATTTGTTTTGGCCAGAAAAAATGCTCCTTGCATTCTTTTCATTGATGAGATTGATGCTGTTGGCAGGAAGAGAGGACGTGGAAATTTTGGAGGACAAAGCGAACAAGAAAACACACTCAACCAGCTTCTGGTGGAGATGGATGGTAACTCTTCAATTAATAGATTCTCTTTAGTGTTTGCTAACTCTAGCTTAGCAATTCCTGAGCGCCAAGGGCAGCATCCCCTGATATAACTTATGAAGTTCATAGAATGACCACATCTAACCTTTATTGGGAATGAGTATGTAATATGCATGCTTCATGGAAATATCATCCTTCCTGTATGTTGCATCTGATATAAGTCACCTTCCACCGTCTGTAACATTAAGGACACACATGCCAATTTCCTTAGCAGCCCTTATTTTTCTCCAGCAGACAATTAGTATTTAAGTACCGCTAAACATCTCGTTAATTTGTTCACCATGACTCAGTGATGAGTAGCCTGCGGTACAATATGCTGAATACCGAACCCCAAATAATTGCAATGAAGGATGGTGGAGAGCATGGGAGGGCTGTCAGAGTTCAACCCGAGGAAATGGCCAGCCAAATGGTCCATTAATACAGAGATCCAAAGATTTCAGTAACCTCATCATACTCCGTACACCTTCATCCTGTCCAACACATGTACCTATGTAAAACGGTATCCCAAGTAGGACACTCTTGGTTTGTATGCTTCCCTACGTTCCTCGTTCTCTGTTGGTCACATGGCTGTATGTGTGAAGCTGCAACTAAGACACAAACGATGGTAAATATGATGTAAAAGATTATACATCTATGATGACCCCACGGAACATCTCCACTATCCACGCATGTAAGTGTTTGCCAATATTTAATCTCATATCCATTTATTTTTATTACTCCTGCTCAGGGTTTAATACCGCAACTAATGTGGTTGTATTAGCCGGGACGAACAGGCCGGATATTCTGGATCCTGCTCTCATGCGTCCTGGCCGTTTTGATAGGCAGATTTATATAGGTAAGTGATATACTCTGGATCGCTGGTCAGGAAATGTGTGCCGTAAGAAAGTAATGACATTGATCTGGTTTGTTTCCTATTCAAGGTCCTCCCGATATAAAAGGTCGAGCATCTATATTTAAAGTTCACCTCAGGCCTTTGAGGTTAGATGCATCCATAGACAAGGAAGGTCTAGCTAGAAAGCTGGCAGCATTAACCCCTGGCTTCTCAGGTATGAATTTTTTTGTTTATATATATATATATAATATATATTATATATAATATATATATATATATATATATAATGTGTGTGTGTTTAATTTGCAATATATAATTTTATTTTTTTTCTGTCTACTTAGGTGCAGATATTGCAAATGTGTGTAATGAAGCTGCGCTGATTGCTGCCAGACACCTATGTGATGCCATAAACCAAAAGCACTTTGAACAAGCCATTGAGAGGGTTATTGGAGGTAAGAAGAACATGAACCTGTCTGCAGGTGCTGGGTTTCATACGGGGTAAGGGAGGAATGACAGATGGGTAGGTTTGGATAAAGGGCAGCCCATTTAATGGCAGATCAGAAACATTTGGTCATCTAGTCTGCCCGTTTTCCCTGATGTAAAGACTAGGACATTAATCGGTCCCTGGTTTTGTTCTAGAATCAGGAGAGTCATGCATGTTTAACTCCCCTCACTGGACTCTGCCGTTTCTGCTGGGTAGCCATTCCATTTACGTTCTCAGAGATTATTGCATTTGTCCTTCAGTGCATGTATGAAATTGTATTGAGTAGCTCTAAAATATTAATTTAGGTGATACATGCATTCTTACAGGTCTGGAAAAGAAAACACAGGTCCTCCAACCACAAGAAAAGAAGACAGTGGCTTATCATGAAGCCGGCCACGCGGTGGCAGGGTGGTTCTTGGAACACGCAGACCCCCTTCTGAAGGTACACATTTAGCGCTTATAGTACATAACAATAAAATAAGGATTAGAACTGGCTGCTCTGCGGGCTGAGGACGTCCATTTTTATTTATCTTTTAAACATATATACCAAGAGAGTCTGGAGATATAGGGCTTACGACAAGCTATTCTAATGCAAACTGGTATAAGTGGTGCACTCGTCATAGCACCATATTTATAATGTCCTGCAGCTAACCATTGATGCTTTATCAGTTTTTTAGGTCATCTTTAAATTATTATTATAAACTTAGAATTTTTGTTTCTTTTTCAGCTTATCAGTTAGTGGAAGAATAAATGTATTTTAAACTTTAGCTCTTTAGACACTTTCCCTATTAGGGCAGACAGATTGTAATACAGATTATATGGTGGAATAAATTAATATCTTCCTTGACCCTGAAACTCAATAAGTTTGAAAAATCCCCCAAGGAGAGCTTGGAAATGGGGTTTCACTTCCACATTCTAGATCAGCTCAGATTCATGCCGGAAACCATTTCACTTTTTCACTATGCTGATGTTTATTTTATTAGTTAACTTGCCTGAAAATGTGGTCTTTTTTCCATTTTTAATAAATTTTCATTGTATGTTTTCTTCTTCTAGATATCTATCATCCCAAGAGGAAAGGGATTAGGTTATGCTCAATACTTGCCTAGAGAGCAATACTTATATACTAAGGAGCAGCTCCTGGATCGCATGTGCATGACTCTGGGAGGACGCGTTTCAGAGCAAATATTCTTTGGAAAAATTACAACTGGCGCTCAAGACGATTTGAAGAAAGTAACCCAAAGTGCATACTCACAGGTGTGTCCTTTGTACTTTATTTCTTGTTCATCACTTTCTTCAAGGTCATTACGTGTCCTATGGGGAGTCCTTTCGTCATTGTCTGGTTTTACTTCTGGAATTGGGGAGGGAGGACCAAAAACTAGTATTGTTCTTGTTAGATGAAGTTAAATGTTGGATTTGCAAGATAGACAATTCAATTATACAAACCATGTGCTGTGTTTTTAGATTGTCCAGTTTGGAATGAATGATAAAGTTGGACAAGTGTCTTTTGACCTACCTCGCCAAGGAGACATGGTACTGGAGAAACCTTACAGTGAAGCAACGGCAAGACTAATTGATGATGAAGTTAGAATACTTATTAGTTCTGCTTACGAGAGAACACTACAGCTTCTAAAAGAAAAGAAGGCTGAAGTTGAAAAGGTGACTGAGAAATTGTAGCTATCATCTATGTTGTGACATGTTTTCAGGGGTGGGCTTGCCCGGGCGAAGGGGAACAATGTAGGTGATGAATGTATGTTCAATTGTGGTCTCTGCAGATATTTTGATCGCTATATAGCTCTTATTTTCTGATATTTTAGCATCATTCAGTATCATTCAGTAACATCATTTTAGCATCATTCAGTAACCAGTCTCTATCTCCTAGGTTGCCCTTCGTCTTTTAGACAAGGAAGTGCTTGATAAGAGTGACATGGTGGAGCTATTGGGTTCCAGACCCTTTGCAGAGAAGTCTACCTATGAAGAGTTTGTTGAAGGCACTGGTAGCTTAGATGAGGATACTTCGCTTCCTGAAGGTCTGAAAGACTGGAACCGAGACCGTGAAAAAGAAAAAGAGGAGTCCACTGATGAACAGATTGCACGACACATCAGTGGAGGACTGCCGTTCTAGTTGCTTCGGTAGCATAGTGAACAAATGGCACTGGATTTTCACGGGAGTCTAGAAAATTCGTAAAATAAAAGAACTCTCATTGAATCTGGAATGTAAATGATTATAAGGTTATGATGTAATAAGGTATGGTTTGGTTTTTTTACAACCCCAAGTAAACCAAAATGCAATCGTTTTTCCAACGCAAAAAAAGATAAAAGGTATTTCATTCATGTTCTCCAAAAAAATATTTTGCATTGTGTGACATGTTAACTAAAGTTGCATTTTTTATGGAGTTTGGAACTTTTATGTAGGAATGGCCCCAAAACTGAGGAGCTTTTTGCATATATCCAAATCCATATGAACACTTTTTTCTCAAAAGAATATTTCCTAATTTGAAGACTGCTGCATTTAAAGTATTTTCTTTTTCCACCTTCATTTTAAGTCTCTTTCAACACTTGTAACCCTCGAGATGCAAATAATATTGCACCGGGTTGATATTTGGCATACGTTTAATAATAATTTTAAAAAAAAAAAGTATTTCCAGGTTAGCGCAGGTAAATGCAAAAGTCCAAATGATCTGCTCATCCGTGCCGGATTCTACTAAATGCGAAAGTATCTGATGAATTACTTTCCTCCAAGAGGGACTTACCAATCAATATTGTCCTGAAATGAAAACTAAAAACAAGGACAGCTGTGTGGACAACCTAATAGTAGTCATTAGGAAAATTCAATACTGGTCAAAATGAAATCAGAATATATTGTCCTAAATAGGGTTTGTGTATGAATTATTTCTATAGAATTCTCACAGCCCGAATGTATTTTTTTTAAATAAATATTTCAAAACAAATAAAAAAAAAATAAAAACTTTTATTTTGTTGTGATTATCATCCTTGCAACTCTGCTGTTAATTTCCCTTACCAAATTACATCACATGACACATTTTGCTGTGAGCAAAACTATTTGCAGCTTTTTACTTAAAATGTTCTAATTCTTCCCATTCAAGAAAGACTAAGAGGGATTTAATTTTGGTCTTCAGTCCCAAAGACATTTCAAGGGTACAATTATTTTTTTTTTCCTCTCCTCTTACCAATACCTTGGCACAGACATAAATGTATCTGGGCGGCTGCTGGTCGAGTCAAGAACTTTTTGGTAGGTTGTTTTTTTTTTGAATGATGGACCCTACAATTGTTGGGTTTAGGGTAAATCAATGTTTATTGTGCATTTTTTAGTAAAATCCAACAAAGGAAGGGGGGTACAGAAAAAGAAAAGGGAGGGGGGACCGGAGGAGGGTACAGTCCAAAGCCATCACGACATATGCAGTAAGAAACAATATACATCACGAGGGGTGTACATTCGGGAACAACACATCTGGGTCAACAGCATGACAGCGGAAGCATCATGATGAACCTAGCAAAAATGGCACCCAGAGGAGTGACATCGACGTGGCCCGTGACACAACAGGATGTGGTATATGTGAAGGGCTCCGAGTGGAGCGGGGCCAACGAGCCCGGCAAATTATAGAGTCGGGGACAGCCAGGCGCTAGTCCCCAATGGGAGACGAAAAACGACAGACACCGGAAGGAAGTCGGGGCCTGGGTTCAACACATCGAATGAGGCACCGCGAGCAACCGGCAAGTGGTATCGTGACGGACCGGGAAGAGGACAAGAAGACAAAGGAGCCAAGAAGGGGAAAGGAAGACAGAGAGCTGAGAATGGAAAAGGACAGGTGCGGGGAGAAGGAGGAAAAAATAAATAAATAAATAAATAAAGAGGGGGGGGTGGGGGAGGCAAGGTGGGGTTCTACGGAGCAGGAGTGGTCGCCAGGAGAGGGCGGACCTCGGGGCTCGAGAGGTACTGCACCCAATGATACCAGAGACGAAGATGTTTTTCAGACCTATCATCCGCCGAGCACATCAGTTCCTCAAGGACACGTCTCCGCTCCACCCGCAGGATCCACTCCCGAATCGAGGGCGGGGCAGTGTCACCCCAATGCAGGGGGATTATAGATTTGGCCGCCACCAGGAGATGACGGAGTATTGTAGATTTGTACCAAGAGACAGGATAGGGCATATGCAGCAATAGGAGGAACTCGGGGGTGAACGGCAGCTGTCTGTCAGAAAGGGCTTGGGCGATGGAATGGACCGTGGTCCAAAAAGAGTGCATCTGAGGGCAAGACCACCATAAGTGAAGGATCGAGCACGGGGAGGCTCCACACCTCCAGCATTCATCCCGTATGTCGGGATTGTATCGGGCTAACGTGGACGGAGGGCGGTACCAACCAGCCAAGAGCTTATAGGACATCTCCTGGTCCCTGTTATTGATGGAGCACTGGTGAGTGAGGATCGATATCTTATGCCATTGCCCCTCCGTAAGGGACAGACCCAGGGAACTCTCCCATCTCCCCACGTGGGGCGGAGCAGCGGGGTAAACAGCGGGCAGAAGAAGTCCATAGAGCAAAGACACACCATGAGCCGGAGTCTCGTCTCGCACACAAAGATTCTCGAAGACAGTGAGGTCCCGGAAGACCTCATGCTTACGGACCAGAGCCCGAAAGAAGTTGCCCAGCTGGGCATAGTGGAACCGGTCAAGAGGAGTCGGCGGATCAGCAGCCACCAGGTCCCCCAGCGGCTTCAAGCCACGGGAGGAGAGGAAGGCCCGAATCCCGGACACCCCCCCAGCCGTCACCTCAGGAAAAAGGTCTACTCCCAACCCCGGGGGAAAAGCAGGGTTGTCGCGAATCGGTGTAAGGGGGGAAGGAATGGTGGAGATGGTGGTAGCGCGGAGCAATGAGTGCCACACCCCGAGCGTTGCGGAAACAAAAGGGTGAGAAGCAGCGACGCGACGGGCACAGGCAGCGGAGAGCCAGGGCAAAGAACACGTCGGAACAGAAAGCGAAGCACTCTCAGCCCCCACCCATAGCTTTTGCCGTACCCCGCTTGACCATTCAAGGACACGCAGAAGATGACAGGCCCGGTAGTATGTGCGGGGGCAGGGCAGCGCCAGACCACCCCTATCTTTCGGCAGGACGAGCACGCTATGTTTAATCCGCGGAGAGCCACGACCCCAAACAAAGCGGAGGAAGAGAGTGCGAAGTGAGGAGAAAAAGGAGGGTGGTACGCGGACGGGAAGGGTCTGAAACAAATAGAGGAGCCGGGGCATAGCATTCATTTTGATCGAGTTAATCCTACCCACCCAGGAGATAGTGAGGCGAGACCACCGAGCAAGGTCAGTGCGCAGCGCAGAAAGAATAGGCAGGAAGTTTATAGGGAACAGTTGGGAGAAATCCGCAGACAGCCAAACACCGAGATAGCGCAATTTCGCTTCGCACCAACGGAACGGGAACGCGGCCGCGAGCGCGATCCTCTCCGGCGCGGGGACATCTACCCCCAGAATTTCAGATTTTGCCATATTAATTTTGAAGTTAGAGAGGGAACCGTAGAGATCCAGTTCCTTCAAGAGGGATGGCAGAGACAACCGGGGTTTCGAGATGGAAAAAAGAAGGTCATCGGCATAGCCCAGGATCTTATGTTGGGTGGTGCCAACCGGTATACCGGAGATGTCAGGGTTCAGCCGGATAGCTTGTAGGAGAGGCTCGAGGGTGAGCACAAACAGCAACGGAGACAGGGGGCAGCCCTGTCTGGTGCCATTACGAATGGGGAAAGAGTCCGACAAGAGCCCATTGATACGAAGCCGTGCCGAAGGAGCAGAGTATAGCGAGCGGACCCAAGAGAGGTAGCCTGCGCCAAAGCCTATGTGCTTGAGAGTGGTTAACAAAAAGGTCCAGTCCACGCGATCGAACGCCTTCTCGGCGTCCGTGGAGAGGAAGGCAGAGGGTATGGAAGAGGACCTGGCCAAATGCATAAGGCTGAGGGCGCGGATAGTACAGTCCCTGGCCTCGCGGCCAGGGACAAAGCCCGACTGGTCCGGGTGTACCAATGCAGGAAGAAAAGGCTTCAGTCTGTTCGCCAAGATTTTAGCGAACAGCTTAACATCCGTGTTAAGCAGGGAGATCGGGCGGTAGCTGCCGCAGTGTTCCGGATCCTTGCCCTCCTTCGGGATAAGAGTGATGGACGCCAAAGTAGAGTGCGGGTGTATCCGGCCGCCATCCAAAATAGAATTAAAGGCATCCACAAAATGCTGGCCAAGTTGTTCGTGGAAACGGGAATAATATTTCAAGGGGAATCCGTCAGGGCCGGGACATTTCCCAGGCCGAGAGGATTTGATGGCAAAGGAAAAGTCTGCGAGAGAGATAGGAGCATCTAGGCTCGCAGCGGCCTCAGTCGGTAGACGCCGAGTCAGGGTGCGCGAGAGGTATTCGCGGATGCGTGGAACCCGAGAGTGTGAATTCCCCCTAGGAGTGGGGAGATTGTAGAGGTCAGTAAAATATTTGAGGAAGCCGGCCGAGATGTCTGAATGGAGGAGCCGCACTACTCCATCCGAGGAACGAATCTTGGGAATATAGGTGAGGCGGCGGGATTGCTGAAGAGCCCGCGCCAGAAATTTACCAGACTTATCCCCATGCTCATGAAAAAGCGCCCTATTCCGCAAATAGGATCTGTGGTGTCTGGCGTTCAAAAGAGAGGCCAGCTCCCTCCGAAGCAGCAATAAACGTTGCAGGTGCTCCCCAGACAGAGACTCCTTATGAGCGCGTTCCGCAGCCGCAATTTGGACACAGAGAGACGAGATCGACGTGCCCACCGCCTTTTTACGCTGTGAGCAGAGACTGATAAGGCGCCCCCTCAGAACACATTTATGTGCCTCCCATACAGTGAGGCGGGGGGTGTCCTCCGTGAGGTTATCACGGAAGTATTGGGAGATCGCGTCGGCCACGTCCGTACAGACGCTGGCGTCCGCCAGGAGGGACTCGTTGAAGCGCCAGGTGCGTTCGGATGAACGAAGGAGGGGAGAGCCCATGGAAACAGTCAGAGGGGCGTGGTCAGACCACGTAGTCAAGCCTATGCGGGCACTGCGCAGCAGGGCAGCGTGTTGGTACGGGAGGAAAAAATAGTCGATTCGGGAGTAGGAGCCATGAGGCGCGGAGAAGAACGTGTAGTCCCGGTCGGTCGGGTGGAGGGCCCTCCAACAATCAACGAGACGATACCGGGAGAGGAGGGAGTGGATCTTGCGCAGCACATGTGTAGGGGAACGCGAGGTGCCAGTGGAGGTGTCAAAAGATGGGTGAAGGGCGATATTGAAATCGCCGCCCAGCACCAAGACACCATCGCTAAAGTCGCGGAGGCGACCGAGGGCGGTCCGCAGGGCATCATGTTGGCCCCGATTGGGCAGGTAGAGGTTAGCGAAGGTATAAGTCTGGGTAGCAATGAGGCACTTAAGAAACAGGAAGCGGCCACCGGGGTCCGCCAACACGGCCACCTCCCGGAAGGGGACAGTTTTCGATAGCAGGATGGCGACACCTTTCGTTTTGGAGCCCGAGGTATTGCTAAAGTAGCCTGTAGGGTAATAATGGTTGGACAGGCGGGGCGCGGCACCCTCTCGAAAGTGCGTCTCCTGGATGAAGGCCACATCAACCCGCTCCCGCCGCAAGTCACAGAGCAAATGGGAACGCTTCTCCGGGATATTTAGGCCCCGGGCATTAAGAGAGAGAAACGTGAGCGGGCTCTCGCGGGCGGGGGGAGGCATAGCGGGCAGAGGAGACAAAGGGAGGGGGGGAGAGAGAAGGGAGAAAAAAAAAAAAAAAAAAAAAAAAGAGGGGGGGATAGGCGAGGAGGAGAGGGGAACAGACACAAAGGAAAAAAGAAGGGAGAGAAGAGAAGGACAAGAGGGAAGGGGAAGAAGGGGAGACAGGGAGAGAACGAGGGGGGGGGGAAGGGCACTACGTGCGCCGGGAAGGGTGAAAAAAAAACAAACCTCACTGCGCCTTGGCGAGCAAGGGATCACCCAGCCCTTACAAAAGAGGGCGCAAAGTGACAGGGCCTGCACAGCCCCAGGGGAGAAACAACAGCGCAAGGAGTTAGTAAGACGTAACAATAACTACAGCGAAGGCATCCGCCATCGCCCAGCAGCTGTGAGAACAATAGGGGAACACGTGAAGGTGCAACTGCGATAGCTAATAAAGGGTCCGGACATTGTACTAGAGGAGGTAGTGGCGTGCGTGGAGCGAAAAATCATGTTGTGTCAACGGTACACGGCCAATCGGTGCAAATAACCATAAAAAGGAGAACAGCCGGGTAGGCAGTACAATACAGATCAAGTACAATGAAATAACAACAGTCTCATGAGGCACAGTAAAGTGGTAAACAAGCCGCCACAGCGGGCGGCGGCACCGACATAATCATGAGTGATGAACAGTGCAGCAAAACCGCAACACGGGGAGTACCCCAGAGCAGGTGGGCAACAACATAAGGTAAGGACGACCTGACGGTATACCGAGAAAA
>VKOC01000006.1:27988658-28053945 GCA_009364415.1 Spea multiplicata
GGGGGACCGGAGGAGGGTACAGTCCAAAGCCATCACGACATATGCAGTAAGAAACAATATACATCACGAGGGGTGTACATTCGGGAACAACACATCTGGGTCAACAGCATGACAGCGGAAGCATCATGATGAACCTAGCAAAAATGGCACCCAGAGGAGTGACATCGACGTGGCCCGTGACACAACAGGATGTGGTATATGTGAAGGGCTCCGAGTGGAGCGGGGCCAACGAGCCCGGCAAATTATAGAGTCGGGGACAGCCAGGCGCTAGTCCCCAATGGGAGACGAAAAACGACAGACACCGGAAGGAAGTCGGGGCCTGGGTTCAACACATCGAATGAGGCACCGCGAGCAACCGGCAAGTGGTATCGTGACGGACCGGGAAGAGGACAAGAAGACAAAGGAGCCAAGAAGGGGAAAGGAAGACAGAGAGCTGAGAATGGAAAAGGACAGGTGCGGGGAGAAGGAGGAAAAAATAAATAAATAAATAAATAAAGAGGGGGGGGTGGGGGAGGCAAGGTGGGGTTCTACGGAGCAGGAGTGGTCGCCAGGAGAGGGCGGACCTCGGGGCTCGAGAGGTACTGCACCCAATGATACCAGAGACGAAGATGTTTTTCAGACCTATCATCCGCCGAGCACATCAGTTCCTCAAGGACACGTCTCCGCTCCACCCGCAGGATCCACTCCCGAATCGAGGGCGGGGCAGGGTCACCCCAATGCAGGGGGATTATAGATTTGGCCGCCACCAGGAGATGACGGAGTATTGTAGATTTGTACCAAGAGACAGGATAGGGCATATGCAGCAATAGGAGGAACTCGGGGGTGAACGGCAGCTGTCTGTCAGAAAGGGCTTGGGCGATGGAATGGACCGTGGTCCAAAAAGAGTGCATCTGAGGGCAAGACCACCATAAGTGAAGGATCGAGCACGGGGAGGCTCCACACCTCCAGCATTCATCCCGTATGTCGGGATTGTATCGGGCTAACGTGGACGGAGGGCGGTACCAACCAGCCAAGAGCTTATAGGACATCTCCTGGTCCCTGTTATTGATGGAGCACTGGTGAGTGAGGATCGATATCTTATGCCATTGCCCCTCCGTAAGGGACAGACCCAGGGAACTCTCCCATCTCCCCACGTGGGGCGGAGCAGCGGGGTAAACAGCGGGCAGAAGAAGTCCATAGAGCAAAGACACACCATGAGCCGGAGTCTCGTCTCGCACACAAAGATTCTCGAAGACAGTGAGGTCCCGGAAGACCTCATGCTTACGGACCAGAGCCCGAAAGAAGTTGCCCAGCTGGGCATAGTGGAACCGGTCAAGAGGAGTCGGCGGATCAGCAGCCACCAGGTCCCCCAGCGGCTTCAAGCCACGGGAGGATAGGAAGGCCCGAATCCCGGATACCCCCCTAGCCGTCACCGCAGGAAAGAGGTCTACTCCCAACCCCGGGGGAAAAGCAGGGTTGTCGCGAATCGGTGTAAGGGGGGAAGGAATGGTGGATAGGGTGGTAGCGCGGAGCAATGAGTGCCACACCCCGAGCGTTGCGGAAACAAAAGGGTGAGAAGCAGCGACACGACAGGCACAGGCAGCGGAGAGCCAGGGCAAAGAACACGTCGGAACAGAAAGCGAAGCACTCTCAGCCCCCACCCATAGCTTTTGCCGTACCCCGCTTGACCATTCAAGGACACGCAGAAGATGACAGGCCCGGTAGTATGTGCGGGGGCAGGGCAGCGCCAGACCACCCCTATCTTTCGGCAGGACGAGCACGCTATGTTTAATCCGCGGAGAGCCACGACCCCAAACAAAGCGGAGGAAGAGAGTGCGAAGTGAGGAGAAAAAGGAGGGTGGTACGCGGACGGGAAGGGTCTGAAACAAATAGAGGAGCCGGGGCATAGCATTCATTTTGATCGAGTTAATCCTACCCACCCAGGAGATAGTGAGGCGAGACCACCGAGCAAGGTCAGTGCGCAGCGCAGAAAGAATAGGCAGGAAGTTTATAGGGAACAGTTGGGAGAAATCCGCAGACAGCCAAACACCGAGATAGCGCAATTTCGCTTCGCACCAACGGAACGGGAACGCGGCCGCGAGCGCGATCCTCTCCGGCGCGGGGACATCTACCCCCAGAATTTCAGATTTTGCCATATTAATTTTGAAGTTAGAGAGGGAACCGTAGAGATCCAGTTCCTTCAAGAGGGATGGCAGAGACAACCGGGGTTTCGAGATGGAAAAAAGAAGGTCATCGGCATAGCCCAGGATCTTATGTTGGGTGGTGCCAACCGGTATACCGGAGATGTCAGGGTTCAGCCGGATAGCTTGTAGGAGAGGCTCGAGGGTGAGCACAAACAGCAACGGAGACAGGGGGCAGCCCTGTCTGGTGCCATTACGAATGGGGAAAGAGTCCGACAAGAGCCCATTGATACGAAGCCGTGCCGAAGGAGCAGAGTATAGCGAGCGGACCCAAGAGAGGTAGCCTGCGCCAAAGCCTATGTGCTTGAGAGTGGTTAACAAAAAGGTCCAGTCCACGCGATCGAACGCCTTCTCGGCGTCCGTGGAGAGGAAGGCAGAGGGTATGGAAGAGGACCTGGCCAAATGCATAAGGCTGAGGGCGCGGATAGTACAGTCCCTGGCCTCGCGGCCAGGGACAAAGCCCGACTGGTCCGGGTGTACCAATGCAGGAAGAAAAGGCTTCAGTCTGTTCGCCAAGATTTTAGCGAACAGCTTAACATCCGTGTTAAGCAGGGAGATCGGGCGGTAGCTGCCGCAGTGTTCCGGATCCTTGCCCTCCTTCGGGATAAGAGTGATGGACGCCAAAGTAGAGTGCGGGTGTATCCGGCCGCCATCCAAAATAGAATTAAAGGCATCCACAAAATGCTGGCCAAGTTGTTCGTGGAAACGGGAATAATATTTCAAGGGGAATCCGTCAGGGCCGGGACATTTCCCAGGCCGAGAGGATTTGATGGCAAAGGAAAAGTCTGCGAGAGAGATAGGAGCATCTAGGCTCGCAGCGGCCTCAGTCGGTAGACGCCGAGTCAGGGTGCGCGAGAGGTATTCGCGGATGCGTGGAACCCGAGAGTGTGAATGCCCCCTAGGAGTGGGGAGATTGTAGAGGTCAGTAAAATATTTGAGGAAGCCGGCCGAGATGTCTGAATGGAGGAGCCGCACTACTCCATCCGAGGAACGAATCTTGGGAATATAGGTGAGGCGGCGGGATTGCTGAAGAGCCCGCGCCAGAAATTTACCAGACTTATCCCCATGCTCATGAAAAAGCGCCCTATTCCGCAAATAGGATCTGTGGTGTCTGGCGTTCAAAAGAGAGGCCAGCTCCCTCCGAAGCAGCAATAAACGTTGCAGGTGCTCCCCAGACAGAGACTCCTTATGAGCGCGTTCCGCAGCCGCAATTTGGACACAGAGAGACGAGATCGACGTGCCCGCCGCCTTTTTACGCTGTGAGCAGAGACTGATAAGGCGCCCCCTCAGAACACATTTATGTGCCTCCCATACAGTGAGGCGGGGGGTGTCCTCCGTGAGGTTATCACGGAAGTATTGGGAGATCGCGTCGGCCACGTCCGTACAGACGCTGGCGTCCGCCAGGAGGGACTCGTTGAAGCGCCAGGTGCGTTCGGATGAACGAAGGAGGGGAGAGCCCATGGAAACAGTCAGAGGGGCGTGGTCAGACCACGTAGTCAAGCCTATGCGGGCACTGCGCAGCAGGGCAGCGTGTTGGTACGGGAGGAAAAAATAGTCGATTCGGGAGTAGGAGCCATGAGGCGCGGAGAAGAACGTGTAGTCCCGGTCGGTCGGGTGGAGGGCCCTCCAACAATCAACGAGACGATACCGGGAGAGGAGGGAGTGGATCTTGCGCAGCACATGTGTAGGGGAACGCGAGGTGCCAGTGGAGGTGTCAAAAGATGGGTGAAGGGCGATATTGAAATCGCCGCCCAGCACCAAGACACCATCGCTAAAGTCGCGGAGGCGACCGAGGGCGGTCCGCAGGGCATCATGTTGGCCCCGATTGGGCAGGTAGAGGTTAGCGAAGGTATAAGTCTGGGTAGCAATGAGGCACTTAAGAAACAGGAAGCGGCCACCGGGGTCCGCCAACACGGCCACCTCCCGGAAGGGGACAGTTTTCGATAGCAGGATGGCGACACCTTTCGTTTTGGAGCCCGAGGTATTGCTAAAGTAGCCTGTAGGGTAATAATGGTTGGACAGGCGGGGCGCGGCACCCTCTCGAAAGTGCGTCTCCTGGATGAAGGCCACATCAACCCGCTCCCGCCGCAAGTCACAGAGCAAATGGGAACGCTTCTCCGGGATATTTAGGCCCCGGGCATTAAGAGAGAGAAACGTGAGCGGGCTCTCGCGGGCGGGGGGAGGCATAGCGGGCAGAGGAGACAAAGGGAGGGGGGGAGAGAGAAGGGGAGAAAAAAAAAAAAAAAAAAAAAAAAAAAAAAAAGAGGGGGGTAGGCGAGGAGGAGAGGAGGAACAGACACAAAGGAAAAAAGAAGGGAGTAGAAGAGAGAAGGACAAGAGGGAAGGGGGAAGAAGGGGAGACAGGGAAGAACGAGGGGGGGGGGAAGGGCACTACGTGCGCCGGGAAGGGTGAAAAAAAAACAAACCTCACTGCGCCTTGGCGAGCAAGGGATCACCCAGCCCTTACAAAAGAGGGCGCAAAGTGACAGGGCCTGCACAGCCCCAGGGGAGAAACAACAGCGCAAGGAGTTAGTAAGACGTAACAATAACTACAGCGAAGGCATCCGCCATCGCCCAGCAGCTGTGAGAACAATAGGGGAACACGTGAAGGTGCAACTGCGATAGCTAATAAAGGGTCCGGACATTGTACTAGAGGAGGTAGTGGCGTGCGTGGAGCGAAAAATCATGTTGTGTCAACGGTACACGGCCAATCGGTGCAAATAACCATAAAAAGGAGAACAGCCGGGTAGGCAGTACAATACAGATCAAGTACAATGAAATAACAACAGTCTCATGAGGCACAGTAAAGTGGTAAACAAGCCGCCACAGCGGGCGGCGGCACCGACATAATCATGAGTGATGAACAGTGCAGCAAAACCGCAACACGGGGAGTACCCCAGAGCAGGTGGGCAACAACATAAGGTAAGGACGACCTGACGGTATACCGAGAAAAGAAAAAAAAAAAAAAAAAAAAGGAAGGGGGGGGGGGGTGTACGAGAAAACCCGCCTAAGGAGGCAGGAAGGTGAGGCCAAGGGATGCTACATAATACAGATCAATGCCTCTAAATAGCCGGACCGTAAGGCAGGTGGTAAAGAAGAAACTACAGTAGGTCAGGGCCCTGACAAAACGTGTTGCGTAAAGTAGTTATTCAACATTGCCATATTGCCATATGAAGACATCCAACATGCCAGTAAGTAAGTAATAATGCCATACAAAAATTCAGGGACCATATATTAGAAACTCGGCCATCAAGCAATTACCCAGAGTATAGTAAATAGCCCTAAAGCATAAGAAAGAAACGCCGAGTAATAGTACAGAGACGAATGACGCGAAAAACCCTGACTTCACGGACATGGAGGATAATATGTATGTTGAAGGCCCAGGTGTAATTGAGGGTGTCAGGCATGGCCGATGGGTCCATATGGCTAAAAAATGTTAGGTGTCGCAATAGACATCCTTCTGGTGAGTGTCTGTGTGTGTGTGTTGTAAAGACCACAGTGCCAAAAAAAAAAAAAAAAAAAAAAAAAAAAAAAAAAAAAGAAAAATAACAGAATAAGATAAAATAAAGAAATAAGTAAAGAGCCTGTTATGGAAGGTAAGGCCTTTGACCACACGGGAGGTCAAAGGACGCAATGTAATACAAAGCAGTGGATTGAAATAGTCTAACCATAAGGCCGGAACAGGCGGCATAAAAGCAACTACAGTAGGTCATGGCACCAACAAAACCAGCTTATGAAAGTAGTTATCCAATATTACCATACGATGTCAGCCAGTATGCCAGGAAGTTAGAAGTCAGGGACCATATGTGGGAAACATGGAGGAGAATATGTTTGTTTAATCTCTGGTTTAACCTTGATTGTAAATCATGGCCGACAGAATTATATGGCAAAACAGTGTAAGTTAGCGCAGTAAAAATCGTTCTGGAGAGTCGGTTTCAGGAAAAATATATTTAGAAAAAAAAAAAAAAAAAAAAAAAAAAAAAACCAGCGGTAAGAAAAGGTAACTACAGTAGGTCATGGCACCGACAGAACTTGCTTGTGAAAGTAGTTATCCAATACTGCCGCATGATGTCAGCCAGTATGCCTGGAAGTTATAATTCCATACAAAAAGTCGGGGACCATATGTGAGAGACATGGGGGATAAGATGTTTGTTAAATCACTGGGTAACCTTGAGTGTAAGTCATGGCCGAGGGAGTTATAAGGCAAAACAGTGTAAGTTAGCACAGTAAAAATCGCGCTGGCGAGTCGGTTCCACCTTACTCCCCTCCCGTCCCTTAGAGACTACAGTGCTGATAAATAGTAATAGTAACTATAAAAATATAAAAAAAAAAAAAAAAAAAAAAAAAAAAAAAAAAAAAAACCCCAAAGGAGGGCGTGTGGAGCCGGACACATGAGTGCGAGATACCAGAGCATTGGGTGCGAACGGAAGCCGTAGAATGGACTTAACCCGCTCCATCGCCCGCCTGTCATGGGAAGTAGGTATGCGGCACACAGTGAGGACGGCCAATCGCCGCCAACCAAATTGCAGCGCCCCCCCCCCACTGAGGAGCAGCACGTGGCGCCCATAGTACAACAGAGCCGTCACGGCACGGGGACGGCAACCATGTGGGACGTGCGGTAACATATGCAATCACATACCGGCGAAAATAAAGATATATACAGAGTAATAATAAAAAATAAAAAAAAAATAAATAAAAAAAAAAAATAGAGGTCACGGCGCAGGTCCCACCAGTGTCGAAGCGGGCAAAGGACAGGACAAATAAATTAACAAAACAAAGAGGCCAACAGACCGAAATGCAGTAACCGGGCAGTAATGAGGATACCAAAAGCTCCACGCAGCAGTAAAAACACGTCCTCTTATTCTTCGGCATCCCGAGGCAGCGGTGGTGGACGCTGAGAGGGAGCAGCCGCTGCGCGGTCAGGTAGCCGACGGGGGCGTTCAGAGCGCCTGGGCTGTCGGGGCGGCATCGGTCTGGAGGGTTCCGCATCAGGGTCGAGGCCCAGTAGGGACCAGTCCGGTATGGTGAGGTCCGAAAGTCCCAGGGCGGCTAAGACCGCAGGGAGGTCACGGTAGAAGCGCACATGGTGGGAGGTATTTCCATGGCGGATAGTGAGCATAAAGGGGTGACCCCAGCGATACGGGATGCGCAGCCTGCTCAGCTCCGTCGTAAGAGGGCGTAGAATCCGCCGCGCCTGGAGAGTGAGATCCGAGAGATCTTGGTAGAAGGTGACAGCACAGCCCTGGTAGGGCCAGGAGCCAACCTCCCGCGCCCTCGCCATAATGGCTTCTTTCATGGAGAAATCCACGAAGTGGCAAATAATATCCCGGGGCGGGCTGGTCGCGTTACCTCGGGGCCGGAGGGCCCGGTGCGCCCTGTCCACCTCCCGCGATGAATCGACTCGGCGGCCCATGAGGTCGGTGAAGAGGGACGTGAGCAGGTCGGGTAAGCCCTCCGCAGATTCGCCCTCAGGCACTCCGCGTATGCGGACGTTGTGGCGGCGACCCCTGTTCTCGAGGTCCTCGAGGCGGCGTCGGAGGGAGATCAAGAGCCGGTGATGGTGGTCAGCAGTACGCTGGGTAAGTAGAGCGGCCTGATGTTGCGAGGTCGTAGTATCCTCCAGGGTCGTCACCCGGCGCTCCAGCGTGGAGAGGTCGGTGCGTAAGGCCGCCACTTCATCGCGGACGACCTGTCTCAGCTCCACGATGAGATTTGAGAAGTCCGTTCGCCACGGAGCGGAGGAGAAAATTTGCAGCGCCTCAGGCGTGGGAGGAGGGCGAGGCAGTGGAGGAGCAGGCTGAGAATCGTCGGCGGAAGACATACTGGCAGGGGAACCTGCCTCGTGGTCCTCAGAGGCCTGAGAGGCCAAGTCCGCCGGGGTGTGGAAATAGTCTCGCAGGGAGGCAGAGACCGGCCGAGACCGACCACCCGGGGTGGAAGGGTCCGAGGTAGGCTTCTTATTTCGACCCATAGCAGCACGTGGAGTCGGATTCTGCAAAAAACTGGCGAGCGATGGCGGAGCTAGTCAGTTAAGCAGCCATCTTCCCCGAGGGTCGGGCACGCCCCCCCCAATTGTTGGGTTTAATTGCAAACCTAGAAAAGGCTTAGATTTATTTTATACTCGGAGTATCATTTTAGCACAGTTTTGATAGAAACACAAGTAATTGTCTTGATTTTGTAAATCTGTTTCCATCATGAAGAATTCCAGAAGCATTCAGGCTCTGTTAGGTTTAGGTGCTTATTACAAGCCGGGGGGGATTGTCTGTCCTCCGGCTGACCTTAGACATTTGTTAGCTACCCCTACCTTAAACATCATCGGTCATCATCATCATCGCTGTGGTTTTCCTTCTGTCTCAACTCTTACTTCCCCAATTGTTCCTCATTCCATCCATGGAACATTTTCCATTCCTAATTTGGATCATTCTTCCAAGAATCCTCCGTCAATCAATTCACTCGCTACTTCCCCCTTATATCTGTAGCAGTATCAATTTTATTGTCTAATTTCCCAATCCTACTCAGATGAGAAACCTTTTGTTTTGAAAACAGCATTAGTGGTTTATACATTGAACCCAGTAAGTAGTAACTGCAATCTGTGTATCTTAAACCAGTACTGGGAAACCTATAATTCTACAGTAATGCCAACCAATAACAAGGGATATGTATTTATTAAAACTTTCAAATTTCCATCATACGTTTGGCAAAATGTAAAATACCAGGTACAAATACATTTGTCATAAGAGTAGCTACAAAACAATTCCAAATCTGTGCTGTGTTACAAAATCTGTCCTAGAAATTTTCTCACCCATCTAGTGCTACAAAAATGTAAGTTCATTTGCCAAAATGGCCTTCAAATTGTATAATTTAACAATATGGCTCTCAGATTTAAAACTTGTGTTTAGCACAATGTACTGTGTTATTTTAAATCATATATTCGTTGTCTTATTCGTTAATTTCTTCTTCATCCTCTTCGAATGCTTCTTCCTCATCATTTGCTGTTGCTTCTTGATATTGCTGGTATTCTGAGACTAGGTCATTCATATTGCTTTCTGCCTCTGTGAATTCCATCTCATCCATCCCTTCTCCAGTGAACCAATGTAGGAAAGCTTTTCTCCGGAACATGGCCGAGAACTGCTCTGAGATTCTCTTGAATAACTCTTGGATTGCGGTGCTGTTGCCAATGAATGTGGAGGACATTTTCAAGCCACGCGGTGGTATGTCACAAACGGCCACTTTGACATTGTTGGGAATCCATTCTACAAAGTAGCTACTGTTTTTGTTCTGGACAGCCAGCATCTGTTCATCTACTTCCTTCATTGACATTGGTCCTCTGAAGACCGTTGCTACTGTAAGATATCGTCCGTGACGTGGGTCACAAGCTGCCATCATGTTCTTGGCATCAAACATCTGCTGTGTAAGTTCAGGTACAGTGAGGGCTCGATACTGCTGGCTTCCACGAGCTGTCAGTGGGGCGAAGCCAGGCATGAAGAAGTGGAGGCGTGGGAACGGGACCATATTTACAGCTAACTTTCGAAGATCTGCATTAAGCTGACCAGGAAAGCGTAGAGATGTAGTAACCCCGCTCATTGTGGCAGAAACAAGGTGGTTCAAATCTCCATAGGTGGGCGTAGTGAGCTTCAAAGTACGGAAGCAAATGTCATAGAGTGCTTCATTATCAATACAGTAAGTTTCATCTGTGTTCTCAACCAGCTGATGCACCGACAAGGTGGCATTGTATGGCTCGACAACTGTGTCGGAAACTTTAGGTGAAGGCATAACACTGAACGTGTTCATTATTCTGTCTGGATATTCTTCTCTTATCTTGCTTATGAGCAATGTCCCCATTCCAGAACCTGTTCCACCTCCAAGGGAATGGGTAAGCTGGAATCCTTGCAAACAGTCACAGTGTTCACACTCCTTTCTGACGACATCCAAAACGGAATCTACCAACTCTGCTCCTTCCGTGTAATGTCCTTTTGCCCAGTTGTTACCTGCACCAGTTTGCCCTATTTATAGAAAAAAAAATCTTTTAGGTTATGTACATTTTAGTAAGGGCTGAACTTGATTGCTAAACTATTGTGTGGCGAGGACACATTAAGTTCAAGTGTATGTGTCTCTGCTCACACTAATAGGTTCTCCATCACATCACCAACATTTTCCATCTTCTACATCAAAGCAAATCATTATTTTAATACATACCAAAAATGAAATTGTCTGGTCTAAAGAGCTGTCCAAATGGGCCAGACCGCACACTGTCCATGGTTCCTGGTTCCAGGTCCACAAGGACGGCCCTTGGCACATACTTCTGAGCTGTAGGAACAATGAGTATGTGCTTATTAAGTAGAATTTCAATGTACATACATAATAATTATAATAGACTTTGCAATAATACCATGCACTCATATAATTAAAGTATCTCCATCTTTTGGGGCCAGTCGCTGATGGACCACCAGTGATCCTAAATGGAATACTAAATAATCACAACAATACTAACAATAATCAGAACATATTTCCAAATGAAGAGATCACGCTTTAAAAAGAAACACACAGAACCCCAGTAACGTTACCCAAGTAAGTATAAGGAAGGAGAACATCTTAAGTGAGCTTACGTCAAAATAATTTAAGGCTACTCTGTCAAGATTGTTAATTGTTTTGAAGATAAACCTTAGAGACAATTTTGGATTTTTTAGTTATTTTTTTTTTCAAAATGTATTTGCTGTATAATTGAATTGTGATGCCCTATGGTATGTAATATGTAATGTGAAAGGGTTAATCAGCATCAGCCAAGTCAGTCAAGCTATCGGTCATAAACAGACAGGTGTTTCCTGGAATCACAGATGGAAGCAACTGTGATCACGCTGTGTGGGTCATCTTTGAACCGTTTGCAGAAATTCCACCACCTACTTTTATCCCAGCGTGGAAATCCTGAAGTGCGGCCATCGGCTTTTGTCCTGATTTCTTCTACCCAGGCAGGAGGTAGGACACGGATGGAGAATGCATCACTACTTATTTGGGGATAGCTACAGTATTGGCCAGCAGTTCCTAATCACATCCTCAACACATGAAGACTTTGTATCTCTTTATATAACCCCCCCCCCCCACAAAGTTATTTCTTTAAGAATAAAACAAATGATAAGTTTCATATTTTCAGCAAACTATAGAATCCTTTGGACTTGCATTCTGATTTTATCTACACGGCTGGCCCATCTAGGTCTCTTGCATGGAACCAAAGGCGGTTGCTTGCTGCTTATTTGTATTTGAAAAACACAATTATGAATCTGTTCTATTTCACGGCTTGTTTGAAAAGGCTCTCCACTGGACAGCAATGCGTTCCAGAATATAATTACGTTCCAGAACGCAGCCTAGTCTCTTGGCAATCTAAATGTAAATAACGCAACAAGCAAAAACGGATTTAACTCTGCCATAACTTAGCAGATCAGTCACCATCCAAGACGACCATTTTTTGTGCCCCTGTTATAATATGTTATAATATGATATTTGACATCGCTTCCTGCGTAAAGCGTCTTTTGTCTCTTATATTGTGACTGATTCGCTGTAGAACTGGAGTGAGCCGAGCGCAGAAACAATAACAGTTCCATTTTTAGATGTGAAAACCTACATTTCAGACATACCAGCAGCCCTGCCTTTCCATGTAAACAGCGCCTTTTACTAGCAGAATGTTAACGTATACAATACAAACACATCATTTACCATTAATGCTTCTAATGGAATATTGTAAAAACTTTGCCACATTCAACCTACAACTGATCCCAATTTATATACATAATTGTATATCTAGAAGAGTAATCGATGCAGGGGACTAGTCTCGTTAATTAATGACATTAATAGATACCTAGTGTGCTTTCTTTAAAGGGACACTCCACCCATCCCGTGTACTTTAATGCATATGATGGGTGAATGTCCCCTTTGAGTTACCCACCTTGCAAATATATGGAGGAATTCAGCAGAATCCCCACCGTTCATTTCCCTTTTTCTCCGTCCCCCAGTTACTTGGGTTGCAGGAGATGCGTTCGCTTAGACACATTTTGTGCCGCTTGCACATGCAGTATACTCTGGGCCGGCCAGCTGCAGCCCCATTCTCGCAGAAACGCACACAAAGTGTTCCCATTGGTTTCAACCAGAGTGCATTCCTGCCACCGTCGGAGTGTGGAGGGTGACGTATGCTGCAGATATGGAGCTGCAGCTTCTCCTTAAGTTAAGTACTTTTACGTTTCCCTATAAAATATTTCTTGACGTCATGTAAAAAGTGTAGCTGGGTTACAGGGTTTTGTATTTTCTTTTAAGGCCAATTTAGAGCGCTATAATTCTCCACTCTACAGTCCTTCCTGAGCTTTATAGAAGTCGGCGTGTCAAAGGTTGTGACTGTTGGACGCTGTATTATTAATGATTGTATAATCCGCGTCTGGCTGAACTGTAAACTCGGTGTAACTTCTAACATTCCACTGGAAGCAGTTAGTGTTCACGATGAGAAATGCTGTGCAGTGTCAAAGCCCCGATGGTGCCAGCACCTACCTCTCATCAATGCGGTGGAACGCACTGGTGGGGGTTATAGCACGGTCCCTGGAGTACAGGCCTCCACCCATTTTGTAGACCCCTTGAAGCTAGCACTATTGACATCTGATGTCCATGACTATCATTATCTTTACTACCAGACATGTGCAAGGCGCTTTTGTTACCACATCTCTTGCCGAGTTCCGTGGAAAACCATAATATAACCACACATGAGAACTAATTTCATATCTGCACAGTTGCATGGGGAGCGTACATGCAGAGGGGTCCTTCAGCACAGCCTACTGCTTCTCGATAGGACCCTCGATAGGTGCTGTTCCACCTACTATGCTCAATATATCACTTTTGCACCTAAGTTCAGGCTTAGAAACAAGTCCTGCTGCATGGCCAAACCATGCCCAGAAAAGAAATTCTTTTGTTGCAAGAAGAACTTAATTGTCATGTGACCTGAAAGCAGGCACTGACAAGATGTTGCCATGGAAACTGAAACACTCATGTATTGTATGTGATTAAGGTTTATTTGCGTAACATGCTTGAGTGCAATTAAAGTGTGGTCTAAGTGGAACAGCATGCTTAAATTTCACAATTTCTATCTAATCGCTGCAGGGGCTTTGCTTTATGGGGCAAATTTTCATGGGACTGGCTATACTAGGGCGTAGAAAGCAACGTATCCCAGCTTTACATTTCCTCCAGAGATCCGTCAATGGAATGAACGGCTGTCAGCTGAGTGTGGGCATAAGGCTGCTGAGAAGGGCAACTGACTCAAGACTGTTCCGTTTTAAAGAATATGGGCCACTGCAAGAAGCATTGTGGTATGTTATATTTCACAAATATTAGGATTTCTACTAAAAAATATGACTTTTAGAAATAAGAAAATAAAGAAGCACGAGGTGAAGGGGCTGCACTAATGTAGAAAAACTAAAAATGTGTGCAAATGTTTTGATTGTTTAGCCTCATGCAACGTATAAAGGAGCCACTGACAGGAAGTGTTCTGGGATTCACAGATGGTGAGCAGTCTCGAACAGTGGATGATGTCATAGGGTTTTGACAACGATCATTGCCTTTATAGACCCGTTAGCCTCACATACATACATGCATACACACGCTTACCCCAACACCTAAATACATGAACACACATATATACAAATTATTTGGCTACATTGGCAGCTCGTGATCAGTGAGTGATGTCTCTAACAATACATGGTAACAGTATGCTCTAATTTGCTTAGGTCTTGTAATTTTGTTCTCCAAAAAAAATCCTAACAATGCACCGCATCCCCAACTTGCCCAGCCCCTATCATGACTTGCCCTCATCTGCGGCTGTACTCACAGGATGATTCATTGTAGTACACGTTAATCCTCTCAAGCTGTAGGGCTGAATCACCCACGTAGCTTCCTGCTGGATCTATGCCATGCTCATCACTGATCACTTCCCAAAACTTGGAAGAGACAACAATAAAAAAGAGAAACAGAGAGAGAGGAAATGTATTTAGTACACAATTTGAGGAAGCAACTTGCTAAGCACAATGTAACATGGCCTGTCACAGTCATATATTGGGTTATGGTTAGAAAGGCTCACATTTCTGGGAAGAACATTCCATTGCATTTTATGGCAATTTTGAAATTTCACAATAAGCCCTAGGATATAAAAACTGTAAAATGTGGAGCAAGCATCTAGCTATAACTATGTAATCAGTATGTAAAGGATATTGCTATTGACCTATAACATTCAGTACCGCTGAGTCTTTCTCTACTTGTTTTTATGTATGGAAGACAAAAAAATACAGCTATCTTCATCCTACCAACATAATCAGATAAAATGCAGATTTTGGCTTTTTAAATCAAATTTTGACATCCGCCATTACAGTACATATAACGGCAGAAAACATGTTGGTACAAGAGACACGATACAATAAAATGGGCTTCATCAAGTGAAACAGTGGGATATTTCCATGGCATCCCTGCAGTCAGCCACCCATGTGGTCCCATGCGCATGAACTTGTGAACATGCCATCATTTATGCAGTTTCTCAATTATCAGCCTGGCCCTTTTAGGGTCAGGTGCAAAAACTGAGGGCTGTTTGCAGAATTGGCAGGCTAGGCAAATATTGACCCAAATAATATTTGTTTATTGGCATTAATTGATGTAATTTTATTACATACTGTGGTCGTATTGCAAAAATGAAAAATACCATTGCCAGGCACTTTGCTTCCTTCACCATACAGGAAGATCTGAACAGCCATGGTCCACCAGGGCAAGAACGAATGTCCTTTTGGACATTGGAATTTACTGACGGTTGCAAGGTCCCTCAATCATCCTACTTCTCGTTATTATTTATGCTAATAAGAAACAAGAGTTCTGTTTCAGCTCAGAAGTATTCCAAACTGTTATTACTGTAAACACATTCCTAGCCAGCAGGACTAAGGCGGTCTTCTTGAATAGTATACATTGATTCCAACATTGAGTATGTTCTCCAGGTAATTTTACCATCGATGTCCCACAAGGGGTTTTACAAAAAAAAATGTTAGGAATTTTGAAAACATTGCATCGTAATAAAATGTGCCCTTTATTTTTAGCAATTAACCCTGATGGGTCATTCATTAGGAGAACCTGATATTTTGATCTTAACAAATGTTGTGGCTGTCCCATGCCAGTCACTAGGAGGTGGGCGAAGAGCAGCTGGTAGCGTTCCTAGCATAGCAGAGCTAACCTAGGGCACTCCCTGCTCCACATGCTTCTGGACAAGGGCATATATTGGGAAGGGGGTCAGAATTCCAAAAGGATGAGAGGCATTCATCTGCGAATGCTCACTGCCCACACGCTTCCTAGAATTTGAAGAATGATGCGAATAAACTCCTTGGTGAAATAACTTTAACCAGAAACATAAAGCCTTAACGTTTCATATGAATAGAGGCTGGGGAGTCACATACAGTAACTATTTAAATATGATGTATTAGGGACAATTATTTTACATAAAATGGCATATATATATATATGTGTGTGTGTGTATATGTATAATGTCATATGTATATATATATATATATATATTAATAGAGCAGACATGGCCTTAAAATAACGTTACATCTGTCTTTTTGATTATTTTGTTGAACAAATGATTTGATTTTCTACTTGACTTGTAAGAGAATGATGTGGACCTTAAAAATGTAGCGGATGATGTTCCTCTCTTGTTTTTTTTGTTTTTATCTGTTAAATATGCTCGGTCGCCTAGTATTTTGTTATTTTAATGGATGACTTACAAAAAAAAAAACAATTACAAAAAAATAATGTGTATGGTTTTGATGTGAAGGGGTTAACTTGGGCCAGTCAGTGACAAATGGTCAGTCCTCTGCAGGCAGAAGCCAGTGCTAGAAGTGAGCTGCAAGGAGGGGTCTTCAGGGCTACTCCTCAGCCCTTCCTTGTAAGGACACAGCTCACAGCCCCACATCACTATCACCCTCTATCACCAGGAAGAGGAAACACGCTTTTCCCCTTTTTTTGGAAAAAAAAAACCAATAAAATTATGAACACAGCCAACCATGAAGCTCTGGGGAGAAGTTCTAGAGGTTCAGAGCCTTTTTATAACCTGTTGCTCAGCCAGAGCATGTTCTCAGTTTTTATCATCATTTTCTCCTGTCATTAAAAAACTAATCCAGCAGCTGACATTAACCCTTTTAGTGCTCGTCACTTCAAGTATTAAGTGCTCCTTGGAAGCTAAGAGGTTTAGTAACAGTGAAAGGGAATCGTTCAGTTTGTAGAGATCACATACTGTGGACTAGGAGCTCCTCTCGCTTTCCCCTGTGGTCTAGACTGCACAGGGCAATGTAACTAAACGCTATTAATAGGCATAGTGCTTACCTTGGTCCCGATCTGGTTGCCACACTGGCCAGCTTGGATATGGACAATCTCCCTCATGATATCTGTGAGCCTGCTGTCTGCACCTTTACTGATGTGGAGGAGAAGACAGAGAGAGAAGCCTTTGGTGAGCGAAGATCCTCCCTGCTGATGAACAACTCCAGGACTTCAACATCCACCCAGCACCCAGCCTGTGGACTGCCTCCACTGGGCTGGCTCTCACAGTCAGTGGGACATGACACGAGTGGGTGGAGATACCAAACCCAAAAAAGATGATCCTTACAGAAAATATTAGCATGTGCATGAAGATATGGAAAAACCATGTGTGCTGTAAACCAACTTGATTTGCGATTGATATAAACAATGATCAAAGTAGGAGGTTAAAGACACTTTTTAGAATCTCTGAAGATTTCAGTAACTATGAGATAGGTGACTGGGATCACATCAACAATGGGCCAGTAGACATTTCAGCACCTTATGGCAGTGAGCTACAGACGTCTATTGAACCCTTAAAAAAGAGTTTAAACCCGACTCATATGTCTAAGATTAAAATCTCCTCCATATTTTGGAATAGGCATTTGGCTATAAAAGGCAGGTAAAAATGGGCTGATTAGACGTCTGGAAAAGTTCTCATATAACGTCCGATGTTATGCTTCTATTAATTGTAGAAAACTGTTACCCTGTATTTTGATTTTACTGTATTTTCCTTATTATTATAAATGTGTAAATATATATAAAGAACAGAGAAATACCCGGCCATCTTTAACACAGGGAAAAGAGGCAGCTGCCCCAGCCCCGGCTTACCTTTGGGGTCCATAGCAGCTGTCCCTTGGGCATCCTCTACAGTTGCCAGGGATATGCTTAGTCTCCAATGGAGGTGTAGATCTGTGGACAACATGTCATTATATCCCCATGCCCAGCATCAGCTGGTGCACAGAACACAAAGAAGTCACTTGTGGAAAGGCTTGTGGTTCCAGGTACACCTAGGCTGAGGGGTTCCCTCTAGAGGACCGTTGCCAATGGCCCCACTATGGTTCAATGGTATCCTGACTGGCATCCTATTGTTTTTAGGGATACTCCAGTGCCCCAGTCATCCCCCTGAACAATGAATGCATATGAAAGTACTCTGTTACTGTCACATACTGAAGCAGGGTACCCTGTAGAGCTTCCATGATGCGCTCCAGGGGGTACTCCGCAACTCACAGCAGGAGGTTGAGCTGACTTGGAGCCAGGATTCAAACGCCTTAAACTGTTGTATTATGGTTCCCTAGTGTGGTCCTCGCATGACACACTCAGCTGTTTAGCGTTTTTTTCCCGTTGGTTTGCTCACTTTGTATGACTCTTGGCCTGTCTGACTACCTGCTCTGTGTACTGACCTTGGCTTTGTCTGTCTACCTGCTCTGTGTACCAACCTTGAGTTTGTCTGACTATGTGTTTAGTGTACCGAACCTGGCTTTGGCTGACTACTTATCCTGGCATTTACCATCAGTATCTATGCAGGTATGTAGCTGCTTTCGCTGTGCTTTGCTACCGATATCTTGGGGCTCAACCCCTTGGTACGTGTATCAGGGCTGAAGAACTCCTGCAATGTGAGCTCTGCAATCTCATTAGAGTTCCACCCCACCACCACCACCATCACAGAGGGCTAAAAGTATAACACTTGTCAGGTCAAACACATTTCTTGCATGGGGTGGAAAAAGTGACAAATGTCCCCATGCAATGGTAAGGAGCACACTATGAAAACTTAAAGGGACCACTCTGTATTAAAGTTCATATGATCGCTGAAATGTCCCTCTAAGAATCTATTTTTTTTACCGTATTGTGATAAACCATACTGAATTGCAACAAACCCGTCAACTGTAACATTTTGTATTTTGTTTAGTGTTCTTTTAATGGGACAATACCAACCATGTCTTTATGGACCTTGCTTTGTGCATCACCATATGGACAAAATGTATTGGGACATACATTTTAAAAATTTAAATCAGGGGTTGGGCTTGGCCCAGGGAAGGAAAATATTAACGCTTCAAGATGGCAAGACATTTTGGATAATGCTATGCTTCCAACTTTGTAGGAACAGTTTGGGGAAGGCCATTTCATATTCCAGCGTGACTGTTCTCCAGTGCACAAAGCAAGGTCAAGGTCAATACATGGGTGGATGAGTTTGGTGTCAAAGAGCTTAACCTGCCGCACAGAGCCCTGACCTCAACCCCATTGAACACCTTTGGGATGAACTGGAACGGAGATTGTGAGCCAGGCCTTCTGGTCCAACATCAGTGCCTGACCTCACAAATACTCTACTGGATGAATGGCAAAAAAATTCTCACAGAAACCCTCCAAAATCTTGTGGAAAGCCTTCCCAGAAGAATGGAAGATGTTATAGCTGTAAAGGGGTGACCAGCTGCATATTAATGTCTATGTATAGAATGTGATGTCATAAAAGTTCCTGTTTGTGTAATGGTCAGATGTCCCAATACTTTTGTACATATAGTGTAGCTGACAAGGTTCTCTTAAAGGTTCCATTCCATCTTCCCCTCATGTCAACCAGTAAAGGTATCTATGTACTTATATGATGGAAAGCTGGAGTTCCTTTGGGGAAAATGACCTAGCATAGAATATAGCTTTATTATTTCAAATAAATTATCTCAACTTTGAACCCTATAATTATGTATCACTTTAATAATAAAAACCTATTTTAATAACCCAGTGATTCAAACATAGTGTGGGTGCCATTCACAATACACCACACAATAATTCCTGTATTCACAAACTGGGTGTTCCCCCATGCTGTAGTATCTTGATGGGTGTATACATCTCATTACAATGCCTAATGGAACAGATGCATGAATGGGGCAATTAATAACTAAGCCCCACTCCTTTTTCAGAATTGTTTACATTGAAATGTAAGCATTGTAATTCCACAACGCTACTTTGGCTTCTGATTTTGGGAAACTCAATGACTCATTAAGTGGGAATTGTACCAAAAAATACATCTATTTAAAAAAATAAATTGACAATTGAGATAAATGTGCTTGTTCAACAATCCAAGTCTAAAACAATGGAATTTATCTGCTAAGTTTCTCCAGTTCTTTTTAATAAATATGAATTTTACATTACATTCCCCCGTTGAGGAGCCAGATAAGTCATACAGTGGATTATTGTAGGGGGCCGTTTTGTAGCAAAGTGAATTGAATGGACCGTTGAATGCACGCTTGTTTGAAAGAAAAACTGGATATAGCAAATACTTAGCAATCTCATATTTTTTGATCAAGAAGGCAGTTGCCCTGCCAACCCTTCAATAAATACAAACAGTTGAAGGGAATGAGACTGAGGGACTACTTAGGTAAGATCATTTGATTGCAGTGAGGGTCATGTGGATAAGTCCATGGCATGGAGACAGTGATGTATCTACCTTTGGGGCTGCCCTATATATTTTTATATATACATATATAAATATATTCTGAGATGCTCAGTATCATAATATTTTATGATTTATTTTAAAGTCTTGTAGTGTATATTGAAGTTCTGTAAACTCAGATCATAAGCATGTGCCCTCACGCCTTGCACCAGCATGCCAACTGGCCCTCTCCGATTACCTCCTGGAAGAAGTATCATTCCCCGCAGCTCCATCTGGGCTTAGTACAAACATTGCAATGCAGATCCAGAGAAGTGACAGTTCCTACAGGCTATTTTTACACACGGACTCTAAATGCAACAAAAGTGCCGGGTGATTTAGAGCCCCGTCTCGGAATAATCTCCTGATCCCATACTAACAGCTGAGCTGACTGTTCAACGTGACAGCCCCTGCCAAGCATTTGCACATCACATACACACACAAAGCAAAGTTCAAATGCCACAAATGCGTCGGATTCAAAGCAATTCAACAATGAGTTAAAAACAAACACTTTCACCCTTTTAATGTTATACCAGGTGCAGTCACCATCCTGTTGATTGGAATACAGTTGTGAAAATAAGTTTATCCAATACCCAGAAAGTTACTCAAAAAGTTCTGTAGCTTTTTTTTTTTTGCTGACCGTGAGCAAACTGTAGATCTGTCATCCATTGTTCTTTATTCATCTTTTTGGGGAGTTTTGTTACGAATAACAGCTACTAAAATAATAATATGTTTAAAGTATAAATTTAGTGAGGCGTGGTGGTTATGATGTGTTCGTTTGCCTGTGTTTGAAAAATACAAATAAAAAGAAGAATTTGATAATGATGATTTTTGGGGAAGTCACATATGCCTCATTTAAAGGGACACTCCAAGCAAACAGTGCAAACATGTACTTACCTTTGGGAGAAGCTGCAGCTACCGAGCTGCAGTGACCTACTCCTTCCATTGGCAGGAAAGTGCTCCTTTTAAAATCAATAGGAGTACATTCTACCCATGGACATATGTTCAGCCAAACATCGAAACAGCTGGGGTGTGGGTGAAGGGGCAGAATCTCCCTATGCATTTGCAAGGGAACACCAGAAACATTAAACGGTGCTTCCCAGCTATCATATGCATTAAAAAGTTAAAGGTGTACCCAAAAAATCAAATACTTTTGGTCAATACTAATAACATCTGCAGTGGCTGTAACTAAAAAACTCCAATGTGTATAATCTTTATGTTTGATGTCCAGACACATGTCTTCGTTTGTCTATGAATAGTCATTTTTTATAGTTCATTTAACAAACTGTGTAGCTGTCACGTACGGGTGAGCATCACACCGCACGCTCCCTACACAATGAAAGTCATTGCCTTGTAAAACCCATTGAAACATTTGCATAAGGTTTAGAGGCCAGACGTTCTTTTATTCCGTGGCATTCCAAACTATTTCCGCATTTTTAATTTTTGGGGATTTAAAAATGATTATGAGATTTAACAATAACACAAATATGGGTTAAATATACTTTGGTGTGTTTTTTTGTTTTACTATAAATACTTGGTAAATATTTTTGGGGGCTAAGTTGAATCTGAAAATGACATTTTATTTTTATTTGTTTTCTTTGCTTCATTTTGTTTATGTTGTTTCCCTTATGTAACAGGATGTGAAGACATGCTACATGTTTAATTAAATATGAATAAAGACAGGATTCCTAAAATTGCCTGGAGTTTTTCCAGATTTGGAACCTTTTCCAAGCTAATATAACTTCTTTAAAGCTCTACTATTTCACATGCATGAGCATTTACATTATTTCTTATTTTTTTCTTTTACTTCTTTCTAAAGGATGCAGAAGGGGATATTTTAAGAGGTCTTCTATTATTATTATTTATTATCTTTTATTTATATAGCGCCAGCAATTTACGCAGCGCTTAATACATACAATTCTTCTATGTGGATAAGCTATTTTATTTGAAGGCTTCCTTGCTATCTGATGCCTCTGATAACTGGATATAAATATTAACTCAATCTACAGGTTAACTATTGAAGTGCCTCACTCTGCAGATAATAGTGTACAAGTCCTGGCTTTAGCAATGGGGTGGAAATCATTTCCAGGAGATGTTTTATTTAGAATGTTTTATTCTGTGGAAGGTAGAACCAGATTCCAGGCATCGTGTCGGCACAAGCACTCACAATATTTATGCAGAGACAAGTCTGGCCTGACAGAATGACTTAGTTTATGCATTAGTTGTAACTGATTTGTAGGCAGCTCATGGATGATGCCAATATAACCCTGGAACTCATTTCAACCAAACTGTGATCTGTGAACACGTCTGTTTCTACGAATACACACAGCTATGGAGGTTTTTGTTTCATCCACACAGCTTGTCAAGGCCCAAATATACACACCATCGTGAAGCTTCGTATTTTATGTGGGAATGTTTCGACGCACTGGAGCCTGTAATGGTGCAAATTTGGCAGAAACAATTAGAATTCTGTGAACTTTTTGTAGACCCCCCTAAACTTCAGGAGCCATGCATTGAAAATTGTTAATGTTCAATATGATATGGTGACTGAAGTGGGCATGCCTAGGACCTTCACTGCAATTTAAATGTTGCTAATTTTCACTCCCTTTTGTATCAGCGCTCCAGAACCAGCTCTATAAAGGTAAAGAGGATAGCGGGAATGTTAGGCCTCTGTGCTTTCTGAGGCTGGAGAAACAAAACTGGAAAAAAGGGCCGACTACATGGGCCGAATGGTTCTTATCTATCATTAAATTCGAAGTTTCTATCCGTTTGTAATGTTTACAGAATTACATCTTTTTTGCTATAAGCATTTTGTTTTACTAATTTGACTGTTTTTGGGGGTAGTTTCTTTAAAGGCCATCACAGTTTTTTTTAGTGTATCAGCTTGTCCAGCGGAGTCAGTTCTGTTTGGGCTTTCACCATTCATTTCATTGGCATAAAGTTTGTAAAATATCACCTGAATTCCTGTTGACTTCAAGAATTTGGGAAAGTTTCTGAAAAACCAATGCATTTTAATTTGTTTCTCTACTTTTTTTTACTCAACAAATGCAACTATGCAAAAGAATTATGTGAAAGCATATAATCTTGGAACTTTTAAAGAGTAAGCTTCACAATACCCACGAAATTAGATGGTAACCTATAATCTACATTTAATAATACTTCAGACGTTACTGTAGCGAATGCTAACAAGTTAATTTGATACAAATTGGTAACAGTTTGTTATCCTTTTAAATGGTTGTAGACTACAAAGTCTCATTAAATGACAAATATATATCCTCATCACGTGACAGAAAGTGGACGGAAAATAAGCCATTTTTGAGAACAATAATGCCATTCACTACAAAACCGAGAACGCTGTGTGGGATCGGGTTCACACCTGTCTTATAGGTTACCACCGACATATAGAATGTGCTGGCTGTTCCTGTAGGAACCTATGCAATAACGTATCAACCAAACCTGAGTGGAGAATGGAGTGAATTGTGTATTCTGCGCATTTCACATATAAAATCTACTAACAGCGTGATCAAAATGCTCGTTTTATTCTGATTTATCAATTAGAATTAAGTTATGTATTGACTGCTCACAATGTAGCTTCACAGGCTTTCACATGCTAAAAGAACCTTGCTGGATTGTTAGGGGTATCAAGCTGTACAAGTTGAAATTGGCAAATACCCAATCTTTAGTTTTTACCAAAGAAATTAGTTGGGGACGCCATTGTGTCATAATCTGATAGACTTTAGTGTATTCTCAATTATCGGGTAAAATATTGGTACACTTCAGAAAAGGGTAGTATAGTAGCTGGTTATTAAAAATAGAGAAGCATTTAACTGGACCCTAAGAGATCAGTTGGACCCTAAGAGATCAGATGGTGATCCCTATACTCTTTCAATAGATTTCCTAAAACAATGTAACGTCTTCTTCTGGATACCAGAAACACTCGCACCATAGTACATCCACCCATGACAAGATGTCCATACATATTATTTAGATAGGCAATTTGCCCACTACTGGCAGGCAACTGAAACGATACCAAGAGTGTTATACCCTAACTGCCTGCGGTGGAAAATAAACACTTAAAAGGGGTATTAAAAAAATACCGTATTTGCTCGAATGTAAAATGAGGTTACCCCTCGTCTTATATTAGACATCGTCTTACAATCAGACCTCAAAAAGAGGTCTGACTATAAAACTAAGATCCAGATCCCCTGCAGCGCTGCAGGGGACCCGGATCCTTCCCTCTGGCAGCCGGTGTTCTATTCCATCGGGATATATAAAAGGAATACATTATTTAAAATTGCAAACACGCCTGGCCTTTGTAGAGATGATCATGCATGTGTGACAACAGAGATTTTGGGAAACAGGTGCTACGTGTGGCTGCATCTGGGTAAGTGGGAACAGCTGAGAGAGCGCTGCAGTTGGTAAGAGCAGAGGTCAGTTTACAATACAACAAGCCTCATACTAAACTCAGAACCCATCAACCTTTAAAGCTGCTGTACCAATTTGTGTCACATGCCAGTTAAGTACTCCTGGTTATACATTATGAAGTAGGTACATTTTTAATTTTAAAACTTATAACAACCATTTCTGTGAAGGGTTTGGCTATTCAGTTGTGCTGGGAATAAAGTTTCTAATGCAGCATATAGTTACAGAAATATTACATGCTGCAGAATAGGTGAAACGGTACTTTTAAAAAGGTATACACACGAAAATGCATAAATACCAAGGAACGTCATGGATAAAATAGCCATTTATTCATACTTGCTCCAGTGATTTAGAATGAAGGTTTCTATTTTGATAAACTTCTTAATCAGCAGCCCACTTTCTTATCTTTGTGCAGGAGTCCAGCTCAGCCCATTTAAGTGATTCATTCTGTAACATTTCAACAAATAGATGTGTAATATACTCCTCACCAGCTTGTAGATTACAAGCTTGTTGGAGCAGGGAACCCCTCCTCACCTCCTGGGTCAGGTAATTTATAAATGGAAAGTTTGGCATCCCAGGCAGCATCCTCAACAAAGACTGCGTATTAATGTACTTTAATACCCATTTGTGCCACTGGTTGCTTTTACCAGCCAATCAGTGGTACACAAATGCTATAGAAAACCATGGGAGACGATTCTGCGCATGGAACTTTCCCAAGCAAGCACTGAAGCTCACAGGCAGTGAGTATATGTCTCTTTTTAAGAGAGACCGCTCAGCGGTCATATACGTTAAATCGCATATGATAGCTGGAGCACCCCTTTCAAATTGGGTAGGAGAATTTAAAGAAATCTTCAACAATTATCTATGTATAAAGAAGAGTCTGGCCTGTTCCATCACACCTCTGCTTCAGTGCTCTCCATCGCTGGTGGAGGGGGGGAGGACTGAAGATGAGGTCTAAAGAAACAGACCTTGTGCTCCCACTACAGGACTTAAGGAGAAGAAGAGAAAAGGAGAGGGAGAAAGGCAAGAAATGGGAAGAACAGGAGTAGATGATGATGAGTAGGTGAGATATAAAGAAAATTGAGAGAAAAGGAGGTTAGGTAATGAAGAAGGAGAGAGAGACAGGGAGAAAGAAGAGACAATGAGAAAAGCGAGGGGCAATGAAAAAAGGGGAGAGAGGAGGTGTTTGTATATGTTAGAGCAAGTGCGTCAGAGGGTTAGTAAGAGTGCGGCTGCAAGGGCAAGTGTGAGCCAGTATGTTTGTGTAAGGGCACCCATGAATGTGCTGCAAAGTGTCCTTGGAATTTTTTTTTTCTTCTTCAAATGTTGGCAACTATGATATACATCAATAAATAAAACATTTCCCTGAAGCGCTGCACAAATTAAGCAACTTCCCTAACTCCTAACATGCAGCCAGCTCCATAACATCATAAAAGGGGCAACAAAGGGCAGACAGAATAAAATAAAGTTCCCCTGGTCATTTTATTAGAGAACTCGGTGCAGACTGGTTCCAACATTACATATTTTACAATATGCGAAGATTCTGTTAAAACTAAGCAAATTGAAAACCACAGAATGTAAGGATTTAGATAAATGTAAACAATGCCCCGTTAAAATCTACATTAAAAAATATGTATGGGGTAAAGAACCGTTGTTCAACATGCAGCATGAGGTTTAGCTGGTTTACAAAATGATGAAAAAAAAACACAAAAAACCCCCCATAGGCAATTCATTAATAAGAAACAGCCACAAAAGCTGCTTTTCCGCTCCAGAAGAACTGATCTCCAAAACACTCTCACAAGACTATATTAAAACATTTACAATTATTTCAACCATACACTACAATATTTGTACAACTAGGTCACTATTGCAGTTTACCCTAAAATAAATACAATTTTCTATGAAAAACAATGTAAAAAATGTCTACTAAATAAATAGTTAGAATAAGTTAGAATATGAAAACAGAAAGACATCTTCATGGCATTATTAAATTTCTTTTGTTTTATAAAACACTACGGACCCAAAGGGAATTGGAATAAGGGTCATGGTAACTTTGCTATGCATTATGAAGGCTCATCGATGGAAAATTTCTCTACAAGAAGGTCTAAGCTTGCATAAAGCATTGTTCAATCATTTCAAATATGCTTTATACTGGGCCATCCACGCTATTCTTGGAGCAGAAAGCTCATTGGGTTTGCATCATCATAATATAAAGGGAAGTCAGTGAGATAAAAGTGCAACTCTTTTGCCGACTCCCTCTTCAGTGGATAAGCATCATTGTAAAAAAACAAAAAAAAAACAAAACCAAAACATGGTTAAAACATGATTTTTTTCTCTTTCAGAAATGCCAGTGGCTGGCAGCTGGCCGTTCCTGCCATCTTTGCAAATGTCTTGGCTTTCGTGGGTGGAAGCGAGGGGAAATGCCTGCTTTTTGCCTTAGCTCGTGAGGATGTAGTTTTAAATTCCATCCAGCTCTGACTACAACCCAAACACTAATAATAATAGCAACGTAATAAGGTACCACAAAGATGAGGCATTTTGATATCATTCGAATGGGGATTCAATGTAAAAAAATGAATCTGAAACACCAACTGAGCAGATTACATGGGACTGAAGTCTGAATTAATGGCCGATTCCCACAAGCGCTATCCCTGCGTTGGTCCAGCCAAAGGACTAATAGCCACCCACAAGTTAAAGCGCTGGGAAATTTTAATTATGGGACTAAATAGCAAGTCAACAGAAAGGATTCTTAATTGAAACATCAGGATTTGGCTACCCCATCCTACGTATGTAGCACTAGAAATAAAACTAAGAAGCACAAAATATACCTTTGAATAGAGTTGCTTTGTGGTCATGGGGGAAAGAGAGGAAATTTATACACAAATAAAAGGAGATGGGAAAACATTGTAGGACGGATCGTCGGAAATCAGTGAACTACTATTTGATACATAAAAAGATTTGTTAAAGAAGCAAGGACGGTTGTGTTATGTTAAAGTGAATGTTGAAACGCTGTCTATTCCTCAGAACCGTCGGTCCACTGCATCATAAAGGATCCGCTGTACAGAAGGACATGGCCAGCCAACTGTGCGAGGTAGGACAGCACCCGTACAAATGTCCTACAAGAAAAGAGTCAAAATATAATTTAAAAAAAAAAAACAAAAACAAAAAACCCAACATATTTATCTATACTAGATAGAATTATAATTCACGAGTTAGAAAATGTATGAAATACATGTTGGTAAAAAGTATTTGCTTAATCCTGTAATGTAAAATTATTGAAATAATATATCTCGCAGCCATGCTTAGCTCGGTAACGGGGCTGAAATCATGATATGGTGGCAGGTGTGACCAGGCTTTACCAAGACACAACTGGACACACAACAGCTGCACCTTAAACAACAGCTGTTTCATGCTATAAATCAAGGTCTCGGATTGTAACCTAAAAAACGGACAATAATTGTTCTCCGCAAGTAAGATCATTTGTGACATGGCGTTAGAATACCATTTTTTATGAAGATAGATGATAGATCTATCCATGCAAGTTTAAACATTCACTGATGGTAAAAACAGGGGAGGGGAGTCCGTAAGTAAAGGTGGCTTCAATCTGTCTTTAACTGGCTCAGAACATCGAAGATCTTTTGACCCGAGTCTAAAACGCGGAATGCTTTAAAACTGTAAATGCAACCCTGCACCTTGGAAGAGTTTCTTTAGCAACTTGGACATCACGCAGACACCAATGTCTGTAACTCTGTAGAGTTGAATGCTCTCTTGGATAGACTGATCTGCCATATAGTAAACCCTGAAAGCCAGCACAGACACTGTGGCTTCAAGACCTCGGAAGTTAGGTATTTTGGTGAAATAGGAATGTCTGGACCATTTCAGTTTTTTGCTACTTACCGGAGGACCTTCTTTGCCCCCAAGCACTGGATGTCACAGGATACAGAGTACATCTCATAAAAAGTTGCCTTAACGTTTAAACATCCAATGAAATCCTTCGGGCTTAATTTGTACAGGTCCAGTGTTATATTCGCTATACCCTTCTTTGTCGCCTGTTGCACTGAATGCGTGTTGAGTTTTTGCTGAATGGGAAAAAAATGATCAGACATTCACAGTTTAGATCTGTTCTTAACGTTTACATCATTTAATACAGAGTTGTAACAGAGTCTTCAACGTGCCAGAGCATCTTCTGTCATTTAAAAAGGATATCAAGGAAATTAAAGGCACTTTAATGAAGAGTCTTTACCCGTTTTGTAGCTACTTCCTATTCATGTGAATTTGAAGAGCCAAAGTAACTATCCCAATAGGCAGGTGTCTTAACACAAAGCATGGATGTGATCTCCAGTAAAGTCACCATGCTTGGCCATGGATGGTCGTAGACTGTAGTTGCAGACAATGCATTGGTTGCACTGGAAAAGTGGATAGGGGTCTCAAAGCTCTGGACGCCCCAGTGCACTAATAAAAAAAATCTGCCGGTGCTCTAACACATAGTATCTACGCTCTAGAGAAGTGGTGCCATGAGGAAGATATTTTTGTGTAAGCGTGTGTGTATGTGTGCAGGCGAGTCTAGAGGCAGCAGAAAATCTTAATCCAGTGTATAACTGAAGAGACCCTCATTCTCAATGACAGCTTTATCTATGACACTGATTGATTCGCCTACCACTATATGCAGAGACAATGTCCCTTGTGTACAAAGTGTGATTAAGCATGACTAAGTTTAACACAAACGAAATTCACCCTCTTTTCCTAAAAAAACATTTCTAAACATTGCATAAAATCCCAGAACCAGACAAACCTAAAACCAATATTAAGATTAGTCTTTACAAAATCTTTGGCTTCTCGCCTTGTAACGGCATACATATAGTGCGTGGAGATGTCTAAAACATTAAGATTAAAAAGTAGAAAAGTTAGAGTAAACATTTGAAAAGCTCGTCTGCCACCTTGTGGTGATAAATAACTTCCCTGAAAGATGATGATCACCGTAATACATTTGCCTTCAAATGGTTACTCGGAAGCAGACCTCTGCATAGCGTTACTTTTAAATGAGTGATCTCTGCTGTGTATATAAGTATATTTTATGTACACAATACAATTTAGAAACTCAGAGTATACTCATCCCCATCAAACTTTAGAGCGCCTGTTAAAGAAGGGCAGTGGGATTTGGGTCAAAAAGAGGTACTATCCATCCTAAAGAGGGACACCTTGGAGGTATGTGTGCCTGTGCTACCCGCACAAAGGAACAAAGGGTTAAAGCAAGTTTAATAACAGAGCATGCGTTACTGAGAAAGCAATTGTTCCAATACTAAGAGGGGTCTACTGAGCCCCCCCTGTTTCCATCACAAAAAAAGTTCACAAGGGCAACTTTGCATATTCCGTATATGACATGTAAGATTCAACACACTAATCACCACCGATTATCAATGCTTACTTGTGTCCATCGCTGTCTTCCTTCCAGAAGAACAAAATGTGTGTTTTCCTCTAGAGATTGAAAGAACTCTTCGGTGTCCACTACCGTGCCATCTTCCTCCAGGACCAGGGCGACAAGGCTGACCGTTACATAAAAGGCATCGACGGACTGCGGCATAGGAAAGGCTGTTATAGAAAGATTCAGATACTAGTCCCTGTAAAGAGCTCGGAAAAACGAGACAGACGTTTGCACAAAATGTCTTGCTTGACTGTGACTTTTTTTAGCAGCTTAAAAGCAATATTTACCATGTCAGCAAAAGCTTTTCATATTCTATAATGACTTGCAGGGCTTTCCCAGCGCAATAACCTGTATATTTTCAGTATATACTAACTTTTTTCTTTTGAAAATTATATATATTTTTTAAATAAAATATGTATATTATGGCCATATTTGCCCAAATATAGGCCACACTTGGGGGGGGACCATCTTGGGGGCAGAGTGGCAGGCATATCTCAGGGGGGGGCAGAGTAGCAGCATATCTATTACACTTAGAATTCAAATGTTTCTTTAAAAAAGCACCTAATTTTTAGGGTGCGGCCTGTAATCGAGCCAATATGGTTATATATAAATACTGTACATTTTGTCAAATAAATGAGTTTTTGAAAGACTTTTGGACCTTATTGTTTATTTTCAAGATTCACCATCAACCTACCCTAAAGAAAATAAGCTCATCGCACGGCCAATGTTCTAAAATATATATTTTTCCACAATCTTAATGTGGCCCTAAAATCTGACTGCATGCTTAACCCAAAAAAAAGGGTTTGTATAGAATTTAAAAAATTGGTCCATAGAACTGTGCCTTAAAATGAGACAATACTAATGTCAGTTTTTAGTGATATCTCGAACAGCAGATCACAATATACCTTTTCAATGAGTTCCTTTAAAGTGCTGGCAACAATCCCCTTTCTCTGGCTCCCATCTTGGTTAGAAACTCTGAACGGCCTTTGTGGGGGAGGCAGTGGAGGAAACAGGACTTTTCGTGTCAGTGTTGTTCCCACATTAGTAGCAGATCTTTAAAGTAAAAATAAACAACAAGAATTATACATTTCTAAACCCAAAAAAACAATCAATAGTCCAGTAACTGATTCAGTTGGTTGAGTGGTTAAGTTCCAGATAGATAATAAAGGCTCAGGGACATACCTAGAGTATTTGGCACCTGGGGCGCATCCTTTATGTGGCACCCCCCCCACACACACACACAAAGAAAAAATTATGTTAGAAAGAATATTTATCTCCCAAATTTGTAAACTGTATGTCAATGGGAAAAAGACTAATTATTAAATAAGTTTAAATAAATAACATTTACTGAACATATATGGTACAACATAACTCCCATTACTATATACTGAGCCAGACATTGACGGTAGCACAGCAATACAGTAAGCCAGCCTGCCTGTACCGCCCCTGCCCCTCAAACAGCATGCCTGTGCCGCCCCTGCCTGCCTGTCCCATTTCTGCCTCCCCCTGAAGCAGCCTGCCTGTTCCATTTCTGCCCCCCCAAGCAGCCTGCCTGTTCCATTTCTGCCCCCCCAAGCAGCCTGTCTGTCCCATTTCTGCCCCCCCAAGCAGTCTGTCTGTCCCATTTCTGCCCCCCCGAAGCAGCCTGCCTGTGCAACCTCTGCCCGTAAAGAGCCTGCCTGTCCCATTCACTTATTCACTTCATTCATATATTTATTAATTCATCCATTCACTCACTCACTCTCCCGCACCCCCTTACCTCTCTTGCAGATTTCACTGGTCCGGGGGGCGGCTGATCATCACTGGGGCTGTGCAGACGTCTATGCGGCCCTGAAGCTCACTGCTGTGAGGAAACTATTTCCCCGTCCGGGTTCCTGCGCGGGAATGTTTCCTCACACACCACGCAGGCGCCACAGCAGTGAGCTGTAGGCCCGCGTTAGGCGACAGTCGCGGCACCCCCCTGATGAGTGGCACCTGGGGCAGACCACCCACCTCGCCCCCCTTTAGGTACACTACTGTAAAGGCTTCATGCAAGGGTCTATTCATTAGAGGGATAGTTTGCAGCTGCTTTGTAGTTTTAACACACTGGGGTGAGCATATATAATGCATTGTTATATCAACAAGATTGCTCCAAAATCCACCCACATACTGAATGATGCATTATACAGGGCCAGCCCTTCTTTCAAGTGAAATATAGTAGCGTTGGCCATTTGTAATATATAATGAGGTGAGGGAATTGAAACGGCAACTCTCCTGCTTCCCTGCGAATTATCCCTATAGCAGGGGAAGGCCGCCATCATCTGGCAAGCTAAACAGGTGGCCCATTAACTCCTCACAATGTAAAGCTATGACAAGGGGCTACATAGAGTAAAGAACGCATCGACCCCACAGCGCTATGGTACAAACTGGCTTATCATTGCTAGGATCCCTTATGTGACCTCTTGACACCTTGGGGTGAATTCATTTTAGTACCAGCTTTCACAGGGTTAAATACAGTTAATGCGGGGAGATTTCTTAAAGCTTTTTATCAATTAATCCATAGCCATCAATGGTCTTCTTACCAAAGAGGATCAGGGAGGGTGGACCATCATGCTCCATATTAATCTTAGTAAATGTACGGGTTGAGGCTCACCCGCAAACGCCCAGATTAACAAAACACACACCCTTTGCTTTCCGGGTAATTTTAAATCAATTTGTTAATCCATTACTAACGCACCTATTATAGTCCAGGAGTCCAAATTTAAAGAAAAAACTGATTCTTTATTGAAAGTACCATATAATTTGACACGCAAACAGTCGTTATTGTGCGGAAAACAGCAGGTTCTAATCTGAACGCATAATCTATCCGATTAAACCGACTGCTGTAAAGGACTACAAAGGACACTATTTTCTGTGCCACGCTAGACAGCCAAACCGGGGCTTTAACGGCAGCACCTCGGGGCAAATATTCTTAATCTGATTAAATGGAGTCTAGTCGCAATTTAAATCTTTTAAGATCCTTAAAATATACATTATGCTTACATACTCAGAATTTCTATTTTAATCCTAAATGAGTCTGTAAACGACCCTTTTTCAATACCGTAACTAAAATACGATGTGAAGTGAGTGTGTGACTATTTTGGACGTACATATAGGGATCTAAAAATATAAAACTATAAGAGACAGCGTCGGGGTCTTTTTTAATGAGCAGTCTCCAAATTGTCAGAGCAGAATAAAGTGGATTAAGTGAATAAAATTAGAAGGGGATCGGATTAGCCGCAGTGCGACGTAGAATACATAGAAACAATAGTACGTTTTGCCATTAGTACGTTTGCTTCGTAGTGTTGTGACCATCCCAACAGAATAAAATGTTTATTGCCAGACACCGTGACTTCCCCTGTGTCTCTGCTCTACAGCCATAGACAGCACTCTTATCACAATATCAGGATAAGAAGAGTGTTCCTCGGGTCTATTCACCATAGAGGGGGTTTGCAGGAGAGTTGTGAATGTATACTCCCTGTTATCACTATGGATGTTCAGCATTTTATAGATTCTACGTACGTTCTCTATAGGTCTCAGCATATACTAGCAGGTGATGGCAGAGGTAGAAAGCTCCTCGGTTTGCATAATGTCAGACTGCTTGCCTGCACACCTTGGATGAGACTGCTTGTCTGCTTGCGTACATGTAAATTAGAGCTATTCTTAAACTCTGACAATAGAACAGACCTTCAAGAGTAGATACAGACCGTGGCTTCCCCATCAATCCACCGTCACCAGCAATACCCCACACGCATGTCAGGGTAGCGGATCAGATGTGGGCACTAAATGTATTAAACGTATTACCCTTACTTAAAAAGAATCTCCTTCCAACTATTTTAAAAATAAATATATATATTTGGCTCAGACTAAAAATTTTTTGCCATTTTTTTTTTTAAACAGTTCCAGTTTTTGAATAATGGTTTCCGGCAGCTGCATTTTAGCTACCTGTATGTGTTCTAGCTTTCTCTTAGCTCATGGTCCATCATACCACCTGCGGTAAAAAACAGAATGCCTTGGTCCTGATTACCCAGTCCGACACCGGCTAATGAAAGTCTATGGGGGAACGGACTTCATTAGCATTGCCGTAAAGAATCAGCTCAGTGTGGTGATTGCGCAGGGAAAGTCATCCAAAATATCACAGGAATGACAAAAATGGCAGAATCTACGTTGCCATACCTGCGGACTTTCTGGCTCCAGCTACCGGAGCTCCCCCCATAGCGGATGCGGATAGGAGGTCTCTCACTGCCATCCGCTGGGGTCTCCCCGACATAAGCTATTTTTAACGGGGAAGTGGGCGGGGCATGCAGCAACACCTCTCCCGGGACACAGAGTTACCCGGTAGTGACCCGGAGTCTCCCAGGTATATCCGTTACCCCTTTAAGTCTATTAACACAATGAAAAGAGCATCGCATGGCAAAGAAAACACAATGGCTGAGGGTGATATTGCTGGGGTGGGGTAACTCATCACATTTCTCTGGTAACCAGGGTGACCTGAGAGCAGATGTTCCACCTGATCTTTAGAAATTACCCCGGGGGCAGCTCACAGTCTTGTAAACAACCCATAACTACCCCGAACCCTGTGAGTGTCAATGCGGCTCTCAGACACCACGTTCCAAACCCCCCTCCTCCGGCCGCACGGTCATACGTAACGGTATAGCAAAACCCACATCATTACCCGCCTGGCACTCAACCGGTTAATGCTACCGCGCCTAACCTAAACATGCCGTTTGATTAAACGCACCTTATGAGAGCCGTGGGTGACAGGGCGCTCGCGTATCCCCACGCACTCCGCATCCTCTCCGGTAACGCGAGTCTCTTCCACGGGCTCGGACGAGGCAGCGGGAGCAGGGAGGTGGGCTTCACCTTTACCCCACTTCCAAGGCTGGAGAAGACGCCGGCCCTGCCCGCTATAGTCTTACATACACTGCGGCTCCTCCTGAGCGCCCGCCCGCCGCTTCCCTCCCACTCCCTGCCCGCGGCCTAATTACTCGTTCACACGGGGTATTTGCCGTTCACTGCGAAGGGCTCTGCACATAGCCGCGGATTGGGTCATACAGTAATACGACGCTGGTACCGATAACTCTGCGTCCTCCTTACGTCATACTGTGCGGGGCTTGAATTGCCTGCATTGCAGGGTTACAGTAACTATCGGGGGTAATGTATAATTATGAGTCATAGACTGTCAGCTTTAGTGCTAAAAATGATTAGTAACAGACCCTTTAAATGTATGGATTGTAAGAAGCGCTGCGATTGTTGGGGCCAAATCAATAAAAGATAACAAATAATGTAGAAGCGCTGTGTAAACCGTTGGCGCTATATGAATAAAAAATAATAATAAATAATAGACCCTTAGATTTTATGTTCTGGAAGAAGCGCTGTGCACATTGTTGGCGCTGTATAAATAAAAGATAATAACAATAATAGGATAGACCCTTGTAATGTATGTACTGCAAGGAGCGCTGTGTTAAATGTTGGCTCTGTATAAATAACAGATAATAAATAATAATATAAAACTTCTAAACAAAGGTATTGTAAGAAGCATCGTGTAAACTGTAGGTCCTATATAAATAAAAGATAATAATAATAATAATAATATACACCCTTGTAAATGTATGGACTGTAAGAAGCGCTGTGCTAATTGTTGGCACTGTATAAATAAAAGATAATAATAATGAGACTCCTTATTGGTCTGTTAGCAACAAATTCTGCGCATCAGAGGCCCATATATATATATATATATATATATATATATATATTTACTGCATAATTGTTGTTTTTAGGTATGGCAGAATGTTTCCTTGTTTAAAGGCACACTCCAGTCATTATATGTACTTTAATTCTCTGGGCCTTATGTTTGTCACCCCATTTCCCTCTATTGCGAGCAGGGTTCGCTCCGCCGTCTTCTCGGATAAGCACAGCTTCTGACACGTGGTATACTTACTATCAGCCAGCTTTATTCTTTGTTTGAGTGGCCGTCTGGGACACTGTTGAGTCCATTTACAATACACAAAGTAATTCTATCTAAATAAAATGTGGATTTGGCTAATAACTTTCCTTTTCTTATATAAGGTGGATCATTTCAACAGCACTTAGTATCGTAAGGCAAGCATTTGCCCATTTGTTCCTTTTTTTCCCTTTCTTCAACCTTTAGCACCCCATCCCCCAAACAGGTGCTTCATTAAAGGGTCAGTAAACTTTAAATAGCTGGAAGCCTTGAATGGGTGAGTGAGTGAGTGAGTGAGTAAATGAATGAATGTATAAATGTATAAATGTTTAGGGGCAGAGGTGGCACAGATATGCTGTTTGGGGACAAAGATAGCACTGACAAGCTGTTTGAGGCAAAGATAGGACAGACATATTTGGGGGAACATATAGCACAGACAATCTGTTTGGGGGCAAAGGTGGAACATGTTGCTTGTGAAGTTGGGGTGCCCCGGGGAAATTTTGCCACCTGAGCTTTGTGGTTTCTAATTATTCCCTGGTGTGATATGCGGTCAAATGAGCTAGACCATGCAATAAAATATATTGGTGTGCAAATATTTCCAGGATTGCTTTTCATTCGCATTCTGGCCCTGGATATAGATCAAACAAGTATAGTTAAGACATAAAGCTATTTCAGATGAGACCAAGGACTGAATAAGGTTGAGTCTTCATAGCAGGGAAGACAGACAGACTAGATGGTTCTTATCTGCCGTCAAATTCTTTATATTATATATGAGTCTATAAAAAATAAGAGTTTTTTAAAGCCATTTTTTTATTGAAGTAGTGTTATTTTTGAATACAATAGAAGATTGAAAGGTTAACTGAACCAGACCAAGACAATACCAAGGAACAAACAATCCTCGAGTTTTTGACAGCAGGAATAAATGGGTGGACCTGATGTGTTTTTCAGTTACTGTTGAAAACTGAGACATTACTACTGCCATCTAGTGAACATTAATGAGAACTACCACCTCAGCTTCACAAGACTACTCAACGAAACTAGTTACATGTGCCTTACAACAACCAACTGGAACTATGTTGGGCCACTTCATCTGTTTCTCTTTGAAAATATTACTTACTTAAATTTGTATATTTCATTGTTGCTTACCATAAACTGTTTCAGTCATTTAAAGCTGCTTCTGGATGCTTGTTTGTAGCTGACCCACCATGTGTACTCCTCTCACAACTAACATCAATTTCCCAGCTTGTCTCTTGAAATGTTGTTACAAGACCTGCAAGTCTGCCAATTTGCAACATCTGCAAGTTTCCTGTATGACTACTCCAACCTTCAATATAGCAGCAATGTTGCGCAACTTGGAGCTGTCAAAGTGTAGACATTGTGCTACAACTTGTGTTTATTATTTAAATAAATATTAGTAACATAAAGAAAGGAGGTGAATATAAAAAAATAGAGGTTGTCAATAGGACCTTGGCGTCAACCCTATGTTGAATAAAAAGGTCTGGCTCACTACTGACATTCTAATACAGCCCAAAAGTGTTAAGCGGGGTTAAGGTCAAGGCTCTGTGTGGGACAGACCAAACTGGTCAAACCATGTCTGTATGGACCTTGCTTTGTGCACTGGTGCGCAGTCATGCTGGAATACAAGGACCTTCCCCAAACTGTTCCCACAAAGTTGGAAGCATTCAATTATCTAAAATGCCTTTGTATGATGTAGCAGTAACATTGCCCTTCAGTGGAACTAAGGGGCCTAGCATGGCTAAGGGAAACAGCCCTGGGCCCAGACATTTCGCAACAACCACGGTTGCACTCTTGGAGCCCAGGCAACCCTTGCAACCACTTCCGCACTGGCCCATAGCTTACATCTGTGTTGCTCACGCACAGTGCTTCTTTTAAACGATGATTTAATTTTTTAGGTAAAGAGTTCATCAAAACCTATATCACCCATGTGAATTAGTATTAGCCCCCTAAACCTAATAAAGGATTGTGCAACCTTTGGCACCAACAACTGCAATCAAATGTTGATGACAACTGACAATGAGTATCTTCCATTCGAGGAGGAATTTAGGTGCACTCTTCTTGACAGAATTGTTTTCATTCAGCCAGGACGTTGACTAGGCCACCCCAAAACCTTAATTTTATTTCTTTTAAGCCATTCGGGGGTAGACTTGCTTGTGTGCTTGTCCTGCTGCGTAACCCAACTGAGCTTGAGCTTTAGGTAATGAACTGATGGACGCACATTCTCCTTCAGGATTTTCTGGATAGAGAGCAGAATTTATGATACCATCAATTATAGCAAATCAGCCAGGTCCAAAGCAGCCCCAGACCATCACACAACCACCACCATGTTTGATTGCTGGTATGATCTTGTTGTGGAACGCTGTGTTAGCTTTACGTCAGATGTAACAGACCTATGTCATTCAAAAGGTCCCACTTTTGACTCATCAGTCCACATAATATTATTCCAAAAGTTTTGGGGGTCATCATGATGTCTTTTTTGCAAATTTGAGAGAAGCCTTTGCGTTCATTTTGGTCAGCGGTGGTTTTTGCCTTGCAACCCTCCCATGGTTGCCATTTTGTGCGGTCTCGTTCTTATTGTGGAATTGTGAGCACTGAAGCAACTAAGACCTGCAGGTCTTTACATGCTAGTCTGAGTTTGTTTGTGATCTCCTGGATGAGTTGTCAATGTGCTCTTGGAGGAATTTTGGTAGGCTGTCACTCCTGGGAAGGTTCACTACTGTTTCATGTTTTCTCTATCTCTAGGTAAACTCTCCCTCAAACCTACATTACTGTGTAAACAGCACTGTATTTAATGGTAAGAAAGAACAATATTTCTTCCACGGGCCTTCCATTATAAGAATATGGTGAAAGTCTTATTGGAAGTCCTTAAACGTGGCTTGTAAAACTATGGAATTTATTGTTCTAAAAATATGTGGGAACACTTTGTAGATGCATGTAAAATGATTTCAGTGTAAAAACAAAGATGAAAGCAGATGTCTCAGGCTCTTGTCTGGTGTGCAGGTCAATTCTATTCTCGGATTTTATGGAATTAAAACACAAGTCAGAGGAATTTTTGTTCCCACAATATAAAATAAACAATTTTATATTTAGTAAACCCGACACCCATGTGCACTGTGTTTAAAAGTCTTTGTGGTTTATAAAATAACATTAACCTAGTTTTCAACAAATATTTATATTCATCTCAATATATTGTTGCTAGAATATTAATAGAAAATAATTATAGCTTGTTATATCATCCAGAAAAAAAAGTTGTTGATGCGTATCTGCCTGCAAAAGGTTACCAATCATGACTGGTCAAATTGAGAAGGCTTGAGAGAATAGTTAATGTTCCCAGAGACACTATGCGAAAATATTTCAAAGGGTAAGGAATAAAATCACCCAGAAAGTCAAAAAGATACCTAGATCAACTTCCAGGGATTTGTAGACTTTTCTCACCTCAGCTGAAGTATTGGTTTATAACTCTAAAAGACATTGTAAAAATGGAATCCATGGCATCCGGATGCTTCTGAAACATTTTTTGGATGGAGGAAGGGACATACATACTACTTACCATACTAAGAACTTCATAGCAAGCATGATGATGGTAGTGCCATGGTTTAGGAAAACATTATATCATTGCATGAAAATTGCTCTGTGTCTGGAGAATGTTGGGCCAGGCAACTGCAAGCTAAACTGCAACTGGGTCATATAGCAAGACAATGATCCAAAATAGACGAGTACCTCTAGACCTAAGGCTCCTCGAGCTATTGTGGAAGGACCAGAAACCGGCTGTTACTGCTTGAATATCCACAAGTTAAAGCAGTCCTGGATGCAGTGTGTTGTTAGCTGGCTGCCAGAGACCAACTAGAAGAAACATTTGACAGCAGTTATTGCTGCTAAAGTAGGCATAACCACGTTCTGTGTCATACCTTGTCATATGGGGGCATCAGATGCACAAAGTTCTTTTAATAAAGTATCAAAAATACGGTACTTGTTCTTTCTTCGCTACCTTCCAGTCTTATCTAGTATAAAGTTTTGGTTGAGGATCTCTGTTCTTATCTTATATGAAGCCAATTTAGACAGATGTTTATAAGCAAAGGCAAATACCCCCAAAAACTTCCTTCTCAGTTATTAGTTTAGATAGTGTGTTAATACATTGCCTGTCTTTGACAAACAGTGACGCTCTGTTCATAAGAGAAGTGACCTTTTTGACACGGTTTCATTCATTCATTCACCGAGACGTGCATGGCCTTTTGCCAGGTGATGTTAAACCACGCACGTCCCGTACAAGCCCAGCTGAGAGTTACTATTCCATGTCTGTGCCAGAATCCGGGCTTGTTTTAATTCTCTTTAAAGTATTTATCTATGGAAACTCACATGGCTCAATATAGTGCAGCTTGCACATGGTTCTATTTCAGCGACTGATCAATTCTATCATCCTTATATTTCAGCAGTCGATTCTTTAATGCTTATCGGTCTCATTTTATTAACCAGTTTTGCAATTTTAATCCTTAAACTAATTCAGTTGGATTGCATGTAGTTTTATTTTTTCCCTTAAATATTCTACACAGCTATAATGCTTTATTAATGTATTTAAAAAGGAAAGAATTGAAACGTCTGTTATGTGGGATCGTTGATACATTGTTGCACAAGAATGAAAAATGGCAGACAAATTTTCTGATGAAGCAGCTTTTTCCCCCCCATCACATGTGAATGAGGGCTGGAACAGAGCTTTTTGTTCTAGAACACTTTTGCTGCTCTATAGAATGATCAAAAAAGGCCATAGGCTTCCAGCAAACTTGATGCGCCGCTATAAGCAAAGCACTTGAATGAGAAAGCCTAGTTGTCTGATAGTGTCTGCTGACGGTTTCGTTTCATTTGGTCGAAAATACTAATCATCAAATTACTTGGGTGTCTGGAGCATGAAATAACATGCTGAACTAAAGAGGTAGTTGCAGGTGAATTGCAGTTTCATCTCCCTGACTTCACATTATGAAGGGCAACCCCTGTGAGCTTCGGCAACAACAATAGCCTCGATGGCCCTGTATAAAGCATATTTAAATGCGTGACCTAGTGAACTATGCATTATACAGGGTCAGCTTAACCCTTCTTGCAGAACAGAAATGCTAGTGATGGACCTTAATAATGCCTAGTGAATTCGGGGAGTTGAAAACACAACCTATAAAAGTGTACTTATTAACACAGGGCGATCTATAAATATTTTCTATAACTTTAGTCCTACACTTATTGTGCGTTTTATACTTAAAATTTTAAATGTAAAGCAAGCATACTGTACCTTTTAGTCTTAAGGGAATAGCACTATCCAGCGTACTAGTATAAGCTGTATCTGGGACATATGCAAAAGCGCAACCTGCTTATCCTATTTATTTTTTTTTGTTGTAATAAAAAAAAGAATTAGAAATGACCAGATCATACTAACCAGAAATCTGTGAAGGTTCCATTTATTAAGTTAAACATAATATCAAAGTATTTGCTTTGTGCCGTCATCTTTATTTACAAGGAAATGCCAACAGTCGAAAAAACATGGCTTCCCCCCCATTTTTGATACAATAATATTTATTATCCATATAATCATGCTATTTCTCTTGCTTATCTAGCGTGGACAGCTCTCAATAAAAAAAAAGCAGAAAAGGGATGCTATTTGTATGAACAAACACCAAGGTAGTAATTTGTCTAAATTATATAATATTATACAAATTTTTATTGGTGGTTTTCTACAGTATGGCATTCTTGGTACACCAGAGCTGTGAATGAGCCAATCATGGATCTCTCTGCCTCAAAAGCACAGTATGAGTTATTGTTATTGATGCACCAATATTTGAACATTTGGGGTCTATACTTCTTCCAGATAAGTTTATTTACTAAATGGAGAGGTGGCAGAAGAGTTGTGGTTTCAACGTCCTCAGTTTGCTATACATTATGAAAGACCAAAGCCGGCAGGCTCCCCCAGCTGGAGGGGTTGAGCTAGTCCTGCATAATTCCAAAATAAAAATCATACTGATTTACCTATACATTATACAGGACAGAAACCGAAGCTTATTGGAGGATGGACCTTCATAACGTACACTGAAGTCAAGAAAGTCTCCTCTCAAACTCTCCCTTTAGTGAATAGACCAAAACCATACACAACACTGGTTTAGTGCTGTTATCTTTATAACATATGACTGCGAGGAAGTCATTTTTAATGTAGGTTACACAACTTCCTCATTCACCACCAGTTTTGACATATATTACGTTTGAACTTTGAGGAGCACAGCCTGCAGAACAAATCTGAACATCTAATAACTATAGTTATTAGACATCTAAGCAAGCACTTAGCACACCTGTGTAGACTTCACACATCAAACATGTGGATATTTCTATTGATTTATCTAGAAAACACTTAAAAAAACCCTCTTAGTTTCTTATTCGGTTGTATTAACACTGGCGACGGATTGTCTTCTTTAGGTGATGAGACCACAAGCTATTCCACGTCCCAACTAAAATGTCATTAAACACATTTGGAAAGTTAAAAGATTGCTCGTAGTTTAGCTGCTATCACATTTGACTATGAATATGCTACAGATGCTGCTTTTCTGCTATAGTTGAAGAAGGCCAGACCACGTGATATGACCAATAACTCAATCTCGGTAATACCTCAATCTCGGTAAAAGTTAAAACGTTCTTAAGCTCTGGAAACACCGTGCTTTTAAAAATGATAACATATTAACTTGACGTATATACAAAAAATAAGATTGTCATTATCAAGTGTGGATTATATTTAAAGGACTGCGTCATTACGACTTCTAAACATATGGTACCTGAGAATCTGGTTGTGAAACTATAAAGTTTAAATTGCATAATTCACAAAACATTTAGAGTTGAAACTCTAGAACAGACGTGAAATGTTGCTTTGTCAACTACCAGGCGGTATACAAAGACATACAAAAATATCACTGAACCACAAATTATAATAACCCTTTGGGATTTGAAAGGGTTAAACAATGGCGTGCTAATCGAAAGCCCCTAAATACTTTTATACCAAAGCAAGTCTTTAATAGTTTTATTCCAGAACAACAGCTGGGTTACTTTTTCAGGGAACATTCAGTGTTTAAACACAAGGGTTGACATGTTCAGTCGTCATCTCGCCCATAATCTATAGTCTGTAATTCTCGGGCTATGCTCTGTGCCAGATCCATCGTACCAGCTGCTATCACTCGACATGACATAAGGTCCAGTGGGCCACCTGAAACATTAAATAAAAATAAATACAAAAGAGTCACGGTCATGTGTAATGACAGCAAATCTGCTTAACTTGAAGGCATGAAAAATAGAGAATATAAACAGATATTTTTGGTTCCATTCACACAAAAAGCTTGTTTTGCGCTTGGCAGTGTCCCCTTCATAGGGAACCTACAGAAATGGTTTGGATTTTGTTGACCTTCTGCAAAATGTTTACTGCTCCCCTATGTAAATGATGCATAGATACATTAGATTAGATGCAAATAAACGAATCCCAGTTGCCTCCATGCTAAAAAATGAAGCAGTATTCATGTTGCTTTAACTTTCTGCAAGGATCTAGAATCAGAGGAAGATGACCTGGCCACCCACCTGTGGTATCGATCACGACTCCCCCAGCTTCTCGTATTATAACGGTTGCTGCTGCCAGATCCCAGCAGTGAAGCCCATACTGGTAATAGGCATCGGCAGCGCCTGACGCTACGTGACACAAAGCCAGGGTGGCGCTTCCTATCACGCGAATCCTGTAGGTATGCACAATCAGGAACAACTTCACAGAACCAGGCCCACTCGTTGAGTGGAGCAAGGGGTCAGATAGATCACAAATGTATGTTCTTACCCGTGAGCCTGGAACCCAAGAAACTTTTCTATGTTACCCAAGAACAACTTTAATGTTGCAGGATCACGTTTTGGGCCAATTTCGGTTAAAATTAAGGCATTCCTGATACCTAGATTTACATTGAAATAATTAAATATTACACACATTACAGCTACATACATGTATCCAAATTAAGTGTGCCTATACACCGAATATTATAAAACCAGAACTCTTACAACTCACACGGAATTGGATGCACTTTCCATTATCAATATTTACATTTAAGGGACAGTCACGACTTTTTTCTCTCATTCAAGCATCATGGAAGCAAACAATGTTTGCTTCAACAGGGTCCATACCTGGCCACTTCCCAGGGTAGGCTACCTGGAGCTGTCCGTCCCTACTGAGGGAGTGGCTTTGCAAGGGGGCAGGGCTAGGCCCAGGAAGTATTAAAGGGATTGGGAGGAGATCTGGGCAGGGAGTGGGTGTGGCCAAACACAGCTCCCTTGTCCAGAGAAAGAAGAGAATGAAGCTGAGAACTGGGGAAGTGCCATGTCACCCGGAGACTCTGGGTCAAACCTGGAGACGTCCTGGGCATGCGCTTCTTCCAGTAAAATAAGCAGAATTTCACCCTGTATGCATTTGTTTCAAGCAGGTTATTCTTTCTTTTCCTGTCTTGGGAGAGTTTTGGTTATCGGCACTTAAACTAACAATCTGATGGAATCCAGAGTTTCACATGAACCGGTGTTATCACATCACCAGTCATTATACCCATCCCTTAAAATGATATATTTATATGATATAACTATATTACACGGGTTGTGGATGTTGCCAAAAGACATTACGAAGAAGAGAACTAAGGAAGGTCTCACCTGTTTCTTTTGTCACTTGCAGCCTCTCTTTATTACAAAATGCTCCATGACCTTTTCTCCCAGTATACAACCTTTCCTCGGTACAGTGGTAGATCACGCCAAACTCAAGCTTAGGGGAAGGAACAAACAGCTTTTCTAGAAACCTCATGCACAGTTGTCAAACATATTACATGTCACACGGTCTGGAACAGACTCTTTCCTATGTTCTACTGCTGTGATCATATACAAGACTCAGATGGTGTTTTCCTACCAGTATGTTATGGTCAATATCCCTGCTTGCATACAACAGGGTAGACATTCCTGGTAGAACAATCTAAATGGCAGGTGAATTAAGTAAATTAGAAGAATGATTGAGAGCGTGGCAGCTGCAGTTTAATGTCGATAAATGTAGAATAATGCACTTGGGACATAAAAAAATCCAAAGGCAGTATATGTAGCATTGGGGACACTGTTCAGTCAGTGACAACAAAAAGAGAGGGACTCTTCTGGGAAATTATTATTTCTGGTGACTTAAAGGTAAATAGACATAACAATAAAGGAAGCAGGGCTCTGGGTTGTATAGTGAGATTAGCAAAAAAGATGGAGGTGGTTCTAATAGAAACATTTAAATACATAAAACAGACAAAGGCATGGAACAAGACCAATACTGCATAATAGGACTGTCCCTGAATTATTACAGCCGATAGAAAAATCACAATATAATATGATTGTAAGCTCTTTTGAGAAGTGCACTCCATACCTTTTGTTTCTGTATGACAAAACTGTTATGCGCTACTTCTTATGTCCTGTTTATTGTATGAGGGTGCTATATAAATCAATATTATTATTATTATTATGTACTTGCGGGCAAATCCTTTCTACATTTAACGCAACACCTCTTACCCTTCCCCAATGAGATACCGATAGGAATCTCAAGTTACCAACTTACAGAACATGTTTATACCTCTTGATTGACAGCAAATCCAATGCTGACTGCCACTGTTGGAAACCTGCAAAATCAAATGACATATATTATAGGTTTAAACATGACGGCAGAATTTGATCATGTATCATTTAGTATAGTAAAGATTTAAAAGGTGCACCTGGCCCTTTTTTGTCAGATAGGTGCTGGCGCAGTCTAGTAACTAAGACTGCAGCCTAAACTGAACACTATGAATAGTTTCTCGCAAAATTACAGTCAAGAAAGCAACTGAGCATTTAGGCAGCGGTTCATAGACACAGATAAAAGTGCATTTGGGAACAGCACAAAAACACAAAGTGCCACGGATTTGTTACAGTTATATGTGTTTATTTTGTCATTAATTTATCCGTTTGAAGGCAAAGTAATTTTTCTGTGGGATCTCTTTATTAAACCGAGTAATGTAAGGGGCTGACAAGGAGCTCCAGTGCAAAAGTAGGTCCTTTGCAGCTTACACTTACTGCAAATGACTTCTGAAATTATCACCGGTCATGAGCATGTGATTGTAAGGGATATGTACAGAAATAAAAAACCTTACTCATACCACGTTAAATAAATAAAGACACTGACAACTTGAGCTGGAGAAAACAGGCCGTGGTCTTTTATTTAGCTAACAATGTAACATCAACCGAATACTTAATATCAACATAAACCATATAACCATAAGGCACTCTTGGCCCAAGCCCCAGAGTGCCACCATACTAAACTACTCAAAGACCATCCGCCCTAAAGCCAGGACAGTCAAAATACCACAGGTTCACCCACTTTTTCCTACATAATTATTTTTATTTTTTAAAAGGGGGCAACCTTAACCCCAATAAAAGCCACGACAGAGATTTGGCTCTCCCGCTATGCTGCCGCTCACCAGACGCTACAAAGAGGTCAGTGCAGTCAGCTAGCGGTTCGCCGCAGGTGTGACACGAACGCACCTCAGCAGCTCTATTTATAGGGCAAAATCCCGCCCTTAGCGCAGCACGAGACACCTTTACCTCAAGTTAACAAAAGTGCGGTTAAACTGCCGTGAGTGATGACGTAGTCACGTAGCTACGTACGTCTGAGGCGTGTTGATGGGCCGGTGGATGGAGAAGGGGCAGCGTGGCTAGCGCGGGAATCTCGCAGTCTTGAGAGCCGACCGCCAACTGCTGACCGCCGACGGCTGATGACTGACCGCTGATCGCAAGCCGCCAGCCGCCAAATGCCGGATGTCAATCGCTAGCTACCGGCCGTCGACCGTTATCCGCCAGCCGCCAAGCGCCGGCCGTCAACTGCCAGCTACTGGCCGCCGACCGCTTCCCGCTAACCGCCAACTGCCAACTGCTAGACGCCAGTTACCAGTTACTGCTGACCGCTGCGCTCCCCCTTGATGGGGGGTGAGGTGGAGTTAAAGTGCTGAGCTTTGGACGTGGAGCGGAGGGGGCTGTCTGACTCTGGACGGCGAGCCTTTGATTTCTAAGAATCTCTTGACGGCGATGCTTCATCTGTCTTATTGAGGCTGGATGCGGATTCTAAGCATGGCAGAGTGCCAATAAAAGCTGAAAGCGGTAATCGTGAGTTCCCTGGCTATTGGCTATTACATTCTTGACATTTTTAAATGAAATTACCAAAATTTGAACTAAATCAACAAGAAATACATGAAACAGATGAACTCTATATATATATATACAAAATTATTCCTTTTTTTTTTTTTTTTTTTTTTTTTTTTTTGCTACTGAAGAGTGTACTCTTCATCTCTTGGAATCTTCTCGCACAGATAAAAGTGGGCAATGATAATGCCTCCAAAAGGTGACAAATCTAGTAGGGCTGATAAAGAGGAAAAATCCAAAATGTCGGTGAAAACAAAGAAACTTCCTCCAATTAGTGCCTACTACTCCCCTAAAAGTCAAACGGATATCTCTGTTTTATCATCTAAATCATCTCCAGATCGACTAAGTGAGATTAGTATAACTAACCCGCCAGATTATATTACAAAGACCAATTTGATGATGGCTCTAGACTCTTTATATATTAAAATAAAAGCTGATCTGGACCATAATCTTAAAGAATATAAAGAGGAAATGACCAACATGAAGGTCACCTTAGCGGCTCAATCAAAAGAAATTACTATGCTACAATTGAAAGTTAAGCAGCTTCAATCCCAAAATGAAGTACTAAAAGCAGATTTAACAAGACAAGATCTTAAACTTGCAGACCTAGAAGACAGGTCGCGCAGACAAAATCTTAAAATTCGTGGGATATCTGAAGATGTGATTGACTTGGAACCGTATTTAATGGAATTACTTTCAACATATATAGACTGTCCAAAATACGGTCCGATACTAATTGAAAGAGCCCACAGACTGCCGTTACCTCCTAGTTGGACACAAACAAATACACCTAGAGACGTTATCATTTGTTTTGCTAATTCCAGAATTAAAGAAGATCTAGTTAAAGAAATGAGAAGGAACCCTACCAAAAATGCAAAATTCGCATCTTTAACTACATATCTTGATCTCTCACGTGCAACCAGAATGCACAGAAAAAAATATTCTGATATCACTACCTGCCTACGACAAAATAATATTATTTATTCTTGGGGTTTCCCCACAAAATTGCGAATTAACTATCAAGGGAAAATCTATATTTGCAATGATCCTATACAAGCAAAGGACAATTTATTGAAATGGAATCTTACCATATAGATTCAATCTATAGAGAATATTTTTTTTTTTTTTTTTATTTTTTTTTTTTTTTTTTTTTTTTTTTTTATTTTATATATTTGTATATTATTTAAATACTATTTGGCTATCTATCGGTTGAAAATGATGTGTTATGTTTTATAATTTTAGTCTAGCCACTAAGTTGGTAATGTATTGGTTGGATATGATACAAATGATAAACGGGTGATAATAATATAAAAGATATAATAGATTATTTAGAATATAGACTATCAAAAATTCTTCAACGTTATTTTTTTTTTTTTTTTTTTTTTTTTTTTTTTTTTTTTTTTTTTTTTTTGGGACTTACAGAGACTCACAGAGATATATAAGTGTTATTAATCTTTGGATAAGATATTTTCACAAGTTAGAATTAAGATATTAGGACACTAATATACACCCACGATACATTATATATATGGGTGAATAGTAATAGAGTTAGTAGAAGAATCACTTGAGAGAAGGAGACTTCTATTAGGGCGATTAATATAAATTTCCTTTTTGATACACACATTGACAAAACCTATGACCATATATTAACATATACTTATCATATATATAGACCTTTTTTTTTTTTTTTTTTTTTTTTTTTTTTTTTATATAGTATAAGAAACTACCTGGTATTATAACTAACAGACCATCTAACACTGATGATAATATTATGATGGTCCTACTTCATTGATTCGATACGGCCTGAATTCATGTGTTATGTGGCTATAGTAACTATCTCAGTTATTACTGCAATATATTGATTATTGGATATGAGATAAGATGGTTGATAATAATATAAGATAAAATAGATTAATAGATATAGACTCACAAATTTAGTAATTTTTTTAATTTTTTTTTTTTTTATTTTTATTTTTTTTTTTTTTTTTTTTTTTTTTTTTTTTTTTTTTTTTTTTTTTATTTTATTTATTCTTTTTTTTTTTTTTTTTTTTTTTTTTTTTTATTTTCATTAATATTAGATATAATTATGGATTTATAGAATTTCACAGAGGTATATAACCATTGATAACTTTTGGATAGGATATTTTCATAAAGTTAGAACTGAGACACTAAGATAGGAAAATTTAAAAGACACTAATATACACTTATGACATATTATATATATGGGTGGATAGTAACAGATTTATTAGCACAAATCACTTGAGAAGAAGGAGACTTCTATTATAGATTATTTAATTATAAATTCCTTTCGGTTACAATATTATAAAAATAAAATAAAATGAAATAGAAAATCTATGATTATGATATAATATAGGTATATTATGTTACATGTATGTTACATTTTTAGTTTAATGATTTATTTTTGTTATTTCTATTTTTTATTTTATTTTTTTTTTTAAATTTATGTTTTTTTTTTTTTTTTTTTTTTGCCTGTTTTGTGTAATCTCATAAATATGATATTCGAATAGATAGATATAGTTTATACTATTTCTTTGAATCAAGAATTCATTGTGCTCCTTACCTTTATCGGCCTTAAAACACGTCCTCATTCCTTGCTGGTTCAAGGAATTTCTTCACACTAATGGCGGAAATAATGTTTTTCCTGCATAGTGTGTTGGGTTTGATTGTTTTTTTTGTTTATGAATGTTGTTGTCAAGTGTTTTCTAGTTGGAGACTGAGGGATAGGGAGCAGTGCTGGTGGAGGACGGGAAAACAAATTTTCCATGTCCCTTAAATTGATGACAATCAATGCACAGGGTTTAAATTCTCCATATAAGAGATCATATCTGTATGACACATTAATTAAAGAAGGGATAGATATTGCATTTATTCAAGAGACACACTGGAATCAAATTATAGAAAAACCTGTTTGGAAATACCATAGATACCGACATGTCTATGTATCTTCTCTTTTAGATAAAAAGAAGCGGGGAGTAGCCATATTGATATCATCTAAAAATAAATTTGAGTATATACATCATGAAGCTGATAAGGAAGGAAGAAGGATTATACTAATCTGTAATATAAATGACGTTACTTATACTCTGGTTAGCCTATATGCCCCATCAGAGGGATCAACAAGGTTTCTTAATTTAGCTATGGAATCAATAGAAAAAATTTCTAAAGGCTCATTGATTATAGCAGGTGACTTGAATTGCATAATTGATATTGAAAAAGATACTAAGACCTCGAAGTATCGTAAATCAGATGTGTGTTTGAAAACTAGGGCCAAAGCATTTTCCGAGTCTCTGTCTAAACACGGCCTTTATGATGTCTGGAGGGTGCAACACCCTGAGGAAAGAGATTACTCTTTCTTCTCGAATGTGCACCAATCATATTCACGCATCGATTATTTTTTAATGCCTGGTCACTCTTTAGAAATCTCTACTACTTCCTTAATTGGAAACATTTCTTGGTCTGACCATGCCCCAGTATTTATTTCTATCAAGGATAATCCTCAATATAGAACAAGAACTCGCTGGAGACTCAATGAATCTCTTCTAAAAACAGAATCCGACAAGATAGATTTGATAAAACAAACAACATCTTTTTTGGAGCAGAATGATAACAATGAGACCTCAGACTTAAATTTATGGTGCACCCTAAAATGCGTTCTTAGGGGATACTTAATAAAAAAGGGTGCCTGGATTAAAAAACAGAGAGGTAAAGAACTCGCCGATCTATATATTGAATTGGCAAAACTTGAGAGACTAAATAAACAATATCCATCCAGAGATTTCTTGAAGCAGTTAGAGACTATTAAAGAATTGATAATTACTAAACTTAAAATTAAAACTGAAACAATAATGCAAAGATTGAAATCTAGTTGGTACTATGGAAATAATAGAGTAGGGAAAAATCTTACTAAAAGATTGAAGGCACAAATTGATGCATCTAGAATAAAAAAAATTATACATAACGGAATAACCTGTATATCACCAACACAGATAGGTAATGCTTTTAAACAATATTATGAAACCTTATATAACTTGCCCGAACCTAAGATTGCTACTACTGATATAGCTCAATTTTTAGAGACCCTGCATCTTCCAAAACTTTCTGCAGAAAAACTAATACAATTAAATCAACCACTAACAACTCAGGAGATTACCACCGTAATTCTTAATTTGAAAAAAGGGAAAGCTCCAGGCCCCGATGGTTTTTCAGCTATATTTTTTCAAATTTTGAATTCAGTAATTTCTCCCATCTTAACAAAATCTTTTAATTCTATTTCTACTGGAAGAAGCTTTCCAAAAGAGATGTTGGAGGCGAGCATATCACCAATTCCTAAACCAGGGAAGGATCCCTCATTGGTTGCTAACTACAGGCCAATATCTCTCATCAATTTAGATGTGAAGATATATTCTAAGATCTTGGCTTCTAGATTGGCTCAAATAATACAAGATCTGATACATCCAGATCAGGCAGGATTCATTCCTGGTAGGGCGGGAGAAGAAAATACGCGTAAAATCTTCAATATCATGGAACATATACATAGATATAAAATCTCCTCAGTGATAGTAGCCTTAGATGCCCAAAAGGCATTTGATAGGGTTAATTGGAAGTTCTTAGCTGAAACACTTCAAGCATTTGGTTTAACAGGTCTATTTTATGATTTAACTATGGCTTTATACACATCTCCGGTTGCAAAGATCAGAGGTCCTTTTCTAGACTCAGATACGTTTCATATCTATAACGGCACAAGGCAGGGTTGTCCATTAGCCCCCTTGTTATATGCTCTAACAATTGAGCCTTTAGCAGCCTATGTTAGAAACTCTTCTAATATCTACGGTATAAACATTGATAAACATGAATATAGCATTACACTATATGCAGATGATATTTTATTAACATTATCTGCTCCCTTATTATCTATCCCTGCTCTTTTAAAAGGAATAGAAAAATTTGGACACTACTCTAATTATAAACTTAATTTATCAAAGACTCAGATGATTCCACTTTATCTCTCCGAGTCTCAGATATCTACAGTACATGGGTATATTAAAAATAATGATCAGACACATCAAATTGATTATTTGGGGATTATAATTGGACCTATATTGGAAGATATTGCTGATATAAATCATAAGAAACTCTTTCTAGAAATAAAATCCTCTCTAGCAAACTGGATGAAACTTGAAGTCTCTTGGATGGGCCGTATTAATATTCTTAAAGCTTACATAATTCCCAAAATCTTATATCTTTTTAGATTAATACCTTTTTTTGTTTCGAAACATGTTATCTCAAAATGGGAAAATTTACTGTCTCAATTTGTTTGGGCAGCTAAAATAATAAGATTACCCTCGGAGCTCCTTAAAAGACCTATTGAATCTGGGGGTTTAGGCTACCCTGATATAAAGGAACTATACGAAGCCTCCCAAGTAGCCTTTATGATGGCCTGGGGCTCTATAAAAGAGAAAAGCTCCTTGGGTTGGTATAATATAGAGAAATATAATCTTAAAAAATATAACTTTAAAAATCTTGATCCTTTCTTGCTGTTCTGGCTACCTCAACCCCAATTTCAGAAGAAAAACTTTCCGAGCTTAATAATTGCAGATATATTATCCTCTTTCTATAAGATCAAAAAGAGGTTCGTAAAAGGGACTCTATTTACAAAAAATTGTCCCCTAGAAGTTTTATTATTTTACATACCTGATCTGGTATTGGACAATTGGAAAACTTCAGGAATAAAGCAGATAGGTGACCTTTACTTAGAGGAAAATCTGGCTCCTTTTTCTCTTCTGATTGATAGATATACTTTACCGTCAAGAGAAATCTTTAAATATATTAGATTAAAACATTTTCTAATATCCAATCCTCCATCTGAATGTAATCCTTGGTTGAAATCTATCACTTCGTGTACCTCTAAGGGAACTCTGTCTAAGATTTTGAAATCTTTTAAAGATAATAAGACTCTTGATAAGTCTAAGGCACATAAATACTGGGAGAAAGAATTGGAAATCACTATTCCCTTGGATTCTTGGTATAAATCATGGCAATTCACTAAAAAAGCAACTCACTGTATAAATCTTCAAGAACTCTTTTTTAAGATTATATATAGATGGTATATGGTCCCTACACGTATAGCTAAATTTCATCCAAGGAATGGAGATAGATGTTGGCGATGCTATGTTGAACAAGGTTCGTACAAACATATTTGGTGGGATTGTCAAAAGCTAACTCAACTTAAGATAAAAATATCTGAGCTTTATCTGAAATTGTTTGGATCATATTTGGAACTTTCCCCTCAAAGGTTTTTGTTTCATTTAGAGTTTATAGATATTAATACTAACGAGCAGATTTTATGGGTTAATATACTCTTGGCGTTTAAAATCTGTATTGCTAGATATTGGAAGAAACAGGACTTACCAAATTGGCAAGAAATTAAAACGCAAATAAATTTGCAAAGTAATGTAGAAAAATACTCTTTTCTAAAAGAAGCTATTTCAAGGGAGAGGTATGAGTGCATTTGGCAGAATTGGTTTCAAATAACAGATTAAAAACTCCCTGTGCATCAATATAATATAACCACAGCACTGCTCCAACAGCCTTTGTTTTAGATCCTTCGTGGCCCCGATAATCTATGACCTCTTTCTCCTCCTAAGAAACACTGAATGTTTGAATATTCAAAATTATTATTCTTTAATTCTATGAGTTTTAAGGAAATACAACAATATTCATTTATGAATGTTTATGTAGATGTTTCTATGTTGTTAATGTATCTTAATGTCTTGTCTCTTTTTTATATTCATGGAAAAAAAAAATCTTAATAAAGAATGAGATAATTGAAAAAAAAAAAAAGTGCGGTTAAACTAAGTGGCTCGAGCTACCCTCGAGCGCAAAAAGCGCAGCAAACTAAGCAGCGCGAGCGCATCCAGCAGTTTCTACACTTTTTTTTTTTTTAATGTAACCTCAAACACTAACCTGTTATATAATCTGACCTATACATGACCCCTCAATCCCCACGCCGCCCTGACTGCTAATTAGAGTCAATAGTCAGACCACACATGGAATACTGTGTACAGTACTGGGCACCAGTGTACAAGAAAGATATAGTGGAGCTGGAGAGGGTTCAAAGACGGGCAACCAGAGTAATAAGGGGAATGGAAGGACTGCAGTACCCAGAAAGATTATCAGAATTAGGGTTATTTAGTTTGGAAAAAAGACGGCTTAGGGGGGACTTAATAACTATGTATAAATATATAAGGGGGCAGTACAGAGATCACTCCCAGGACCTATTTATACCCAGGACTGTATCTATAACAAGGGGACATCCTCTACGGCTGGAGGAAAGAAGGTTTCTACACCAGCACAGACGGGGGTTCTTTACAGTAAGAGCGGTGAGACTATGGAACTCTCTGCCAGAGGAAGTGGTAATGGTAAACTCAATAAAAGAGTTTAAAAGGAGCCTGGACGTGTTTCTTGAAAGCAATAATATTACAAGTTATGGATAGTAGATTAATAGGGACAGAACGTTGATCCAGGGATTTATTCTGATTGCCATATTTGGAGTCGGGAAGGAATTTTCCCCCTGGTGTGGGGCAATTGGCATCTGCTTCATAAGGGTTTTTTGCCTTCCTCTGGATCAACACGGTAGGGACACAATATGTATATAGGTTGAACTTGATGGACTTTAGTCTTTTTTCAACCTTATGAACTATGTTACTATGTTACTAGAGTCAGGGCTTCTCAAGTTGTTTGTTATCCAGTCATCGGTATATTATTTGGAAATTTGGCACATAAGTCGCATGTAAGTAACAATTCCATGCATGTTTTTCCAACAGGGAACTGTTGTGATGCAAAACACCGTAGTGTGTTACACCACCAACTACTTCTCATGTAGTAATTAGAGAGTTTAGCAGCTTTAGCAGTATTTAAGATCCAGCCTGGTTAAATTGCCCCCACTCGATGCTAGCTGCAATGGAGGTGTGTGCTCCATAGATTTTACAGCCCCCTGGGACAGTCAGGGGCAGCCAGAGGATGCAACTACCTGGGGCAGCTGAGCAATGATAGAAAATTGGGACTGTCCCACTGTCAATATTTGATGGCAAATATTCTTAGTTCACGAAGACAGAAGCATTAAATACAGTATACCTGTGTACGAAGTTGCAGGTTCCATCGATGGGATCAATGATCCACGTTGGGTCATCCGTTAGCATACACTTAGAACCTGCAGAGGTAGATTCTTCTCCGATAAATCTGTAAAATAGGGAAATAAAATGAATTAACTGTACTTAATTGAAATGTTATGTATTATTACTATAATCATCAATTTCAGATCCAATACAGGAAAAGATTAAATTACACTGAATCCGAAAATGCTCCTATTAAAATGAACGGGAGCCCTTTCTGCCAAATACAAATGCTGGGGTTGTCATTAGACCTTGGAGCTTTTGCGTGAACCCACTGGCAGGCAGGAAACGTGTTTGACCGAAAGGAGTGGAAGGGGTGGGCATTCTGCTGACTCTGCATTGGTAGAAGGGGACATTTTAATCTTAAAAGGGGCTACAGATATCATGGCCAACGTGTATACGAAAAAGGATAGGGTGCAGCAGATCATGATTTTGCAGCAGATCAAGGATTTTTTTCACTGTAAAGGTAATTTGATGTGGTTATGTATACAAGATGTGGCAGGCACAAAAATGCAGGGAGGGGGGTACGACTCCAAGTATTGCAGAATAGGTTTGTTATTTTACAGTAATTCGGTGTAAGGGATGTTAATGCGCCAAACTACACAAGCTTTATTTTATACGAGGCTTTCCCGTTCCGTTAACACCGCATCCAGAGCCAACTCACTGAGATCCAAAATACGTTTCTGCCATGTTCTGTGATTTAGACAGGAAAGCACAAAAAATAAGAAGAGCTTAGTGAAGAATTAAAACCAGCGTGTGCCCTGTTGTGCTGGATGGCCAGTATGGGCTGAAGAAGATGGAGACTAGGCAAGAAAACACTTCCTTTATTACAGACCTACTTGTGTTAAATATAATACCAAAAGGAACCAGCACTTGTTCTAGTTTAATACGCATTTTCATACCAAATTACCAGGAAAAATGAACAAATGCTCTTTCACATGACCTACATTTATTTTAAATTGTAGAGGTAACAAGGTCTTCCGCGTTCTATAGATTTGCTTCACATTGTTCTGTAACAAGCAATAGACTGACTCACATCTTCAGCAGCTAGATTGCCAAACATATAGCCGTCACTGGCCCAGATGAACATTAACCTAGAATCCAGCCCGTTCAGTACTTCTATTTTTAGTAAATTAAATCACACTTAGCTCCAGGCAGCGAGTTTAGAGATGATTTCCAGCATTCAGTGTACCTGTGGGAAGGATATTTCTCCCTCAAGGCTGAAATGATCAGCTCCTCCACATAGTGGTCCGTTTCGGTTACGAGATCCACCACTGAGGTTTTGGTGGACACCCTTTTTTCTTCCATCAGTGCCTTCCGGACCACCTATAAAAAGGAAAGGTCAACATTATTTTTTCCACTATATTCCAGTAAACCTCAAGCAAAGGGGCAGGAAGGCAGTTTAAGCAGTCTGCAAAACAGTACAATAAGGCATGTCACACTTGGTCTAGCGATCTTCCATAGGAGTGCAAGCTTGTGAGCAGGGACCTCTCCACCTAAGGTTTGTCCTAATCTGTCCATTCTAGTTTTGTCTAATTTTCCTTGAATACATGTATTGTACACTGCGTGAATTGTTGGCTCTATATAAATATTATTAATAATAATAAATAATAAAGGTGCATAATTTCATGATTGTTTATTCATAGAGCAGCCATAAGATCTCCAGTGATGGCACAAGCAAAAAATAACCATAATTAGAGACACCGGCAAAGGAGATTCCTACTCATAAAAGCTTACAGAATACGTACAAGACAAGCAAGCAATGCGTTCTATGTAACCGTTCAGGGAAGCATCACCATTATTTGCAGGTGGGGACACTTTAGTCAGAGGTTCTTGCCTACTTCTGCCTACGGCTTGCCCCTTTGACATGGCTAATATTCTGATATTCTGTCGACGCCAATGGAAAGTGTTTAATGGTTATTAAAAATACATTACGCAGGAACCTCACTTAACATCACAGCAACGAGACAATGACCCCCATTCAGCGTTCTTCAGGTTTTCCCGTCCTGAACATGCGAATTCCATGGTATGGCGAGAGAGGAATTTCACACAAATGTGTCCGTTTCCTGGAGCTCAGATTTACATTGATTTGGGCTTTTTTGCAGTTTTTACTTTTACATCTATCTGATAATAACCGATCCCCATCTAGACCTGTAATATGCACCGTCAAGGGTAATGGTGGCCTTAGCCATAAGGTATCAAATGACTTGATCATTTCAATGACTATAACTTAAATGTGCTCACACACTTAGTAGCCCTTTCATAAGCCAAGTCAGTAGATGACTCATGAAAGAAAAAAAAATACTTTGTATGACCAGCAAAATTCGCTAACAACAAAAAGCAAGGTTAACGTTACTTATCAATTCACAAATGGGTAGAAAAACACAAAACAGACAAAAATAGTGCTAGGGCTTATAACGGAAATGTCGAGCACAATAGAGAACAAAGTGAGTTTCTGTTTAGAATTTTCCTAATTCTAGTCAAATTCCATTGAAAAATTAAAACATAGTTGGTCACTTGTTGGCTGCACGATCAAGTCTGACAGAATCGGGGGAACAGATCTTTGATTCATTTAGATGGCAGTTACTCAAAGAATAAATCCAATAGTCAATTATGAAGGCATTTGCCCAATTAAAGGGCAAAGACATGGCTATTCTTTTTAGCATCATGTGGATCAGTAAGACAACCTATGTGTCCTGGCAGAATATTTCACACCACAACGCTCTGCTGAACATGAAAAGGTTGGGGGCGTCAATATCTAGAAAAAGAAAAAAAAAAAGCACCGGTCATGTGAAATATTGCCTGCTTCTTTAATAATAGGCAATAATTGCTTGTGATTTCGTTTTCCGTCAGATGTACGCACCGGTCCGTGTCTGAACAATGATAAACTGTAAATCCAGGATACTCAAAATAGGTTTGCGTGTGTGCGTTCCCGACGTCTACGGCCAACACTCTGCTATAAATAACACATGGAGCTTCTGCAGATACGAGGCAGCTGGACCGTAGAATAAGTAGCTGAGATAACCTCCATCATATTTAAAGCCACGTCAGATGGTTATTAACTAACACATGAGGAAGGTAACAGTGATGACCAGCCATATATATTCAATAGATTTATACATAAAAGTAGAAGCATTGATGAGAAGACAGACGTTCCCAAGTGATGCACAAACACAGAGGGACAATCCCGTTCTCAACAAGGAAATCTAGAGTGTAGTTCATACATGGACCTGCAGCTCGCCAGAAGCCATCTGAGCAAAATGAGAGCTGCAGCCCTGCCGCTGGCTTCCCAGATGTTTCTGATCTCTTGGGGATTCATCACCATGCTAAAATGGACCATGTATCATTAACAAAACACAACCATATCATCATGAGCGTGTGTCACCAGGACAGGAACAAAGAAGACCGGAAAACATCCGGTAACTGATCAATAATAAAATAGGCAATTACCTCCTTATACATTATATCCCATAATGCATTAAATTAAAACACTTCAAACGTCCCATACCACACAAGCGCACTAAAACACATGCAGGAAATGCACGTTATCCTCCCATGTATATATCAGCAAGATTATATACACAAAAGCAAAACACTGTCATATATATATATATATATATATATATATTATACCGTATATATAATATAATATATAAATAATAGTGATAATATCCGTCTCTGCAGAACCGTCATGCTTTGGCTATTTGTATTCAGTGTATCTGGAAAGTAAACCCTGAAGCTGTAACCATACAGGGGCCTAAAGTAACAGCGTGACCTTCCTTTCCTAAAGGACGCAGCTCAAGTGATTGTACGCAGTGATTAGATGTTATTTTTATAGAGTGTTCTAGCTTTCCCACAAGGCATATAATACCATACGTTATTAGCACTATTACGCTATAATAACGTGTAACCAAAGCAGCTGAATTAACGCAAAACCGATTGCATTCACAGGATTTATGTTTAGTGGGAATGCGTGAATACACACACACACACAATATATACACACTACACACACAATATACACACATGTATTGGAATTTGCAAATTAGTTTTCTAAATAAACCTTGCAACTATTTTAGGCAGACACGCCATATATACATGTACATTATATATATATATATACACACACACACACACATATATCCCCAAGATACATATCGAACCATTATTTCAAGGCTCTCTGGTGTCTGATGGCATAACTCACCCATAAAACAATATACAGATATAGATTTCACTTAACTTCAAGATCAATAATAAACAAACCTAAAAAAAACACCAAACATGATTCTGATACCAACATGCGAACAAAACAAACGGAAAAGTCTGTCTTTCCAAACAAAAAGAACGTTATTGCAACAATTCCCCTTCTGCACAGTAAACCACAAAATATTTTGCAAAGCACATCAGCCATCAAAGGCTGCTGCAGAAAGGGGGGGGGCGGCGCTGACACCTGGCGTGCAACAGTTTGGTAGATCAGGGAGACCAAGTTGCCCGTTTTACTGGTGCCCGCTATGAAGAATTATTAGCATCCTTGGTTGAGCGGGACACCCCCTTGTACACCGTAAACACAAAAATGTTCAAGAAACATTTCCAGTTTCCATGGCAACAACCTATAGGGGCCAGCTTTTGTGGCATGTGTCAATTATGGATTCCCTTAAAAATAAGAAAAGACCCCCCCCTTCCACCAGCCCCTATATGACAGGCTTATAGACACAGGGGGCTTATGCAGTAATATTTGTACAGCGGTCCTATATGACACATTAGAACACATCGGGTAACGCACTGGGGTGTATTCATTAAAAGGCATGTTGTGGTTTCAACTCCCTCACTTCACTATTCATTAAGAGGGACCAACACTGCCGGGTTCTTTTTCCAGCAGTGGTGGCTGAGCTGGCCCCGTGTAATGTATGAATTAATACAGCCTTTGAAGAAATCTCACTGATTCACCTATAGGTTATATAAGGCCGGCCAAGCTCACAGGAGTCAGTCCTTCATAGTGTAGAGTTAAGTCAAGGAGCCGAAACCCACAGCTCTCTGTTTAGTGAATAAACCCCACTAGAATTCTGGAGAGCAATACAGTAGCCCACCCAGTCCTCCTGTACTGGCCTAGGGGGTCACCCAACTAGACAGTATTCTCTGTATATAGGCCATAAGCGATATTATATAATGTGCTGTGGATGTATAGAGCCCCGATTCCCCTGAGCTGCATTATTAATATGTAGCCAGTAGGCCGTTCTGTCTGTACGGGCAGTGTGGCTCTCGCTGTATACGCTATAGAGGTAGTTATGGCCCCACTGGCTGGCTCCGCTCTCTGCAGCAGAGGTATGGCTGATGAATGCACTGCGCAGGGCTCACCTGGCCGGCTCTGAGGGCTAGCTGCACAGCAGTGTCCATGCATTCCCTCCACGGGTCAGGGGCTTCTCCTGCTCCGTGCTCTCGGGCTCCCGTATGCGCCCCTGTTCCCGCACACTTATGACCCTGCTGCCCCAGATGCCCCGCCGATCCTCCTCCACAGCGAGGCTCGTTACACCGCTGCCCTTCTGCTTCTCCGCAATGAGCTTTGGCAGCCCCGTTCCGGCCATCTGAGAGGCTGCGCTGATCCGCAGCCAGTCCGTGCTGCTGCCTCCCAGCTCCTTCACACGGCTTCATCGCCTCCACCTCGCCAGCCAGATGCCCCTACCGACTGCGGGCTGCCCCTACCGACTGCGGGCTGCCCTGGACACTGGTCGCTAACTGGCATGCAATGCTTTGGCAGAGAAGGCGGTGATTGTCCCCAACTCCTAAGTGTTTGCGCTTCTCCTCTCCAGCACCATCTGTCTTCCTCTCGGCGCTTTTGTTATTACTCAGCCTCTCCTCCCTCCGCGAGTCCCGGTGCCTGCCCCGCCTCCCCATTCAGCCCCGCCTCCCCATACAACCCTATAGCTGCTCTTAGTATCCGCCCATCGGGGGTCACGGGCTGGCCAGCTGGGGGCCGGACCGGCATACATTGTAGCTCTGACGCTGGTTCAGCTGGACACAGAGACGGTGACCGCCGTTTAATGTTACAGGGCGTAGCGAACTCGGGAGGAATCCCATTATATCCTCTCAGTGATCTGCACTCATTTGGGGACATACTAAAACGAATGACAAAATGGAATGCCCATAGACTTTAATGGGGAGGAATGCCCATAGACTATAATGGAAGGGAAAAGAATAATTGATTTTTAAATAAAAGCTTAAGAAATAGCATTTAGATCCTTGACATACATACTCCCCTAGTACACACATGTGATCTAAAACTCAGATTAAGTGGGATTATAGCTGTTTACTATGGAATGACAGGTGAATGACAGTTTTGAGTGAATGCCCATAGGATATAATGGGAGAAAAATCAAACCTGTTTTTCAGACAAAACCCTCTGACATATCATATAGATCTTTGGTACATATACTCCCCTAGTACAGTTATAGGTTCTAAACCTCATATTAAGTGGAATTATAGCTGTTTTCTATGGAATGACAGGTGAATGACAGGTGCATGACAGTATAGATGGAATGCCCATAGGATATAATGGTAGAAGTAGAAAAATCAAACCTGTTTTTCAGAGAAAACCCTCTGACATATCATATAGATCTTTGGCACATATACTCCTCTAGTACAAGTATAGGTTCCAAACCTCATATTATGTGGGATTATAGCTGTTTTCTATGGAATGACAGGTGAATGACAGTTTTGATGGAATGCCCATAGGATATAATGGGAGAAAAATTAAACTTGTTTTTTAGAGAAAACCCTCTGACATATCATATAGATCTTTGGTACACATACTCCTCTAATACAGTTATAGGTTCTAAACCTCATATTAAGTGGAATTATAGCTGTTTTCTATGGAATGACAGGTGAATGACAGTATTGATGGAATGCCCATAGGATATAATGGGAAAAAATCAAACCTGTTTTTCAGACAAAACCCTCTGAAATATCATATAGATCTTTGGCACACATACTCCCCTAGTACAGACACAGGATCTAAAACTCATATTATATGGGATTATAGCTGTTTTCTATGGAATGACAGGTGAATGACAGTATTGATGGAATGCCCATAGGATATAATGGGAAAAAAATCAAACCTGTTTTTCAGAGAAAACCCTCTGAAATATCATATAGATCTTTGGTACATATACTCCCCTAGTACAGACACAGGATCTAAAACTCATATTATGTGGGATTATAGCTGTTTTCTATGAAATGACAGGCGAATGACGGTATTGATGGAATGCCCATAGGATATAATGGGAGAAAAATTAAACTTGTTTTTTAGAGAAATCCCTCTGACATATCATATAGATCTTTGTCATGTATACTCCTCTAGTACAGGTATAGGTTCTAAACCTCATATTAAGTGGAATTATAGCTGTTTTCTATGGAATGACAGGCGAATGACAGTTTTGAGGGAATGCCCATAGGATATAATGGGAGAAAAATTAGACTTGTTTTTCCAGACAAAACCCTCTGAAATATCTTATAGATCTTTGGCACATATACTCCCCTAGTACAGACACGGGATCTAAAACTCATATTATATGGGATTATAGCTGTTTTCTATGGAATGACAGGTGAATGACAGTATTGATGGAATGCCCATAGGATATAATGGGAAAAAAATCAAACCTGTTTTTCAGACAAAACCCTCTGAAATATCATATAGATCTTTGGCACACATACTCCCCTAGTACAGGTATAGGTTCTAAACCTCATATGAAGTGGAATTATAGCTGTGTTCTATGGAATGACAGGTGAATGACAGTATAGATGGAATGCCCATTGAATATAATGGGGAAAAAATCAAACCTGTTTTTCAGACAAAACCCTCTGAAATATCATATAGATCTTTGGCACATATACTCCCCTAGTACAGAGACAGGATCTAAAACTCATATTATGTGGGATTATAGCTGTTTTCTATGGAATGACAGGGGAATGACAGTATTGAGGGAATGCCCATAGGATATAATGGGGGGAAAATAAACTTGTTTTTTAGAGAAAACCCTCTGACATATCATATAGATCTTTGTCATGGATACTCCCCTAGTACAGTTATAGGTTCTAAACCTCATATTAAGTGGAATTATAGCTGTGTTCTATGGAATGACAGGTGAATGACAGTATTGATGGAATGCCCATAGGATATAATGGGAGAAAAATAAAACTTGTTTTTTAGCGAAAACCCTCTGACATATCATATAGATCTTTGGCACACATACTCCCCTAGTACAGGTATAGGTTCTAAACCTCATATGAAGTGGAATTATAGCTGTGTTTTATGGAATGACAGGTGAATGACAGTATTGATGGAATGCCCATAGGATATAATGGGAAAAAAATCAAACCTGTTTTTCAGACAAAACCCTCTGAAATATCATATAGATCTTTGGCACACATACTCCTCTAGTACAGGTATAGGTTCTAAACCTCATATTATGTGGAATTATAGCTGTTTTCTATGGAATGACAGGTGAATGACAGTATTGATGGAATGCCCATAGGATATAATGGGAGAAAAATTAAACTTGCTTTTTTAGAGAAAACCCTCTGACATATCATATAGATCTTTGGCACATATACTCCCCAAGTACACACACGGAATCTAAACCTCATAGTAAGTGGAATTATAGCTATGTTCTATGGAATGACAGGTGAATGACAGTATAAATGGAATGCCCATAGGATATAATGGGGAAAAATCAAACCTGTTTTTCAGACAAAACCCTCTGAAATATCATATAGATCTTTGGCACATATAATCCCCTAGTACAGACACAGGATCTAAAACTCATATTATGTGGGATTATAGCTGTTTTCTATGGAATGACAGGTGAATGACAGTATTGAGTGAATGCCCATAGGATATAATGGTAGAAAAATCAAACCTGTTTTTCAGACAAAACCCTCTGACATATCATATAGATCTTTGGCACACATACTCCCCTAGTACAGACACAGGATCTAAAACTCATATTAAGTAGAATTATAGCTATTTTCTATGGAATGACAGGTGAATGACAGTTTTGAGGGAATGCCCATAGGATATATTGGGAGAAAAATTAAACTTGCTTTTTAGAGAAAACCCTCTGACATATCATATAGATCTTTGTCATGTATACTCCCCTAGTACAGTTATAGGTTCTAAAACCCATATTATGTGGGATTATAGCGGTTATCTATGGAATGACAGGTGAATGACAGTATTGATGGAATGCCCATAGGATATAATGGTAGAAAAATCAAACCTGTTTTTCAGACAAAACCCTCTGACATATCATATAGATCTTTGGCACATATACTCCCCTAGTACAGACACAGGATCTAAAACTCATATTATGTGGGATTATAGCTGTTTTCTATGGAATGACAGGTGAATGACAGTATTGATGGAATGCCCATAGGATATAATGGGAGAAAAATTAAACTTGTTTTTTAGAGAAAACCCTCTGACATATCATATAGATCGTTGTCATGTGTACTCCCCTAGTATAGTTATAGGTTTTATACCTCATAGTAAGTGGAATTATAGCTGTGTTCTATAGAATGACAGGTGAATGACAGTATAGATGGAATGCCCATAGGATATAATGGGAAAAAAATCCAACCTGTTTTTCAGACAAAACCCTCTGAAATATCATATAGATCTTTGTCATATATGCTCCCCTAGTACAGCTACAGGTTCTAAAACTCATATTAAGTGGAATTATAGTTGCGTTCTATCAAAATAAATAAAGGCTCCAGGCACTCAAGGGTTCCAGCTCAGATTTATTAAAGGAAGACAGCAACAATGTTTCAACCTCACAATGAGGTCTTTATCAAGTTGATAAAACTGTTATTTTGTAGAATTGAGTACTCACACAAGTATGCCATCCACTTTTCTCTGATAAAATATAAGTTCGCCAGTTGGTAACAAGCAGCTGCAATAGACAATAATATGTCAGAATTTTCTTTTGCTCTTTCTTTTTCCTTCATGGAATCTATGACTATCACCTCCCTGGTATTAAAAAGGACTACACCAAGGCACCAAGTGCTGTCCGGAGCCCCAGGAATCCGTGTTAAAAG
>VKOC01000006.1:28061597-28083998 GCA_009364415.1 Spea multiplicata
TTAAAAATGGCTGATACTAAATTTTAACCCCATGATCCCTATGATCATGGGGTTAAATTTAGCCAATGGTAGAGGAAGGCAATTTTTGAAATCCTGATGAACTGCAAATATTATTAAAATCAGCCATTTAGCCTGTGCGGTACGTGAGTAACCATCTCGTCGCTGGAGCGCCTTGCATTTTTACTGCAAAACTTATTTTTGCTGTAAAAGTGATTATTTTCTCCCTTTACCATCATTTCTTTTGGGATTGTAAGGGGAAAGAATGCTCTGTGCTTCTGTGAGTGAATGTATGGAATGTATGGAAAGTATGGTGTGTGCTTCTGCGAGTGAATGGAGATATGAAAGGCGTGTGAATGGTCAGTAATTAGGGTTGAAGCCTTAATGTGGCATTACTGCTCGCGCAAGAAGTTAAATTATGGCACAAAAAGTACACATTTGCAGAAACTACACCCCTTGGCGCATCAAATGAGGGGCTGCATGTGTTTCTAGGACAAACCTGGAGTGCGCAAGACACAAATGAACATGTCGCTATGGTTAGAAAAAACATATTTTCTAGCCAAAGCGACACATTCCATCATTATTTGTGCACTCAACTTTTGTCCTGAAGCTCCAAGGGGTGTAGTTTCTTGAAATGTGTACTTTATGTACCCTAATTTAACTTCCCAGATGTCTAGACCACTTTAACTTCTAATATGGCAGATTTGAGAATCTTGTTAAAAAATGGTCTTAAAACATTTAGAGGTGATGGCTGCATTTAGACAGCTCTAGATAGCTGGGAAGTTAAATTATGGTACATAAAGTATACATTGTCAGAAACTACACCCCTTGGCGCATCAATTGAGGGGCTGCATGTGTTTCTAGGACAAACCTGGGGTGCGCAAGACATAAATGAACTTGTCGCTTTTAATTTAATTTTTTTTATTTTTAGAAGTGTGAAATTCAATTATTTGTTGTGCACGTCAGATTTGTGATACAAATGCAAATAAGACCTCATTTGCTGCAGCTGGGGTGTAGTTTCTAAAAATATATAGTTTTGTTTTAAACATATTTTAACATCCCGGGCAGCTAGAGCTGTTTAATTGATGGCATCCATGCATTAAATTTAAAGATGTCTTTTGTGATAGTCTAGAAAATGGAACTTTAGCAATAAAATATTAGAAAAACACAGTCTACTGTTCTCAATTTCTGTTTATTTTAGACCGGTTACCTACTACAAATATTTAGCAACACAGGTTTTGATATTAGAGTTTAGAAAAATAAAATTACAAATTAGTTTTCATTGAGTCGGAAGTGGAAAAATACACTTTTTCCCATTTTGGCTTTATTTTGCAAGCCTAATCAGACATACACATACGCAAATGGTATATTTGGAATCTGCTGGGTGTGCTGAAAAAAAAAAAAATGGTTTGTATAGTTTATTCCCAAGAAATGTACCTCTAAACACGTTTAAACGTGAGATGCACCAAAATGCAGAAAATCAGTATAGCATCCAGGTGGGAAATGGCTTAGCAGCCAAGAGGTTAAAATCTGCATTTTGTGTTATTTTGTTATCTTTATCCAATATTAAAATTAGTTTGATCATGAGAAACATCAAGTGTGACAACTATGCAAAACCAGAAGAAATCAGGAAGGGGCAAATACTTTTGTTACAGCTCTGTAAATGTATATCGGAAACCATACAGCATACAGGCACCAACATTTAATGCTGCAAGAACTGGAAACAGTTATAAAAAATCTATTGTATATGTTCATAGACAAACAAATAAAACAGATCTGCTTATATGCCTTTGCTTAAAATACTGGAGCACTATGTTTTGTCTACATGGAATATAGCCATAAGCTGATATCATAACGGAAACAAAACTTACTGTGTATTTCCCTTGCTTCTTTTCCATATTTATGTTAACATGAAAAATTATTGTGTTTTGTTGGATAACTGGTAGAATATGTATGTACGTTCTGCAATATAGCAAGCAAACGTGTTAAGCACAAATTGTATATTGGACTGAGAGAATCCAGTAGCCTCAGCTATCCCTGTGGATTACCTGTGGGTGCCAGAAACTGTCCTTAGTTACTTCACTGAACAGCTTCCTTTATGGGGGCTCTATCTAAAGAGATGGGCAGCAAAACAGGGCCAAGCTTGTACATTAAAAGGAAATAAATTACTCATTAGGTTACAGTAGACAATATTCACATTTTTCCCTTCCACTGGGGTAATTATATAAAATATATAGTTGTTTGTTATACAGGCAATTCTTAAGTCAATAACTGGTAAATCTTTTGTAGCTTCTTTAATGGCCATGTGTGACCTCGTATGGCAAACAAAAAATATAATATAGTTGGAATTACCATTTAAACAACAAATGTTGTACATAACAGCATGCAAAACAAGGTATAAAAAATGGAAATCCCCAAGATCTTCTTGGCTTACTGATGTAAAATTTCAGAACATTAGTAGCTAAATGATACAAAATATGGTGGTCTTCTTAAAAGCAGAATGCTAGGATGTGCTCTAAGCATAGTCCCTTGTATTTCTGTAGAGCCAAAATAGCTCACATCTCTTCATAGTGGAAAAAATAGCCTAATAAATATTTCCCACTGCATTTGCTTTGTTCAAACCAAAATAGGTCTGCTTCATTTCTAAAAATCAAATGTTTGATTCCAGGTTTTGCACTACCTGTGGGAAATATATGAAACAATAAATACAAAAGTTGGTTGCATCCCAACCTGCACTATTTCTGTACATGGATGTCCAACATACATACCCAATGGAGGATTGTGCATAGCTAGCGGAACCTCCAAAGCAAAGTCACATGCGCAAGAAATCCTTAAAATGCACAACATCAGGATATGACATCTCAGCTTGTTATGGTGTAGATTTCTTCCAAGAGCAACAAATGGGATCTTAGCTAGATCTTTCCTACCATCACAACACCATCAGTGACAAAACACTGCTCAGTGGGCACTTAGTTTAAGATGATTTGCCGAGATGCACATCATGGCTGACTCGGGAGTTAACAAATGTGTAGCTGAATGTATACATATAGAGACAGTATGTCTACTGTATTGTAGTGCCAGATGTAGTGTGTTTGTGTGCAGAGTATTTATTTATGTATAATGTTAGCCAGGGTATTTATATTGTTGAATAGTGTGTGCATGTGTATAAGAGTGTGGTGTTAGTGTGTATTGTGTTATGTATCTTTCAGTATGGCATTAGCATAGGGGTGTATGTCAGTGTGTGTATTAGTTTATGGTGTTAGTATATGCGTAAATCTGTGTAGAATGTTAGTATGTGTTACTTTGTGTAAGTGCAAGAATAATGCTATTCAGGTATTTCCAGGGCTGCTTTTTATTCCCAGTCATGCCCCGATGGTCACCCTAGTTGTGAAGCATGTAATTATCCCTGGTTTGTAACATTAGGGTTAAAAAGGGATTTTATATACATACATATTCAATAATAAATGAACAGACTCCTTTATTAGTGGTCTGATCTTGCACCTGCTGATAGCTGGTTGAATACCCTTAAGTCCCAGTTTGGCACTGTGGACAGGGCTATAATGAAAAAGGCATCTTTCACAAAGGATCACAGAAATGCAAGTTAATTATTTATGATTTTGTTTATTGTATCTAGCACTGTGTTGATAGTCTGGGCAAGAAAAGTAAAGCATTAGGCTCCTTAATTTTATTTTGTGTAAATCATGCTTCCCTAGCTCAATTCCTGTAACACTTTGTTTTGGAAAAATATGATGCCAAGTACTATTTTAAAACCCTCAGTAAACAGTGCAGTGTGTCTGCTGTAAGTATTGGTATCAGATGATCAAAGGAACTGCCGTTTACAATGATGGGATTCTATCTAAAAGCAGAGAACATTCCATTTAATGGAATAAAGTATACAGTCGCGTTGTACACTCTGGCCCTCATATGACAGCTGAGAAGTTTCTTTAAATTTGGTTCCCCTAGCTTATGAATTCACCTCTTTTTTTGCTGGCTACAGCTACTATGCATGGAGGAGATATGCTTGGAGGTGATGTGCTTGCACCTTCTGCTTGCTTAACCTCATGTCGCTACCAGCCAGCCAGCTCCATTGCTAACTTGCGTGAAAGTTCCTAATGAGTACTCCCCCACACACACCCTATACACGCACAGAAAGCACTCGTCCACTAACTTCAACTGGAGATCCTTCATGCCGTTGACTAGCTGCTTTAAGTAGACAATAGTGGTGTAAGACCACAGGAGTGGTCTATGACCTTCAGCAATGGACCTGTGTCATCTCCTAAAGGTAATAGACTATGTTATCCATGCTGGAAAAGGCACATTAAAGTAGTTACAAAAAAGTACATTTGTGGGGTGTCTTTTTAGTGTATATAGTTACGAGCAATGGTCTATTCTGGCCTAGGCGCCAACCACGCAACACTTCTCAATAGGTCAGTTAAAACGGCCCAGTTGGCCCATCAACACCAAATGGGCTCAGCCTCCATACTTTACTTCCATCTGGCGTTGTACATCCTGAAATGAACATAGCAGTTTTAACAGTGCTTTAGAAACAATATAGTGCAGGTTAGAAATTGGGGAATAAGTTACCTTGCCAAATGCAGTTGAAAGTACTTACATTTCATACTGATGGGGGTACACGTCTATTAATATACAACAAAGAGTAATAACCGATTAACGGTTATACTTTAAAGGAAACCCTCTGCTCTCTTGCTAAAGAAGTTAGTGCTTTGTGCACTAGGCATGTTCCCTGGTGTGTGAGGGTTTAGCAGCATAATGCAGGGCCATCCAACGTCCAAGTATGGTATCAGTGATTAGAATCTCTGAATCATTCTCTGAACGACTCTCTGCCTTCAGGGACATCACTAGGGTGGGCAGACAGGAGGCTTCATTGACTCTAATGAAAGGGACGGGGCCAATAGTCAGTGTGACTGCAGGGAGGGACTGGGAAACTAACTCCTGTGAGTCACACTAAGTGATCCGAAGATTTGGATCATGAATTGGGTCATTTCAATGAATGACTTGAAATGATCCGATTCACTTTAATGATCCAAACTTCCCATCACTACTTCTGTGGGCCCACCGCCTCGAACATCACATGTTCAAAACAGCCAGTCTTACAGCCGCACGACAGTGCTTTAAACTTTGCAGCCGAGCGGCCGCTTTTAATGTGGTATGCCGGCCCACCAGGAAATTTCCCGGTGGGCCAGTCTGGCCCTGCTCACTCGGTCCCGCATTTGGCCCGCGGACTGCACGCTGGACGCCCCTGGGCTAGGTGTTCTCCCACATAAATCTGTACGGAAAAAAAATATATACAGATTACCAAGTCCCATCAACAGTCTAAATGAAGCACAGAAGGAAACAGCATTTATTAACACAGAGCATTTGCTTATTGTAAGGGGTCTACATGGTGTAGTTCCTCCATTTAGTTCCATAGGGCTCCACCTCCAGTCGAGGGAGCATTTTTTGGTCAAGCCCACCCCTTGCCCAGATTCCCCCTATCTATACCACTTTCCCACTCCCTTTATATTCATGGGGATAGCCCCAGGGGTAGATGTGTCTCTTATCACAGCTATGCCTCCTTTAGGGAGCAGGAGAGGAGCCGCTCAAGGCTATAGATAGGATATTTCCAGGTATGAATATAAAAATACAGTTTGTCTCAGCAGTAACAGCATGGTTTGGATGCAGGTGAACACTTAAAGTAACCTTTTTTGGGTGTGTTTTTTTTTTTTTTTTTTTTTTTTTAACAATATGAGGCCACTGCATCAGGGCACAGTGAAGTGTGAGTACAGCTCAGATAATGTACTACCTTTCACTGTCTGATCTGCAAAAACACAGGCGCCAGGCTAAAAATAGCAAGACATCGGACCACTGTAATTTTCATTCAAACATGTATTTGCGCAAGATAAGATTTTAAAAACCTCATGTACGTAAACCTGCCCGGAGGCCTATTGTGCCTGTTCTTTTGAAGGATAAAATCCGCAGCTGAAAGGACGTTACGGAATATGTCAAAACGCGTTAATCCCTTTTACAATTGGAATACTACACCTACAGCGTATGGGGATTTAAAGACATTCAAATAATTCTAATTGTCAAACGTACAATTAAATACATAAAATAGGGAATATTTATGTTTAAATCATCTCACAATATATGGTTACTATGATATTAGTCATTTTGCAATATTACAAAAAAATACTGTCAGATGGTTAATCCATTTGGCCTGGAAAAAAGTTACTGCCTAATACCTAGGTAGCAAACCATACTTCTCCTTTGTATATAAAGCTCTGAGCTGGGAAGGACAACTTGAGTGATAACACATCACACGCTTCACCTTATGCCAAACAGCGTGACAAGGACAAGCCTAGGTAAGTCCGGTAGCCAAATAAAATGGCAAAAATAACTGCCATTTTTGTAGTTATGTTGTTTATATCCAATACTAATAGTAGTACTCTATAGAACGTCAAAGGGGTAGACCCATAGTCATATTTTCCAGCTGTTTCAATTTTGCCGGGACAGTCCTGATTTTTGATGCACTGTCCCCTCCGAATTTTGTCCTGGCATGTGTTTCCCGGTTTATGAGTCTCCCGCCTCTCTTCACTGAGCCACAAAGACTCAGTAAAGCTGTACCTGAAATGCGCACGCGCATCTTCTTTCTGCCGGCCAAGCCTTATGGAGTGTGTACCAGGGAAAAGAAGAGCGAAGACAGGAGAAGAAGAAGAAGAGGCAATAGAAGAAGTGAATCTTCAGGAAAGGAGAAAGGGACATGGAAGCGGTGAGAGCGTTATTGAGAGGGTGAATAGGAGCATGAATAAGAGCGAATGAGTGAACGTGAACGAGCGTGAATAAGAGTGAAAAAAGGAATAAAATTATGATTATGGGATACATACTCTACAGAAGAGAAGGTTGTCATATAAGCTGTGGAGCTGGTGTGTTAGGCACACGCTGCAGGGCTATGTTTTGAATAAATAAATAAAAAACGGGGGTTAGCTGTTCTTTTAAAGATACTGAATTATTCAAGACTTTATTTTTACATCTGACATCGCTTTATGGACACAATCAACTGCTGTACTCTTGTCTATGAATGCACTGAGCAGGGAGAAGGGGCGCAAAAGGAAGTGAACATTAGTAGATAATGGTCACTTTAATTAGTAGGACTTTAGAACCTTTAGTTAGATTTGCTTAATCATTTTACTAACAGCAAACCCTCATTTACTGCTACTTTAACAATACCTATACAACACCATAAATAATATTAAGGGTGAGATTAAGCGTGTCCCTAGCATTCAAGGTGTTAAGTCATCACAGCCACAACCGTTATCAACACTGAAAAGTGTTGTGTTCTGTAGTGATATCTTTTGCCACGTGTGTGTTAAACATGGAATACTTATCCCAATGTTTATTTCTCACAGCTTCCAGAGAAAAGAGAGAGAAGGCTGTCAGATGGAGCCAGGGTCATTACAAAAGGGCCTTCTTAACATTCTTCAGTCTCCTCCATGGCGCAACAAAGTAAAATGGCATTCTAACCTAGATCTGAAAACACAGAGATAACCGCTATATGATAAGGCTGTATCCGACAGAATAATGTGTTTTTCAATGTACTTTTTCATTCAGGGAAGCCCGGGCATGCGCGTGCAGATCCAGTTTGAATGTGGTAAGAGTCAACACAGAAACGCATTCAATTATTCACTATATAACATAATTAGTTAAGTTTGACATTCAAAATGTTTCCCTGAAGCTGGAAGAATGTCAGCCTTTACTGAAACACCGTAAACGTATACAAGGCTTTCACAGATTATTTTCTCAATTTTTTTCAATTTTTTATTCACATAGAGCAATTATGATAGCACTAGTTTGTGGTATTTGTGGTATTTGGGTGTATGGTGTTGTTTATGCTACAGTATGGCATTAACATGAGTGTATATCAACATATAGCGTTAGAGTGTGTGTTTTAGTCTGTGATGTTAGCATGTGTGTACATGCGCATAGCATGTTAGTGTGTGGATTGTGTAAATGTATGTTAGTGTATGGCAAGGCACCCCAGGTGCATGGAAAATACATAAAAACATGATTGGGGAAGAAAACTTCTAACTTTTTTGGCTTGCTCCTTGATCCAAACCGAGATTTGTAGACAACTGTTATACTTGATACAAGAAAGTTCACTCATCAAGAAAATATGGCAATTAACTGGTGTACAGATGAACAACTGCTGGATTAAAGTTGGCATACAAACTAGCTAACACAATGTTTAGATAAATTGTGTAATCTTCACTAGAAGAAGACCTCGTCATCATGCTTAAAATGTCTGGTCTATTGCAATCTATCTTTACTGGCAATAAAAACAAAGTAAGAATTCCAGTTTTAAATGCATTGAACATCATCTTAAATAGAAGTAGGGAAAGATTTGTTCCTTCAGGACAAATTAAGGGAAGTACATAACATGAGACACAGCAGGGATCTGGAATTAACACATACAGGAATACCATTCTATGTAAAGAACAAAGTTAGGTTATTTTGGGTGTCCTACTGGTGCCAGTCTGTATACACATCTATGATGAATTTAGTTCCATATTTAGAATTAGTTAATGTTACCGTAATTTCTAAACCCCATAGTGCTCCCTGTCAAATTTTTCTCAGCTAAAACTTTAGTGAGGAATAAATAAATAATTAACTTTTTTGTTCTGAAATCATGCTACAGATAAGAGGACTGCGGGTGGTCTTGCTGGTGTTGCGGGCGGTCAGGCACTGTACCTGTGGGCCCCGGTAATCGCGCGCAGTCCCGCAAGGCTGCCTTCGCGCTGCTCCCTTACAGTGCCTCTGCTCTTGCCCCGCCCAGGAACAAACCGGAGTCACGTGATGTGACGTCACTTCCCGTGACTCTGCCTTGTTCCCGGTTGAAGCAAGAGAAGAGACACTGTGAGGGAGCAACTCGAGGGCAGCCTTGCGGGACTGCGCGCACAGACCTCTACTGGTTGCCCCACTTGACACCTTGGAGTCTGAAGCACGGGGACAAGTCTAGGGATGCACTGGTAAGTCAGGGAGAGTGGCATGGTGGTGTAATGGTTTTCTGGAAGCAGAGTGGCAAATAGGGGGTTAAAATGCATATCTGGGGCAGAGTGGCTTATTAGGGGGTATAAGGCATATCTAGGGGGCAGATGTGCATAACTGGGGGCAGAGTGACATTTTTCTTAATCATAGTTTTTATTAAATATGAAAAAATAGTTTACATGTGAAATAATATTTACTAGTAAAACTTTTTTCCTATAGGGTAGTCTTGTATTCAAGCTTTTCCTTTTTTTCCTAAATTAATATAAACATTTGGGGGGGTCGTTTTATAATCTGGGTCATCTTATAATTGAGCAAATACGGTACCTTTTAGGATCTTCTGATTGGCCAGTTGCAATAATTAGAAAGTTAATTTGCAAGCTGGGCGTACTTTTCTCCAAGAGGTTCAACAGAAGGTGATGGTAAAGGGGTTGGAGGCATCAGGTACCAAAGTATTTACATCGCCATGGCCTAAAAAGGCTGTCACTCCAGGCAAGAGCTCTTGTATAAAAAGCCAGAATAAGGTTTGTAGGTGATCACAGGACGAAAATCTAGCAGTCTGCAGCTCAAGACTAGAAAGCTGGTGGCAAATGGGTCTTCCAGCAGGACAATGATCCTAAGCATGCCTCCAAAGTTGTAATTGCCGACATTTAAATAAGCAAAAAAAGACTGCAAAAACACACACTCACCCTTTTGGCAATTCCGAATGTAGACAGTCCTGCTCTTAAAATCGTTTAACTGAGACTAAGTAATGGGGTCATCACAAGCATAAGCCCTGAGCAGTCTAGCATGAAAATAGTTAAAACCATGTACTAAACATACATGGTGCAGAGCTGCGCTGAACAGCTATTGCTCCTGAAGGGTGGGGGTTATATAATAAGAACACTTGGACTCAAGGGAACGCTGGTCATAAGGCTTTAAAGATCTATATGTGAAACAGTGTATGCTGTATTGTACGAACCCCTAGATAAACAGGTCTAGTCAAGTACAGGCAAGCAAAACATTTTTATTAAATTTCATTTTTAATGAAGTTTTCTCTGCTAAACAGTAATAGATATTACTTCCCATCATAAACAGGCTATCTTAGTGTTGTCACATCTGTAATTGGGTCAGGCTTCCCTGCCATGAAGCAGAATTAACATACGACTGCACAGCTTCAACCTACTTCAAGGCTCCTAATAAATAATACATAGACTCCAGAGGAGCAAATGTGGAGCACCCAGCACTTCCAGACAGTACCACATTTACTAAACAGTCTTCTCTAATGTTACAGCAGCGACAGAGACGATTGGTCAATTACTGCAAAAGTGAAATGCAATTCTTTCTACACCGCTTTGACAACAAGCAATTATGTTGCCTCCCAGCCTGCTTGCCTTCTTGTCCTTGTTATTCCCATACTTGAGAACTTGGCAGGACGGGCCCGTATCTCCCCTCTAGACACTTTATGAATGGAGTGGGGCTAACCATGCATTGAGGAGGGGCCCAGTTAGGCTTTGAAGGGCTGGGTTGTGGGTGAATCATAGGAGGGTTGGTGGAACCTAAGTAGGGAGTAAGAATGACCAAACACCATTCACCCCACCCAGAGAGTGAAATAGCTAATCCGGAGCTCCGGAGTAAGTGTTTCACCCGGAGACTCCAAGTGTAACTCAGTACATTCCTGGCTCAGGTTATTCTTCGTGGCAAAGTGATGTCACCCCTCTTGCTGTTGATTTCATTGGAAAGGTTAATTCACTTAAATGACAGGTGAGTGACTCTCATCTCCCTGACTTCAGGTTGCATTAAGACAACCGCTGTGAGAATCCACAAGAGGAAGAGCTTTGTGGGCTTTGTATAATGCATAGTTAACTTAATGATCTATACGCTATTAGTTTACACTTTCTCGCAGCACAAGTTCACAGGGATTGGCCCTTTCCAGTGCATTATGAAGCCAGGGAGCTCAAATATCAATTGTCCTCACCTGCCAGCTCCAGTGATTAAACCTCTATGGAGGTTACAGAAATTACTCAAAATCGATTCATTTTGGCATGTGGAATATGCACACGATCTCCTAAATGGAAAATAGCAGGAGGGCAAAGAAGCAAATTAGTGGGATTCTGCAGGGGAACACCATGAAAATTTAAAGGGACCAAACAGCTATCATGTGCATTACAGCGCTTTAAACAGCTGGAGTGTACGTTTATTTTTTAATATAAAACAGAATAGCTGTACCATTACAGTACCAATCTGCCATATAATATAAATATATCTATATAATATAGCAGTCCTGAAAACACCGAACGACGTTGCCAATTGTTTTGCATTTTCTATTTCGGTGGTTACATTTTCAAAGCTTTAATCAGTCATTATTTTCTCCTTCGCTGCTTTGATTGCACACGCGTACTGAGTGTGATCCAAAGGCATACACATGCACCTGTTGGTAATTTGCTAAATAAACAAACTCTGGACTCTAATCAGCCAAAGGCCAAAAATAGACAAAGTAAAACATCACATTACTAAATAACCTAGTTTCTTCCCCGATACCCCTCGTCCTTCCATCTGTTCTCACAAACACTCACTGTTTTTCTTCCACCATGTTTATCTTTCTTGCCATAAAACAGTCACACTGGAGTACACCCACGGTCTGCACACCACCCATGCCCTCTAGGTGTCTTTACGATATGGAGAAGAAGAAAAAAGTATATGCTTTCTAATTCTGGAACTCCTAGCAGACCAGGTCCTGAATGTTTCCCAATCTTTTATAGCCCCATCAAACAAAAGCTTGAATTCTCAGTTGGTTACAGACTCAGCGTTGAGGGTAGCCCCACGCATGGCAAACAAAAAGATGTGTCTCGCAAGCAGTTTATCCAGTCCAGGCCGAGCAGGAATCATGGTAGTGGGTGCACATTTCAATGGATTCAACAGGGTAACATTTTACCATTTAGTTGACATAATCACAAAACATAGAATTTTTTTTTTATTGTCAGTCAAATAAAAAAGATAAACAATGTCCACTCAAACCAAAAAAGTAATTAATTAAAAACAAATAGAATTCTTACCATCATCTCACTTTTATTACAATGCTTTCGTCAATGCATATATATTAACTATATTAAACCGTCAAATAGTGACTGTAAATGTACAATCAAGGAACAAATGAGCAACAAATCTGTAGTTATGTAAAAGTAGTAGTAAATTTATGGATATTAAAATAAGAAACAAAAACAGCTACCTATAGGACCTACATGTAAATAAATATTTTAAGTTTGGCAGCATTGTGTATTTCAGAAGCTGTAGGAGTCATTCGCAGATAAAAATCTATTGCAATCATCTATTTAGGAACTTTTGGGTTTTTTTTATTGAACAAACCTCCAGATTTACTATATAGGAGCCTTTGGTTGCCACATGTTTAACATTCTCTTTGTTTTACCAGTCTTGGACTATACTACATGATATCAGATTAAACATTAACTCCTTCCACAGGATCCAGTATTTATTTTCCATAGAAGGACAACAGGTATAACAAAGAGAGTGGCCACAGTTCACGAAAACAGAAGACAATGAAGTTCTAAACAGGCTAGGCAGGTTTGAAGGATATTTCCTTATATATGCTTTGTGGTCTCTGGAAATATGGAGGGTTACTTCTAGTATGGTATTTTGCTCAATTATAGAAGACAACTCCTTAAACGTTGGATCTTAATATAAATAAAAAAATACATTATAAATCTTTTATATAAGACGATCCTATTCATGGAGGGAGAGAAAAATCAAAACCACTCTTTTTGCCATTCACTCATATGCACACCTACACTCTCCCACACACTCATAGCGCATGTATGCACACTTACACTCTCCCACTCATTCATACACACATTTATGTACATAAAGGATGTGCAGGAGTGGGGGTAATAAAGTGGGTTTTTTGAAGGAACCATAGGGCTTCCATTAAAAACCTTTTTAACCCTTTGTTTACTGTGAAAATGTGGTGTTTTATAGCTTGTATTACTTTATTTTCAAGAACACAGTATATGTCTTTCTGAAACAAGATCAAAGTGTGTCGGTAAGAGATGAAGGATTTTATGAACTCTCATTAACTTTCACAGTGATCACTAGGTTTGTGCATTTGGATTTGTATGAATTTAAAGGAAATTTGCAAACGAGGAGAGAACCCCTCAATGTCAATGCCGACCACTTCCCTGTCCCAGCCTCCTATTCTGTACCTCCGCTTCTTCTCTTGCCTCTTCTTGTTAATTTGTCTTCATTATTCTTCCGCTTCTCCCCAGTATCAGCTCCGTTATCCAGGTACTTTTCCAGGTATTTGGGCAAAAGTGTGCAGCCCACGTGCACCTCTTCTCACCCATGGCTTTGCTCTTTTGCAGAAGTACTTCTAGAGGCCAGAATAGTGCAGACGGATTCACAGGGGAAAAGAGGTGCAGAAACGCTTCTCTTTCTCAGTGAACCTGTCTGCAGAAGTACCTAGATAACAAGAAAACGGAAGAGAAGAAGAGGAGTTGTGGAAAAAGGAGACAGGGACTCCATGGTAAGTATTAATAGAGGATACCCTGAAACTTAAATGGAAAATTGGCTCCTCCATAACTTTTGCCCTAACTAAACTCACTTATTTTCTATAGTTTGAAAAGTGACACACTTTCATAGCTTTTCTATAATTTGTTTAGTTGACAATCATAAAATCCGTTTACTACCAGCGAAAAATGCATATGGCATTTCAGGACATCATATAAATATATATCAAACCATTTCATATAAATATATATCAAACCATTTGTAAAAGTAACAGAAAACAAAATTGACTTAAGGAGGGTTGAGGGTTTTTAGAAAAATGTAGTGGTACATACATGCAGCCTATCTAGGTCACAGTACACAGCATATTGCAAGGTAAAAACACATAAAAGGAGGTTTAATTCAATATAAAAATAAAGTTAAAAATGCATATGCCAACCCTTTTTCAACCATGTTAACAACCATGTATAAAAATGTAGTTGGCAGTGGACGCTTGCCTCAAAGCAACTGATTCAAGGAGACACAATTAATAGTACCCAATTAATTTCCTGACTTGAAGTTATCTGCCTTTGACTTCCTTTCCCTCACCGTTTGTAAGGCACTGAAATAAGAAAAATGGATATAGCCGTACAAGTCCAAGAAAAAAAAAATTGTTTTTAGTTAAAAGTTGATTTTATTCGACCAAAGGAAAGATGTAGTCGCATAAGGTTTTGGGACCTTAAAAGTCTCTTCTTCAAACTTATGTGACTTCACATCTTCCCCCCCCCCCCCCCGTCTGTTGGATCAATAAAAGGGATCAACTTCAACTAAAGTAACTGGTAGAAAATAACAATCAGTAACATGAAGGGGCAGAGAAGGTAATGGGGAGGCATGACCGTGCAGATCTTGAGAACAAGGAATTAAGACACCTGTGCCATGGTTTAGATTTGGTGGGTTTCTGAGACAGAGCTTTAACTTTAATGTTTATCTTTGAATTTATTTATTAATAGTACAGAGCTGTAAATTGTAGGACTTTGGAAAAGTGACAAATCTTTCAGGGTTCTGTAACTGTAACCCAATTCACACGCATAGATCTCGTCTACAGGTTGCATGATAATTACTATATGCCTTATAAACGGAATACACTAACTGTACATTTCCGATGTACATGGATTATAGCAAGTCACAGCTGGCTGAAACCTGATCTTAGATGGAACGATGACGTTCAGTACCTGCCAATACCTGAGCACACGTTTGTATGCATTGTGACCCGGCACTGCCAACCGACAGACTGACAGCCGGCAGCCTTGAATGAGCAGCTTTTCTCAATGAATGGATTGCACTAAAGTAATTAGCAGGGAAGTAAACTACCCCTTTAAAGACTTAGATTGCAAGTCTTGCTGAGGATAACTCTCCTTTGTTTTGGTTCCATTAGCAAGCTGCAGTTTCATATATAAGTAAACCACATCATGCCTCTCTGTCATTATTGAAAAACACTTTCAATGCTTCAATGTATACATTTAGCCACACGTGAAAACGTAAAGCTATAACGTAATGATAAAAGACAATAACAAAAAGAAAATGGCTTATGAGTCAAAACAAAAAAACAACTCAACTAATATGTGTCGGTGAGATTTATACTGTTTCCAAAATAAGCAATCAGTAAAAAAAAAAAAAAAAAAAAAAAGGGACTTAATTAAGATCAAGCATTAAAAACACAAAACTATTTTGTAGGGCTGGGTTTACTAACTGTTAGGGGAGCAGCACGCAATTTTAGTTTGTGGGATAGGCACTATAAAAAGCTTCATATGTAGGCTTTTTAGGTAGGATGGGGGATCTCTACCACAAGCCTCCACTATGAAAACAATGGAGGTAAAAATACCGGTAATTTTAATGCAAAGCATCAAAGGTGGTGCGATTAGTAGCAGTATTTCATTGGGTGCTACGGTGATTGCTACACTTTTGCACCAAAATATAGGTCAGAATGTTTCTTCTGGGAGCACCATGGCTTTCCTGATCAACCAAATATGACTTTTTAATGACCAATGATGTGCCAGGCACTTCATGACATTAAAATAAGCTTAGAAAGCGATCAAAGGTTGCTTTCTTCACTTAAACTGTGCTGCTGTAATGCCTCAATGTCGAGGCATTCAGCAACACCGAGAACTGCAGCCATGTGGCCCCTCCCTGGGGCATCAACATCCACCATATACTTACTACATGGCATGGGGACGCCTGATTTGAAAGAGCTTAGTAGACCATCAACATATTACACTTTTAATAGTTTTTGGTAAGATCAGTAAAAATATAAAATCCACAACCTACAGCAGGATGTTCAATAAAAAAAGATTAAGGGATGAATATACAACCTGTGTCCCACCCTAAAACCATTATAACCCAAAAACCTGAAATTTCCAACCAAATACAAATATATATATATATATATATATATATATATATATATATTATTATTTTTTTTAAAAACACAGCTAACTAATTACCAGCCATATACAAGATAAGCTACAATCCTTAAATAAAGACAAGGTTTGCTTTACAATTTGGAATTTCCTGTGGGTATCAAAATAGCCTCATGGGAGATAAATAATACATATGTACAAAGTAAATAAAAGAAATGGATAGTGTTTAACAACAACTTATGACAAACTCAAAAAAAAAAAATGCCACAATAGCATCTTTGAAAACAAACGTTTGTGTGAATATTTTGCGCGTATGTCGACACTGTGTACACCATATCGTGGCTGTCCACACAATTCTTTATAAACAGACATATAAATGAATACATATATGCTGTAACTTGACACAGATATAATTGTTCTTAATTTTACGCTGCTGTGCCGTGATTATGAAAGATTCTGTTTATATGTTTCAGTTGTTACAGAATTTTCTTTTGAGGAGCAGCCACTCAATTTATCGGCCCAGATATTTACCTCCCGAGCCTTATTATGGCCTTGCTTGCCCTTACGGTTGTTGTAGGTTGAATACACCTTGACTGTAACCAGAATACCCCTCAATGGCCTAATAAATGAACCACAGACTGGGAACCGCTGACAGACATACAGACGGGACTTCGTCACTGTGACATATAAGAACTGTTACTGCAGAATGTGGTGGTCTGTGTGTGAGAGGTGGGTGGGAGGCCTTCCTCTGTTACTTTCCAGCCTGGACCGTATGCACAGCAGCTTTCTCTTGAGGTTATTGTCCTCAATGTTGAAATCTAAGCACACAGCACACCGACACATCCCAGAGGATCACTTTCCTAGAGATTTATCAATTACACACTCACCTATTTCCCTTGTGTGGCTAAGAGGCATGCATCAAACGGGGAACTGACTCTTTAATTACACGTTTGGTTTAGGTAGAGGTGTTTTACTCTTACAGGCGGACACAGTGAAGGGAGAGAGTATTTAGAGCAGAGTGCCAGTATCTTTGTATCTATTTATACAGATTCTAGAAATAGCACGCAGGCTCCTCTACTACACTGATGGCGAATGCACCACCGCCTTTTCATACAAAGACCTGCCTTCCTCTGATGCTGCCCGTGATCCACCCACCCCATATCTGATACTTGGGTGGGGTACCAGCATCTGCACGGCCAGATGGATCGCGTACTACAAGTCCAAGAGGCATTAGGAACATACACATCCAATGACTGGCATGCAGTGTAAGCACCCACAGGCAGGGTGGAGTAAAGGTATACATCCCCTGTGCTGCCTCTTTAATTCTAGCCCAGATTGGAGTTGTGGGCCTCCTCCCCTTGGGGTACAATACACAGCCACCAACACACACACAATCCATCATATGTGCCACCAAGCCACTACTCTGTAGAATAGAGTGTCCAATAATGATCTATATTAAAGGGGATTTAAAAATGGCTGACTCAACACAAACCCCATCTACACTACCCCCGAGCATGTTCTTTACGGGATGCTATAGATCTGCCACGCAGAGCAGCCCTGAGCGCAGGTGCCTTACCTAGTAGCAGCAGCCGGTGTGTCTGTCTGTATTCCCGTTCCTGCTCCTTTAGCACCTTGTCTATGCTTTTGCTGACTTTTTTGGCCTCCTTCTCGGCCTCCTTCTCCTCCAGCCTGAGCTTGTCCCATCCTTTCTGCAGAGGATGCTGCTGCTGCTGCCCTGGGTGCTGCTGTGCTTGTTGCAGTTTGCTGGGCTTGTGCTGCTGTTTGTTGTCCCCGCTGCCTCCTCCATTCTGCAATAAAAGCATCAGACCATCCGGACTGTCCCCTCTGCAGATCTCCCCTCTCCGCGGCTGCCCATCCCGCAGAAGGGCATGAGGCTGTTGCAAAGGCATATCCCCTGCAGATGCCCCCGGCCGGTGCAAATCTCCATGCCTTAAATCCCCGGCTCGCAGGGGCACAGACAGCTCCGGGGGCTGCTCTGTGTCCGAGTTGGTAGCTGCATTGGAGATGGAGCCGCTGGGATCGCCGAAGAGCCGCGGCCGCAGGCTGTAGCACAGCCCCATGGCGCTGGCCACCTACACGTGCTGTGCCCCGAAAATCAATAGCAACGGTTCGAAAGCCAGATATCACTTTAACAGCTGCCGCTTGCAAGGCAATACTCCGGGGCGCGCAGAGAGCAGGCGGCGGGCGCACCCCAGGTGCCAAAAACCAAGAACCGGTATCAATTAGCAGGATGAGCCACGGTGGGTTTAGTTCTTCATCCTCCGACCGGCGATTCCGCGAGTAATCACAGCAGATGACGGTGATCCTCAGATCCCCAACGTTCCATTTTGCATCTTCACCGCCGGCTGGAGGGTCACCTGACGTCCGCAGCGAACACAACACTCACTAAGAGCTCGCTACTAGCGGACTGAGCCAGCCGGTCCAGCTTACCGTAAAAACCGCAGCATGAGCGCCCTACTGAGCGCTAGTCGTATGCAAAACCCGGACTGGCGGCACTGTGCATCCCTAGTGCGCAGCTTTACTGAGAAATACGACATACTTCATTTACTTTTTGTCACAAATTAAGCAATAATAATACTGCTGCTACTAACCAGAAATCAGAGAGCTGCTCTCATCTACTCCTTCAGGAGAACGATCTACTCACAAGGATCTATTCACAACTTTTTGTCACAAATTAAGCAATAATAAAACTGCTGCTATTAACCAGAAATCAGAGCTGCTCTCATCTACTCCTTCAGGAGAAGGATCTACTCACAAGGATCTATTCACAACTTAGCTTTATTCTGCAGGTTTTATACTACAATTTCCTTGTTACTCATTTAATACTGTTCTCAAAGGGCACAACAACCCATAACCATGTGGAACAGCCTCCCAGCAGAAATGGTAGAGGCCAATACAGTTACAGGAAATGTTACAGTCTTTACATCAGGGAAAATGTGAAGACTAGATTTTGTGGGGGGGCAAATGCCCCAGATCATAATGTTTTGGTTACAATGACCTGGAGTTGGTATCATGAGGAACACACTGTGCATCATGGTGGCACATCAGTTGTACCAGATGCTGCCACTGGTGCAGATAAGACAAGTCACTGGCCAATGTGCCAACAGTGAGATTAAAGGGCAAGTCCCATGTAAAAAGAAAACCAATCTCCATGCCAATGAAGTATGTTCCTTAGTTATTGTGTCTGGCTTGGCGATTGAGCCACTGCATTGTTTACCACAGGCGGTATAATGAGGAGTCCGGGTGTTTATCTAGAAGACTGGACTGGGCTACATCACATACAAATGGCTAATATACAGCTGCCTGCTATACGTCATATTATGTAAAAAGTCATTTTCTCGCTCTAAAATTCTTCGGTAATCTATAATACTGACTAGACTTGTGCAAATGGACCAAAGCCGATTCAGACCAATTTTTCATTTTGTGTTTGGTCCATTAGTTTCCAAAAAACGAATTCCGTTTCCTGATGCTTCCTGCCCGTTTGGTTCAGAAGAAATTCGGAGGGCTTTTTTCATTCTGAATCGAAGTTTGTTTTCATTCACTCTCATTGGCTCTCGGTGGTCCGCTCCTCGTCACTATGCACCCTGTTAACCTGAGCGTTTCCGCAAAAGGGCAGAGTCTCCACGCAGACCCTTTCCACTGATTGGAGGAATGGTGGAGAGAGGGGGGCACATGTTGGGCACGCTGTGGCTCCACCCTTTTGCAGAAGTTCTCCAGGAGGCCAGAATAATGCAGATGGATCTGAGGTTCAGCGGCGCTTCTCATTCTAAGCAGAAAGATATCATTTTTATTTTTTTATCTTAGTGAATGCATATTAAATTACTTACTAACTACTTTAGATTCCCTAACATAGTTAGGGCTGCGGCATCCTTTTAAGTTGCTTATTGTTATTGAGAAGTTCAGGCACTCCTTGTAAGGATAGAGTGCTTTGTGAAAGGAAATTGATTATATGATATAATATATCACCTATCCCAGCTTCCATGAGGTGAACTTTGAAATATTTCCAGTTAAACCAAGGTATAATTAGTAAATGAAAACAAGAATATTTATTTTGAGGCTCGCGTCTCTGATCACTTCTCTACAGTAAATACCCCAGGGGGCTGGGGAGCAATTGGGTGACTGACGCTAAGTTCTGTTGATTGGCATTGATTGTGGCGTTTTTTTCTGTGGAAATTGGTCTTTTGACCTTAGGCAGTTTTGCCAGCCTTTACAAGATAGAATTTTCACCCAGCTAAAAGGGATTAGGATAGATGGCAAATACTTGCCCCCTCCTGATGTCATTTTCTTGGTAGAGTTCTACTTAAACGCCCCGGCAGACCCTTTTTTCTCTCCTCTGTGGTTTGTAAGGCATGCTTTATTCCGAATGTCTGCTCCTCTAGGAAGATTGGCCCCAAATGATGGTGCAAATTGCAAGGGATACTCACTAGTTGAATAAGCTTGGACACAAAGACAATTCTGGGTGCCATGCTGCTAATAAATTACACAGAGACAGCACACAGTGTACAAGCAGATAAACGTTTTACCACAGTACTGGGAAAATGGCAGCTCTTCCTCTTCCTGGGTCCTGCCCCTTTTTTGTAACTGTGGAAAAAAACGCCATAAAAAACGCGAAGGCAAAACCCACACCCATAGACTTCTATTGGAGAAAAACGCCAAGATTTCCTTGCAAAAAACGCCGGAGTGTCAACATGCTGCGATTTTGAAAAACTGCCACAGAGCCCAAAAAAGCAGAAAAACGCCAAAGAGGACTGAAAAAAACGCCGAACAGAAAAACGCCAAGTGGATATGGCATTGTGCGATTTCCTATTGAAGAACAGCTAACATCTGGCCGCAGCGTTTTTTCACTAATAAAGTGCCGTGTGGCTGAATTGGCATTATTATGGGCTTTTTTGCAAAAAAACTAGCATAAAGCTGCTTTATTACTGTTTGAATGTTGATAATGTTGATGATAATCCTATTCCTTGTACAGGAATCATCTATACATTCCCCTCTATGGAATTCTGGAATTTGGTAACATATCTAGATATAGTATTTTACAGTGATTAACAAATGCTATTTTTCACATCCAAGGTCACGGTTGTGAACTGGTAGCAGGCCGAACCAGGAAATGTAAATGCTGATAAGAAAAAAGAAAAAAATGAAAAGGATATAGTACAGTAAAAAAGAAGGCTGTTACTAACTCACTTAAAAACACACACACAGGGGTATGGGTTGCTTCTAGCACTGTGGGCAATATTTAGTTAAAGGTATTTATACTATTGGTGTAGATTTGGTTAGCTGGTATATTTCCATCCTTAACTGGCACAAGTTAGTCGCATCTTCCAATCCTGTCTAATACACACTCACCAAAACAGACTACATAGCAGGGCAATAACTTCCATGGCGCAGGAGCAGCAGGTGCCACTAGTAGGTGAGGGAACCAAGGCCTTAGTAATGGATCTACGACATAAATGGGCAAAACATGAACCATATAACACATTGGTATTAATAATAATAAAAATTAATTAGAGATTTATTTGTTTATAATGTTTAAAGATCAAATTAAATCATTTTATAAACAGGATTTAAAATTGCATCTAATTGGTGACTGTAACTGCTAAGGGACCTTTCCAGCCATCATATGCGGTATTATAATGCACATGATAGCAGCATGGTCCCTTTAAATTTCCATGTTGTCCCTTTTGCAAATACATGGAGGGATTCTGCAGAACCCCATATGCATATACCAATTTCCTAACTTCCCCAGGTAGATGATCTTTGCAGAAAATCTTTGGCTGAACACATCTCCATACATGTAATATACTCGCCTCCAGTTGTCTAGTATTGCCAGCTCATGCACAGGGCATGCCCTCCAACTGTCCCTATTTATGCGGGACAGTCCTGAATTTGGGCTTCTGTCCGGCTGTTCCGCCTATCCCGTCCTTTGCAGGGGCAGAGGAAAGGTGAGACGAGAGTGATACTCACCTCAGGTGCAGCTGCAGGGGGGGCGCACAGACGCCCGATCAGCATCTGCAGCCTGCAGACCAGCTGGGAGATCACAATCTCCCTCTAGTCGGCTCAACATTAGGGAGCACAAGGTCTGTCACTTCAGACCTCGCTTTACTAATCACTACATGCCTGCAAATAATGCAGAGAGCAGGGATATGATGTCATCCCTGTGCTCGGCAGCAATAGCCGGCGCGTAGTGATGAGAGAGTAGTACAGATGACACACCTCGCGCTCCCACCGCAGAATACAGGATGGAGGCAGAAAGATGGTGGATGGTGGAAGAGGTAAGAGATGGGGAGAAAGGGGTGTAAGGGCAGTGTATGCGTATGTATGTTTTGTAAGCTTGTGTGTGTAAGGGCTGGTGTGTGTAAGAGCAGTACAGGTATGTGTTAGCTGGTGTGTAAAGACAGTGTATGTGTATATATGTGTGTGTGAGGGCAGTGTACATGTATATGTGTGTGTG
>VKOC01000006.1:28084098-28160355 GCA_009364415.1 Spea multiplicata
CCTAGCATACCATCATCTAGCCAGTATAACCCTCCTGCCCCCGTTCACAACCCCCAAACCCGTTAAGCCATAGGCATAAAAATTATACAAAATTGTACACCTAATAGTATGCTCCCTGGTGCTGGGAAAGTCTGGAAAATCTATATAAATTAGGTATTTCTGAAATCAGGACACCTGAATTGATAAACTTGGAGGGGATTTTCCATCACTTTACCTAATTTTGTGAGGATTCAGAGGGAAAATGTAAAAAAAAATTAGTTTATTTTTCTAATCTTCGCTAGTTTTTACTAAATTTCTCATTCTAAATTTTCAGCTAATCATCCAACTATGGTATCAAACGAAAGCTCTATCTCTCCTTGAAAAAACAATATATAGTTTACATGGGTACACTATTCACAGGAAAAGAGAATCATCGCTAAACCGACATACCCCAAAAATGGCAAAATTGCTCTGGGCTTTGAGGTACCAAAAACCCCTGGGAGGTACCAAAAACCCCTGATTGAAGGGGTTAAGAATGTTGTTCCTTAAAAACAAATTCTCAAATATACTAGCCCAGGTATTCTTATATATTAATGTTTTTGACTGGTACTTGAAAACCCCAAATAAATATTTCTTATATTATACATATTATTATAACATGCGTGTCTGGAATGAATGGGCTTTTTTCCCAAACTGATATTTCATAGTGAAATAATTGCTAATTTAAGTCAATATATGTTATTTCACAAGGTTGAGACATTTGGAAATTTACCATTTGTTACAAAAACATATCTGCAGATTTCCTTCCATTATCATTTATATGATCTATCCAAATACAGATGGAGACTATAACATCATCAACTATGTTGTCTTCAATAGCTCAGTTTGGACCAAGAGCTGCACGCCTTTCTTTTATTTTTATTAAAATCAATTTTAGTATTATTTTTCATTCTCTTCCTTTTTTTAAACAGAACCAGGCAATATAGAATTTGATGGCAGATAAAGAACCATTAAGCATAAATGCCTGCATTTTCCTGCTGTGAAAACCGCAAATTTTATTTGGTGGCTAATCTTTTCTGATATTCAGTACAGCCTTATGCTTGCTTTGTCCCACGCTTGTTTAAATTCCCTCAATGTACTGATCTACGTCAGCAAACAGAAAAAGAGGTCTATTGCTGTCACAGCTTTTACCAATAACGAAATTTATCCTGAGCATTTTGTTTAGCAGTTAGTGTAATTGTTTTAGAGATATTGCGTTTATAGGTTAGCTTCAGACAAACGGAGATACACAGTGTGTCTCATTGTTGCACAAATAGCATTATGTAGTCGCTTTCCTGTCCTAAATCATCCTAGAGTCTGCCTGAACCAACGGTTTCTCAAAAAGTAAATATATTTATACAAACGGGTACAAATATACCATGTGACACTAATTTCTTCAGAACGATAATCTACATTTACAATTCTTTTTTTTTTACAAAACAGATTTACCAATAAGATTTCCAAGTTTCTTAAATAGGCTATTTTAAAATACGCTGTGTATTTTAAGACCGCCTTTCCTCTAGTAAATATTTTGTCAATATATATTCTTGTTTATTTATTGTTTATAATATATAATAAAGTAACCATGGTACTCGTGAATAAGAAGTAGGGATTTTTATACCGATTGGAAATTGGTCTGTATTGATGTGTTCCTGAATTCACTGTGGCTGTGATTTGGTATTTTTGAGTTTTTTTGAGGTATTTTTGAGTTGGTTATCACGATCTTCAGATCTTCAGCTCTTTACTTGACATGTTATGCAGCAAATAAAATATATTTATTTTAGGTGAACGTTGAACCAGTGAGCCATTTGACAAAGCTGTGTAGCTCATCAGTAAGTGGTCACAGGGCTTGAATCATAGCAGGCAAACACAAACAAGTATCATTTCGGCATTAAATAGGCGTGCAGAGCCTCAAGGTTTGGCAACTTTCAGTCTGGGTTGATGGAACTAAGAGATATGGCCCAGTAATATAGTCATCTAAACACATTTGATACACAATATTGTTGGTGTGAAATATTGGGTCTTATTAAAGAAAACCCATAGGGAATAGAGAGACAATATAGAAAAATACAGAAAATGTGGCCTTAAGCCTTTGTGATGTATAGGAGAACATAAAAATGTCTAATATATTGAGTAGTGACCCAACATCTTCATGTATGCCCATCAACAAATTGTCCAAATGTCCATCTGACACCCCTTTCGTCTACAAGTATCACACAGCATTATTAAACTACTGGCAAAATGAAATAGTTTCTGGATACTCTGTGCCAATGAGTACTATATATATATATATATATATATATATAAAAACACATACACACAGTACATATTTTATAATTTAATCTGGCTGACTGGCATACAACTCATAGTGTTGACAATTTGGAGACATCAAAGAATGTAAAATATTGATCTTATTATCATAAACTTTTGGATTTGTTGCACCTACAACGAAATGGTAAAAATTATTATTTACAAACAAGATTTTTGTGACACAAATAGACCTACAACCAATATCATGAAATACCAGTCAAATTTTTCACACTGGCAATTTTGAACTAACAATTTAAATATAGCAGACTGTAATAGAAAAAGACTCTCTTCAGCAGTATTTGTGGTTAAAGGAGAAGGTTAAATGTATTACGCTTGTGGTTAAAGGAAAGAAACAGCAAAGCAACTTCTGATTTAAACATAATTACTTTTCGTTAAAATATAAGGAACTCCAGACATTTAAATTAGTTCCAGGAATAAAATGTGGTTTGATGGGTCTATCACCGACTTTCGCTGTGTGCCATGAAGTCAAACTTATGCTATCTGGCAGTTGAAACACAGTGTTTTTTAAAGTAACGTCAATAATGCTACAAAATAAACAGATGTTTAGAACTAATCTAAATATTGTGATTAAATCAAGACATGTGGATGAGTTTTAAGGACACGAACTTGCATACGAGATTCCTTCTTTAGAAATGTATTGTGTTATGGCTACATTGTAAGCGGTCAAGCACAATAATTTATGGGAAGTTTGGTCATCGAGGAAAGAATATAGACTTTTTGTTTTAGTGTCCCAATTCTTGCTAGGTTTCAGCAACTCTTCTTTGTCTTTATTTACTACTAGATAATAAATCCCGCTGTACCGCAGACTCAGTGGACGGAAGTATAATTCTTACATATCATGTGGCATAAAGACTTTTATTTGCGCTCATTGAAAGAAAAAAATATTCATGTTTAAGTGTATATATATATTGCTTGTAATAGAATATTATTATATTATATATTATATCTAGAAAATATACCAAAGTCAGAGAATACAAAACATTTGTTCTGTACACTGTATAAACATACCAATTTAATGCCCCAAACTAAAAGCAAATGAATGACTGTCCTTGGCCAAAATGCACATCAGGGAGTGAGCATATCACCTAATCACACGGCAATGTGTTTTGTAAGAAAGACCAAGCCACTTAACACGCAATTAGGTCAAAGGAAATATACACGATAATACAATAATACACCCTAACTCCCTCTAGATTGCAAGCTGGTTTGAGCAGGGCCCTCCTCACCTGTTAGTCAATGTGTTATGTTACATACTACTTGTCATGTCCTGTCTACCCATTGTTCAGCATTGTTCAACAAGGAATTTGATGGAGCTATATAAAACAATAAATAATAATAATAATTATTATAATAATAAGACAACTTTGTAGAGTAGAGATCGCAACAGCAATCACGGCATTACAGGTAACCGGGATGGGAAACTTATATAAGCTCCTGCAAAACCATTACACAATGGCCTGCATGTGGATGCTCGTTGAGATACATCCTAGGGCTATTTAGAGAGGGGGAAAGATAAAGATAGAGAAAGTTGTTACAAATACTGCATCCATGAACATCAACACCACATTTTCCTTTTAACATTTTACACATTTAAACTGCTATTTTAACAGTGACCGGCGACCGAGGCCATGATATGTATGTGTCAACGGGTGGAGGTGCATTTGACTTGTAAGTGAGGTTTGAGCACGCTTAGCACTGGGTAAGTATTCCAGGAGCAGTGGTCGTTCTTGTCAGGCGTCTACATTTACTTTAGTCACGTCTAGTGGAGGTGTGTTCCGAAACGTACGGACAAAAATATATCAATTTTAGGTGCTCATTCGTACGGTGCACCTCATTGAATGGCTTTATTGGCATGGTTTTCTATAGTTCCAATATATATTCCAGTATTTTTTGTTGGTTATTACCATACATACAAACTATCTGGGTTTGATATGCATTCGGCTAGATTGTAAGCTGTTTGGTTTTGGTTGTCATTGTCTATGTTAACAGTTTTTACAGGGAAGTTGAGGCTACACCTGCCATGACTCTGCTGCAGAGGATCTGCCTTTCAATAAGCTGCAAATTTCTACCTCTCTCTGTAAGCAAAAAAACATTTTTTACTTCTCACAGACCACAACTGTCTGGTAATATAGCAGCGAAACCATAAAGAAATGGTAAGTCATTTTACAAATGCTCCAAACACCTACTCTTATTACTTCTATTTATATTGCACACTCCAGATATTGTGAGCACAAATCAAACAATCTGCTTGATGTATTTTAGGATGTGCAGTTATGGCTCAGTATGTACAGCATGAGGGTTTTCATTAAACATAGAAAAGTTAGGCGCCATGATGTATAAAATAACTACCATTAAACCTCTATATGCAATGTATATTAAATGCGAACACCAGCCATCATGGGAAGAAACTTGTGCAAAATGAACTTAATCTGCAACATCAGATAGACATCAGACAATTGAAAATCTTAAACAAATGTACACCTAATGCACCAAATATTTGAATGCTCCATTTACTGAGTAATAATCTGGAAGTATGTTTATATAAAGTCTGTGCTCTGGAAAAATCCTCTATGTGATATCACCGTTTTTAATATTAAAGGTGTTTCATAATAGTAATAACCAATTTAATACTGCCTGGCTTTTAGTCGGTTCTAATCTCTGTATAATACATATTACCTGCAAACGACTTTAAATGGACTATATAGCTTTCGATTCCAACCATTAAAGACCTTCGCCTGTCAACTGCAGAGCTTTCAAAATCATTGAATTCATTTTCTTCCCACTGCATCAACTGTAATTCCTTTGCAATTTGATATTTGGTTCCAAAGTAAAGGTCTATTTTGCTTCGTAGGTATTTAGAGGAGTTCGGTGACACTTGGCTGATGGTAGAAAACCCTGCAGGACTAATCGACTCCCTTCTTCTCAAACCAACAAGTAACTTAACTTTTAAAAAAGGGACAATTATTTAATTGCAATTATGTGACATCACAGTTGCTGCTGGAAGTTGCCACCCTGAGGCTCTGCTCCCAATGATATATGTTTAATATTGGTCTATGTTATACTGGTACTAGATAAAAAAGCCTGTGGATGGAAGGATAATTCTTAGATATGAAAAACATCTTTGTAAGCAACACTTGGGGTATAAATCATTTTTACCTTGACTGCCTTTTTCAGCTGTAGAAAAAGTTAGCATACAATTGTCCCGGACAAATATATTTCAACCTTACTTAAAGTCTTACCCTGACTTTGGTTTATGCTCTTTGCAAAACAGAAACATATTATAAATCAGAGATGTGCAAATGGGTGGAAAACAATTCAGACAAATTGTTCGGTTTGTTTTTGACCCACTTGTTTTCGGACAACGAATTCCCCTTCCTGTCCGTTCTTTTTGGATGAAAAATGGGGCCAAATCGACATGATATCCATGCAACGGTAAAGGACAAAGTCGCCAGCCACAGGTTTTTTATTTGCACGGTATGTAATTACAACCAAACACTTTTTAGCCTAAAGGGCTAATCACGGTATAATACCAGTAAATTTGGCTCACTGACGCAACAATCAATCAATTACATTCAACAGTGTATTTTACTTTAAAGGTAACCGGGCATTAATTTAGCTTTAAAAAGCCATTAAAGTCATTACAGGGCGCTTCCGTTTAAAAACAAATAAATCACATAATGCGTTACCAAAGTCTGTCTTATTATTGAGGTACGTTTTTTATATTTTCCACACATAGAAATGATGTCTTCCATGTGTGGTAAACCCTAAAACACAGTCCTTGGATGAAATTACTGTAGCGTAATAAATGAGATTAAAAAGAATTCCCCCTGAAAATCATTAAACGGTGCCTACAACAGACCCCAGCATGTGCCAATGGCAGTGTGTCCTGTATGCAGATATAAGGCATACAAATGACTGCGTACTACAACATCTTGAACTCTGTAAAGCCGGACACAAAAGAGGAGCTGCCACTCATGGGGATTTATTTAGTTCTGTATTTATTTCAATAAAAACATTTCAGCCTAACCATTTGTGTAATTTGTGTGTTTTCTAGCAGTTAGCTAGGTAATTATGGCCCTTATTGAACACAGATAATCTGCATCGGGTTTTGCTCTTGCACAGAATCAGTGAAGTTGCCTGAATGACTTTTTAGGGTTTTGGATATTCCGTTGTTTGTGAACCTTTGCTGTCTATCAGTTCCAGACTGACTGTCAAACACACCAAGAATATGTCCGATTGGAAAGTGGTCAATAGCACCAGCTACCCACCTGACTGTCCAGTCCTGCTTCCTGTACTGACCTCAGTCCGTTCATTCTTTTAGAATCCAGATCTAGCAGTACTGACCTCAGCTTGTAATGCATTAGATCTAGCTGTACAGTGCTGTCCTTGGTACATTCCTCCCTAGGCCTAAGCTTGCTAGACGCCCCGTGTCCTACTGGGTGAATGTTCAGAAACTGGTGGCTTTGGACCGTAGGCCCTTTGTTATATAAGCTTTATGGTATGTTTACAGAGTGCTAGGCCAGCTAGGCCTACTTCACCAACGAGACTCCCGCACAGATAACATTACGGTTACATAAGAATATTACTATGCGTCTTTTGTCCATCGAATTATCCATGTGTGCTGCAAAACCTGATACAGATGGTTTACCTATCATACCAGAAGCCAGCTTGATTAGGCATAACTAGGTTGTGAATCAACATCAGAAAAAAACAGAAAAAAAACCCAGATGTTACAAATCACAACTGAGAACAATAGTGGTATGAAGTAAACATCATGCAACACAAACAAAAATCCACAACTCCAAAAAAGGAGATTAATTGCTCATTCTCACATGTAAATGACTGCCAAATTGGCATTAAAATGTTTTCACAAACAAAAACAAATCTGGACGGAATAATTGGCAGCACATTTACTAAACGTTATCTGTTGTTAACCCCAAGAAGTGCGGCAGATCAATTAGTTGACTTACATTTTGTTTGTGATGTTTGATGTCTTAATGCTGTTATACGATTATGAAGAAAGATTTTGGATACACACAAACACACATATATATATATATATATATATATCTTTGTTCACTTATTGTGGGCATGTCATGCTTTCCCTTTGTTGAGTGGAGATTGATGATAATATATACAAATACACAGAATAATTAATTACTAATATCTACAACTGATATCACTAGCATCAATATAGAAAAAGCAGGTTAATGGTAGCTATATGTTAACTAGTAAATGTTACCTTAGGGGTTGAGTAAATTGTTGCTTTAATATGTATGAGCTTTTCAGACTACATTACAATGTGAAGGCCTTGTCAGCACCATCAAGCACTTCATCACTCTCGACTTTACAGGACCTTGTAAAACATGAACAGATATGATGAAGGTAAAATGCCATTATGGAAGTCCAACTGGCAGAAACGAAAAAATCAATAGGGAGGAAAATGTTATACATTGATTTTACCGTAGCATCATTTTTAAATAAGAGACACTTAAATTACACAAGCACTGAGAAACAACTTAAAGGTACCATTTGCCTTCTATTAAATATTAATTCTTTCTCGCTGAAGATTCCACTGCAAAGTAGTTTTAAAACTAAGGGTAAAATGTATTTTAAGACAGAATGGAATATTGTTTTTCATATCTATAGTTAGCTGCATAACGTAATTTCTTTTTTAAATTGGTATAAAGAGTGCCACGTCATTTTAAAAAAAAAAGAGTAGTAAAACAAATCAGTTTTATACCATTTTGACATGAGAAGTTGTGGATCAGTCAGGAAAATGGCAATAGAATTTGTACCCAGCAAGTGGCATAGATATTCAAAGTATTTAATCCCATAAAACATACATTTATGTTTTTCATGGAAAAGGTGTGCTTAATATGCAGGACCCTGACAACACAGAAGAGGAGTCAATAAAAAAAATATTAGTAAAAATAATGTTTTCTGGTCCTATAAAAAAGCATACTGATATACTCTTGTATCTACCTACTGTCACAGACTGTGATTGGAACTGTTATAAGTGTCAAGCTGATGTTGTGTACCTTGCATCAAGAACAAAATAGATATATTCAAAATATCAAACTATATGCAGATGGCCTCTGAACCAGTTCATAATATTGGCCAACCACAAAATGTTATATATATATACGCATATATATATACTATATATTAAAAAATTAACCAGATTAGCGTTTTGCCCGCCTTCACTGTCATCATATATAAATTAAAATTATATAGAATAACACATACCACATTTAGATACATACTGAACTCTGTCTACTTTGTTCTAAATAAAAATGTTTTAAAAATAATTGCCTTTTGTTTTACCATATATAATAATGTGAAGTATTTGGATATGTTTCTCGTGTTTGTTTTGCTAAATGTATGATTGTTTTTATACAAACATACACTTTTACTGCAAAAACCCTTTTACTTTCCCTTTATTGCCATTATGTAGCATATGGGCATTTTCTTAATTACATGAGTGCTGCAAGACCTTCAACTCCCTACATCTACTCGGTCCCTATATTGTAAAACAATCTTTCCCATTAGACCCTTAGTGTTTTATTTCAGAGAACCCATATATTTCCCACTCATCTAATGTTACCATTATTCATTTTACATTTGTAGCCACTGAAACCTCACTGTGTATGTAAATAAAACATGTGCACATATGTATACACATACATACTCTATAGGCCCTTTACCCTCAGCAAACACAGATCCTTGTTGAGTATATGCCCTGAAGGTAAAAATACTTCAGCTAGTTAACATGTATTTTGTGCCAAGTTGGCCACAGTACTGATCACTATTGCTGATATTTACTTGTTTTGGCTTTTATAATGACCTTGGTATGTGCTGAATGTGTGCTTTAGACTTACTTGACTTATAACGATACGGTAGTATAATGATAATACGTAAGCCTGTTCATAGAGAAACACACAGCTATCTACCGCCAGGGACATCTGGACGGAAACCAACAATCCTTCTACAGCCTCAAGCAGAGTTACTTGGACACACAGCAGAGGAGACAGAGACATCAACACCATTTGAAGGCTATGTTACTCAACATACAGGTTTCACTGTCGCAAATGTACAGGGACCGGCATCTATGCCTTGAACCACACTGCGTTGTTTTGTGAGATGTTTGGACAGTTAGCTATGTGGCATAGTCCTATTCCAAAACAGACTTGAGAGCATGGTGGATCACCTATGTGAATGCTGTTTCCTCAAGGACTATGGCACCAGTTCAAATTACTTTGAACTTCATTTTGTTGTTCTCATACCCTTTCTATATGGACAAAAATAAATGTTCTTTTTCACCTTCAAGAAATGTCACCTCCAAACAAACCTATTTATTCCTTTTTGATTCTTTAATATATTTTTGTTCCTAGCATTTTGACTCTGACACTGACATTTCTTTTAACAACTACATGTTTTTTTTTTTCTCAGAATGTTTTAAACTACTGGGAAATTTGTTTTTCAGATCCCCCCCTTCTATTTAAATCACAAATTGGCTACTTTCCTCTTCTTCTTCTTATGACTAATAAGGGAACTGTCATATCTCAGATAAAAACATAATTGAATCCAACCTGCATGCTCGGGTACATACAAAACTCTCTAGCTAGGTGTGAGTGAAAGATGTGGTATTGCTTTCTTTTTTACTTTTCTTTTTTACTGTATCATACTTCTTCTATGTAACTCTTGCATAGATAATGTCACAAACCCGCATAAAAAGTCTTGGTAAAACCCTAGCCATACCTCTAACCACATAAACTAAAACAAAGGTGTCCGTCTTTGGACAGTGCTGTATGAAATCGTATCAGTTCTGTAGCAAGCACAACTGCGGCTATGGTTGGAATGTTTTGGGTCAACGCAAGTCCAAATCCCCATTGGAGATTTCAGTGTTTTGTGCAAAAATTTACTTTTTTATTTAAGAGGTCATTTAATCATCTTCATCAATTTGCCAAACATTCAATACATATTTTAATGTGCCTTTTAAGTTATTAACACACATTATTTTCATTGACGAATAGGTACTTACGGCTCAGGAAACTTCTTTATGAGTTTGTTGCACTCATTGGCTAACAAATTGGCACAACATTACAAAAACCCTTCTCATCGAACAAAGGCAACACTTTTGATGTATTGTCATCTGTGTGATTCAATTTACGCTAAGTATCAGAGGAACCTTTAGAGGTATACTGAGAAAATAAAAGCAGAATTTGCATTTTGTGGTCACTGTAGATTTATATAACAGGCTGCATAATCTTTTTAAAATTGTAGACTAGACAATCTGAAACCAGTTAATTAAAATGAATGTCCTTAAGATGTTTGCACATAAACAAATCAAATAATCAGATTTATTTTATATAAATACATAATTAATTCTCCAATTATGTTTCCTGCTGTATCATTTTCACTGGGCATTGTAATTAGATAATAGTAATGCTACATCATAGCAATGTAAAATAATATTTGTTTTATTGACTTTTATAGGCACTATGTACACATTTCAATGAATCATTTACATTACCATATGGGCTAAACAATACAATGCTGTATTCACTAAATCCAATTGCTTGTAGGTTGAGCGGAAAATGTTTCGGATTAATTTTTCGGTTAGTTCCTGCCTGTTCACGCCTGTTCACGTTAGATTTGTAAATGGGATTAGAAGTCCACCACCTACATTTACTTTCACTCGTTCTCTCACATTCCCATTTTCGGTCACTCTCTCACGCTCTCTGAATGTCTCCCTAGCTTCGTTTCTTGTGACGCAAACCTCTGCTTTCGTGCAATTCATCTTCTTATTCTGCATCTTCTTGTTCTCCTCTCTTCTCTTTTCTCTCTTCTCTCTTCAATTCTCCAACCAGGGGAGAGGATGTCACCAGAAGCTTCGCCATTTTGGCGGGGGTGCACAGGAGGTTACCATAGCACAATATGCCAGAGCCTCTGGTGACATCTCCCAATTCTCCAATTGCCTTGGGTCACCCAGTGATTTACTAGATAATATGCCTGCCACCTCTTCAGTGGACACTGTCCTGTCTACGGTACCCAGGTGGTGGGTGCCCACGTAATCACATAATGTGACTTTGAATGATGAATATTTTTACAAAAGTGTTTAAACTCAGCTTATCAAGTGGAAAAGCATCTTTGAACAATAAGCATGGTTCGGATGGGTTCAGATATTCCCTTAATAATGTTGTTTATGAAAGGGTTGAATGCCCCTGCTTTAAAATATTGGAATATCATTATTACTTGGTTCATCTGTTTTTTTCCACTTTATTTTTGTATACTCATAAATATATGGTATACACAATGTGCTTACATCCATCTTTCTACTTTCTCTTTTTTACTTTGTGTTTGTTTTCCAAAGTATAGTTTTATTTGTATGTTTCAAATATTTTAAAACTTGCAGGTTAGTACAAGGGGTTTTTATTAGATAATATTCCAAAGTTACACACATTTTTAAAAAGGCATTACAGAAAATATTAGTACAAATGTATGAATGGAGCATATTAATATATCCATCTTTGTGCCCCAAAGAGTGCATGGGGCTGTCGATTAATATTTAATTTACTCTATGCTCTTTTAATTTACCTGGGGGAATGCACACCCTGACTGTTTATTTTTTTGTCAAAATCTAATAAAAAATGATTTACAATTTATCTGGTAGATTTCAGTGGGAGACTTTAAGTTAATTATATTAAATCATAAACCAGTGTAACATTCATTCAATTTATTCCAGAATAATTGTACTGGGATTTAGGATGTTGAGTATCCACAGTATACAGTATTTGAATCAATTGCCGTTGAAGGTCATTTTTGTATGTTAATGATTTTTTAACCGATTTTTTGGCACCTTACTGTAACATCACTTCTGCTGATGACATTAACTAGTTACAGGCTTTGCAATCATATTAAAAGTGTCCAGATTTTTTTTTATCCTAAGGTGGCAATCCCACTTGACATTCCTCCAAACATGAAGACATGGACATGAATGGAATATGGAAATTGGCTGTTCTGGTATCAGGGTCTTGTAGTAGCACAACCACAATCGGGTGTTAAAGATCTGGTAAGATTGTAATATCACAATTCTGGAGCTCGCACTCTCTCGCTCCTTAGGAAAGTAGTGCCGCTGCAATAAGGGGCTGGAGAAGGGTACACTTGGGCAGGTAATGGGCACAGGCAGATTATGAGACCCAAAGGATAAACACACTGACCAGAGACCCAGTAAACAGCTATCATTTTCAAAACCTCCAGTTCTCAGGTATAGAAATCATATTCAGACAGTACAGATTCTAAGTCAGATAGAGTCTAAACGTTGGATAGATGTTTCTCCGTTCTTAACTTTCAGTTTCCACTTTCAGACTCAGGGATTGCTTTGTATGAAGGGAAATCAATATGAAAATGCAACTAGACAGTAAAAGCACTTTTGTATACCAAACTATAATGGTCTTTTTATTGTAATAAGCAAAATAACACGTGGAAGGAACTTTCTTTTAAACTCCCAGGATAATTGATACCAGACAAGAAAATCCTTAGCATTCTTTTAATTATGTGTTAGGATTCCACAGTACAGCACTATGCAAACTAATTGCCACAACAAGCAGAGAATCAGCTCCGCTTACTCTCACATTGAGGCTGTTTCCAAAGAAATTAGTAAATCATTAATTTGCGCTTATATTATACAGGCATATCAAATATGTAAATCAAGAATTTTTTGTGCACTTTTTGCTGTTGCCACCAGATATGTTTTAAGCGACAAGTAATTATGTTTTGGAATTTATTGTGCTTTATATTTTAATATTTATTATTATATTTGAAGTGCTTGGTCATATTGGTTTGTTCGCATAAAAATGTGATAAAGTGATCTTGTTTATTTGACATGCAATATATACGCAATATTTATTAAATGCTGTATCACTACAGGAATGTTGATTGTTCAAGCGAATAATAAATTATATAGTAAAAAAAAAGCCTAATTGTAATATAATACATATGTTATAACTATTATTATTTTCATCCACGTAAATGCACTTGGAGAAACCTGAGGAAAAATATGAAAGGTTCCTCGCTGCTCATAAAAGCAAACAGTGAGCTCAGAATGTAAAGTACTAGACAGTACTTTTAGATCGCGTCAGCTCTAATCATTGGGCCAGTTACTTATTTAGTATGGTATTTTAATAGCATGTAAGTTTTTCAGTAGAACAGTGAAGGGCACAAGTTGCCAGCTATGTTTGTTGTTCACTGAGATGTCCCACAGGTGGCAGCACAGCAACATACATTTAACCGAAGGCAGACATTAAAAGGATAGCAGGTTTAAGATGATTTGCCGGCCCTACATAATATATAGCATGATACAAATTAGACCATTTATATATAATTTAAGAAACACATAGATCAAAAGGGTTTGTGTAACCCCAGTTGGCCTGAAAACTTAATTCTCATTTATTAAATCTGATTTAAGATTGACCCCTTGCTACTTTTAACGTGTATATGTGAAACACTCTGCAAAACCCCTTGACTCCACTCTTTTCAGATTGATGGCGTGTAACAATCCAAAGCAAGATAGAATGTAATTGGCGGGGATGGGAGTGGGCAAGGCCCACTCCAATAGTGAAGAAAAGACTGGAAGCTTGAAAACATGTGAAGTACAAAACCTAAAACACCACTAGCCTCATTAAAAGAACCGTTTGATCCTCCAACGCATGCAATAAAAACAGACATTTCTGCCCACATCATAGGTAAAAACTTTTCTGTTTTCTGCCCATAAAGTGGTCTCACTCTTGCGTTCCAACCCTAATGGAACTGGTAAGGCTGATGGGTGATAACCAAAATGTACATAGCTTAAGTACTGAGCCAATTGTCCTAATGTACTATCCTGAATACTGGTCAGTTCATTATCCCAGTCCCATCTTAATACAACAGTTTACCTGCGGTCCCAAGAACCAAGGCCAGTTGTGTGAACGTCATTAACTGGAAAATGCTCATTTGTCATTTACCAACAAAAATGTTTTCATACATACTCGCAGAGCGACCTTTATTGTTAATAAGGTCCTGGACAAACTGCTTGTGTGCACCAAGCCCTCACAAGTTCTCGAAGTTCAGCTCTTCCTCCTTCCTGTGTCGTTATCTCTGCATCCGTTATATCACCACCTTTTCTCTTGCTCTCTCTGCACCATAGTCCCCTATTTCTTCCTCAAATCTCCTCTCTATTCTTTGACAAGTAGGTTTAGCCAAGGCGAGTTGACATATAGATGACCCACTGTGGACCTCACAGTTATAGACAGGCCCTGGGAAGCTCCCCTTGTACCCTGCTTTAAATATAGCCCTGTTTGCTTGATCAAATGAAATATTAATTACGCTTTTCATATGTCTGCAGGTTGTATTGGTTTATGCAAATGCATGCTAAATGTTACAGCAAACACAACCGTCTTAGGCATTTTTAGTAGTTTAATTATATGATTTTAAAGAGGGAATCAGTTGCCAAAGGAACATTACAGACAGTACATTACAGACATAATTATATCCACTTTTCTCACTTTGTGCTAGGACTTTTTACAATACAGACATCAGCCGTCACAGCCACCATAGTATGTTCTCCCCCACATCTCCTTGTCAGTAAAAACATCAAGATATAACATTATATTTCAGGGCGCGGGTGATATGACACAGATACCCACCCTCGAATTAGGTCGAGGGAGTGACAGGTGACAATAAATATGTAACCCACCCCTGAGGTGGGTTTCCAATGCATATTTTCCAACATAGCTTAGAATTATTGTTAATAGACCCTTGGAAGAAGTGACAGACGTTATGACAGCATAAATTAAATCTACTAGTTTTGTTCTCTTGAAAGCAACCCTGTTTTCATGCATTGTTAAGAATTTTAATACAAAGGTGTTTAAAATAAAAGTAAATCTTGGGGCGCAATTACATGTGGAAAAACCAAATTCAATAGTGTAATACTGTGACAGCAAAATACATCAAAGTGGAAGTGATATATATATATATATATATATATGCACAAATTTGGATGTGCTGCATATATTGTAAGTGTGCCTCTTTTTGGATTGTTACCATTTAGAATTATGGAATTAAAGGATATTTTTTTTTTTTGCGCCCGTTTTATCCGGGAACTTTGTGACTGCATACATATCACTCCCACCTTGATATATTTTGTCGTCACAGTAGTACTTACATGTTTTCATCACATGAAAGCATTAAAGATTTGTTTGTGTTAGGGGTGTCGGAGGAGTGCTGTGGTGTTTGTGTGTCTGTGTTTTTTTTAAGGGAAAGTAATATAACAATATTTTTTGGAAATTGACAAATTTCTTTGTCCATTTCTAATGTTTTTAACCAATGGATGCAGAACTTAAGTCACGCTATCATGTTTGAGCAGGGCCATCTCATCTGTTGTTTCTGTAAGTCAAATTATTATGTTATACTGTATACTACTTGTTGTGTCCTGTCTATCCATTATACAGTGCTAGGGAATATGTTGCTGCTATATAAATCAATAAATAATAAAAATGTTATGTGATCAGAAAAATCCATGTAGGAATATTTCCATGGTGTGGTCATAAGACCTTTGAAACCTTGCACCAAAATAACTGTTTATACATAACCTTGAGTGCCTGTTGTCTTGACAAACCATCTGCTAGAAGCTATTCAACCCATAGCCAAAACTATTGTGCAACTGAAATAAGAACATACCACCTAATACTTCTTATTACCCTTTATACTACTAGTATAATACCAAAGTAACAACGGTTCCAAGCAATAGAAATGATTAATTGTAGTATGTAGAGTGCTATTTTGAGTTATTCCCTACAATTCATTTTAGCAAGCTGTATCCCTGGCCATTCTAGGATATTCACAAAGAGATTGTGCATCTAAATAATCTTTTGCTAGTTCACAATTCTTCTTGGTTTTGTTCTTATTTCTAAAATATAAATTGAATAAAAAAATATGGATTAATGTTTGCAACTACTATAACTACATGGAACCCTAAACCATACACAATGCACCACAACAGGTGGCACTTTGAAAGAAACCTCAAAAAGGAGAAAAAATACGAAACATTGTGCTGTATCTAAAAATTCAGTAGATCACGCCGCATGCATCACCATTATGTGTTTTTCAGATGCATATATACACTTAAAGGTTTATGAGAATAGGGTTTATTTGCTTGTATGCTAAGCCAAGGAGTCTCCTTAAACACAGTATACCGTGGTGCAGATATTGGGCCAAGATGCAATTATTAATCTCCCACTCATATAGGTAAAAGTATATTTTAGAGCCTCAAATTATGGTACTGCTTTTACTAACACAACCGTATGTATTAACAATCAATGAGAGTACAATATAACATGCAAAAATAATGTCAAAGTCTCCTTGTTGCTCGCCTTATACCCAAGTGAGCCATGTTACCTTGTTAGCTGACTTAATCCTTACTAGCAACTAAATCTGTGTGTAAGGTTTCATTAAGAAGCGCATCTGGAGTAGTAATAATACTACTGTATAGACCTTGTTGTCCCATCCCTTAATGAATAAACTTAAGGTTTATAGATGAACATACACTGCATTTCATGCTAAAAAATGGAATCACCTTACAAGAGTCCCCAAACCTAATGTGACCTGGGACAACCTGTGCCAGTCCTTCACTCAATGCATGTGGATGCCTACTACCATGCAACTCACATCAGTAACCGAGAAACCCAAGTAAGATGTCATCTCTTGGAACTTTGTAGAAGGTCCAAGAGCCCCAACTGCGTCCACCACCAGCCTCCAGTCCAAAAGCTCCCTTTTTCACTTTGTGGGAAAGTGGAGGGAAGATGAAAATAAGAAGCATTACATGATTGAGAACAGAAGCAACAGGGGTACTAGGAGATAGAGTGAGAATGGCTGGGTTGGGTATTTAGGGTAGACCAGGATAACCTGGAGTGACAGCAGGGCGAATATGAGAATAGGGTGGCAGTGTGAGGGTTAAAAAAAGCAGGTTGGAATAAGTGAGATAAGGAAAAACTGGGAGGCACAGAGCATTATCAAGAGAGTAAAGACACGGAGAGTCATAAGGAAAGATTAATAAAGATATAGGTGGCATTGAGAGGGTTAATGCGGGTATGGAAGAAGGGCAACAGGGTAGCTCAGGAAAAAGAAGAAATGGGAGAGGGAAGAGGAGAAAAAAGTAGTTATAGGGAGAAGCAGAAGGACATGTGGGGAGTTGTAAGCAGTATGGGGAGGCAGCACTGCTCCTGGGGTCTTTCTGGGCAGCTGTAAGCAGTGTGGGGAGGCAGCACTGCTCCAGGGGTCTTTCTGGGCAGCTGTAAGCAGTGTGGGGAGGCAGCACTGCTCCAGGGGTCTTTCTGGGCAGCTGTAAGCAGTGTGGGGAGTAAGCACTGCTCCAGGGGTCTTTCTGGGCAGCTGTAAGCAGTGTGGGGAGGCAGCACTGCTCCAGGGGTCTTTCTGGGCAGCTGTAAGCAGTGTGGGGAGTAAGCACTGCTCCAGGGGTCTTTCTGGGCAGCTGTAAGCAGTGTGGGGAGGCAGCACTGCTCCAGGGGTCTTTCTAGCTCATCTTACACAGAAAAGGTTAATCACACAGAGGCAGCCTGCTAGCCTTGCTATAATGAGCCCTTCATTATCCTAATACCTTCCCCTCCTCCCACTAGGGAGGTCCTAGAAGTGAAGCAGCTTAATGTTGCTCACTCCCAGTCAGTCCCTCGCTTTTTCAAACTGAACTGCAGCTTGCCTGCTGACACAACATCATCAGCCACCGCTGGACCCCGTGGGCAGGCTTATCCTCCGGGACAGCAATGACAAGAGGCAGCTTTTAGGATGATTGCCCTAATTACTTTGCCACCTAGCACGGGGTGCTCCTGGGGATAAACGGAAGAGAGAGCGCAAAGGCTGCGGTGCTTGTGGAATTTGTAGAACTCCCTGCCTCTCCCAAAAAAGAAAAAAAAGAACCTGCAAGGATCGCCGGTAGCTCTTGCAGAGACACTCATCAGACCGTACTCATCAGACCGCACTCATCAGACCGCACATCAGACCGCACTCATCAGACCGCACTCATCAGACCGTACTCATCAGACCGTACAGCAGGCTTCGGAGGAGTCCTCTAGGTTAGGTTTGGTTATGGGACATCATGACTTCTGCATGCTGTTTGCTGAGCAATAAAACCTGCCCCAAGCTCCACGGGGCACAGGGGGGCAGCCCAAGGGACCCCTCACTGCCTGGGCTTTAATGCCAGGAGACTGGTGACACCACAGCACAGCTCGCCCCAAAACAATGCCAGTGTGCGTGAGCTCTGCCCTTGGCTGGACATAAGGGTTATGGGAATCCAGTAGCGGGCAGATATCGCTTTTAGCTTTTGATCGCGAGTTACTAAACGTCCTTGACGTGATGGCATCGGAAGTGGTGTGCGGGCTCATCTTCAGGCTGCTTCTCCCTCTCTGCCTTGTTGTTGGTGAGTAGATGTTACTTCTTATCTGATGTCCCGGTATTTATCCTGCGTGCCCCCCCTGTCCTTGGATGTTTTATCGAGTCATTGGCCTTTATCACAAATTGACTAATATGAAAAAAAAAAAACAACAACTTTACTTTGCTACTTAATTACTCAGAAAAACTCGGATACCTTAATCTAAGAACATTGCTTCCATATATAACCAGGTTGTTAAAAAATACTAGTTTTATCTAAATTAAGCATAATAGGTCAGGATTATGATAAATTATATACTCATTTATATATACATTAGGTATACTGTGTATGTATATATATATATATATATATATATATATATATGAGTATATAAATTAATATTATATATATATGTATAGAAGTATCTGTGTGACTTAGCTTACACTGAATATATATATATATAGCTTCTTTTCTTAAAGTAAAGCATGTACATATGCATAAAGTATCTTGATATCTCCCCAATTTGATTTTTGTGCACTGTACACATGTAAATGATATTCCCTTACCTTATTTCCAGCAATAACACATTTTTCTGATTTACAATATGTTTTACTGATTAGATTTCTGCGGCTGCGTAACTATTCTTCAAGTTGGAATTTGACAATTTATTACAGAGTAGAGGCAGGGAAATAAAACAAATGATTAAGTGATTAAAGTGATCAAGTGATCAAAACTACATACTAAAAATAGTGCAGAAATCCAAACTACATAAATATGTCACATGCTCAGAAAGAAATATTGTGCTGAGGATTTGTTTCTTTATGAATTTGTTAATTTCCCAAATAATGTCAATTTGATTGTAAACAAAAACCCCTAAATCATACCAAACAAAAGTTTTATATTACAAACAGACACGTTTTACCTTTTAACTGTAAGAAAGACATTCGTCGTGACACCCTACAGGCCAAATCCATATGCTGATCAGACATGGGCTATAAGATAGTACGTATATTTTAAATTTCAATATGTCAGTTATCTGGAATATTGTATTGATAGTAAATATATATTTCAGTGCATCTGCAAGGAGTATTATGTAGAAATTGGCCTGGTTTTTACAAAATCATAATACAAATTAAGGACATTTTTTATTAAACAAATATTTCATTTTTGTGATATTGCAAGGTGCTTGCTGAATGCCACTGAAAGTGTTAATGCAACATGGCATCGCCACTGACTGCTTTGAGATATTGTAAAGAAATAAACTATAAACAGAGCTTTTCAAGCTGAAAATACTGAATTTTCTTCACCTGCAAACTCGGTAGCTGCAAAGCTGTAAGACTGAATGGGTTATGCGTTTTACACATTGTCAGAAAATGGGAAAATAACCAAGTTTTAGAGTGCAGTTATGTTTTTTTGGAACAGTTTTCGTATTATCTTACGTAGTCACCGTGCGTCTGTTCAAATAGAGTGGTTTTCTTATTACTTCCACATACTTCTGGCCCTCCAAAAAAAAAAAAAGATTGCTCCATATTCTAAGCAATAGGTATATCCGAAGCAAAGGAACTCCTTTGTGTTTTTCTTAGCTGACGTGAGCTGCTTCCTTAAACATTGCTATGAACCATTCATCCGTCAGCTTTGGATATAGAAACCTTCTGTATTCCCAGAAAAAAAAAAGAATGTAAGCTGTACCGAGCGGTGCGCGCTCCTTTGTGGTCTTTTCACCTACTCTAAAACCCATCAGTACTAATTGTTTAGATGCACGTTTGATTTCTGTGCCTTATAAATACTTATTCCGTTATAATGTGGGATTCCGCTGCTTTACATAATTCATAAACTTTCCTGATGTCGGCTGACCTAATTGCAGTTTTAATCTACCCTGTGGTTGGATTGAAAGGAGAGAGAACTCCGCATGCGCCACATTTACACATTAAAACAGAATAGATTTTGTGTTTGTGGAAAAATTATCTTTTTAAACCAATTAACGGACATTGCTAAGATTTTTTTTTAGTTTTTTTTCCATGGGAATTTAAACACTGACAGCATGCTTACCGTACAACTCTATAATGCAATTAATCCTCTACATGGTGGCTGAGCACCATAGGAGTCAGAGTTAGATTGTATCGTTCTCTGCGTGGTAAGGTCAGGTAATGCCAATTGCCAGTCATTGCTCAAACACTGGAATACAATTGGCTTTGCATGTAATATAATGTATGCATAAATAGTCCTTTGCCACAATTGGAAGCACTAAATTACAGAAGATATTACATATGTGGTTCAAAAGAGCTGTAGTAAATCCCTTCCATCCGTGTGCTGTATTGCCTCAAAAAAACAGCAGCCAACCACAAGCTGCGGCTATTAGTTTAGGCCCTGCAACATGTATGGTAAAAGTTTTTGTATACTGTATTTATTGTCTGGCGCTATAATTAGTAGTGATATGTGCCTTAAAATGTATTATTTTGCCACCTTGAAATTATTATTATTTATATAGCGCCAACAATTTACGCAGCGCTTCTTACAGTACATACATTCAAGGGGTATGGCAAGACGAGAATTGACAGACTAAGACAAACCGATACATTAGGTGGAGAGAACCCGTCTCGCAAGCTTACAATTTTTTAAACACGTTACAGCCATGTAAAACGCGTGCTGCAATGACTCAAGGATTGGCAGTCCTGCCTCGCAATTACAATTGTACTTTTATGTAATTTTATTGCCCTAGAGGGGAAAGTTAAGACATATATTGCCAAGGATGAGTGATGCCATTAATGTCAGTGGTTTACTGCACTGTATTAACTGAACTCATACCTACCTCAGCCTAAGGCTTGTAATGGGTAATTGTGGCCGCCCAGCATATTTTGGCTACATCACCGGGATGACGGGATTTAAAATCCACCATTTATATAGCACAGCATGGTTCCTTACGCTGGATTAATAGTTGCCCTAGAGGGGAAAGTTAAGACATATATTGCCAAGGATGAGTGATGCCATTAATGTCAGTGGTTTACTGCACTGTATTAACTGAACTCATACCTACCTCAGCCTAAGGCTTGTAATGGGTAATTGTGGCCGCCCAGCATATTTTGGCTACATCATGACCCACCATTTATATAGCACAGCATGGTTCCTTACGCTCCCCTTCCTTGGTGCAGCAGATAGATAAGACGGCTGTAAAGGAGCCGCGTACAGAATACAGTATCATGTATACTGAGACATCAAAATACAGTTCCGGGACGGGAGAAAGAAACACTGAGCTGATGCGAGCTTTATTTCTAGTGAGCGTCTCTGCGTGGATGTGAAAAAAGCCCAGAGGATTCAAAGAATAAGAGGTGTTAAGTGATAGGAACAAAATCTGTCATCGGGGGAGTAGATTACATCTGAAAATACGCGTGGGTGTGGTGAGGTTTGGTGAAAATATATTTCAATGAGTGTTATATTAATGTAATCTAACAGGATAATGATGCTTTACCTGAAATCAAGGGCTTTCGGTAATAGAGCACAAACAATATAGTATGTATGTGTTCAAAGAAGGGCCACGGCAATATAAAGGCGGTTCTGGCAAATCCCTATAAATAGACAATTAAAAACACACCAGGTGCGTTCAGAATGCCCCACAATGTTAGATTACAGGATTTTAAAAGAACATGTAGCGTCGCATCTATGACTGATCATTATCAAATTGCGGGTGTAGCCGGTAATCCGAATACCATCTACTGATTTACTATTACTTCCCCCAGTGCTCAACAAGCATTTGGCTGGACACAGTTTTAAAATCATGAGGTTGCAGGCAGATGCGTTTTTTTTTTTTTTACATTTGCAGAAATACAATTCCCATCATCCCCATGTATGCAGATCATGGCGGTCTAAATTTCTGTATGTTGGTTGCCCACTCTCAATTGAGATAAACTGGGTCTGGAAGTCCATCCTGCTTTGTCTGCATTGCTTTATAAGGATATTGTTTGGATGGTGCGTCTTTTTTCTACCCATTTCATTGAATGTTGCGTGCAATATTAAGACCCTATTGTGTGTTGTTTTGTCTGGCACATGCTGCTCTATAGCAGAACATACAAGTTCACGCAAATCAAGCTAGTTTACAATCTCCCTCTAGATTGTAAACCTGAGAGCTGGGTCATCTTTACCTAATGTAATCGTGTGTCTTAGTCAGTCAATTCTAGTTTTCTCATACTCTTTGAATGTATGTACGGTAAGAAGCGCTGCATAAGTTGTTGGCAATATATAAAACAATATATAAAACAATAATGAAAAGAAGACACATTGTAGGTGTGCTGTTAGTATAGAAAATAAATCCCGATGTGTATAAATTAACAAAACTGGCATTTAGTAAATGTTTTAAAAAGCTAAATTTGGTTGTTAAACATTTGTTTGCTTTATCAATTTATCATATACATACATGAACAAATGTAGCATAATTTATAATTGTAAATGTAGCTCTAGTCCCCTTCACAGCGTGATGCTCCCGGTCTTACTAGATTGCATACATTTAACAGAAACCAATGATTCTAGAGAGAAATTAGTTAGCATACTATGGCATCTGTACGCAAGGCTTTTTCCCTTGATGCGTATAAATTCCACATACGGTTAACGTGTCATCTTGTAGTATGTAGCAATTATCTATATTAAGTGGAAGCACAGCATACACATACAGTACATGTTTCATTACTTAATTCTGGCAGCAAGGTGTCCAAACATCCCTAACAAAGTGCGCTTCCTAAGAAAGACTATAGTAGAAAAATGGCATACTTGAAGAGATCTGGTCAACCCATCTAAACTGAGATCTGACAGCATATGGAGTTCATATGCGGCAAAAACAAAATGATCATCCATACAGTTTAAGTAAATAGGAGTGACTTAAGTGGTGGACAAGATTTTATAGAATGACAGTAGTTTGAGAAACTGGTTAACACAAGCAGTATGGTGTAAGACAGGGATCTCCAAACTCGGCCCTCCAGCTGCTGCAGGACTACATCTCCCATAATGCGCCTTCAGCTAAGGGGCTGGCTGAGGATTATGGGAGATGTAGTCCTGCAGCAGCTGGAGGGCCGAGTTTGGGGATCCCTGGTGTAAGATATAGGAGCTGTTGGAGTTGTGAGAGTTAAAGGAAGCTTGTTTGTATGCACTGACAGGTCAATTTTACATTGCTCCAGGCCAAACATATGTGTTGCACTCTACGTGGACTCCTTATACCCGGCAGACTAAACAATAAGCACGGAACACACGGGCATTAGTATTCTCTAGTTTTTTTTTTGAATGTCTGAAATCTGTAATTTTTCCATGCTTCATGTTAATGATCATTTATTTTTTTCTATGGCGCCATTGGATTCTGCAGCGCTGTACAATAGTTAATATTTTCGTAGCACTCTCACAAATGCCCAATATGGCGTCACAGAACGGTAAAATTCTAAAGCTGTGCTGCGCAATAAAAGTCAGGAATGACTGAATACGGTAGGTGCGCACGTTTTATCTCCTACAGATTTGCTTTTTTAACTGCGAAACATATTAATTTTTAAGTTACAGTTATAGAAGTAATTTATAGACAAAAGTCCTTTATTTCTACGTGCATTTCATTAAATTAAAGGTACTAGTCCAGCTACTCTTGTGAACTTCATAGTACTTTAATAACTGAATGCCCCGTTACAAACATCATTGCTTTTAGTGTTGAATATACCCATCTTTCCCAGAAAAAAAACCCCATTTTTTTTATTATGAATAATGTCGCCTCATTCTCAATTTTTGCTAGAAACACACAAAAGCAGGCATTGATAGACTGCTGCCATAGAAACTGAAAAAGCGTCTGAAAGTTACTGTGCCGTTTTCACAGCACCCTCGGAGGAAACAATATAATGTCAGTTCTGCTAGAGTTTATATGATTAACGTACTAGAAAGTTTTATCTAAGTGGGACAGCATGAAACTCTTCGAATACACTACTCGTGATGTTGTTTGAGGATTATGGAAGATGGCGGTCAGCAGCAGCAGCAGCGGGAGTGCTGCAGTTTTACAGGCCCGTATCAGACACATCTTAGCAATTTGTCGTGTTACTGAAACACCAATTGCCTGAAGTTATGGAATGACTTGCCAACACCAGGATTAAACTTTCCTCCCACCTCGTACATGAAAGCAATTTCATCTCTGCCTTTAGTAAAATGTTTGTTATGCTGTCGTGGACTAAATTGAGGGATTTATTATACGTCAAGAATGTTCATATAAAAGGAATTACATTTTGTTTCCTCAGGTTATGCAAAGTTTTCTTTTGTGTGCGGCTGTAAGTGAATAATTATGAGGATCTCCTTCAACTTTACTCTCCGATGTGTAGAAACACCTAGACACTGCGAGGTTTCATCACACTTTTTAATAAGCCGTTTTAAGTCTTAGAGGGATTAAGTTGCTACATATCTCAAAAAATTGCTGAAAAACATTCAATATGATACTACTTTGTAAATGAATGCCTTCAAAAAAGCCTCAGCTTATGTCCATATGTCTCCAACAGTTTAGGGAATGACTGCTACCTAATTCCAGGGTGTGGATACACACTATTTCCATGTTTCTGGAACATTTGCTCTTTTGACCCATTTTTTATGTCTGGGGTTTAGGGGATCCTACTTCTCCAGGCATAGATGTCCCTCTAGTGCAGTCTGCGATATCTGGGACTCAGATCTGTACTCATCCCAAACTCTACCCTGTTATCTCCCCTGAGCTTTTCTTCTGCTGTAGGAAATCAAGGTTGGGCTCAACCACTGAGACCGACAACATTTCCTTCAGGTAAAGGCAGGACCTCTGCTAACCACAGATCCCTAGTGAGTCTCTACACTGGATACACTTGTAAAAACACGAGCGAGTAATATTTATTGAAGAGGAATAATGACTGGTAACATAAGTATATGTTCTAGCATGACAACTGTCCATGTATGAAATGCTTGTTCTAAACACAATAACTGTTGATGATTTGCGATTTCAAGAACTTATATCATAGAATTTTTTCCTGTTTTACTCTTTTGCCATGGTTTATTTTACATGCTATGGGAACCAATTCTTTTTATACAAAGGAGAAGAACTGTTCTATTCGGTGTACCGCACAGTAGGAAAAAGGGTTCAGTGGAGATTTGTTAAATATTTAATGTTCTTGTGTCCTTTTAGAAGACAAAGAATGGTAACAGCTTTGATGTTCATATTGTGATCAATAAAAATAGCTTTTTTTTGCGTTAACTTGTTAGGTAAGCTACCTTAAATCTTGATGTGTTGTTCCACAGCAACATGATAAATTACTTAAATATCTTCAGCCAGGGTAATATGAGGACCAGGGCAACATAGAATAAAATCATAGCCCCTTTTTCTCCCAGAGTCGTTCTGGATTTTAATTTGAGCAACAATCACACAGGACTATTTATAATTTCTCAAGGAAAACACAGCATTTTGAATATTAGGGCAAATAAGGACCATTTGTCCCATCAGATGAAGACTGAATCTTCAATCTGTCCTTGGTCTCGTATAACTTCTTGCACGAATCCTTGGTTTTCCCTACATAAGAGGTACTTATTTACAGAGCTAGGCTAGCAAAGGTTAGAAGAGTTGGAGTAATTTTTCATGTTCCTCAAGTCACGTGATCTTTTGCATGCTATTTTTCAATGCCACTGGTTGGCTGTTTAAGTTGTTGTGGACCAGAAGAAACATTACACTGTTATTTTGGCTCTAAATGATGCATCTAGAGAATGAGCAATACCTTAGTTGTAAAAAGTATTGTTGGCGCTATATTAATAAAAGATAATAAAAATATAATAATTTAATGATTAGTTTACACCGTAACTGCTACATAAAAGTGGTTAGAATGCAGGGATTGTAATTTAACTCCTAGTCTACACCCAATTACGACTGCCTAAAAAAATTAGATTGAAACCACTATAAAACAACTTCAACTATGTGGCTGAAGAGCATGCACAGTGTTAGTATGACTAAATGACATTTTAGACCATAAAAATGCCAGACTATAAACACTGCTGCCAAGGAGAGCAAAAAAAAACCCCATAGTCTACCAATGATAATTGAAGTGTTTCTATGCAAACATATGGACTGTGGCATAAAGAAGGAGACACTACACTTGGAGTTACATAGACTTATTTATTACCATACCACAATCACCTCTATGAGGGTGGTATCTACTTAAAGCATGTATTTTCCTTTCCATCCCAACATTTTTCACATTGATGTAATTGTTTGATATTTTTAGTTCCTAACTATATTTGTTCATTCACATTATTAGATGTAAAAGTGAAACAACAATTGAACACAAATAGTAAGGAGACATCAAGGGCAGCATCGGCAAACACAGAAGTATTCACACTGCTGCCCGTAGCTCACTTGCTGTGATGAGCTTCAACGGTGGCAGACTTCTGCTGACATCAGGAAAATGTTTTTCTTTGGTATTACCAGGCACACAGTGGTTTAGATGTGGAATCAGCAGACCCTTTGCTGTGATTATAAGATACGCTTGCAAAAATGTGTAGGCGCATTTGAGTAATTAGCCACAATCTTTAGAATCTGTGCTTCCAGATTTAGGATAAATAACCGAATCAGCCTCAAGCAGACTACAGCAGGGAAGTAAAGAAAGTTTGGACGAGGTAGGAAGAAAAAAAAATGAATTATAAATGGGCATAGTCTATATTCACAATGGTCCTTTAAATGTCAAACCTTCCAAAAGCACCTTGGTAGTTCTTCTAGATGATACGAATAATGTAACTTAAAAAACACACAGAACCCAATAGTTATAAATATGCCAACATGCTGTACAGTCATTTGATTAAAATATAGCTTTTTCCTGTATGTTTATATTGGCACTCTGTGCACGGCTATATGTGTCCAAATATTTAACTTATTTTTTGGCAATATTTGTATGAATATTTTATTTGAACTGCAAAATTAAAGACATAGACATGAATAGCAAATGATAGGATGTTATAGTTTGCCCCTGGAATTTGCAATATGTTTATTTAACTTCCACAGGGGCCTATCTAACAATATTTTTTTAAACATTTCCCTATATTTCTAATGAATTAACACACACCATTTTCATATGTTTATTTGAATGGAATTCTCATTTTCTTCCAATTACTTTATAACATTTATATAATAAGCTCCTGTTTTAACTTGATTTAATTATTCTTTTAAGGCTATTTCAAAAGGGTACTTGAGGACACTTAAAGTTTATGTAAATTATTAAAAGCACGTTGTACCTGTGGAGCATATGAGACCTGTTGAATTTTCGAAGGATCCCAATTATCCAGAATGTAGAAATGAGCAGCTATAAAGTTGTTTAGAGCAATTTAAGAGCTTATTTTTTAGCAGACTACCATCATGTTAACCGTTATATCATAGAAATTATCTGTTTCTATTTTCTGCAAATATTCCTTGTACAATATTTTCTTAATGGGTATCTAATGGAACTCACAGCTTACACTATATGACCAAAAGTATGTGGACACATGGCCATCACACCTATATAAACTTGAATATGTCATTCCAAAACCATGGGCACTAGTAGGGAGCTGTGTACCATTTGAATATCCATTTATATATATATATACCATTTTATAAAAGCCTCCACTCTTCTGAGAAGGAGTGTTCCTGTGTGAATGTGTGCCCATTCAATCCAAACCAGCATTTGTGAAGTCAGACATTGATGTTGGCAAGATGGCATGACTCAAAATAAGCATTGTAATTTATCCCAAACCCTGTCTCTATGGGATATGCTGGGACTGGAGATGGCCTTCTCTAAACCCGTGCCAAAAAAAATGGAAGCATACAATTGTCTAAAATGCCTTTGTATGCTGTAGCATTGACATTATCCTTAGCTGGAATGAAGAGGCCGATCCCAAACCCTGAAAAACAGTCCCAGACCAATATCCCTTATCCACTAAACGTTACAGTAGACACGATACATTCCACTAGATTCCCACGTTCTCCTGGCATCTGCCAAACCCAGATTTGTCCATCAGACTTTAAGATAGCATAGTGTGATTTATCACTTCAAAGAAGACATTTCAAATACCTAAAAAATTATGCTAGCTTACATGAACTGATGATGGTAACAGAAAGCAATATTATTGCTTTTTAGGCTGTAAAACAAAATGGGTTTATAATATTTTTTTTATATATAATAAATGGCTTTATTAGCGCCTTTATTAGCAGCAGGATCAAGCCCTGTTAACACCTTTTGCCCTAGTTTAATTCTTTAAAAAGAAACTGGACAAAACAACTCATATTAATGTATTAAAGTGTTAAAAAAGTATTAAAAAAGTGTTATACCTTCTTACTATACAAACATTGAATACAAGTGACACTGTGATGCAAGTACCTCTTTTTAACTTTGTAATGACAAAGTGCATCAGAAAAGACATGCCAATAATATAAAATATTTGTACTATAATGCATATTACAGAGTTGTATGATCTCTCTTTAGTGCTGAATCTGAAATTAACTAAAATAATGTCTAATGCTTTATTGATAAATGCTCCTCAGAAAAAAAGATATGCTTCTTTGCAAAACTACAAAGAAACATTATTTATAAGACAACATGCCCACTGTCTTCAGCTTGAGGATATAAATACAAGGCCCTTTTGCTAAGCATCCAAGTCATAGCTTTCATTTGGACAAATAAGTGACAATTCATGGTATTATGTTATAAAATAGTTAAAAATGTATCCATCTGGATAAGACACAGATGACTGTATAATTAAAGACAGCGTGTTTGGTTTCCAGAATCTGGCTTGATAACTGAAACACATAAGTAGAATTTTTCTGAAAAATGTTCTTAACGTTCATTTTAATGAAAATGAAGGAGAGCGTTAAGATACTAGGGTACATACAGATATGGAAAATCTATGGGGAACAAATTATTGGCAAACAACTGGAATAGAATGTTCAAGAAGCAAAATGTGCTTGAAACAACATGAGTCACTTTGTGGTAGGGGCAGCCCTTCTTTGGGACCCAAACCCATGTCCCCCTTTGATGTCCCCTTTTTGTAGGAGCTTCTGTTTGCTGGGTATGAATGTATCAGAACCCAAAAGGTTACTGTGGGAATAAGCATCAGAAGTGTGTTTATACATTAAATTGTATCAATAAAATACATTTCAATGCTTTCCTAAACTACGTAAACAGAAACATAGAAAAAGAATTTGACGCCAGAACACTTGACCCTCCTAACCTGCCCATTTTTCTGATGCCTCAGACGTTTGTGTTGTCGTAGTTTCAGGATAGCCTTACACCTTTTCGATGCATGCTTAGGTAGCTATTAGCGGGTCACATTGAGTTCATGGTTGACTCAATGACAGCAAGGTTCCCAGGTCCTGTGGCTGCAAAACAAGCCCAAATCATGATCCCTCCGCCACCATGCTTGACAGTTGGTATGAGGTGTTGATAAGTGTGCTGCCATGTTCTTTTTAGAGAGAAAAAGGCTTTCTCCTGGCAGCCATTCCAAACAAACCATACTTGTTAAGTCTTTTTCTACTGTCATGAACTGTAGAGTCTGAGATATAACTCTTAGGATTTCTGCAATCTCTCTGAGCATTGTACGGTCTGACCTTGGTGTGAATTTGCTGGGAGATCCACTCCTGGGAAGAGTCTTGAATCTTGATGGACTTGAAATTGTTTGGAAATGGCCTTATTTATTTATTTATTGTTTTATATAGCGCTGTTAACCCTTCCCAGATTGATGGACAGCAATAATTGCTTCTCTAAGATCATTGCTGATGTCTTTTCTCCTTGGCATTGTGTTAACACACACACACACACACACACACATGAATGCTGCAGACCAGCAAACTGCTTAAACTTTGGCTTTTAAAGAGGTAGTACACTTTCTGATGATCAATTAATCAAGGGCATTTGATTCGGAGCACCTGTCTGCTGCTTAGCATCTTGATTCCTATGGAAGCATATGGGTGTATTTTTTCACACATGGCTTCTCCATGTTGGCTTTATTTTTGTTGAATAAATCATGACACTGTGTAATATGCCAGGTGTTGTTTTCATCAGAGGTTATATTTAGCTAATTTTTAGACCTTCTAAGGAACGAATAAGTGTTTTTACGTCTTGATGTGTAAAAATGATAGAATTCAAAAGAGGGTGTACTTTCTTTTTCATATACACTTTAAGGTTCCTCTGTTTGACACCACTGATCTTAATCACCTGTGCTAAAGGAGGAAGATCTTCACAAGTGCTGTTGACAGTCCTGGAACGGAATTCACTATGATATATTACAAGAGACATTTTTTTCAAATGTTTCGTACATAATGTAATAACTGTAATCATTTGGAGGCTTGATGCTAACAGCATATGAAATATGGTTTCCTCCTAATGCTCTTCAGCTATTTCTCTTTGAAGGATTTTTAATGCATCATAATTATAATGCCTTCCAAATCTCATCTGGTCGCTTAATTGTTACTACTTTATCACATTCTATTTTAAACTTAACATCAGTTGCTGTACACATTTCGCATGGCCTTGTAAATGAAATAGCAAGCATTATAGATGTTCAGCACATTCCAACTGCAAAATAAATTTGAAACATACATCTCAAAGACACTGCAGTTTTATGAAAGCCAATGGAAACGACTGCTATTGATTGGTTGACTTTGTGTCTTAGTAAAGTATGTTTTAGTAAAGACAAAATTCCATTAGGTAAGTTAAATGATGAACACTAGAAAACACACTGAAACATACTCAAGGGAATCTATTTCTTAAAATAAATAAATACATTATGATAGTAATGTCTCAGTTCTGTTCTTTCCTTGTTTCTTTTTCTGTCTCAGTTATTCTAATAAGACTGATTTCACCTGTACATAAGTAGCAAACACCATTGCAGATTTCACAGATTTTTCTTTGCCCTAGTGAAGGCCATAACGGCCGAAACATTGGCTCAGTACATTTTTATTAATTTTATTGTTCGCTATAATATAGAGCATAGAACAAGATTAAAACATACCATGGCCCTAGGTGATAGAACCCAGAAAAAATCCAAATTATTCAGTTATTCTTAAAGCAAACATTAACGTGGAGGTTTTTCATCGTTTTCAAATACTGTAGTCACATTACAATGCAAAACCATATTCTTGTGTATCTGGCCGCTACCAAAGGCCTATTTTACATAGAAACATAGAAAATGATGGCACATTAGAGTAATTAGGCCTTAATTGGTCCTTGGTCTCAGATTCAGGATAACCCTATGTGTCAGGCCCCGAGGTCTGATCACCTACTTAAATCTGTTCCCACCAGACCCACTCACCTCTGTACTAGGCCGCATCCCTGGCCTCGACTAATGTGCTTGCCGACTTTGGCAGCACAGTTACGGTACAGGCCGTGTTCCCCGCCTTGAGTAATTTGCACTCTACACCGAGTTGATTAAACTGCAACTGGCCCCCTGTGTCGTGGCGCCCTAATTAAAGCCTGCTATCCCTTCATTCCTTGATTGAATGTTGCCAAGTTGTGATGCTTGTCTCCATACAGTCACCATTTCCCTAGTATTATGCTACAGTTCCTTTCCCTTAATTGAACATCGATGACCTTGCTTGACCTCCTGGGTTTTGACCTTTGGCTTGCTACCTTACTATCCTGTCTATCTCCTGTTCCAAGACCTTGCCTTGTTAACCTATTGTGATCCTGTGCCACCTACCATGACGCTCTGGACTGATTATTAACTGTTTAGTGTTTTGGACTTACTGCTTCTGGGTGTCTATCTCGTGCTTTAAAGCTCCCAGCCCAGTTCTTACAATATGTCTATATCATGCATGTTTATATTCACTCACTGTATTAGCATCTACCACTTCTGCATAACATACATTACCGCTTAAGTGTACACTACTGTTGGAGTCAGTAAAATAACATCAAATTGATCAGAAATACAGTGTGGAAATTGTTAATATAAATGACTGGGAAAATTATTTTAATGGAATATCTTCATAGGCACACAGAGGCCCTTTATCAGCAACATCACTCCTGTGCTACAATATAATATTTTTTTTCAATGATGTCTTCTAAGTAAGTCAGTTGTAAAAATATACCCATCAGATTATATGTATCCAGATCAAAGACAAATCAATGTCTTAATAATAAGTAAATTAACAAATATTTTTTTCGGGGAATTGAGGGAGTTAAAACCACAACGGTCCCTTTAGTGAATAAACCCAAAAGAGAAAGTCAAACACCCTAAGGGGGTTTCTCTTCGTTTATGTTAGCAGGTATTCATTTTCAACTGCATGCAGTACATGTCTTCTCACCTGTCTTAATGGAAGGATATGGAGTAACAACCCAGCCCAGTAGTGAGCAGCACATTCTGGAATGCTTGAGCTTTGTTACGTATTTCAAAGAGATCTGGAAAAGCACTTGACAGGTATAAGTAAATGTGATCTCGGTAAAGTATGCGCACTTCTTGCTGGTTTTAGATCAAGCGCGTTGCCTTGTGATTCCATTAAGCATTTTTTGTTAATCTCACCACAGCAAATGTCATATTTCAAACATTGCATCATATGTGCTTTGAGTAGTCTCAATATTACAAGACAGTGTGTTATGCCTTCAAATCCCCCTTCAAATCTCCTAGAAAGTATTTAGACTTGACAAAAGATTTTCATGTAATAAATGAGTATTATAAGGTTATCCAGAGGATAAGGTAACCTAGAGAGGTTTAAGTGGGTTGTGGGGGTGCTGTATAAAAGATTTGGACATGTTACACAGGTTGTACTTGTGTGTAACTTACTAATAACATTTTATCAAGAAAATCCTAAAATACTGGAAGCTCTTTTAGGGACCAGTTTCATATATTGTATTATTTCTAGCCATTTCAAAGAATTGCAAAATATAAACATGGATCCATGGGAGTAGAAAGCTACGTTACTTATTAAAGAAACTTTATTGCCAAAAAAATATCTTATGACGTAATGTTTGTTGACTATACTTCCAAAAAGTGATTTAAGATGCTGTCGGTTTTGTAAGAAGTCTGAAGAGCAAGCAGAAGCAGATACGAAGGAGTTTGTTTAGGCAAAATTCCAGCAGTGTTACCATAGCCAGATTTTTATACTTTTTATTAATCCCTTGTGCGTAAACATTTGAATTGAAAAACAGTGAAAATGTGCATCATACACATAATTTCCCTTTGGTCCTTCCCAATGCCTCTACTTTGGATAAATTGGGAATTCCTTAAGTGTTCTCTCTCTGAGATTCTTAAAATGTTAACCCTATAATATACCTTCACAATTTGATTGACCCGCTCACTATGGCAGCTAGCTGGTTCTTATGTAAACCGTGACTTGTTAGTAAATGAAGATATTCTTAATTACATTTCCTTAATTTAAAAAGGGATTTTATTGAAAAAAGCAATAACAGTGATGCTCAGGAATTATTAAATCACGGGAGGATATAAAATATTTATCTGCAGACTGTGTGCCCCCTAGAATCTGTGCATTTGCTTTTGAGACTTTGAAATCACTGAGAGTCAGAGGCCAATAAATAAAATAAAAAATGTTTGACAGTTAAATATGATTTCATTAAAATTGACACAATTTGTATCTGAAAATATGTGTCTAGCGTATATGTAATTGCCAATAACAACATGGCCATTGTACTTCCCCTTTAAATTAACTATGTGGTGCAGAAATATCTGCATTCCAGTGTGAACATCTGCTGGCTGTGCTTAAGCTGCTCACAGGTACATACCAAGAAGTGGAATACTTCACATACCCAAAACTCCGGGGAAACCCATCTATTTATGCTCCTGGTAACAATCCCACCTCCCTAAAAAAGGACATTCTTTTACATTAAAATACACCCAGAAATAAATCATTTCCAATAATTTCCTAGAGTTTTTATCATTTCTCCAGCACATAATATATATATATATATAAAATAAGTATACTGATTTATGCATGTACTTGATGTATCAAATGCCCATCTTTGTCTTCACAGGCATTACTAGATAGAAACATTTTTGACATAAATGTTTCTTTAAAGTAGCTTAAGTGTAGAGGTAGATGGCGCGTGGAGAGCCAGTCATAGCTTCCATTAATTCACAAGGCCCCAGAGACATTACTCTTTAACAATGCCCTAACCCTGACCCGGGGCAGCACCTCCAGCTATCTGCTTAATGGCCACTGTCCTTACCGCAGAGACACCAGGATATGATGTCATACCTCAGCGCTATGACAAAACACACACAGAAATAGATAATTTCCAATCATTTCCTAGAGTTTTTATCGGTTCTCCAGCACACAGGATATGATGTCATAGCTCAGCGATCCTTGCCTATAAGTCAGCCTAGGTCACAATGTATTGCTGCAAGGGCCCAAAGATAAAAGAAAATGAGGCATTTAAACTTGGTTTGACTCTTGCTTATACTCCTAAATTCTTGAGATGCAGGGCCGAACAAAGCCTTGGGCTGCAGCCCACAACAGTTTGCTTGTTTCTATAAAAAAATAATAATAAATCAAGAGTCTAAAATTACCACTGGTGTTCCAAGAACTCTATTTGTGAACAGAAGGTCTTCACTCTATAAATAGTAGAACCAAATAGGTAGTATAGTTAATTTACAGTTTAAAGTCCCATAATATGTTTTAATTCATTTTAAACTACCAGGTACCATTAAACGTGTTATGTAATTAACAATTAATAAATATGATTAAATATAAACGTGTTATGTAACAGAACCTATTCAGAAGGGGATGAGACTAGATGGGGCCATATTGAAACCCCAAATTTATCCATGTGAACAAAATTAATTTTAGCTGTATGGAGAGAAAAGATATGAAAATAGCGTTGCTTTGCTTTTATTGTGACTGGAGCCCTACTCGGGAGAGGCAGTAGAAGGGTGTCTGGTTTTACTACGACTTGCCAGCTATCCTGTAGGATTTTTTTTTTCTAAACAGGATACTCAGGGCAATGAAAAATGCATGAAGTGCCAGGAACTGCTGCAAAGCAGCGTCTGTGGTAACTGTGCTACTGTACATTTAGAGCTGGGATTGTTTGCACATTATTTAGTTTCTAATCAAAGGCCAGTGTTTAAATGTTAATGAATCAGAAATTCACTTTTCTACCCTCCTGCCATGAATCTAAAGCACTTAATTGAGACAGATATGTAGGGGAAACCAGCAATGCGTCTGTCTACATTTCCTTTAAACATTACTTGTTTGCTCTCTCTATATATATAATATATAATAATATATATATATATTATATATAATAATATATATATATAAACAGTGTCCTGGACATTTGAGTAAGAATAAAAAAGACTAGTTATGCAAGAGTGGATACAGGTTGTTAGTTGTATTATTATAATTTGCCAACTAATTAACACTATATTATGGGGTGGGACATAATTGTTTATTTTAATTACATACACATAATTTAAAGCTGCAGTTTGTCGGCCTACATTTTTTTCTCAGTTAAAAACAACATGTTTTTAAAAGCCTAGTTGTACTGAACTCATGCCTAAATGTATGTGTGTCATTTCAGTAACAGAGAGGTTTATTCACTAAAATGTACGCTGGAGGTGAATTGAGGTGACAGGAAACAAATAACCTCCAAGTTTACTATACATTAAGAGGGTAACCCCTAGTGATCATCTCATGCAAGGAGGCCTTAGCTGGCCTTATGGAATATAAAGTTAGTGTTCTTAGGGCTTCTGTCTCATTTAAATCGTGTCCCAGCTCAGGGCTGGATTAACATAGGAACTAATAGAACTGAAGCTCCAGACACAAATCTCTTGTAAGGCTCATCCAGAGCTGACTCTAATATGGAAACGGGCTGCCCCAGGCCCACACTTAACTCAAAATGGGAGAAAGAAGTCTTCCTTTGTCCAAGTGTGATTCATTAGACCATCCTATCTTCCTCCATTGCTACGTGGTCCAGTTCTTTTGCTCACGTGCCCATTATAGGTGCTTTCAGCATTGTCCAATACACACAACAGGGAAGCATTCCATTGATATATATATATATGTATATATATATATATATATATATATAATTAGTGCTAGCATTACAATCAACAATTAAAATTGGTGAAATTGGTGAAAAAATGAACTGAGTTTCAGCGATCATATAATATTGAATGTGAAAAACTGTTATGGGGGATTCATTACAGGGAATTGTTTTATCAGGTGTTCCCAAGCTGTGTTAGAAGCGGAGAGAGGTCCTTGTATGTACACATTACTTGGCATGTCTGCCTAATTTCATCCAGATGTGATTCATGAAGAATGCTTCATTCTGTATGTATTGAATTGCAGGCATGTGTACCTGCATACGCACATTCTAATTCAGAACAGGGTTTATAGCTAATTAGAGTCAAACTGCAAAAAAATGTAATCAAGGTTTGGTTGCACTGGTATCTGCCATCCCATGAAACCAGAAGATCCTTTGGTGGCATACTTCATATTTTGTCACATGTACGATAGAAACATACCCTTGTCAAACTTGTCAAACTTGTGTTATCTTTGCTACTTAACTGCAGACCTCACCTAGAAAAGTGCCCACATTTTCTATTTCTGCAAGGCAGACTTTATCATACAGTTCCAGAATTTCTATATATTTCTTATTATTGGACATGTAGGCCAAAATGGCTGTGTTAAAAATAATAATGATTAAAACCCAGGGACTGTCAGAGTTAGACCTGGAATGTCCAAGTTAAGCCTTTCCCCCTGACATCCGGATTACTTTCCTCTTTCTGCAGGCAGGGGAGTGGTGTTTGGTAGCGCTCACTTCCAACCCACCAAAGGCTCTCTGGAGCTAGCCTTGCTCCTACACATTTTTAACCTATTTTAACCCTTAGGATGTACTATTAATTTATTTGAAACAGTCCTTAGAAGATCGAGGATGTACTAGTACGTCATATGGTTTTCGCACCAGTGGGACAGCTTCCTGATGGGGTGTAACAGCGCTCCGTGCGAGCCCCGATTATACCGGAATAACAGAGAATTTCCGAACAGAGTATGTCACACTCAGTGTGACAGATAGTTGTGATTAGTTCATTGTGGATTAAAGATTCTCATCATGGGGTGTTCTATTCTCAGACTCATTTGCTCTTTCTCAATCCTTTTTCATCATCAAATATACATTTCAAGTGCCTGAAGTGTTCCAATCTCTTTACTGATCTCGGGTCTAATGTTTCCCACAGTGGTTTCTTTGTTGGTCATTGGGTGCAAGCTGTGAATTGTAGGTGAGTGACAGCAGAGGAAAAGCATACAGTAGTTTTGCAGCTGTTCCTAAAGCAGGTAAAAGATTTATAGCTGTACCCTGCAGCTGTTGGATTATAATATTATAAGCAGTGCTTGTGTGAAAGATACTAGTCATCTGCCGGGGTTTTTAGTTACCTAGTCTTTTACCTGGAAAAGGCTTTGCTCCTCTATCCCTCCTATTCTAAGAATAAAAAGATGATATATCTAAATGTAACTAAATAGTGGTAAAACACAGATTCAGTAATACTGTTCAAACTGGCCACAAATATTTTTTCCCAATTTTACAAAATAGTTATTGTACAAGTACAGACATTTTATTTACATTCTGTTACTGGAAATGTTGATCATCTGTGCCAGATATAGGTATTAAAAGATTAAAGACCTTGGTGAGTATATCAACATTAGGGTCATGCCTGAGCTTTGTTTTTCTAATTGAATATGAATCATTAAAGAAGATTTGTATTCGATTTGTCGTAATCTGGCTGATAGGAAGTTTTGGAATCATCCAGAGGAGCACATCCATACGCAGGTATGATGCGGTGCCTGCTCGCGGACTCTTTCGGGGGAGCATAGCACGTCTCGCTTCAAAACAATGAGCCTCACAGTAAAAAAAACCATGCACACTCCTCTGCTGCCCCTAGACCTCCTCTATATGGTGTCTGTGGTGTGCTCTGTAAGATCTGTGGTTGGCTGGTGCTGACCCAGGCCAAGTATAAATGCAATTCGTAAATAGCACAACATATAGACAGAATATGTAAAATTTTTGGATAATATTAAATACAAATGTTTGTGGTGCCTTCCCAGCCATGGCTCCAGTGTTGAGGAAAGTGGGATGCCAACTGGAGACTTGGGAAAGCAGTTCTTTATCTGGCGGCTGTGGGTCAAACCTGGAGAGTTCCTAGGTTGTGGCATATATGGAAAGAGACTTTCGTCAAGCCAGACAAACTCTAGAAGTCTGTGATGGAATGAGTGTTTGGCAGGGGTGGTATCAACGTGCATCTTTGAAACTATTTTTGCTTTACTCCTCAACAAGAACAATTAGTGTCGACTTGTGCTGTTAGAAGTCAGTTGTGAGATTTATATCACTATGGGGATGGGGTGGCATGTCTGATGATTTGATTTAATGAGACCATTTTTGGTCCAAAATTTGAGATTCACAAGACCATAATCAATACCCATTTTCACTATGGGTCATCCGTATGGTATATCAATTTATTTTTAGCTGTGAGGAGAACAATATATTGTGAATGGTATGTGAACTATGCACCTAGCTTGAATACATGTTTTTCCTTTAAAATATCTGTTAGTTCACCTTATTTGAATGTGAATTTCGTGGTGAAAGTTTGTGTAATGACATAGACATAGAACATGAACATGGATTTAGAAGAAAATACTTCTGCTTTTTTTAAATGCATTATATATAGTAAATCTTCAGTATATTGTTGTCCTGTTGAATGAAATAAACATTAATCAGCAGTCTTTTTTATTAGTTGATTACGTGACTTTTAAATTATTTCCAGTTACATTTATATTAATATTTCCTCATGTGCTTTGAACTCTAGATTGTAAGCTGGTTTAAGCAGGGCCCTCCTCACCTGTTGTTTCTATACATCAATTTGTTATGTTAGATACTACTTGTTATATCCTGTCTACCCATTGTACAGTGCTACGGAATTTGATGGTGCTATATAAAACAATAAATAATAATAATAATAACACGGCATGCACATGACATCCCCTTCTTAACAGGTCTGTTTAATTTGCATAATTTTCAGATATACCAGAACTGCTTTACAGTCTGTTCACATAGATATGTGCCAATGATGTGCCTTATTTGTATAATGGGTTTCACATGAGGTTTGATTGTATAGCTTTGTAAATATAGCTTCAAAATGCTGAATAGTTTTGAAAAATATTAGCAAATATAGGTGGATTTTCCTTAAGAAATAGGTAGGAAGACTTTTTAAGCTGACATGTTTTAAATTCATTTAATACACATACATGTTTGATATTAAAGGGACGCTCCAGCTATCATATGGAGTTTAATGAATATGATAGCTGAGAGGCCCTCTTAAATTTATGTGGTGTCCCCTTGCAAATGCATGGGGGATTCTGCAGAATCCCCCCATATGCCTTTGCCCTTTCCCCTACCCCCTAGATATTTGCTGAGCAGGAAATATTTTTTCCAAACATATCTCCCTACAAGTGATATACCTACTACCAGTCAGCTCCAGCTTTGGATGGAGCGGGAAGACCACATTGAGCATGCGTGGAATGTACTCCCATTCATTTCAACTGGAGTAGGACTATGGAGGAGGTGGAGAACTACAGCTCCCTAAGTTAAGAAAAAAACTTTTAAAGAATGGATATTAAAGTTCTCTTAAGTTACTTTAATGGGCATTTGTCTTTGGTGAGACCATCGGGGACGTTAGACTGTCCCTCTAATATACAATTAATTGACATTTTTGAAACACATGTTTCCATTGATTGTAACCATAAATATTATTTTTTAGAGTACAAAACAAGGGTCTTCATTGTGGGGATTCACAGAACGTTTCCAGGTGGCATTTGTTTGGCTGCAGTGCACAATTTGTTAAATTGAGGGGTTCCCTGGAGAACAGGGGCAGGGTGTATTGTAGTGTGCACGTGAAAAACATCAACAGCTATCACCGAGATGTAGTTATTCTTATACTGTACACATGAGGCGGTTTTTTAATCGGGTAAAACATTTTCAGTCTTTTTAGCTTGTTTATGAGGTGTTTAATGGCCGCCTCCAGGGTTTGTGGAGTTTCTGTGTTTTCTTATAATGCACGCATTGTGTGATCGCTTACTGTATCTGCCTCATAGGCAAGTGCTTTGTGAATAATGCCTTGTGTTTAAATGATTGCGTGAGGAGGAGGTGATGGAGGCCTTGTTTTAACAGAATTATCAAGACTGAGTTCACAACATTCACAAATTTATTAGAAATGGAAGTAGTAATTCCAGAGATTGGTTAACGCAGACTTCTTACCCACACTACTTTTAGTTAGTTTATCCTGCAAAGTCAATGTAATTAAAAGTCTCGTCCTTAAATCACCTCCTTTATCCCTCACCTTATGGTCTTTAGATCTTGTATCCCACACATATTACTTTTGAATCTGCATAGGTTTATACTGTGAAATATTGGAAATTAAAATATACAGTCTTAGATTATTGTAAGCTTGGATCATGGAATAATTTAGCAATGCAGGGAAGATTAATATATATGTATATATTTAGTGTAGATATTTTTATGAGACATGTATGACCCTTATCTTTCCACTATTTGCAAATCATATTAAACATCGTAGTTTATATAAGGTGTTAATGATAATGGGGAAGTGTGAAAAATCTTAAATTACCGGTACTATTATATAATATAAAAAAATACACAAAGTAGATAGTTTCACAAAATATTTTGTTATGTGACTTCTATTAACCTATTATTATTTAGTAGAACGATACATATTTTGTGTTTATACTGAAACCTTTTTTTTGAGACATTTGGTTATTATTACATATTATCCCCTGAAGGTAATCTAAAAATACATTGAATTCTATTGAATGCTATATGCCACTCCTGAAAAAAAAAAAGAATATGAAATCATATGTATTACAAATTAGTGTTTTTGAATGTTTGATGGAGTACATTTGTGGCATTGTGTTACTCCATCCCTCTGCCCCACAGAATTGGTTACCCTCTCTAGGAAGAAGACAGCCTTAGGTGGGCTTTGTCTCAATCCAACCAGTTGGAACACTGTTCTCTGTCCCTATTACATGTACAGTTTTTTGCTTGCATAGTGCATATGCGCTGTAATAGAATAGACCCAGCTATTTCCTAATGTGATATCCTGTTGCATATCTGTTGAGTGTTGAGACTCCAGTGATCTGTCACTTGTGTAGCTTTGGCTCTATGTAGACTGTTTACCTTGTGTAACAACTAACAGATTCCATTGTTTAGGTGACATTGTGTCATTATTTCCCTAAGAAGTAGAACACAAAGGATGAATCTAGCAGCTGCATATGCTTGTGGATCAGGCATTTACTTTCCCTATTAAAGTGTAGGAGGTGATGACAGGTGGTATGTGAGAAGGCTGTGTTTTGAAGGCTTCACCTGGGTGTTCCATGCCAGACTGCACAACCTAGCGGTTTTTATGCTGGTAATGATGTCCCGTTACACTTGAAAGAGATGTTGCGCATTTAGTAATTTGTGGTTAGGCTGTTATAGTACCAATCTGTGATGCTAATCTTATTGTTTGTGCTGGGTTTGTGGTTAGGGTTCTTTTTTACCCTATAAGGATGGGTATTACTTGATTTAGTGATTATAATTAACCAGTTTGAACTTGTTTGTGTCTGTGTAAGTGTAATTGATTTAACATATTTTGGATTCATTTAGCCCAGGGCATTTCAGTAATACATACTCTCCACCGCTTTACGTCAGATTACAAAGATCAAGGCACACTGACATACTATAACTAAAACGTGTATCACTACAGTGTCCCAGTGTTTAATTGTATCACAATACATTTCAATTTACAAAGATACATAAAAGAACAATTGCCATCCAAAATAATACAGGAAAGTTTATCCTGCGAAGTCTGTGTGGGAGACCTGGAGGTATCACTCAATGATTTGGCGTATATCCTTTATCGAGAGGATACAAGAGTCTGTCTGGTCTTCCTGAACATATATGGATACTTTGTCTTCTTTGTGTGTATGAGGCATTTCAGTTATTTTGAAAACATTATTTCTAAATATACCAAACATTTGCAATTTGAAAAAAAAAAATATCATTTTAAATTAATGCTTAACTGTACACCAGTACCGTTGGAGCAGATAAGGTCACGGGTGGTGAATAGTCTGGCTGGGTCAGGTAAAGAAAAGAATGTTCGTTTAAGAAGACGTTAAGGAAATAAAGCAGTAAACCAATACGTTTTAATAGTTCCTTTGCCTGGTCCGAGGGGATTCACCTTTACATTATGGCTGTTTCTTAGCTCAGATACATCCTGTGCAGACCATAATATGCTCTTTATATGCCAGGTAAATTGGAACATTTAATTGCCACGGTAATTAAGCTCCTGATATCCTTCTAACAATAACATGTACTTGAAACATTTCCTTTTTATTAGTGTGACTTTGCAAGAGTATGTTATGGAAGGGATAATGTTTGTTTCTGTTACAAATTTAGTTTTAGGTATAGTGTAACATTTTACCCGTAAACTGTGATGAAGGATTTGTGCCCAGATTTTGAATACAGAAATTGAAAATGTGAAAAATTGCTCATCCTGTTTATACTATATATATAGATATATATCTATATATAGATATAATATAGTATATATATATATTATATATATATATATTAATATATTATAACATATACTATATGACCATAAGTATGTAGATGCCTAATCATCACCATTCCAAAACCCTGGGCATTCATATGGAGTTGTCCCCCCCTCTTTGCGGCTATTATAACCTTCTACTCTTCTGTGAAGGCTTTCCACAAGATTTAGAAGTGTGTCTTTGTGCCCATTCAGCCAAAATGGCACAATGAATTCTGGTAGGTAGCATTCTCCTGGCATCCGCCAAAACCCAGATGCATCCATCAGACTTCCAGATTCTTCACTTCAGATAACACGTTTCCACTGCTCCAGAGTCCGCTGATGAAGTACTTTATACCACTCCAGCAGACGCTTAGCATTGAGCATAGTGATCTTGGTCTTGTGTGTAAACTAATTTCACAAAGCTCCCAACACACAGTGATTGCTTTCAAAGGCGGAACTCTGTAATGAGTGGTGCTATAGAGCACAGGCGATTTATATGCGATATGCGGTTCAGTGCTCTGCAGTCCCGCTCTGTTTATTGTAATAATAATGTGCATGGTCTAGCGCATCATGGTTGAGCTGGTGTTACTCCTAGACACTTTCACTTCACAATAATATCACTTACAGTAAACCTAGCCAGATTTGGCCGAGAGTTCTTCAGAATGACCCATTCTACTGCCAACGTTTGTCTACGGAGATGGCTTCCTATGTTCATTTTCCTATTTTGTAAATGTGCCCTTTATTTCATTATTTTAATATAACATGAACACTTTATTAAACATATGTTACAGTTTCTAAAAACATGAACTCTATGGCAGCCACTGCCTGGTCGCTAGCCTTTACAGGCTCATTGACACATGTGGAGGCAGCCCTTAGGCAGAATGTAATCTAGTAATCTTAGTTCGACATGGCTGAACCACCCAAGTTATTGGGCTCACAGGTTGTCTGGTGTATTATCTGCCTACAAACCTGTGCTGTGGGCTTTACCAACTATAGAGGCACATAAATGTGCCCATCTAACACCACTATAAGTGGTTGGGCGCATGGGACACCTTTTGATAGCTGTATGCAACCGTATGTCTTTGTACACTAAATGCATGATTAGGTAATATGTATACTGTATTGTATGTGTGATAACAATGCAGTTCATATTTCGGTTCTCAATCAACAGATCTAAAATTACCAATACCTACAGTGTGTTTGAAGATGCCGAACATGAAATTACTTTGTTACCTTGTTAAAATTAGTGTTATTGATATTGTCATTCCACTCTACAGTTACTTCATTCTTTAAACAACAGGCGCTTACGATAATCACAGAGCTCTAGAGATCAAATACGAAACAGCACTTGTTGATTTAATTTGTTAAAGTGATGAAATACACAGAAGGCCTCCTGCAGAATTACTGATTCGTCAAAATAAAACACGTACTATTGAATAGAGTCCTTATTACACATTTATTGATAGTATTTTTCTACTTTCCAAGCTTTTTTTTTTTACAAACTATTATGTTGTATGTAGTGCCATAAAGTTTGAAAGGGCTCAGGATATTTATTCTATTTATTTGATGTATTATCTGTGACAAATACATCAAAAGCTCAGCTCAAAGGTAAATATATATTACAGATTAACACATGTTGCAATGTTGCTACCACTCTGCTTTAAAAGAGAGTTGTTGAACAATATTTGTGTCCTACAAACCCCAATGCTGAATTACCTAAATTAATACCATAAACCAACTAAATTGATAAAGTATTAAATGGATACATGTTCCCTTTAAATATCAGATATACTTGTTACATGCAAACACTGCTGAAGTGTCTATTGTGTGTTGTATCACATTGTCTATTATTCAATATTTATTGATTTCTATAGTACCATCCTATAGACGCAGAGACAGTACTTTGCTCCGGTGTCACACATACATTTTGAACTCATGCACACTGACAAAGTGCTATTATCACACATGTATTGACATGCAGAGAATGGGCCTGAAGGCTCTGCAGTGTTCATGAACATTAGATAGTAAGATTAGCTGAAGAAGCTTTTTCTTTCATTTATGTAGTGATGTGGAGACGAGGGTCAGCTCTGGGTTACCATACGAGAGAGTTGAGCTTAGTACATAGTTCCCCCTAGGTAGCGAAAAGTACACAGCAATGGAAAGGGGGTTTGATATCAAGAACGCTCACATCGTTTTTTTTAATTTTAATAGCTTCTGTAATACAGGATAGGTCTTGTAGAACAAAAACACAAGCTATTTGGAGTTTAACGTATGACAGCCATGTTTGTAGTGTCATTAAAAGTTGTGTTTAAGTGTTCTGCTGTTTCTGATTCTCTTGGATGATCTTCTGTGGATTATAAATCCAACAGAACCTTATATATAGGACATGATTTACTATATTTTCAGCTTTAGAATAACCTAGAAATGGAAAGGTTTCTGTTTTATCTTTTTGTGATACTGATATATTTTGTTTCTTTGCGCAACTAATGAAACTTATTTTGGGCAACATGCAATGCAAATAGTGATTTTTTTATTGAAAAAAATAATCAGTTTCAAAAGATTCAGCAACGACCACTTTTTAGAATTCAGCCAGCTGTAAAATACACAATAAAGTCATTGTTTTCTATCACCCCTATTGTTATATCTTTGCAGACCACACATCTGAGCATCCTTTCCAAAAAATCCTGTTCAGATCAGTATACTTCCACACCCAAAATGGTACTGTTGAAGGGTTCATTCTCCCACAACCTTTCCATGAACAAAAGAAACATATGTTTAGCCGCAGCCAAGAGGTTTAAAGGGTCAGTTGGTTACGTGAGTCATTTCAGTGAGATTTCTGTTATACTACATGAAATGTGCAGACATAAGCTGTATCAAAGATAGGATCTTTATTGCAGAGGTGCCATCCTGCAATGGAGGTCTTTACAAGTAACAACTGTCGTCTCTATAGTTTGGTCTCCTGAGTTTTTATTTTGGTTGTCGTTGTGGCTTTCTTGTATCTGATATAGAAAACGATAAACTACAAACAGATGTTGAGACTGGTCGCCCGGGTTCTGTATATATTTACACATGTATACCTGTTGTCCTTGCAAATGGTCTGTGCTAGTAAAGTTGTAAAGTTTTGAACAGTCTTTATCAGTCTTTTATCAATGACCCAGCCATTAATTTTACATATACATTTGTATAGGCCTTGATAATTATTGCACCATGAGATTTCTGAGGGAAAAACAAGCCTTCTGGCGTGTCTGGTGTCTGTAGATGAGTGTTTAATAATACTTCTACTACCCCTTAATTTTAGTGGAATGGTTTTTCCATCACCTTTACCCACCATAACGTGTGTAATGATATTTATAGGCCTTGATAAATCACTTTATGATTTGTATCCTTTTATTATAAGAAAGGCTGCCCTAATTCATTTACCATGTTTATCTTCTACACAGTTGTGTGTAAATTATTCTTCTGGGCTCTAAAGCTCATTGTTTGGAATGTTTTAAATCTGTGAAATAAAACAGAGCAACCATGAAGACAAGATCCTCTAATAGATTTCCACGTGGCTTCTCAACAGTATTCCACACAGAAGCACAAGAAAATCATTAAATAATTTTATATAAGCAAGTGTTAAGAACCTCGACCACTCTACTAATGGATGGCACTGCATCTGCATAGATAATTTTATAATTCTCTATAAAACCTGTAGCTAAATGATTTGGCAGGTAGACTTGCAGTCCAGAAAAACTGCATCAGTGAGATGAATTTACACTCCACAATACTATGCAACACACAGTGGAGCCCATTGATAAAAAGAGATTGAAAAGTGTTCTTATCATCAGAGCAACTAATGGTATGGTCCAGTTAGCAGGATATTTCCGTTATTTGTTATAATGTTAAGACCACATTTGAAACCTAGCAGTATAATAACTTATACTTCACATCTAGCGACAATTATGTTCCAGTTCCTTGGGACATGTAACCACTTCTAGACTGGCATTACCAAACTATGTGGAGCAGTACATCAGGATGATCTTGTTGCAGTGATTCCATGTTTGTGTGTACCCCTGTGACTGCGCAGTATAAATGCCCCCCCCCACACACACACATACTGCAACTTTCCTACAACTAAGTGTTTGTTGAAAAGACCTTACAGTAAAATGCAAAACATTATTTGAGCTATGTGTTCTGGCCCTGGTGTGCAAAGGAAAATAAACCATTGAACACATTCCTATGTAACATGTCACTGGCTTTTATTTGTATTTTCACAATGTATAGCAGATGTTAACCATGTGCTCAGATATCTGACATTTCTAATTTAGCGGAGGATTTATCCACCCCCCCTACAGAAGTACAATAATATGATTTAGTAGACTTACTGTACTAGCTTCTGTATGTTTTCACATAACTGGGGAATTTCATGACTCAAGTTTCAGGGTTTTGTTTTGCTACATACAGTGAATAAGCACATTTTCAGGGTCAAACAGCATATAGCTGATCCCTTCAATGTTTACCCTGATTAAATTATGTATCCTAGCTGACGGTTTGCTCTTTGATATATCATTGAAATCCCTGCTATGACATTTGGTTTAGTTCAAAATCAGCCATACCATAATCTATTGGATGGACTATTAAAGGGTTTACATTTCAAAGAATCATCTCATAGCTGAAACAAAATTGTATGTATATTATATACCAACTCTAGGTAATTTGTCAAACAGCCCAACACAAATTATCACAATATAAAAATATATGAACTTGTACATTTTATTAAGCAGAATTATTGTTGTATTAGTTTGCATTTAAAAATACAATTTGAAGAAAAATAAATATACACCATTTTATCCGTTTCTGACCAGCATTTGCAAAGTCCTGCCCTGCAATATGCAGGGTATAGAAACTAACAGGAAAGAATCAGTTACTCGGGTATACATCAAACATACTGCAGGGCATCAGTTTACATGTGCGGCACTATGAGGAACATGTAAAATGTATACATGTGCTGGAAAAATTGGCCAATGTGGTCACCCTACTACTGACTTACAGAAGCTATTTATAAAGCTATGAAACATTATTATATACTGGCGGCAACTTTGTAGTTTTAGCACCTTTTTAATTAATTGCAACTGTTTTTGTAAACTTTTTAAACTTTTTTTTAACTTTCATTCACTGTGTAAAAAAAGCTTCATTTCTTACCTGGCACACTTATAGTGCATCTAATGTTTTCAAAAGCAAAACTGACAATATACTTTTTGTAAATAAACATAACATTATTTTGTAAAAGATATGTTGAAGAATGAATAAACAGTTAAAAAGACTTCACATGGTTAGGTGATTTACTGCACAGCAAAATAACACCTGGGATATATTTAAATTGACTTTTCAGTAGTTATTTATAATTGCCATGCTTTAATGTTACTTTACTGGAACCGGTCTTATATTAGGAACTCGAGAGGAGTTACATGGTGTTGTCAAAGTTCATTTGGCTTGTTATGAAACCAGGTTTTGTAAGATTGCTCCTTAGAATAAATCTGTACTGTATCTTTTACCTAGACTTGTCAATCGTGTAGTAACTTGTTGGCGGAATGTAATCCCAAGTCCATATTTCAGTTTTAAGGCTTTCTATTTTTTAACTGTAAAATCCATAAAAAGTAAATATAATTTTGAAATTAACTAATATTTGGAAAATGCACTACACAGTCATACTACTAATGTATGAAGGGATCAGGGGAGCAAGGAATGATCACTCCCCGCACACCCGGACTATGTAAACTTATGTATTATCAATACATCTATCCCTTGCAAGAGGCACCAAGCATAAAAGCCCCCTAGACAAGCTTGGGACCTCGAAATTGGAGGGGCTTATGCACAAAGCACAGAGTGTGCTGTAGAAACCCTATACTTTGCTACAGGAAAGAGTATGGAAATTCAATATTATGTTTAAAAAATAAAACAAAAATGTAGACTTGACTGTCTAAAGAATTAGTGACTGGTAAAGTAATAGAAGGTGCAATTACAATTAAAATACATATTTCTGAAGCCATTACCTCCTTAAGCTATGGGTTTTGTACTTGTATGGTATAGATGCATCTAATATATATATATATAAATAGATATGTATAGATAGATATGTATCTATATATATATATATAGAGAGAGAGATATAAATATAGATAGATATATATTACCAAGTATTAATGATTAAATATGTACATCCATTGTGGAACTAGTACAAAATCTATATACACCAGTCTTAAAACTGTAGTTTTCCGATGGATAAACTGGAGGACATTGTACCATTTGATACTGTAAAGCTGATGGCAGACAGTGATTCAGCTGAACTCTTATGGCCATCGAAAATGTTTGTTTCTACCATGTTAATATAAGATTCTGTAATAATTGATTGAGAGGCCTTTCTGTAATCAGACATATTGCACTAAGCAAGGCTTACAAAAAGTAAACCTCATGATCTACATACACTCAATGCCGGCTCTTTTTTTTATAAGAGGCTTCCTAGGATGCTAAACTGATTAGTGATACCACTGCTTCCATGGGTCTCTCCTTAGTTAGCAAGAGTGCTTACAAGAGTAAGGTTTAGGAGACATTGTATGCCAAGGAGTCCTTCAAGCTATGGCCGACTACTCTGTTTGTAGACAGCTCAGTGGTAGGAAAGTGCTGCTATTGCTTTCAAAGACAGCACTTTCCTGCCACCGATTCGCTACTGTAAACAGCCACTCAGAGACAAGAAAAGTCGGACCATGGTGGACGTCCACTGCTGCAGGGCTGCCTCTTTTGTGCCAGGTAAATGCTTTATTTCTTGTATTGGAAGAACACATATTAATGTACTCATAGATTAATTAAATATATATTCTTCTTTACAGGGGTTGTAATGAACATTAGGCTGTCCCTTTTGTTTTGCAACAAAACTCTATCCAGTGGACTTGTTGGATATATGTATTAAATATAGAAATGCATGGCATGAAAGTAAAGTAAATAGGTATATTACATCATCCACTATTTACATACTAGTTATATTAATCAAATCTAAAACATCTAGAATTATGCAATGCTCAATTTTTGTTCTGCAAAAAGTAAAAGCTGGATAGGTATATGGTATTTATTAAACTCAACTTATTGTTAGCCATAAATGTTGAAAATAAAAAGTCTGGGGGAAATGCAGATGTTTATTTTCTTGGTGAAGTTTTGGTTGAGATCCAAGGCAATTTGCCATAAGGTTTAACAGGTTCCAGATGACTTCTTTAAAACAAAGTGGATCTGATTTTTTGCTTGCAGAATAATACTGCGAATCCAGGAACCACATGTGCTGATAGTTGAGAGTTGGCTGTAAGGACATGTGTTTCAGATGAACCCTCTGAGATGCCTTTTTAAATAGGTGCGATGTGCATTTATTTTAAATTAGCATTTATGTAATGGTACATTAACGTGTGTGCTGTCATTATTGCACAGAAAATGCAAATGTTTGCCCAGAATTTGATTTAATAAATGTTTCTATACGTTCTATATGTACACTTTTGGACAACTAGCAAAACAAGCATTGGAGAAATAAAATAAATTACTTTAGCATTTATTCCTCAGCTCTCAGATAATTATTGGCACAACTTGCAAAATCTTTGTTCTATCTTTTTCTATCTGCATGTAATCTTTGTTATCTATGGCCTAAGGTCCACATGTCCCTCTATTTGTTCCTGTTTCCCCTTCCCATTCTCTTTCTCTTAAGAAATAGTTCTAAGGATCTCTAGGAGAAACTCATTTTCAAATAAAATGTTACCACATTTGCACTAAAGTTAGCATAGATTTCAGAGTGCAGAAAGTTTGCAGCACTAAAAAAAGGACCACTTGGTCCTCTAGACTGTAAGCTTGCGATGAGGGCCCTCTCTACCTAAGGTAACAGTTTGTCTTAGTCTGTTAGTTTTAGTTATGTCAGACCTTTTGAATGTTTGTATTGCAGAAGCGCTGCTTAAATTGTTGGCGCTACATAAATGGAAAGATAATAATAATAATTAGTAATACACCCTTATAATGTATGGACTGTAAGAAGTGCTGTGTAAATTGTTGACGCTATATAAGTAAAAAATAATAATAATAGACCCTTTGAATGTATGTATTGTAAGAAGCGCTGCGTAAATAAAAAGATAATAACATAGCATTATGTAGCCACTGGTTTCTTATATATCCTAAATTCCTAGTTTATCCAAATCCATTACTGACAACTGTCCTGCCGCTCCCACTTTCAGTGGATTTTCTGACCTATAGTTTCTCTGTGGAGTCAAATATTATGAACTACCCAACTGTTCCACCCATCACTTTTATATATTATGTGTTTCATTGTATTATTTATGTGGTATTTGTGTGTCTAAAAATAGTTACCCTTGGGCATTGTTTAGGGATGGATGTTTGCTAATGCTGGAATGGATGGGTAAGGGCTCTGAATTATGCATCAGTTTTGTTGATAAAGTACATTTTATTTTAATTGCCTTTTTAAAAGGGAATCAGGTTTATTTGAACCAAAAAGCTACGCCAAGGTTATTCCCGACTTTAGCTCCGCTTTTATATGTAAGGACTCTGTCTTACACTCATGTTGATCTCATACATGCCTGGAATCTGTTTTTCGCTCTGCCTGGCATGATGTCATTCCATGTCACTTGGCCTGTTTGGCTGTCACATAGTGAGGCAGTGTTAAAAAGAAATGGTGAAAGCAAAAAAAAAGGAAGTACAGAGACTGTTAGTAACCCAGATGTGCTTCGGGATCACAGCAGGGCTAGTTATATTTACAAAAATTATACATTTAATGAAAAAGTTTTAAGGTAACTATGCATTTCTGTGTAAGCTGCATTTGAATTTTTTATATCCACGGCATTTGAAATGATTATTTAATAATTTAACAGGCTAATGGCATAATTACAACATGCCACTGCTGTTTTATTTACAACGATCAGCAATAGCATTATGACCACCTGCCTAATATTGTGTAGGTCCCCCTTTTGCCACCAAAACAGCCCTGGGCTGTCGAGGCATGGACTCCACTAGACCTCTGAAGGTTTGCTGTGGTATCTGGTACCAAGACATTAGCAGCAGTTCTTTCAGTTCTGTAAGGTGCAAGGTGGGGCCTCCATGGATCGGACTTGTTTGTCCAGCACATCCCACAGATCCACGTAATGTAAAAGAAAATGCGATTAATCAGACCAGGCCACCTTCTTCCATTGCTTTGTGGTCCAGTTATTATGCTCACGTGCCCATTGTAGGCACTTTCGGCAGTGGACAGGCACGCTGACTGGTCTGTCCCATACGCAACAAACTGCAATGCGCTGTGTGTTCTGACATTACAATTTCAGCTGTTTGAGCTACATTAGATAGTCTGTTGGATTTGGCCAGCCTTTGCCCACGTTAATCAATAAATCTTGGCCGCCCATGAACACTACTTTTCCTTCCATGGACCACCTTTGATTGTGGTACTGACCACTGCAGACCAGGAACACCCCACAAGAGCTGCAGTTCTGGAGATGCTTTGGCCCAGTCATCTAGCCATTACAAGTTGTCCCTTGTCAAACTCCCCCAGATCCTTACAATTGCCCATGTTTCCTGCTTCTAACACATTAACTTTGAGGATGAAATGTTTACTTGGTGCCTAATATATCCCACCCACTGACAGGCGCCATGATAACAAGTTTATCAGTGTTATTCGCTTCACCTGCCAGTGGTCATAATGTTGTGGCTGCTTGGTGTTAAGTGTTTAGCAGGGCTGTACTGGGGATAACAAGGTGGCCCCCGGCACTTTATGGCAGGGGGCCGCCAATGAGGTAAGTGTGGCCAGCATCTGGATATGAGAAGCTTCACGCTATGTTTTTATACTCATGCAGTGTGTGTGGCTGTGCTTATCCAGCCTATGGCCACACACTGTAGCACCTAATATGGTACTGGAGCGCAGATTCGGTGTGCTTGGAGCCATCAGCCCCCCCTTTGCCTTTGCACTGTTTCCCCTTTGTGCTGAACACATTTCTTGGTTATTATTATTGCACATGCGATGACCGTCAGCCAGAAACCGTGTGACCTAACGAGGTCCCTTATGTACATGCATTTTTTTTGTAGACAGTATAGAATAATTATTAAAGTAGTTACTATATATTTTAATATGCATTATTCATTGGGGAGACTGGGGCATTACAGTGTTCATTTAAGTGTAATCCTTAAATTGATGAGTTGGAATGCAGAGCAGCTGCTACAGTGTGACCATTATTTCATGTACAAATAAGAGCCTTTGTGCTTACCCTTCTTCTACTTTTGTCCTCATTTTCCCTTTGCATTTCTACTTTGTTGAGGTCATGATGTGATCAATAATACATTTATGTAGCTACATAAAAGGTGAACAGCCTGCTGTATTCGACCTGGTGGTCAGGATTTAGGAAAATGGTAGACACAGAGGAGTCCTTAGTGTTTCAAATGCTGGAACTAAATACATTTAGTTGAGAGAATATAGATAAAATATGGAGTCCAAGTTACTGAAGTAGGGGAAAGCATCCCTTAAGTTTAACTGCATATACAATAAAAATATATTCTCTGAAATATATTATAGATGTATTAATGTTTTTTTGATTGTAAAAATTTACACTGCATTAATTAGCCATAATATAGTTACAACAAATGAATATAGGTACCTTTTCTTTATCTAAAATGACAACCATGAAATAGTTAATTCCTGTCTCTTTCTAAGCTAATTTTGCAGTTAAAACAACCGGTGAGTATTCAAAGCCCGTAATAATGACTAATTGCTTATTATGCTGAAATTCATAGGAATTTTAATTTTAACTATTGTGGACTGCATAGTTGATTATTTAAAGTCATATGGAAAATACAAATAGGAGGATCCATCAGTCAATATAGTTGACCATGGGCATACTTGGGAACTTTGGTGTAGTTTCTTCTTTCTCTGTGCAGGCCACTGATGTAATGGCAGCCCCAGCAGCCACTCCATTGCAGGGTGTACCTGTCCAGTGAGGGTCCCCACACCAGCACCACCAAGCCCTTCCCCTGACTAGGCATACTGCTTTGCCTGTGGGGAATGTTCCCTTAGTCCCAGCACACTGAGTCTGAGCACTGGAATATGATGTCATTTCCCGAAGCTCAGACTCAGAGTGTGAGGATCGCAAGCAGCGGCCAGTAGATCTCTCCCTCCCCAGCTAGTGTGTTACTATGTTTGTAAGTGTCTTACTGTGTGTGTGTTACTGTGAGTGTGTGAGTATACATGTGTTAGCATGTTACTGTGTGTGTATGCTACCATGTGTGTGTTACTGTGTGTGAGTATGTGTGTGTTAGTTTGTCTGTGTGTCAGTACATTTAGTGAGTGTGTAAGTAAATATGCGTAGGCGTGATTGTGTGTGCTCTAGTGTGTGTAAGCATGTCAGTTTGTTAGTCTGTAAGTGTACATATGTCTCTGTTTATGTTAGTATATTTTTTCAGCATTAAATATGTATATGAGTTAAAGATTGACTTGATCTCATAAGTTAACAAGGCAAAAATTGCTTGTGGCATGAAAACAGATCAAATGAAGCAAGCATTTTCCTGCATGCTTTTTTTTCTAAACCAGACATGGAGATAAAATTGCATTTCCTTTCTTTGTATTCTGCATGGCTTGTTAACTTAATCAGATAATCCACAGTGAAAGCTGCATCCTTATAAAACACACAGACAGGGGAAAGGGAAGTGAGAATGAATGAACGAATGAATGAATAAATAAATGAAGCAGTCTTTGTAAACTAGGACTGGTTAACTTGTAAGAAACAAAATCTGTTTTGTGTTGATGGTTCTATTAAGGGCTTGATTTAATGATTCATCCAAATATAGATTTTCTTTGTATAAGATGAAGATCCCACATTAAAATCCCACAAGTAAGCAGTTCTTAATATGCTATATAACTCCTAATTCAGTGCCATCTAATTCAACATAGGCCTAGTTTAGTGGCTTCTTTTTATGCTATAGTCCATGTATTGGTACTGTCATACTATATCCATCTAAGCATGTGCAGTGTGTTTACTCCAGCTTTCTATGGTACTTAAGATGTGTCTTGTGTATTCTAGACAGTTTTCTTTGGCCTGGAATGACATGTTAATGTTAAGGTAAGAGGTCACAGTCTAGAATCCATGATCATTATCTGAGGTTTAGTTAGGGTGTTGAAACAACAGTTAATCATTCGATCAATAGGTCATTCAATCAAGACATCCTAGTCAAGATTGATATAACTGTCCATACCAAAACCTGCTGCATATTTAACCTATCAAAGACAAATCAAAAAGAGCAGAAGCTATCTTGTTATCTGAAATCTTAATGAAACATAATTCTGATTCCCCTTGTGGCCATACCTGGAACTGCACCATAAAAGCTTGACATTATTCAGCATTATAAGCAGCACAGGCTGAAATTGCTCCAGGGTCTAAAAGGCCCTAATACCTGAACGTAAAATCTCTTTATATTCATGAAATGCTTTTTTAGTATAGAATGTATGGTAACACTTTATACTGGATAGCAGACATCTACTGTATATGCTAGGATGTGTCTTTTTGAGGGTGTCTGTATTAAAAGTGACTAAATTTTTAATATGGGTAACTAAAGTAAATATGAATAAAGTATATCTCCAGCACAAGTGCAATTGCTTTCTCTCACTTTTGTTTTTCATAGTGATCACTTTAATACATATGTTATAGTTTCTAGTGGATAAATCAGTTTCCCAGCATTTGGAATCTGGTTGATCTGTGGTACTGAGACTATAGAAGTCCTGTGATAGACAGTAGTTCCTATGAGTCCTTTTGAAGAGATATGATATGAAGACAATGCTAAGTTATTCATGATGCATTAACATATACTATGATAAATCAGACTTTGTGTTTAATGAATACTAGAGTTTGACCACATGTTAAAAGGCTAATCGTAGTGTGCTTGAGCACTGGGAAACTGCTAATTATTTTTACTCATCTGCAAATTACCACTTACATTAAATTACTAATTTTTTATGTGGTAAAAAAAAACTATCCATACCACAACACACAAATACAAATGTTAAATTATTTGATAAATCAATTAATTTCTGGCATCATAATTCAGATATATATATATATATACACATATACTGTATTTATTTACATATAACAGATATATATCTATCTATTCTATCTATATATCTATCTATCTACCTAATAACATATGATAGCAAAAGTCTGTATAAATACATTTTGTAAGTAAACATATGGTAGCCAGAACATCGTTGATTTTATTTTCCACTGCTTAAGAACTACAGGTATGTGATGTAACTATAGTTTACTAAAGTATATATACACTTATGATGTTTACCAAATACAATCAGCACAAAAAAATGTTCTAATTACACATTTTCATGCAATCTGTGAAGCGCTTATAGCTGTAGAGTTCCTGAGGGTAACACAATATACATAGCATTATGGAATACCCCTTTATTAAACATGATGCATTGTATAAAATGACATGAGTTAAACATCTGGGCTGTAGAAATCTGTCATTGCCCATGTAATCATTCCTCTTGTAAAATAAGGTTCTTGATAAAAAGAGGATTCCGCTAATAACTTTTGTTACCTAACGCTGGAAATAGCAAGTGTGGTCTTGTAAAGTACATGGATTAAATCTGTATTTATTGTACACCAGTAACTATGATTTCTCAGACAAAAATGTTGATCTAATAGCATTGAATATTTGGATTGTGTCCCACTTGAAGTGAATCCTCCTTTTCAGGACTTTTGCAAGTGTTAAAAAATAGCCTGCAATGTATTGTGGCCAGGCAGGGCCGGCCCTACAATGGGGCCAACTGGGGCAATTGCCCCAGGCGGACTTTAGAAGGGGCGGCACTTTGCCGCCCCAAGCGGTTTTTTTTTGAAGCGGAAGAGAGAGAGAGGGGCGCCGAGTGGTTTTCGCTTACATGCTCGGCGCCCTCTCTCTCTCTGCGGCGAGTCTCCCTGTTAGGTCTTGTGCCGGCTTGTAATGCTGAGCGCCGGAAGTGGCATCAGTTTCGGCGCTCAGCATTACAAGCCGGCACCGTGGCAGAGCAGGGAGACTCGCCGCAGGACTCTTCAAAGGTAATTACCGGGGGGGGGCTCGGCGAAGTTTAAAATGACGCCCCCCCCCCGCCGACGCGGGGGCGGCATTTTAAACTTCGCCCCAGGCGGCGTTAATTCTTCGGCCGGGCCTGTGGCCAGGGTTGTCATAGGCTTGACCAGCCCTCACTACAGCTACCTCTCCATTGCCACCATCTTCTCCAAGTGAAGTGATGTTTCCCTGGGTCCCTGGGTCACTTTCTCCAGACAGGAGAGTGGTTTTGGCTGTTCCTAGCCCTGGCCGAAACTCTCCTACTTCTGCACCATTTAAGACTGTATGTGGCTATCTCTGCCCCAACACAGCTAGCCTTGTCTCCTCACATGGCTATCCCCAACCCATCTTGAAGCCACTACTCCAGGGTAGCCTATTCTGGAAAGTTCCTTGGTGTGGGACGTTGTATACTGGCATCTGCCTCTGAAAGGTGTGGTGAGTGTGGGAACCATGAAGGATCTCCAACTAGGCCATAGTCAGAATTGGCTGGATACAAGAACAGATATCTGATGTCTCCAACCAGCCCATTGAACAGCGGTATGACAATGGTGTTTCAATGTAAAACACTCTATGGTGCTACTTGGTCCCTATGCCTCTAGGCATTGGCACATTAGTTTGTCTTTTGTGATAAAATGGGCTGTCACTTTGGTTTTGAACCTTCAGTATGAAATCAGTCAATTTCTTTTTTGATGCCAGGGGGATTTATTAATTAAAGCGGGAGTTTGGATATGTATTTGCAATGAAAGTTTAGCTCATCAACTGCATTATACATTATCTAAGAATTGCCCTAGCAAGCTGTCCCTGTATAATGCATTGTTCAATCTGTAATGCGACTTTTGATATAAATCACAGATTAAGCTATATGTTACGAAAAGACAAAGCTCATGGGGTTGGGCCCTCATAGGTGTTGAAAGAGAAATTCTCCTGCAAACTTCTACTTTTGTGAATCAATCCAAATGTAAAAAAAATTGTTCAACACCGTAAAAAAATTATTTCAAAACATGTGAATTTGCCTTAAAAAAATAACAGTTCCCCATACATCCCTCCAACAAAAAATAAAGGGGACACATACTGTATTATATGCATTATGGTGCATATGATGGCTAGAGTGTCCCTTTAACAGAAGGTAGTTGTTTTTTCCCCTTCTGTTTAGGTTTGATGAATATGTAGATGTAGAAGATCATTTCTGTTTTGTAAGATGGTATGTAGTTTCTGGTGTAAATATAGAATAACACCTGTTTAATTTCTTTGAATAACAATGCATTTCCCATGTAGCTAGTGTATTATGTAAGTAAGGTATGTAGTATATTTATTAGCAGGATTATAAAAATACCAGTGCCTTCCTGCTGAGAAATCACACCTTGTGTAGGATTTACTTATTTGGTCAACATGAATTCTTATATTTGTATGTTTTGATTCATGTTGATTTACAGATCAATTTTGACTTACAGAATACTTCCTGGTTTAGTACATTAGTAATTAATAATTCCCAAACAGTTTGGTAAAAAAAGAAAAATTTAATTTTCAGTTGTGTTTCTATATGTTTCATGCAAGGATAATTTAGAGATGATGTAATGAGTGGAAGTTAACCTTGCATACAAAATGCAATTTCAGATCTTAAATTTCACGGGCTAAATATAGGCTATTTGGTTGACTGGATTAATGGGTGAACAACTACCTAAGGGTCAATATTACATCTAGGTTTGTATGTTTGAAAAAGATAACCTGAAATGAGGTTGCCATGAAGTCCATTAAGAACAATCGTAAAATGTGAATGTACAATGACCTTAAGTTGAGTCTCAGCTTGATTATCAAATAAATTAACATCCCTGGAAAACATGAGGATAGCTCGGGCAAAAGCTAAAACATATCAAGGCTCCAGAAAATTCAATCAATGTAAACAGACAATAAACATTTATGCATAGTATTTCATGTTACTTACATTTTATGTGGAAATTCAATTATGACAGTGGATTATATTATATATTGGAATAAACATGTGATGATAGAATGTTGCACTCCTTTACTTATATTATATAAATATATATACATATTTTAATGTAAAATTAATCCTTTACACTGTAACATATGATCCATCTGATGAACCACAAACGGTATGGTTTTATTATATATATATATATATATATATATAGATATAGATATTGACAGACAGAATGTTGATGACTTATTTATGTTAGTGGACACACACATATATATATATATATATATATATATATATATATATATATATATATATATAATATATATATATATATAATATGATATGGCAATGCTATACCTCTCACCCTCCTACCAACACTACTTGCCAACAGATACTGGTGGACATGTGTGTGTGTGTGTGTGTATATATTTATATATAGTATGTGGCAATGCTATGACAATAAGATAATATCTTATCATGATAAGGCATACTAGTACGGAAGGCGAAGAGGGCCTTGCTCCTGTGTGCCTACATCCCAATACTGGATAGTTTTCATGTATTTTAATCTACAAAAAGTATTAGATTTTTTCCATGATTGTAAAACCTGTAGAATTGCGTTCCTCATCATTCAGTTCAAGGAAAACTTTCCCAAAAATACTCTGGTGAATTATATCACAGTGGAGGATTATGAATCCTGACAGAGACATTTTTGATGACATCATAAATTCTTTTGTCTTTGGATCTCATTTCAAATAAAACTTATAATTGTGACCTAGTGGTATTAAGTAGGTAACTAGACACATGTATTAGAAGTATTTAATATTGACGTTGGGAGAATGTTTTTTTTATTGTTTAAATGATGTAACATATATAATTATCTAAACCATGATAGATTTAACTTAAGCTAGGATCCTCGTTCATGATGCATATAAAAAATAAAAAAAATGTATTCTCTGAGTATGGCTCTCACGCTAATAGTTTTGTCATTGGGCTGATAGAGGAAGTAGCATGAGGAGTCCCATATTGCTTTTGTAGTGTTCACTCCAAGTAAGTTTTGTTAAGATCCTCTTTACCAAAAGTGAATAGTTCTTCTGAATAGTGCAGGAGCCGTTAGTCGCTGTCTCCGACCTGATAAATGTCTGCTCAAATGCCAAATGACCTGCACATTGAACTTTAATATTTTCAGTTAGGTAGTATTATGTTACATTATTCAGTTGAATGGGATTGTGCTTCACTATTCAGTTGGGTAACATTATGTTACATTATTCAGTTGGGTAATATTATGTTACATTATTCAGCTGGGTAACATTATGTTATTCCAGTAATTTCATATGGAGCCTTCTTCAACTACAACCTTGAGTGATTTATGGTTCAAAAGCCCTTGTTCTATATCTTCATATGCGGGTGTACTATTTTCATGGTCTGAATGCTTGGTTTAGGTAGCTAACATTACTTAAAGTTGTTGGTTTGCCTCTTGTGCAGGATATAGCATGATATGATTTAAAGTTGATTGATGTATGTTAACATCACATTGTTAAGTTGTCATCTTGCCAGTTCACTCTTGTAGCTGGAGTTTTTAATGTCAATTTAATTTACTGAGAGTAAAAAAGACATAAATAAAACCAGACAGGACATAAATCACTACAACGTCTTCTTATACGGAGCTTTTTTCCTATGCCTAGGCAATAATAAATTATTTAATTAAATAAAAATGCCTTTTCCTCTTTTTAACTTCATAGCGATGACAAAATATGTCAAAATCCAGAGCTGTAAAAATGTTCCTTTACAGTATCAGACCATGAAATCATTAAGTCAAGCATCACAGTTTTACTACCTTTATGACTTAAGACTTTGAGTAATATGAAGAACACCAGTGAAACATCTGAATCTGTAGGAAAGCAGAGTCTTATGTAGCACAGAGCCACATGGTTGGCACACTATAACAGAATGTCCCTGGGTACCAGGTGAAACAAAGTCAGAAGAAACAGAAAGTATTCATGGTTTTGGCTCAGTTGAAGCTGTTTTATTTAAGTGTATAACTTAAGGTGTAATATACTTTATTTTAATATTTTAAAAGAAAACTTTTATTGTTTCATGGATACGTATTCTTCATTATGATGTGTTGACATACAATAAATTGTGGGCAATTCAAATAAACTAACTCTAATGTAACATCTCTTTTCTCTCCAACAGCATGCATGTTCCGGTACAATGGAATATCATTCGTCTACCTCATCTATCTCTTGCTCATTCCTTTATTTTCTGAACCTACCAAAATAACAATGCAAGGTAAGGTTTTCAATATTATTAACATTTGGTATGAAGTATGTTTGCAATTCTTTTATGTGTATTCATACACACCAGTTTGCAAAAAAAACCAACCCAAAAATGACAACTTATGGTAATGCTTAAAATTATCTTATTATTTATATCTTTCTTATTGATATAACTGCTATGATTGTAATAAGTATGGCACAAACCTCTTTCATATTTTAAACTTTCGAATATTTGAATGATGGGGTTTGTAGTCCTGTGTGCTCGTTGGTGGGGGCTGCGTACACAGGTGTGTTCATCTTCCTGCTTTATTAACTTACAGTGGGGTGAAAATCATTTTGTTATCAAAGTGTACAGCTGTACATCTTGTAGATAATGGTCTACAATTTGCTTTAGAAAATAGCTTATTGATTGGTATTGTGCGCTGCTGCTGCAATTGCAGCTATTGGTAAGCTTGATCTTGATCTTTGCAAAGACCGTCAATGCCAAGCTAGCAGAATGCACTGAGCAAGGTCCAAGGTGTTACAATGTAGTAATATAGATAAATACTTCTTTATATTGACATTTGTTTTGCTGCAGATCTGATAAATATTGGACTCTCACGTATTATGGGAATCTATCGTAGACTATTTCTGCAGCCATTTGTGTCACCAAACCCCAACTCTTAGCCATCACTTGAACAGTTAAATTTACCGGTATTGTCCATGTGTTATAATAACATTATCAACTGTTAAATTATCAAGAAGGACTATGCTTATGTGCCCCATGTAAGCAATTGCAACAATCTATAGAAAAGCAAAGCACAGGGTTAAGAAATGATGAACAATGTAGGTGGAGCTACAGAGGGAAATGATGTCACAGGAAATTGAACAGTTTAGCGTTTCTGAGTAGAGTAAGTTGTAACAACCACCCACTTCCCTTATTTTAACCCCTTAACAACCAATTATATGCCGGGAACTTCACAAAACAAAGATAGCTAAGGACCAATGATGTGCCTGGCACGTCATGGAGTTGCACAAGCTTAGAAAGTGTTCAACCAGCAATTTCTTTCCTCAAATGGTGTTTCATTATTGCCCCACCATGCCAGTTGAAAGAGAGTTTAGGAAGCGATCACATATTATTTACAGGTCAAATAATACTTAAATAAAAAAAAAAAAAAAAAGAAGTATATGTAATGTAAATCTTACAATCATATTTTCATTACCTGTTGGTACTAGAAAAGATTTTACTGTTTTTCACAAATAAACTAAGCTCTTTCCTATAATAAATAAAGGCTCACAGGTATAGTGTGAATGGCTTTGGAATAGAAGCCCAAACAGCCCACTTTTGTCTATTTCCTTGATTACTTCTAGTTTAATGGCCTTAAAAGAAGACTATAGGCCTGATTACATGTGCACCACACTGCAAGTGTGGGCAAATGTGTGGTTCACCACGGAGTTGAAGGACATTTGAAGGCGATCCAGCCCTGCATGCCTCAATCTGCTTGAGGTGTTTATAATACGTCTTTTGTGCATTGAAATCTGCCAGACAGCCATACCACTTCAAAGACTTTCTTTGGCCATTTAGCAAGATAGTTTTCTCCTCTTACTTAAGAGGAGAAGTAAGCCTATTTTTATGTGGTCTTCAAAAATAAAATCACACTGCTTGTTTGCTAAGCAAACAGTAATTGGAACTTTGCAATGTGTTTTAGATTTTGTGGGGGTTTTGCATCATGTATGGCTCTTATAGTTCTTTTTATACTATGAAAAAAACCTGAACAAATTTAGGTAAGCCTCTTCATTTTTTTATTGTTGGGTGCACATGGACAACTGACCAAGTAGGTGGTGTAACGGTGGGTACCGTGATGACATGAATGTCTTCAAGTAACCTTTTTTAATGTAAATCTTTTGTTGGGAATGACTTCTAGTGATTCTTGGCTATCCATGGTATTATTTTGAAGAATCGGAAATATTTTAGGGATGTCATGTTTGTCTGTCTAGTTTATTGTTTGGATATTAGATCTGTTGGATATACCATTTTTTGTGTAGATAGGATTAGGTTTGATGATAATGAGTCACAAACCAGGTGTAACTACTAATGTATCTAATAAATGTTTAGTTTTTCCAGTAGTTTCAGATTGTTATTTGACCCATATGACACACTAATTTATATATATATCTTTTACCAAAAAGATGTCTTTCCCCCAGGAATTTTCAAGAAGGTTATTAAGCAAGTTCTGCTTGTATTACTTTCATAAGGGCTACATTTTCTCAGGCGTTTAGCAAAGATCTGGATTAAAGTTGGGGAAGTCCTGATCAGAACAGTTGTGTGTAACTAGTGTTTACTATTTACTGAATGTAATGAATTCATGGAAATTTGATTTTAGTTTATTCGACACAAGTTAAGTACTTTCTTGTGTGTTTGTATATTACATGTAACCAAGATACTGGTATGAAAAGAAAATCACAAAGTTGACCACCCTTTTAAGTTGGTAAACTTTGTTAATTGCTACTAAGTAAGTTTACCAAACAAGCCTATGATGCTGTGTTCACCTGCAATCAAAGAGTTCTTCATAAGTTAAGACTTCTGCATCCTGGAAGTTAGGAATGCTAGGAAAAATACTTGTACGGAATACACAGACCTTGCCTCCTAATCAACCTGAATTAAATAGTTTGATGAGAAAGATACGCAATCAAACCTTTTATAGAGTTCCAAAAATCTAAAGCTATATTATTGTGCACTATTAACATACTTCAGAGAGACTGCCTTCCCTGGAGATCTGCTTATCAATATAGAATCCAGAATGAACCAGGACAACAAGCCAGATCTAATCATGGGAAGGCAGGGCTAGTCACTATCAAGGGGGACATGTGGCAGGCAATAGACTGTATTTGGTGATGAGCGTAAGCACCTTTCCCTAACCCAGAGATCAGATGCCTGCCCCAGAGGCCCAACATCAAGATGCCAAATCTGGAGCCTGAAGGGCAAATATGATATTTTTCAGTTATATCTATAGTCCAAAATTAGTTGTAAGTGTTTATTCAGAGCTTGGGCTAAGGGCAGGTGGGATGAGTGGTATAGATATTCTAATGAGTAAAAGAGACACATATATTAAACAGACACAGAGTCACAGATATGCCATGTAGAGGTCTGTTCTTTAACTGCGCTTTGGTGTTAAAACAATATGACTTTTTACTATAAAACACGCCTTTCGTTTCTAAGCATTCTCTGCAAGACAGAGGTAGATTGTACTTAATTATTCATGTTAATGCTTATTCCCCAAAGGGTTTATATGCCATTACAACCTCTAATGTGTATTACACATGTTGAAAAATAAAACTTCTATTGAACAGTATTTTGTATGAGTCAGCTAAGCTAAAGATGGTATAGAGGGAGGTAGTATGATACAGCTTTATACAAATGTAACAACTTCCATCCTGCAGCCATATGTTATCCATCAAATATTCAGCATGTAGAGCTTCAAAAGAGCTTTTAAACTTCTAATTATGCTGATTGGTAGATGAGTAGGTATTGATACCTGTACATTTTCACTGTTCCTACATTGTTTAGCGTATTATACAAATTATCTTTCTCCTTTAGAAATGTAGAGAAGATATCAACATTTAAGCAAAATAACATATATTGAATCTGGTGGCATGCACATACAAATAGGACACGGCATATAGGAGTAAGAATCTTAGGGGGTGGCGTAATGTTTATGTCTTTGACTCTTTACCAATAATAATAATTTATTTTCTAATACCTGAAAAATACTGCCAAAGATAACAACTGGAGTCCCTCAGAAGATCTCCTATATTTACAATACTTTTGTGTCATCTAACCTGGACTACTGCTGTGTTCTATACCTCTAGCTGATCATTCAGAATTTTACTTAATTTTATACTTACATCTGGCAGTAGCGGAGTCACAGGACAGGGCCTAATGCAGGGCGACTGCACTCACCCGGGTGGTGAGCATCTAGGGTTGTGCAGCCACACACCAGCACCCTGATATAGCAGCGTATGTAGTCCAGAATGAAGCAAAGATATATCCGGCAGGCACCCTGGAACAGGCATGAGACATATCACTAGACTCATGTGCGGATTGTGGAAGCTAAGCAGAGTATATAGCTGAAACATAGCGAGCAAACGATAGGGAGACCAGGCAAGAAACAAAACCAGACAAGACATACATAATACAGGGCACAACAGTGAACAAGACAAGGAATAAACATAACCTGACAAGATATACATAATACAAGACACTACATGGAACAAGACAAGGAATACTCACGATCCGACATGAACAGGACAGGACACCCCACAGGTTACATCACAAACTGACATACATAAATACAGGAACTAGCCTAGGACTATATGATAACTATTGGAAATTCCGTCACATCTTATGGCCATAGTATGCTTAGCCCACCACTACGCCAAAGTACTCCAATGACGGTGGGCCCTAACACTAATCCCTGCTTACAGAGGTACGAAACTAAACAAACAAGAAATCTAAACACATAGCAATAAAACAGAACACACGGGTGGGACACACCTTATAAAGGAAACAGAGCTGAAGCAAAGAGCACAACTAGGAATGGAAGATCAGAACAGAGCATAAGGAAATCCAGGAATGGATTGAAGTAAAAAAACAGAGAAACTGAAGCAAGATTGAGATATGCAGCTCCACAGACTGGGTAGAATGTGACAAATTACTTGGGTTTTTGTGATGTTTGTTGGACTTAAACATGTTTTCTTAATATGTTTTTGGCTGGAGAATGTTTGAGGTAGTTGACTAGTAGTTCACAAAGGGATGGAGATCCATATGGACTATGAGAAAACAGAATTAGAAAAACAAGGTTGGGCTTCTTAGATGAAAAAAGATGCACGTTGCTTCTCTAGTTGGAATATTACACTGCTTGCAAAATGATTATTTTTTTAAGTAAAAGGTCTTTGACCATGGCTCGGGGAGACCAAAACAGACTTTCATATATAAAATCCCTTTTTTAAACAAATGATCATACCTTTTATTGCATAAAACCCTTATTAACATGGGTTATATATTCTAGTAACCAAGGATGTCATTGACATGTTCTAAAGCCAACCATTATTATTTTATCTAGACTTCCTAAATCACATCTTTGTTCATTCATAAAACTATATAACGGAACCTCTTCAGTCATTGCTTCTCTCTGTTGTGCACAGAAATCTAACAAATTCCAAGTCTGCTATTTAATTGATCTTTCTGGGTGGACTCTGATTAAGTTCTGGGAAATTTCTGAACTGTGAGTCATATTATGAAATTCAATTAGTGGTTAGTTGACAGTTTGTCTCCCATTTTAACCTTCCAAGTTTCTTTCCTTAGAACAACAGTAAATGGTTTGTTCCTGGAAAATAGGTTCAGTTTAACCTTTTAAAGAATGTTGAAAGCAAAAACACAAATTAATCTGATATAATATATATAAATATATATTATTAAATATATATTACAATCACAGATGAGCTTTAAGTTATGCATGTCAAAAGGATAAGAACGTATAAGGAGCAAAATATAAGATTAATGTAATTAGCTATATCATACAAAGTATTATCCCATACTTACATTGTAATCTTCCATCTGTCTGATGTATTCTTCCATTTTTTCTGATTCCCAAGACTTAAGGTAGACTCAGGGCTTCATCCCCTTAGCCACATGCTAGCCATGCCTTAGATCTGCTCCATACCAAACTATACTACATACTAAAGTAACACTTGCCTCACTATATGAAGAAGTTGGCAAGAATATGGTGTCACATAGTGGTGGGTGGTAGAGCACCTCTAGTTTTGCCTCTGTGCTCTAGATGGGTGTGTACCATTACTTCAGAACCCTAGTGGAGTCTGGAGCTGCAGCTTCTCCTAAAGTCACTTGTATTTTACTTTGTTTGCTGGAACAATGCACATCAGAAGTACTTACAACATATTTTAATATGGATTCTTCGTTGGAGAGGCTGCATAAGACACTGGAATGTCCCTTTTAGGTCTGTCATGTAATATAAAGGTTTCTTGGGTTCTGGAGGGATCAGTTTATATAACTTCTCAAAGTCCAAGCAAAACAAAAGCAAGAAAGATTATGTACAACTGCATATTTTGATCCTGATAATATTAAAGATTCATTGATTTGAACTTTACCGGAACCATCAAATACTCCGTATATTACTTTACCTATAACAGCAAATAAAAACTGAAAATATATTTGCCTAAACCAAGTTACTGTAATGACATTGCCAGCAAAAGCAAGTAGAGGTAGCCTATTGATAGCTCACCCTGTGTTTGTTCTGAGAGGAAACCAGAGCAGTGTGTTTGTCTTGGTACCCGCGATGCTCCTGTCTTTCTTTTGGCTTTCTTTAGTAGATGGCATATACAGTGTTAGTGTTTATCACTCCTTCGAAGACCTGGCAAAACAATTTACCACTGTTTGAGTGAATTCTTTTTATTTGTTTATTTACTTATATTCTAATGGAGTACGTCGACTGAACGGCTTCCAGTGAAAATCAACCCCCATCAAGATAAAATTCCATTAGAAAAAAAAGGTTGTCTGTGTTTGAGATTGTATACTTTAATGCAGTTTAGTTATTGAGACAGTATGTGTTAACCAGACATCACGGGCTGATAGTTACATTCCAAACAAAACATGCCTAGTGGTGGAAACATCAGACAACCAACATATATATAACATGAAGCATATCCCTTTGTGGATAGGTCTGGCATAAAAAACACTGAGCTGAATTCCTCAGATATTTTTTGTTGGCCTATACTGTTACAATGTATCAGGTGTTGTATATAAATATTGAAGCACAGACCTCAGATCCCTCCTGGGTGGCACATTCTATTTGGCTCTCTCCTAGATGCTGAATTAAGCCGATAGCTGAAATGAGGTCTAGCATTCTGAAAATGAACCATTAAATGAGCACTGTGTGTCTCTGCAATCATAAAAATACATTATTAGGTCTTAGGAATAAGTGTTCCTAGTTTTATAAACAAACAATTGTTTTCCTATTCTTCTTCCACCAAACAAATAAAAAAAAACTCTTGTTGATTTCAGATGGCGCTTCACTAAGTGCTTTATAAATGCATTGTAGCAAATTGTATTATCTGTGTATATTTTTGGTTCATGTGATATACTAATCTGGTGCCTAGCAGTGAACATTACCTTTCTAAAAACTATTTTCAGATAAAAGTTCCATTATAGACATCCAATTGTTTATCTGTTGTGAAATAATTTTACTGTCTGTTTCTAGTTTCATGTTTTCATATTGATATTTAGGTTGATTTATAAGCTTATATATTGTGAAATATCCGGTACACTTAGACATTTTTAATGGAAAGAGGAAGAGAAGAAAAAGGCACAAGGAATAGAAAAAATGGCTTCTACAGTATAAGATGTATCCAAATAGAATACTAATGTTGAAGCTAATGTTGTCCCAACCAAATTGCACATGGACTATATAACCTGAATCAAAACATTCATTAGTAGAAAAAAGCAAAAAAAAAACCAAAACACTGCTCTCCCCAGTATAAGCTCTGTTGATCATGCCTTCCAGGGTGCTTCCGCAAACCATATGGACAGCCTCTCATTCGTTCCTTCAAGTAAGAGTGAGTGAGAATGAAAAAGCAACGAAATGCCAGCAAAAGTGATAATGGAGATTGGAGTTATGCTGCACCACTGTCAATGTCTGTCTCAGTATATAGTGATAGGAGTCATGCTGTACCACCATCAGTGCCTAGCTCAGTATATAGGGAGGGGAGTTATGCTGTGCCACATTCTGTGCCTAGCTTACTTTATAATGGGAGAAGTCATGCTGTACCACCTAATGTGTCTGGACCACTATATAATGATATGAGTTATGCTATACCACCCTCGGTGTCTGGATCACTGTATTATGAAAGGAGTCATGCTGCACCACGGTCTGTGTCTGACTCACTATATAATAAAGAGTCATGCTGTACCACCATCTATATCTTAATCACTATGTAATGATATGAGTCATGCTGTTGCACTGTCTGTATCTGGCTCAGTATATAGTGTTAGGAATCATGCTGTACCACCTTATGTTTCTGGCTTGCTATTTAATAATAGGAGTCATGCTGTTCCACCGTCTGTGGCAATACATTTGTGAAAGTAAGCAAGTAAAGTACCGGTAAGTGTCCCTGAATAGCAGTTAGGAAATGTGGTTTTATGTTTCGCTAAAACACTTTTGTGTTCAGTTACATACATTTTCTTATTGTGCACACCTGTATAAAATCCCCACAGGGCACAGATCAGAATAAGTCCCCCCACACACAAGGTCTTGTGTTTTCATGTCCCAAATGACTTCCTTACTCCAATAACTACAGCAATAAGTACATTTCACTTGGTTTTCTGATTGATTAGTGTCCCTTTAATTAATTAACCACTATTTTCTTGTTCCTTTCTGAACAAGTACAGTATTAAGTCCACTTGAAAAATCACACTACATTTGATTGCTTTCTAGACAAGTGAGTAAACAAAGCTATTGAAATCTGATCAATATAATGCAGTAAACTATCCTTTCACTTTCACTAAATTTTCACTATCACTACCTTTAAAAAAGAGAAACTACAGGCAGAAACCATTGGTACATATACCTGTGTATGATCAATGTCAAAGAACTGCAAGAACAAAAGCCTTTCATAAATGTTCTGAAGACCCTGGAGAGCGATAATGGTACAAGACAATGCAACAAAGGGTTTTGTATTGAACCTGGCTCTGTCTAGGAATGCTGTGTAAGTCTCAAATGAATTGGTTATGAACAGTAAGCTAACATTTCTAGACCATTAATTGCCTATCTGGCAATGAAAACAACAGCAAAGAATGGGTTTCTATTCAGAGGTTGTAAAATGATAATGCTTGTGTTAATGCATTTTTCTATTGGTGGACACTAATGGAGGATTTGTATAAAATACATTGTTTATAGTACATTTTGTTAAAATGCGTGTGTACAGTTTCTGATACATGAGCTGAAATGTAATATTCATATGTAAATTTGTTCAAGGAAATATTCCAAATATTTTGGAGACTTGTCTTGAAAGAAGACCTGCAAAGTGTGATAGATTTCTTGTGAATGTTAGCGCAAATATGTGATAGGAACTTATGTGTTAGGTTTAAGGGTGTGTTGTTGTCTATTGTTGCAATGTGTTGACTCCTAGAAAGTTCTTGGATGAAATATGGAATATATCTGTTGGATTCGGTAGTTAGCAGAGCATCAATATGTTGATAGCTCAGGCACCGATGGTCCATGTGCAAGGTTAATATACTGCTCCCCATCCAGTCAAATCTGTTATGTGTGGGGACAGAAATTAAAAGTTGTGGGTTTTGTCTAGTGCAAACAACCAGTTTGGCCATTTGGTTAAAGCAACCATGTTAGCTAATTTGATAAATATGTTTTGAAACAATATTTGATTACTTCTGATTGAAAATAAACAGAACCTAAACAGAAAATAATTAAAAAGAAAATTGAGACCCGTTTTGAAATTAAACTGAGCTACAAAATGTTCAGAGATAAAATAATGAATATGAGAAGGGGAGGCAATAAGGGGTATGAAAAATGTGGGAGGAGATATGGATATTTATTCGATATGTTATGTTTAGAAGTACTGCTTAAATGGCATGTTAAACTGCCTCCCTGATACCTCTAACTTGTGGAGGATAAAAAAAAATGACTAACATGGCCATATGTTTAAGACAAGAAGGAAACCAATCTATTTGCTCAATAAGTTTTGTTCAGTTCCTGTTTGTCTTCTCCTTTGGGAGAGGTTACTGCTCTTTGTACGCTGCTTATTTAGTTACTGTCTTCCAGGGCTGTGAATCAAGCCACATTGAGGGTACACATTCCCACTGCTTAATCACGGATGTTTTTAAAAAAATGTTCTTTCCCACATAATCTGTTTTAAAAAAAAAAATAGTCATACTGGAATTGTGAAGTATTTTCAGCTTTCAAATTAATTTAGTAATAATCTAACCTTGGAAATATATTAATCAATGCAGTTTTCCTTATTCAGAGAAACTATAGATAAAATTAGTTGACATGAATAAATGTTATATTGCGCTCCCATATCTCCCATAGACTGCTTTAAGGTATACCTTGAGATTGTTAAACCTATGATCACTAATTTTACGTATCAAACTATTGCTTAAAGTGTATGAGTTTAAGTGTGTGTGGAAATATCTGTGCCAGTGCAAATGTTACTTACTTGGGGGAAAGGGGCCAAAGGGGCCACTTGGCTTTACTTGCCTCCTGGGCCAGAAGGTGTCAGGCATGGGGCTTGACGGGTTGTCTGATGTAGATGTGTGCACCACCACACAGGTCATCTAAAGTGGTTTGCCCTTGCCCATTAGCGTCAGGTGCGTGGGGTCACGTAATGTCAAGTGACCCATTTCTCTCCACGCGCCTCTATTCGGTGGCCTGTTAAGCAGCACTATGTACTATGCATTATAGAGAGTATCTCAACCCTTCTTTGCATTTTTACCCAAAAAAGTTTGAAAGAATGAAATGAGGGACATCAATGACACTGTTGATGTTGATAATTCAATGTGGCAGAAATGGATATTCACCAGATCTTTATGAAGTTAAGAAAGAGGGGTTAGGTTACTTGTTTTGACAATACTGTCAGGGATGTAGAAAAAGCACAGGCACGTTGTAAAGAAGCATATAAGACTTATAAGATTATCTGAGGATAGACCATAAGTACTACCTATGTAAGGGATGCCCTTTCATGTGCATAGTAGGGCCAGTTATCCAATATCAGAGACCAGAGTAGAGGTTAAGGATAAGGGGACAGGAGCATACTATGCTAGGTTGGCCATGACCTATTGCTGTGTTGAATAGCATGAACATAGTTTCTATGTCCGTAGAAACTAAACCTAGAAAAATGGGGCTCAGAGATTTGTGCCTCCATGGTACACGTCTCTGAAGTTTGATGCCTTCTTGCACTTTGTTGAATGCCAGGACATATCTGTTAGCCAGGGTACATGTGCTGACCTAGGCCAAAGCTAGGACATCATTCCTGTATAAATTCTGAGTTACTAGGAACACAATGGATTGTCAGGATTACACACAACATGAGGCTAATACTAATGCAAGTTACTTATTCATAATTTAAATCTCAAATATATGGTAGAGGTTTGTCCCTTAATTAGTGAAATCTCAAAACTCTGTTGGATATGTGATAAAAATGTATGGCAAGCTTGTGATCCTAGGCTGCTGCCTTCAAGGACATTCCAGTGCAAGAGACACCCCAGGGCAGAGGAAATGTGTGAACGAGGAAGAAGATTCTACTAGGAATGGAGATCAGGCAGATTATTTGCCTATAGCTAATACTAGATGAAGAGCTTTCTGATTTCCAACATCAACATAATCCTAAACTGTTTGAAACCAATATTGTAAGATGCAGTGGGTGCAGTTTATACAGTAAAGTATTATTTCTGCATGTGGTTTTAGTTGTGTGAGAGGTAGACAGCTGGGCAGAATTCCAACATATTATTGCTTTGAGCAACCTGATCTACATCCAGTGAAAGCAATGTGATCAGGCAAAGTAAAAACATATTTAGCATCATAAATTATATATAAATGGCACCTTTTGATTAGCCCTTTTATTTTAGCTAGAAAACCTCAAGCGGGGTCACAGAAGTCTAATTTTCAGGACTCTAAAGGAAATGACCAATTTTGCAAAAATTAAAACACATCTAACGTCAAACTTACCTTAAAACAGCCTGTTTTAAACAATGTTATCATTTTGCAGATATTGTGGTTATTGAAAGGGTACCAATGTCATGTCTGCTTCAGGATCTTTTGGATCTTTTGCTGCAGACACTGTAAAGTAATTTATTCACATGTCCCAAACTCACCTCGTTCTCTGCTCTCCTCATAAAGCTGTCAATATATAACATATTATCAGCAGAGTGAAGTAAGTAAGAATAATACCGTATTCGCTCGATTATAAGACGACCTCCCAAAATCTGAATATTAAGATGACCCTATAGGAAAAAAGGTGTATCAGTAAATGTTAATTCATGTAAACTGTGAAAACTATTTTTTTTTAATAAAAGCTATGATTGAGAAAAATATTTTGTTTTTATTTCCTTTTATTTTCCAACCTGCCCCCCCAGTTATGCACATCTGCCCCCAGGCTTGCCACTCTGCCCCTGAAATGCCCTATACTCCCTATATGCCACTGTGCTCCATGATATGCCTTTTAACCCTCTAAATGCCACTGTGCCCCATGATATGCCTTTTGACCCCTATGTGCCACCCTGCCTCCAGAAATGCCTTATACCCCTATATGCCACTCTGGCATTTAGGGGATTAAAGGCATATTATGGGGCAGAGTGGCATATAGGGAGGTATAAGGCATTTCAGGAGGCAGAGTGGTGTATAGAGGGTTAGAAGGCATTTCTTGAGGTGCGAGGAACTCTGATCTCTGATAGCCGGGAAGGTCTGCGAGATGGCCGGGGAAGGTCTACACGCTGCCCCGGCCACATGACCAGGGAGTCAGAAGCACCGGTAAGTTTGAGGGGTGTTAAATGGGGGGCATAAGACAGGAGGATCCAGGTCCCCTGCAGTGCTGCGTGGGATCTGGATCTTAGTCTCATAGTCAGACCTATTTGAGGTCTGATTATAAGACGACCCCGATTATAAGACAAGGAGTATTTTTCAGAGCAGTTGCTCTGAAAAAAAACCCTCGTCTTAAAATCAAGCAAATACGGTAATTCGGTAAATCAGTTCAAAATGGATGCCCCCAACAAGGTTGGAATATTATGGAATATTATATTAGCCAGGAGACCATTCATTTTGAAGAACTTACTATATTTTCAGTTGCAAGAATTACTATAGCAACTTTTCCTATTTTTTAGTCAAAATGTTGAGAATATATTTAAATAATTTGCACAATTACCATCCATAGCAAAAATGATTTGATGGTGTGAAAAACTCCTTTTATTCATTGGAGGATGCATTTACAGTTCTCTCCACTGCAAGACCTTTTTTTCTTGAAAATGTACCCACATTTTAACTACCAACATTCTCTCCCTCAATCCGAAGACAGAATTTAGTAGTGATGTCATTGAGTAGTAAAGTTCAGTATCGTGCCTTCCCACATTATGTGATGTTCATATCACGTCAAATTGCTCCCTCCTTATGCCCAGGTGCCACCCACAAAGGCTTAAAGTCAAAGTGTTGGGACACTAGTCAGGATAACCAGCCAGTGGTATATGACCGGCAGTCACTAATGTTTCTACCAGACTGTCACCAAACCATATTTTCTTTCATGTAAAATATCTTTGAAAATTAAAAGATTGTTTTATATCAGTTCAAAGTTAATTCTACTAATGCAAGTGCAAGTTCATTTTCAGTTAGTGCCACAAAAGTAAATATTGTATTACATGCTGATTTCCCATTCTTCATCATGCTTTTATTTTTATGGGAATTTCAGTTTTTAAGGGGTATTAGATATAGCAGCGGCGTCCAATGTGCAGTCTGGGGGCCAAATTTGGCCCACTAGACATTGAGGTGTGGCCTGCATGAGATCTGCAGCATTAGTCGCTTTTCCAACCAACGACGGATCCAGGGGGCTGGGGAGAAACTGGACAATTGCCTCTCCTCCAAGATAAACGGAGGCATGATCTAAGAGTAAAGATAAAGAGGATAAACCCGTGCTTAGCTTTTTATCCCCCTAATTTTCATGAGGAGTCTGGGTTAAGTGGGGTCATGCTAAGCAGACAAGCTGCATCAAAGACAGGCTGAAGCTTTGAGGGTACATTGCATGTGTGCCTGGTTTAGCTTGAAAACATGTGTCTTTCTCTGAGTATGTTAGTGTGTGTCTGTGGATGTTAGTGAAAGTGTGTGTATGTTAGTGTGTATGTCTGGGTATGTTAGAGCATGTTTGTGGGTATTTTCGTGTGTGAACACGTTTCTTTGGGTATGTTAGCGTGTGTATTTGGGTATGTTAGTGTGTGTCTGTCTGAGTATGTTGAATGTGTGGGTCTGGCAATGTTTGTGAAAATACAGGGAAAAATCCAAATGTCTGGCATTAACACATGTAAGCAGCTATAGAATATGCACATAATTTTGCCACAAGCAAAAAGATGAGAAGTAATCTAAAATGTAACATTTTAAAAATTTTCCTTAAAATGTAATGAAACAAAAATATTAAAAAAAATGAAAAATCGTCTCACTATGGTACTAAAAAGATATAAAATGGTTTATAAAGGTGTGGAGCCTATAGTAAACCAATATCCTAGCTCCCTAATAGACTGTGGCTAATTGAAAAATACCCCCTTAAGGACAATGGGCGGTCCCTAAACTTTGTCATTAAGGGCAGGGCCGGACTGGGACTGAAAAGCAGCCCTGGAAAAATTTGGAGACCAGCCCCATATAGTTTATCTCACGGTCGCGCTCTTATACCCACACGCACTCCTTATACATACCCGAGTCACACTATGTGCCATTCTTTTTATCTCATTATTTGTATTAAAATGCCAGAAAGGAAAAGTGTTAAAAGGCCCTAATAAATTAAATACATTACACATAATGGGATCAAAACATTTACTACTG
>VKOC01000006.1:28160455-28177966 GCA_009364415.1 Spea multiplicata
TTTTAGAATGAATAGCCGAGGGGGTCCCCAACCAAAATATGCGTCAGTTTTGGAGAGTACGTCTTCTGTTTCAGGTGGATATTAACCCTTCAGTCGGTGGATTCTTCTTAGTCTGCTTATCTGTTTATGTAATTCTAATAATTATTTTATTCTACATAATAAAATCAACAAAGCCGAGGGAGCTCGGCGTAACGCTTTCAGCCTACGGGAAGCAAAGCGGCAGATGAACCGTTCCAGACAGAGGATTCATATTTTATGTATTGTGTTTGGAACAGGAAACGGAAATGTTACAACTTTACAAATCATTAATAGCTTCTTTTCAGCCAAAAGGTGGAAAGCGGCCTTCAGAAGTTAAAGAAATAGAGAGGCATCGGTTAAAATCCTTTAATTTGCCTGCAAACCTCTGTAAGAGCTCAAAATGTAATTTTTTCATTAATTACCCTAATCTACTCCTATCCTAGGGTCGTTATTTTGGCTTCGGATGATGTAAAAATCCATCAAAATTCAAATACGTTAAAAGGTCATATGATACAAGCGTTAATAGTTTACTTTTTGCCTCTGATTTAACTCTTTTGGCTCCAGAGTGTTTGGGGTTGCTAAAATGGCACGGGCAGGTTGCTTAGGGGGGGTTGGTAAACTATTTGGTGGCAAAGATGGAACAGGGAGGCTGTTTGTGGGTAAAAGATGGCACCGACGGGCTGCTTGGGGGAGCATATGGCTGTTTGGGGGCCACTGACGTGATATTTGGGAGCAGAGATGGCACTGACAAGCTGTTTTGGGGCCCTTAAAATTGTTGTTGCGAGATACACTTATCTCTTTACATAAACCTATGTTTATCGCACATCACGCACCGCATGATACCTATGTCATGTATGTAACAGTGAATATGCGGCACAATTTGTTTTTCGCCGAACTGCCACGGGTTTTACGGCATATCTGCATGTACCGTACATTACCCCGTAATCATCATGATGCGAAAACATCCGCGGCGCGTCTGAATGCGCAGGATCTTTAAGCTTTTCGGTATCCTAGATACAAAGCAATCGAGAGTGCGGTGACAGCCGTAATCTACCCCTATCCAAGAGCCGTTATCTTGGCTTCGGCTGATGTAAGAATCCGTCAAAAGGTGAAAGGTCATGTGATACAAGGATTAATAGTTTACTTTTTTGTTAACCCTTTTGGCTCTAAAGTACATGGCTACTTTTAAACCCCGTAAATTCCGTAACTGCTCTTAAACCACCCGGCGCAGCTAGGGTTAATCCGGAAAATAACAGCGGATTGTTATTTTTCTTTAAATTACCCCCGGCGACGGCTGAAAAAGAAAGACGTCGGCGATGAACGGAGTCCAAATGAATAAAATGATATCGTCAGTAGAAGACGGCGATTCTGCGTTCGTTGGTAGCGTGACGTCATGTGACGTCATGTGATTTTATATCACCTATACCGGCCATAGCAAGTTTATAAAAAAAAATAAAAAAAGATGTTACTTTTTAATGAATTTGCTTTCATGCAGAGCAGTTACTGAAATATTGATCCCGGGCAGCTGTGGTTTGGATGAAACGGGGATTAGGAGACCTGAGAGAGGCTGCGTTTCATAAACATGCGGAGATCGGCCGGTTAGATAGCCGTCCACAACAACACAGCGTGACCTTAGGGCACACAAGGTGTGCGGTGACCCCAAGGGACTTACCTGTTACAGAAATGGTTAATGATTTTATGGCAGGTACTCTGCACCATCATATCCACTTTAATGCATAGAATAGATCTCGAGGAGACAGGGGCCAATTGCCACCTGGACTGGCCCAAAAGTCCTCACAAAGGGCCAGTACAGGCTGGTTCTTTGTGAAGACTTGTGGATCGGTCCGGTATGCAGCGGGGCCATGTAACACGATATTACGTGACCCCGTGGTAAACTCAAGGCCAGAAAGTGTTTGTATGTGTATGCATGAATGTGTAAGTGTGTGTTAGCATGACTTTGTATGTGTAAGGGTGTGTGAGAGGGAGTGTGTGTTATTAAGTGTATGTAAGTGTACATGTTCGAATGAGTGTGTAAGTGTGTGTGAATGTGTGTAAGAATGTGTGCTAGCATGAGTGTGTGTTAGAATGAGTGTGTAAGCATACGTGTTTGAATGAGTATGTGTTTGTGAGCATGTGTGTTAGCGTGAGATTGAAGAATGTAATCCTTTAATATGCGGCAAACTGTCCTTTTAATTGCTGTAAGAGTCTGTGGCCCTATCATGGATATCTTCGGGCCCCCAATACTCTCCCCAGCTGACAATATGGCGATCTTCCAAACCTCGAAGCATCTGTCTCCGAGTTACTCTTTTTCTATCACCCTGCTTTGAGATTTCACGCCTAGACAGGAATAAAACATTTGTATGCATGCGCCGTCGCCGCTCAGAGCCTTACGAGCGCCACTTATATATATTTTCCACCTGTTCCCGGTGTCATAGAAATGGGTGCAATCCGAGCAAATGAAGTGAAAAAAAAAACAGCGCGCGAGCCTCTAATGCCGATGTCAGCGGCTGCGATTTCTGCATTAAACAGCTGTTTATCCAGACAGCGGAAGACACAACGTGAGCTCAACGGAGGTCACATCAGATTTATAGCATTTTACGTGCGTTCGCCTGCGTGTCGAAAACGCAAGCCGGGGCTGATGCAACGCCTGACCGCGCCGGACTTCACCCGCTGCCTCTCTTGGGGTATTAAAAAAACCCGATACGGTTCCTGAGATGGCCTTTAAAAATGGAGTGGTGTAACTATTGGGGTCACAGGGGTCGCAACTGAGATGGGTTCTGCCTCTCTAGGGGGCTCGGGCAACCCCGGAGACCATTTGTCTGCCCTTTCCCTGCATGCCAAGGGACTGCAGCTTACCCCTCTGGCGTAAAGTGACCCCGCAGCATTCCTGCTTTCTCAGCGCCGGTTCTGGCACTGAAAAACTGCTTGGGTCACTGGCAAGCGTTTTTGGGGCAAAGATGGCACCAGCAGGCTGTTTGGGCTGAAAGATACCAGATGCAGGCTATTTGGGGGCACTGACAAGGTGGCAAAGATGGCCCTGACGTTGGGGTACCCTGTGGTTTCTAGTTACACCCCTAACTTGGTCACCTGCTGTAAACTGTTTGTACCTTTAATGAGTGATGACTGATTTCCAGCGTAATTTAAGAGCAGCCGAGGACACTCGTGCTTCCAGGTCAATGTGTACCAGACCCTCACGAAGTCACTCACATCGGACTTACCGTGTCATTATTTGACACATGCAATGTTCTAGTCAGTACCACAACCGCTCAATCATAGCTCAGGCTAAGTGCCGTTTCTTTGCGACGGACGGAATTCTCACATACGAGGGAAAGCGGGGCTTTTGAGGCTCGGGACGCGTGTGTTCCTCGGAAGCTGCAACTTGCTTGCTTCCAAAAGGATCAGTAACTCAATGTCTACAGGGTTTTTTTTTTACTCTTTTTGATTACCAGTAATAAATAATAAAGTAAGGTGAAAAGAAAATCATGTTTTTATTCTATAGCTTATGGTAAATATTTGCACTTGGCGACCTGTTATATTTGGCCTCTACCATCTGTCGCCAAATGGCCATAAGTCCCTCTTTATGGAATGTTCTCCGGGTTACTCTTGCTTTAATTTAGCTCCAGTACCCCTTGTCAATACACATATACACACACATATACACACACTCTCTACCTCCTCTACCTGCACCACTAACCCTGACTCTAACACCGTACAGTGCGGACATTGTACGGACAGACACACTAACACCATACACTAACACGCACTCCCACATACACACACGCTGACACCACATACTAACACACACACTTGCTAACACTATACACCAACACATACTCTAATACTCTAATGCAGTAACACAGCTCAACACCATACACTCACACACACACATACTAACACATATACTCTTCAACCATGCAGTAACACAGACACACTCTAATACCATACACTTATATACACATACACACACTCACTCACTCACACTCTCTCTCATGCAGTTCATGATTTTTCTACCTGGTCGCTAAATTACCAACCTATGAACCTTCACATGGTCAGGTCTCGGAGGTCCTTCTGATTAACACAACTTTGTACACCTATCATTGAATTATAATTACCCCCCGTGGGTATCACTGAATTCCAGCTCCTTGTGTTTACAGCTGAATTATCCGCCCCGCGTCTCCTCGAATGATTACCTGCTCAATTCAGTGCGTTATAATATGAGATTTCATAGTGTAGGAGACCTTGAAATGGGTAATTTTTTTAAAAACGTGTTGTTATGGAAACAATGTGTGTTCTTGTTTTCCTAGAATTCCTAGTCTTTATGAATTCCTTTTTTTTTTTTTAACTCATTCATTATTCCAAGCCTTTAGAGAGAGGAGAGAAAAAACTCAAAGAGTTGAGAGTTGCAATAGTCCAAACGGGCATTAATTTGTATTAATTTATATTTGCTATCATGAATCGGGGATCGGGGAGACAGCGCAATCACCAGAAGCTCAGTCTTGGAGATGTTGAGATTAAGTTAGTCGGATGCCACCCAGGATGAGATTTTAAAGAGACAGTTAAGAGAGGACGTGAGGTCAGAAGAGAGAAGGCAATCATTGAGATAGTAATGGAATCCAGGAGAAGAGATTAGAATTCTAAAAGAGAAGGTGTAGATGGAGAAGGGTAGAAGCCTTAGGTTCACCAACAGAGCGCTTTGGACTAGAGGAGCGAGTGCCAGCCAAGGAGACCCTAGAGGTACAGCCAGAGACATAGGATCTGAGTCAAGAGAGAGCAGTGGAAGCCATAAGAATGAAGGCTTCGCAGGTCCACCTGAATGTAAGGAGGTGGTCATCAGTGTCAAAGGCAGCAAAGTGGTCCAAGAAGAGGAGGTCAGTAGTGACTTTAGCAGGAAGAAAATGAGTTCGTTTTCCAGTAGTTTGGACGTCATGAGAAGGAGGGAGACGGTAGTTATTTGGGAGATCTTTGAAATGGGAGAGAAGAGCGATTGGGATTGACGCCAGCACACATTTAACACGAAAGGGCCGGGGGTGGACCTTTTAATGGAAACAGTAATGTTGACGAAATTAAATTGTAATATAAATCTTCCAAGAATCAGATTTTGCTGGGTCGCGTCGGAATCCCATTCCAACAATGGAGCCGAACAGAATTAACAGGGGGGCCACAGAGGAAATCCATCCGCGGCTAAATCCATAGTTACAACGTATCAAGTTCAGCGGCAATCTCAGAATGACATCATCTCCAACGCTTTATTTCGGCTCTCGTGGGGAACCAAATCTTTTTTCACCGAGTAAAATGCGTCCAACTGCCCCACGTCACGTCAGATGTTTGATCTGCGGCTTGTCTATTAAATTAAAACCCCTGTTCGTATTACTCACTCAGCGAAGAAGAAGAAGCCCGGGTTATTTTTAATCCTATGATGCGTAGATATGAAATCAATGATTCAATTATAACGGTATTTTTAAAACTAAAGTTTATAAAAATAAGTACAATTTATGATCCTCTCTGGTCGGCAGCCAGAAGAAGACCTTTTTCTGTTGAGGTCATCAGAATGTTTGATTGAGGATGTCTTTCCATTTCCATTCTGCATTTAATTGTTATATAATGAGAAGTTTATAAGGAAACTCCGGGAAATTAGGGAGAGAGAGAGAGGCTCAATCATTCGTTTGGCAAAATTCATCTAATGATAAATTCTGGATGATTTAATTAGATCTCAGCTCTCTCTCTCTCCAATTAGCGGTGAGATACAGAGAGACAGAGAAGGACGGGTTAATCCTGCTAATTAGCAATCAAGATTTCTGTGCCAAGTACCAACCTTTAGACCGAGGGAACATGCGCGGACTATCGGCATGTCTTCATTTTAGGAATTCTGTAAATAATATATATTTTTTTTTTTTTTACCGTGGCTCAAAACATATTAACCCTGAACTTGCGCATAAATCCCGCTTCTAAGGCTCGGGGGCGAATAAAGCGGCGGACGTGTTTTTTACAGTACAGGAAGAACGATTCAACCCCGAATACGGATCATGGCCCAGAGCTGGTGGATTTTTTTACATTTTCTTTAATTCGGCGATCGCAAAAATGTTATTGAGGTCGGTGCCCGGAACCAGGTGCTTTTTCATAAATACGAGTAAGGCCTTTGTTATACGTGCTTTGTTCTGAGCTACATTTTAAATGTCCCCCTTCTAGGGTATGTATTTTTTAAAGAGGCAGCATCAGCCTATCAGTGCTCCAAATTGGAACACCGGACGGCCAATGGCAGAAACACAGAGAAGCAATTCCATTTCTGGTTGGCTGATGTCATCGTGTAACAATGTAACAGGCTGCCGACGGGGACTTGTGTAATGTTTCTTAAAAAAAACAAAAAAAAAAACTTTATATTACGGAAACTTTATACATTAAACATACACTACCATTCAAAAGTTTGGGGTCAAAGTGTTTTTGAAAGAAAAGCTAATTTTGTACATTACAAAAACTTGAAACGAGTCAGGAATCCAGCGCAGACGGGGTTAATGTTGGAAATGACTATTGTAGCTGGAAACGGCGGATTTTTAATGGAATCTCTTCACAGGCGTACAGAGGCCCTTTATCACTCCCACACTCCGTGTCCCAATGGCCCTTATTACTCCCATTCACTCCTAGTGTCCAATGGCCCTTTAATCACTCCCATCACTCCTGTGTTCCAATGGCCCTTATCCACTCCCAGCACTCCTGTGTCCAATGGCCCTTTATCACTGCCCATCACTCCTGTGTCCCAATGCCCTTGATCACTCCCATCACTCCTGTGTTCCAATGCCTTTATCACTCCATCACTCCGGGGTCCCAATGGCCCTTTATCACTCCCCATCACTCCTGTGTCCCAATGGCCCTTTATCACTCCCATCACTCCTGTGTCCCAATGCCCTTTATTCACTCCATCACTCTGTGTTACCCAATGCGCCCTTTATCACTCCCATCCACTCCTGTGTCCCAATGGCCCTTTATCACTCCCATCACTCCTGTGTCCCAATGCACACTGTGTTCGCTGATCCAAGTTTAAAAGGCTTATTGATTGTCAGAAGCCCTTTTTTAATTATATTACAGCCAGAAATGTCCATGTACAGAACATTATTGTAAAGTACACCGCGTCACGCGTCACTGCAGACCATTAAAACAAACTTTTAATTCAATTTCCATTTTATTTTTCAGCAGGGTCATTAAAAAAGGATTAAATGAGCTGTCGGTCCCCTGTGTACAGATGACGGGGCCGTATCGTCACTCCCCTTTCAGGTAGACCCGTGCAGGACGCGTGTGGCTTCCATGTCGCTCCATGTGCATGTCCGTGTGCACATGTGTAGTTGGTTCATCTCAAGTTCATCCCTAGACTGCATGCATGTGTATAATCGTTATCCGGGGGGGGGGCAAACCAGGACGGCGGGACTCATACCGAGGAAAAAGGAGAGATTATTCAAAAGGAGAGCCTCTTATCTATACATTTGCCCAACACCTGTCGTTGTCCTCGCATGTCGCACCGCCGAATGCATTGGGGGAGTCCTCTCCTCGGTCAGGAGAAGAAGTTCACGTTAGGTAGCGTAGAGACACAGCTGTCCATAATCCCTGATAAGGGCCGATGAATACTGGGCGCCTGGGAGAGAGGAACATGCTGAACCCTGCGAGAATTACCCTCCGCGTCGATGGGAGTGCGCCTCATGGAGGGCATCTACCGCACATTACTAGAGGGCAATAATAATAATGGAGGGTAAATGTTTGCTGCGGATTATGCAGCAGGTGGACGGCTCTGCGGGGTTTTTTTTTACAATATTCATGGGGAATTATCAAAAATCCCCTTATGTCTATATTCAGGCGACCATTAGCATTAGGAGAAGATAAAGTAGGCAGACAGACGGCTCCTCGGCCTCGATGGTCATCAGAAGACATATCCAGCGGCCAAAGGGGGACCAAGGAGATATTAATCACTTGGCACAGCCCCTTGATGTCCATATATGGATAATAATGGCCCTGAACATTCTAATCCCACCCCAGCATTGCCTGATCCTGCTGAATGATATAGAGAACTTTAGAGCTTGTTTAAAATTGTCAGGAGCCGACGGAGAGTCACCTAGCGGGGTTTCGGACCTTTTAGAGTCATATTCTAACATTTTATAATTTGGACATACAAGGAAAACCACATTAGAAATGTAAAAAAAACAAAATTAGGAAGATCGGTGCGCATTCTGCCGGGCGTGAATAGTTATCATTGTTTTGATATTTAAAGATGTCCCTGAAATATGTTTCCTTGGCAGGTCAGCTGTTATTGCGTAATGTCACATGCGGAATTAACAGTCCCTCTTTATGTTGGGGCATTCTACCGGGGTAATTAACCTGACATGCCCTGAATTCTGCTCTTCTCTTTGGGGGTGATTTAGCGCATGTACAAATCGGTAGATCAGTGAGACAAGGAGTAATTGTGTATTAATGACAAAGGATTTTATGAGGAGGCACGTGAGCTATAAAATAAAAACCTTCCCAACACCTCAACAGGAAGTCACGCGGCGTCTCCTCTGCTAACAGGAAGTGGCGCGTGTCTTTACGGTAATGAGAAATGATTCCGTGTTGGTTCATGAAGTTATTTTAGGAATGGGGGAAAGTCTTATTTATTCCAATAAAGTAATAAAATCCTTACGGGAAGTGTTAAAGATGCTTGTGAAGGCCAAACGTGTTCAGGATCCTTTCTACACATTGTATAGGAGCCCATAACCATACCTGGGGGCTCTCCGGGTTTGACCCGCCCCCATCTTGACCCGTCCCACTCCCCGCCCATTTCCCCTTTAAATGGGGGTGTGTCCCGCAATGTCCTGGCCATACAGAACTCTCGTCCACCATACGGATAATTATTTACCATATAAGGCATATTATAGCCACGCCCACCTTACATCATAAAGCTGCCGTGTCATAATAGTCCAGAGCTATATAAGCCTTCTGTGTCATTGAACTGTTTTCTGTTACAGCGTAAATATATATATTTTTTTTAAATGTCAATTTTCTTGTGTTTTTATTTAAATCTGATCTAATAAAAAAAAAATCACATTCATACATATCCTGCTTATGATGTCATAGCACTTCTTACATATCATGCTTATGATATCATAGCGCTTCTTGCATATTATGCTTATGATGTCATAGCGCTTCTTACATATCATGCTTATGATGTCATAGTGCTTCTTACATATCTTGGTCACACTTCTGCTGTTGTAAACATGGATGTCGCCATCAATAGGAGAGATTTCCAAATATTTTCCCAGCTATGGGGAGGAAACACAAAAAATGCGCAAAGAAGCCATCGGGCCGGTGGGATTCTGATGGCACAAACAAAAGAAAAAGTACCCGGGGGGGTCAGATGCGGGAGAATTGCCTCCACGATGGGTAGTAAACCAACAAAGTGAGATCATTGTGATGCAATAGGTAATTGTGATGCAATAGGTAATGTCATCTGCTAACGTTTAATACACAGCGATAGTTTTCCAGCGTCATCAACATTCTGTAAAACAAAACGGACATTAAAATTCCGTAAATCTACTTAAATTGCGCGACGCTGTCGGCGCGAGCTAAAGCCATTTTCCTTTACAGCAGGAAATTACGAGCAGACAAGATGTGGGCCGAATGGTCAGCTTGTGACATCACAATCAACACATCTGAGTGAATCACGGAAAAAACAGAAGTTATTCAAAGGTCCAAAACCTCCGCTGTGTCTATGCATCAGGGAATCTGCCTAATTGGCTGGTGAGGTTTATGGAAAGGAGAAGCCTTGGGGCTAGCGTCTTTGCACTTAAAAGAGTTAAACGCACATGACTCATTTGGGGGAATTTATTATGGAATTAAGTTACAGGTCTTTCTGCTTATCCTGTTATCCAGCGGCCGACTCATTGAATGAGAGCAGCGCTTTTGTTTATCTGTTTGAAAGACGCAGGGCTAATTGGTTCGCGTTATTATTTTAAACGCGGCGAAGCAAAACAGCGCCCGCGATTATTTGATCAGCTTGATGAAGCGACGTCCAATCAGCCTTCGCCGAGAATAATATAAAATGTATAGATTCAAAGAATCAGGTTAGCTCGTTTGATACATGAAGCAAATATTAATATAAATAATATAATTAGTATTTTTTTATTATTTATTAATTTATATTGTGCCATCATATTCCGTAGCGCTGTACAATGAGGGCTCGCATCTTTGCCCCCCCCCCGGCCCCTAGGCCAGCTCTTCCCTGATTGCAAGTAAAAGAATAAAAATTACAAGCAGCGCAACCCATGCAGGGTCCTACTAGGGCAGTATCAGCCAAGTGGCCGAAGGGGTGACACTTGGGTCAGTGGCGTCAGGGTGCAGTATTTTTTCTGCCCCCCCCCCCCAGAATTAAAATACATGCACAACTCGCTGTAACGCTCACTCACTCTATCACATGTATAGATTCACTCAATATCTTCCTCTCCTTCTCTCCCTAACACCACTTACCCCAGACTCACCCCTGACACTAACACCATTCATTGACACACACTAACACCATACACTAACACACACTCACACTAACACCATTCATTGACACACACTCACACTAACACCAACCCACCTTTAAAATAAACCCAACCCCCCACCCACCCACTAACACCATACACTAAACACACACTCACAACTAAACACCATTCTTGACACACACTCACACTGAACACCATACAACTAACACAGCACACACACTAAACACCATACACTAACACACACACACACTAACACCATACCTTAACACAAACTAACGGTTACCAGCATATATTCACACACTCTAACATTATATGCTAACACAATGACACATGCACTTATCGCCATGCAGTAACACACAGTAACAACACAACAGGCTCACACGCACATGCTAACACACGCACTCCAACATGCCCCGCTGGGCGCCATCAGTTACTGGGGCACCGGGGAGCAATAGACCCGCAGTACCAGCTTTAGAACGTCCCAGAATGACCCAAACCCTAGAAAAGAGGGACATCCTGGGAGGAAAGAGGGGCTTTAGGGGTTTGGGGTCCAAAGAGAGGGACTGGCCAGACTAAGCAGAGGCAAGAGGGAAATATGGTTAATTGCCCCACTGGCCAGAGCTGCCGAGGCGGGTCCTGTAGTGCATGGCGTGTTATATAATAATATTTTCATACACATTTAATAGTTTTATTTCACCTTCATCCCCAGCTATTGGTGCGGAGCTCCCACTCTGCCACCTACTGACCAACACGAGAACTGCACCTTCCCCTGTGCAGCCCTTTAACAGGCAGGTGCTGGGGGGCTATGGGCGCTGCTGCGGACCCCTAGAAACCAGGCCATTTCCTGTACGGAGGAGGCTTTTGATGGCAGATCGGCCCCATTCGGCCCCCGTCTCGTCGCCCGTTTCTCCCGCTGTAAAGACTCAAACCTTAATCAGTCGTTGGTCTCGTCTTAGATTCAGCAGCCGGATGTCTATCCCATGCATGTTTAATACCACTGTATTACCCTCTACCACTTCTGCTGGGAGGCTGTTCCACTTATTTACCGTCCTCTCAGCAAAGTAAAGCTCCCTTACATTAACTTTTAAATCTCTGACCCTCTAGCTGTATGCGTACCTATATGAAAGAGGGGCACATGGGTTTCGTTCTCAAAGAGGGACTGGCTCCTCTAAGGAGGGATACATGGCAGGATGATAAATAAGATACAGCCGGTAGCCGTGGCTCCCGTTTTTCCAAAACAATAAAGCTATTTTTATCTGAATTAAATGTGATTATAAACGTAGGACTCTACTTGAGAATTGCGAGGAGGTCACCTAATTCTCCAGAAGTTAATTAAATCTCAATTCCATCCCTGCCAACAGCCCCGACAATCCGGCAAATTCATGAATAATTAATCCTATTCCCAAAACAGAGCGGCCCCCCGCCTCCCCGCCATTCCCCAGCCGGAGACCCCCGCAGAGACGCGGCCGAGTTAATAGAGGGGATCCATTCGCAGCTCGTCGTAACCAGATTGTAACTCATACCTCCCAAGTATCTACTTTCACCAAGGGCAGTCACGGGTTTTGTGCCACCTTGTGCCAACTTTTGGGGGGCAGATTGGATCATTGGCCGGTTTGGGGGATCAGAGGATTGCCCATGGAGCTGTGAACTTGATCAGTGCAGTGGCGTAACTACAGGGGGCAATACTACCGGTTCAAAAATGTTCAGAAAGGGCCCTTCTGACTCGTTTTTTTTAATTCTTTATCATTTTTTTTTAACTGATGCAGGACTCGATTAAGCGATTAAGGGTTGAACTTTAGTCTTAAATATATCCTCTAAACCCTCAGCAAATTTTTTACTGAGAGGGTGGTAGATAAGTGGAACAGCCTCCCAGCAGAGGCGGTAGAGGGTAATACAGTGAGGGTGTTAAACATGCATGGGATAGACATACGGCTTCTGAATCTAAGACGAGACCAACGACTGATTAAGGTTTGAGTCTTTACTGCAGGAGAAACGGGCGACTAGACGGGGGCCGGATGGGGGCCGGACTTCATTCCGCGAGGCGACTCCGGTGCCAAGTTCTTAGAAATCCAGTATAGCCAACAAATAACCGGTCTGACTTTGTATCCAAGCAGCCAATCGGTGTAATCCTCAGCCTCAGCGGGAAACGAATTCTATGAGCCGAGGCTTAACTGCCCCTCGTGAGACGGAAAACATTCCCCGGCCTCCGACTGCCGGTCCCCGCCGGCGCCTCGCGTAACAACAAACACGCCGGTTACTACGACGGATATGAAGACGGATTCTGGGAACTCCCTGTGTCAATCAGGAAGCCCGTCTGAGAAAAGGGGGACCCCCAAAAACCCGTCGCAGCCACCTCCGCTGTAACCACCTCCGCCGTAACCACCTCCAATAAAATGATCTCTTATCCCCAAATATATTAAATATCTACTCGCCCGTTTCTCCTGCTGTAACGACTCAAACCTTAATCAGTCGTTGGTCTCGTCTTAGATTCAGGAGCCGTATGTCTGTCCCATGCATGTTTAATACCCTCACTGTATTACCCTCTACCACCTCTGCTGGGAGGCTGGTCCACTTATCTAGGCTATCCTCAAGTCCACCTTAATATACTTTTAAATGTTTCGAGTCACAGAGGACACGGTGAGCGCCGAGCCGGCGTGGCCTTTTCCGCTTACAAACGCCTTTGTTTGCTGGCAGGGATGAGGTGAGGCTGACATTTCGCTGACTGAAGTCGAAGTCTCTTGGTCAATGAGTCTGAACTATTGTTTAGCTGCGAGCGTTCGGCTCTTCGGACAAACGTGTCGGCAAAATCCTCACATGTAAGGAACACGTGTGTAAAACCGGCACGTGTCGCGAGCATAAAAACAAACACCTTTAAACGCTAATTAAAAAACCTTTGTCCCTTCTGTACGCAGGGTGATCATTTTCTCTGCAGGAGCCGGATGTCTACCCCATGCATATTCAAATTCCCTCGCTGTATCAGCCTCTACCGCTTCTGCCGGGAGGTTATTCCGCTTATCTACCGCCTTCTCCGTCAGGTAAAAAAGAAAATCATTTCACAAAAGTGAGCGCGCTGAACTCGCCTGCCCTCACCTGAAACACGCAAAATGGAAAGCCGAAGACACTCGCATGTCCTCGCACTTTAGTGAACCTGCACACTGTTTAATGAGTGTTAGCATGCGGGGGCATGAGCGCACGCGGTCACTCCATTTAACCCTTCGACTTCTTAGTGAATAGACCCAAATGATTCTTCTTAAAGGAGGACCAATGAGAGTTTTCTCCCTGCCTATGATGTGAATAGAACTTTGCTCGAGAAAACTCAACATTAGTGAATTCCCTGGATCCTGCACACGTTTGCTTGTCGTTACCATGGTAATTGGGAGAATAATAACCGTCCGATGATTGTTTGCATTTATTTTTGTCAGTCCCCTGTGTTCCTCGTGTCCTCTCTACCCATTGTACAGCGCTACGGAATATGAAGGCGCTATATAAAACAATCGATAATAACAATCATTCATGCCCCACACCGTCACGTTGGCGTCGGCATGAATTATTGGCTCGTGTTTCGCAGCGACGGAGACAAACGTTCGGAACATTCTATGAAACCACCAGGAAGCCGCGTTTTTATTATTATTATTATTATTTTATTGTTTGTAGCTATAAATTGTAAAAGTGTTTCCCTTTTGGACCAAATCCAGATTCTCGTTAAAACCTGAACTGAATATCCAGGTTGTCTCTGTAAATACCGACCACGATGATGTCATTTTTAAACGAAGCTGGAGACGGTCAACATATGGAATAACCTCCACGCTCTCTATATAATCCTATCGTTCCATACGAACCCTTATTCCGCCCCTGCCGTATCTATATGTATCGTCTCCTTATAGCTTTAACTGGGGACACCGACAAAAATACATCTTTCCCGACAGCGGCGAGAGACGTTTAAATACATTTAACAAGAATCTAACACTAGAGGATCTGAGACTGAGATGGAATGGAAGGAAGTTTTACTTTACTGAGAGGGTGGTAGATAAGTGGAACAGCCTACCAGCAGAAGTGGTAGAGGGTAATACAGTGAGGGGGTTAAACACGCATGGGGATAGACATACGGCTCCTGAATCTAAGACGAGACCAACGACTGATTGGAAGGTTGAGTCTTTACAGCAGGACAGGGGCCGAATGGGGCCGATCTGCCGGCGGGTTCTATGTAGGGGATGCAGTTCTTCTTGGAGTTCTGTTGACTGAGATTTTACAAGGTTAACAGATAAATGATTAGTTAGAGGCACTTGGCGCGCATGGTGTGAATAAACACGGCTGTAATGAAAACAAATGAGACTTTAATTTTCGTCTTTTCCACGCGAAGCCAGTAAAAAAAAAGAACGACGGCTTCTGATGTTTGAGATGCGAGGCGGCCGCGGTTTGTGGCACTAAGTAAACAAATAAACAGTAAATGGTTAAGACTTTTGGAAAACAGACCCGAGATAAAAAGCCTCCCCCGGGGGCCGTTCTCCCCGGTGCCAGCGCTGGGGGCTCCTGATGTTTTCGTGGAGGTCGTCTTGGGTCAATTTGTGCTCCGCGGGTATTAAAGCTCCAGCTGTTTGCAGGTTCTGTTTTTCTTCCTCGTATAATAAGAAGCTTTTAAAACGATACACGGTATTTCTACGCACGTTTTCGGACCCTATAGCCCGTTAGAACCTAAAAAAGATCACAAAAACGCTGGGCTGAAATATTATTAATCCGTCCCGGGGGGGGTTCTGGTGCCTGGCCGCGAAGTTTCGTCATTTTCAATACTTTAAGTGTGGGTGGGTCCTATTTGTAGCCACACCCACTTGTTTTTGGCCACACCCACTTGATGTGTCCATGCTCCTCCCAAAAACCTTATATAGTCCAAAAACTCAGCAAATTTCTATGGTTTGAAGAATTTGGGAAGGTCTTTCTGAACATCTTATCTGGACTGGACTATTGGTCACGTTCTAGATCTGGATACAGTAGCTGATGCCGTTCATGACCCCACCGGGGGTCCCATTACAAACGCAGAGGCTCTTACCTGTGACCCGTGGCACCTCCGTTCTTCATGAGATGGCCCTCAAGAGAAGTTTCTAATTCCCTAGGGGTTTTGGGACGTAGCTTTGCCCTATTTTGGGGCGAATGGAGGAAGATCTAGAACATATTGAAGAGTTCTGGGTTCTACAATACAGAAGTTACATTTCTCTTATAATAATAATAATAATAAATGGAGATAAACTACATAACCCACTCCGTTACTGATGTCAGGGAGAGCAGACAACAAACCATCCCTTCCAAGTGGCTCGAAATTACGGGAGTGGCTATTTCCTAACCAGGAGAAGACGGAGATAATTAAACGGAACATCCACATTTCTTTAATGTTGCCGAATGACAGAGACCTGAAAGAACGGGGGCCTTAATGGAGTTTTTTTTGATGACTCAAATCTTTATGTAATGTTTGGTTAGATAAGTGTTGTCCAATTTGCTTTCAGCATGGAGAACTGCGCGTCATGAAGAAGCAAAGATCGGGGGGGGGGGAGATACATTAATTAATTACTGCATCTAAAGGCTGAATGGACCATAATAAGCAAAAAAAAAAATAATGATAAGATGAAAAAGATGAAGAAGGAGAATTCTCTTTACGGATATCTCCCCTTTTAGATGAGACCCGGTGGAGTTTCACGTGGATAAAAACAAAGTTACGCATCAATCTTTAATGGAAATACTAACTCTCATGCATGCAGGGGTGAAATAACCCTATTTCCTCCTCCCAAACTCATCGAAATCATATTAATGACTCTAATGAGGTTTTCCTCGTAGGTTATCTGGATATCCACGTAAACCACCAACCCTCTCCCCATCGTTGGGTCTCCAAGCTACGGTCAGATGGTTTTCACCCAACATTAGGCAATATTTCTGTGTGACGGCGGCGGCGGGCAGTGAAATTCTACACATCAGGAAATTACGAGCAACAAGAACTGGCCTCAGGAAAACAAAAACAGAGTCCTGGTGTTAAGAGGATCGCTCCGGTTCGTGGCGCCGAAGGCCGTGGATCCTCCTCATCTCAATAACCTTCTTCAGACCCAACCAACAATAATACGGCAGCCGAACAATGTGGGAGGCTCAGACGTTACGGGGCCCGGCGCACCCCGGGTCGCACTCACTAATTACATTTATTGGGCCGACCTGCGTAATTCCAAACAAAGATACAATGTCTCATGAGAAGGAGGATCGCCAATAAAAATGCAGGTTTATTTATTTTACAGATTCCAGGACGGGATCCACTTTCATGAACTGATATGTGAATCCAAATGAGGATCCGTAAACGGACCCCCCCCTCCCCACGGGTACGTATGGTGGTCTTCGAGTAAGGTGGGCAAGTTGCCATACCTCTGACCCCACCAACATTTCCCATCTATAGCTGAACCCCCCCATCACTGGGGGCCCTGTTTGGATACCTAAAATGTTGGGGGGTTTGGTAAAAGCCATTTTCCTTTTTAAAATAGCGCGATAATATATATAATAGGGGTGTGCGTGGCGGTGATACCGGATGGGGTATTGGTTCGTTAATGGGGTCACCGGTATCACCCTGACTCTTGTTTCATTCTGAATAGATATTAATGAGCCGCTTCGGCGCGATAGGGAGGGACGAGGATCTGGTTTGGTGTCTCCGCGATGTTCGCTGCGTTGTTGGCACCGTCGCCTGACATTGACAGATCGCTGCCGTAGAGCGCACTCTGTGGTTTGGCTCGCTCTGCGGTGTAATAGCGCCGATCACAATCGCTCCCCGCCGGGCCTGGCGCCTTTCCTCGCCTGGAATAACCGTACTCTTTTCTGACGCACGAAGCTTTATTGGGATTTACTTACCACGAAGAAACAAAAGTAAAAAGGGTAAGCGTGTGTGTGAGTGTGTCTGTGTGTGTGTGTATGTGTGTGTGAGTGTGTGTGAGAGTGTATGTGTCAGTATGTGTGTGTGAGTGTATGTGTG
>VKOC01000006.1:28183616-28205849 GCA_009364415.1 Spea multiplicata
GGTTAAAAGGCATATCATGGGACAGAGTGGCATATAGGAGGGTATAAGGCATTTCTGGAGCCAGAGTGGCATAGAGGGGACACACTTACATACACACACGCCGATTTTTTTTGTTTTTAAAAAATACAAAAAAAACATTATACAGTACAAAAAATACATTGTTTACTCACCTTCTACTTCTCTTGACTTCCTGGTAGCTGCACACTGTTCTCTTCTATCCTGAGTTCCTGACAGGATGCCACTGAACTGACATCCGGTGCTGCATCAGTCTGAGTGCGAGGGGGCGGAGCTTCCACCTCACGCAGCTCCCATCACTATGCAGCCGTCAGACTGCTGGGAAGGTAATCTAAACGGCCAGTGCGTGCTGATGCCGCCGGCCGGCTCTGCTTTAACACTTTTTTTTTGTTTATATGGTAAGCTGGATCGGCTTGCCATATAAAGTTAAAAAAAAGTTTTAAAGCTGAGCCGGCCGGCGGCATCAGCACGCACCGGCCGGTTAGATTACCTTCACAGCAGTCTGATGGCTGCATAGTGATGGGAGCTGCGTGAGGGGTGAAAGGTCCGTGCGAGGGGGCGGAGCTTTCACCCCTCACACTGCTCCCATCACTAGACGGCCATTGGACACGGCTGTTGGGTGCTGATGCAGGGCCGGCCGCATCAGCACCCAGCGGCCGCTTTGATTAGATTTCGAGCAGCCTGGGGGGCAATTGCCCCCCTGCCCAGCCCGCCCCTGGAGCCGAGGGAGGCCTTTAATACCATGTGCAGCCGCTCAGCGGCTGTCTTCATGGTAAGTCTGCCGGCCGCCCAGCCCACGGATCTTCTGGCCCACCGGGAAATTTCCCGGTATCCCGGTGGGCCAGTCCGGCCCTGATTAAGGGGATACATCTCTCACTGTTTTAGCATATTTCCATACATTCACCAAGTAAAAACAACATATAAGGTGTAAGCTTGTGAGGAGTAGTCCCAAAAAACACCTCAGCAGCTTAACATGTGTTTCCCCTATGGCTTGTTTGGGAACTTATGCAGCCACTGTGGGTATATATTGCATGGAAGGGTGGGACTGGCAATGGCTAGAAGGCCCTGGCACTTTAAGGTAACAGCAACCTGATGATGTCAGTGGGGCCGGCAGCTTGATATGTGTAAACATGTGCTTTTCCCTGGGCATATTTAGCCACTGGCCACATGCTGTAGTATGTGGTGATGCCAGCCAGGGTCCCATCAGACATTTTCATGGTGTTCCAGATGGCCAGCCCAGCGAGTTGCACGGGACAGACCTATGGAATAATTGTCACTTGTATAGTCTCCTGCTTTACTGAAGTCTACTCAGTGCTCCGAGAACAGTTGCTGTCAGCACCTACTGGAATAGTGCCTTTAGCTGCAGCATGCACAATACACAACAGATAAGGGAGTGGGGCCATTCATCACCTTCCCAAAGGTAAACAGCAACACCTTGCAGCACATAGGTGACTAGCTGCTGTGAGAGCTATATGACAGCTAGCACATAGAGCTTCAGTAATAATGGGACTATAACACTAACATCCATAATGCATTATGGGAGCTGTAGTTCCAAAACAGCTAAAGTATTTATTCTCAAATCGAATTTTACTTTAATCCATGCATTGTTTATTACTTTTGGCTAATTTATATTAAAATGTTTACGAAATAAGTTTTCTTGAATCGCAGCACATTACATGTGAAAACATCTTAAAAAAGCTTCCTTGGCTTTTCATCACGTCTGAGGATTCAGATTTCCTTCAGTATCATTTTGTATACAAAAGCAGCTGTAATTTCATACAGCTGTTAAATATATTTCATTGCGTCCAAGTCTGCAAATTCTAGCATTTAATACTAGATGTATGGAGCAAAACTTAGGTTTTTTTATTTGTACAGGAAATTGCTGCATTATTGAGTACTTGATACATTGCCATTAACAGTGCCTACCCATTTAATACATGTCCGCATAGTGGGGTCATTTTATAAAAGTGGTAAAAGAATGCATGTTTCAAAATGATTTAAAAATTCTACACAGATAGCTTAGGTCAATAATAGGTGCTTATTGAAGGTTCTAGATTTGTTATTAAAAAGGAATATTTTTGTTGCACAAACTTACATCTTTCTGTTCTGCTAGAGTCACTTAAGATAGTATTTTAGGTCTCTCCTCTGTTAATGTTTGCCTGGAAGGTGGGGGTTGATGCTGCGTTCTTTTAGGAGTGAGATATGGTTGGATGTTTTGTGGCCAAATGTATGGTATCCTGCAGTAAATCCTAATGTAAAGGATTCCGCTGCCTAGCCATCACCAACAGTAAATCATCAATCATTTCACTTTCTTGAGATGCATACAAAACCAAAATGACAGTGTACTTATAGAAAATAGCATATTTGCAAGGTATCTAACATTTGATGTCATCTTCGGGCATACAATAAGAAGGCCCTCGCTTGACCCTGTAGACAATCCATCACCTGAAGCATATACGGTATTACTATATTTTATGAATGTAATCTGTCCCACCTGAGATAAAAGAATAATTGAGTACTCATTATTTAGAAACCATTTATTGTTTGTGTTATTATTATTGTTTTAGTGACTTTTCTTAGCAAAGATATCTGATTAATACGATGTATGGATACAACAGTTGGGATATATGGTAATCTGAAAATGAAAGACCCCGTTGAATATGTTTTTTTCAAAGGCAAACTTAATTTCATATGGTAAAAAAAGTAGAAACGTGCATTAGAGGTGCGAATCATTGTGCTCACTAACCTAATGGCACCAAATTCAAAGGTTATATTACATACCACTTAATTAATGTCATGAATAAGCTTGCGAGCAGGGCTCTCTCCACTAAATGTATCGGTTTGTCTTAGTCTGTCAATTCTTGTCTTGTCATATCCCTTGAATTTATATATTGTATTAAGCGCTGCATAAACTGTTGGCGCTATATAAATAAAAGATCATAATAATAATAATAATATGCCCTTTATGTATACCTCTAGTTATGAAATAAAAACTGATATAATTTATGCTATTTAAGATAATAAGACAAGGAGACTACTGACAATCAATTGCAAATCTTGGGTTTCAATGCTCGGTTTTGTACAAAATGCTGGAATCCTAAATACTGTATATTGGCAAGAGGTAGAACCGATTAGCGGGAAGCCAAGTAAACAATGCCCTTATTTTATTTTCCTGTTTTATGAATTTCTTTTTTTAAGTCCGTTGCTTACATGTTTATTATTTTTCGTTTTTTTTGCAAGTCTTTCAGCTTCTATTTTGAAAACCACAGAAAATAATTTTTTTACGGTAGGTCAGGCCGGTGTGGAAGGTAAACACTGAGCTGATTCACAGTACCACACACTGCAATGTTTGTGGTACCAGCAGTTTTTTTTTTATATTAATTTACGAGAAACACAATTATTCATACTAAACTAAAGGATAAAGCCTCTATATGTGCAGATCTACCTACAGCACTTTCCATAGCCCTGGGATCATTTATATTACCTTTTCTTTATACCACATCAGCAGATCCTGTTACAAGAGTAAAATGTACAATATATACAAAATAAACAATGACATTAACACATATTAACACATACTAAAACAGAAGGCCCTGTCATCGCAAGCTTACAATCTATTAGATATGTAGTGTTCTGCTCAGTGCAACATCATAAGCAAGTGACAGCTCTTTGTGGACATGCGCAAGCGTTGGGTTCATGCATGGCAGCCTTTTGGATTATACCGTCGCCATCCTTTGAGGGTATTCACTACACTAAGTCCTGCAACAACTCTCCTGACATTCATCTAGTCAAGGCCCTCCTTATAGCCCAGCAGCTCTAAGGTTGTGTTATTTCACGCACTTCCGGACTTTGATATTCTCTGTTTGTTGTACTGTAAAGAAATATGGGTTCCCTTTGCAATTGTGCTCCACTCAGGCTTCTTGCAGTCGTTGAGGACACTCAGATAACGAACATGCATCAAGTATCTGTCTTCATTGTTTTTATTACAAATAGAGATCAAACCAGCAGATGGCGGACATATTATATTATAACACCGATTGTGATCCTTTATTTTTTTAATGACACTGGTTACAAAATAATAATAATTATATGGAATACAGAGCCTTAAATGGCGCAATGTTCTTTCAGATACTAGAGTTTAGCAATTAACACCACATTCGATTTGACATTATTACATCTGAATTTATGTAAAAGCTAGAAAGCGTGATTTTTGGAATTGTATCTGTCGTGCTCATGCAAAAAAAAAGTGATACGCAGGGTCATCAAGTGATGTTTTCTCAAGCAAGTGGTAGAAACCTGAGATTTTACAGATTTGCCCATGGACCAGGCAATCTAATGCGGCTGTTTGCTACCATGTTAACTAACTGTGTGAGTTAAATTGTCAAAATGCCAGCATGTTGCCATCTGATCTATTGTGAGATCGGCTGGCATACTGGTAAAAAAATCCCAATCCCTGCTATGATACATCATGTATTGTCATGTCAAGGGTGCCACCTCACATTCTAAATACCCCCTCCCCAATTTTTTTTTTTTATATATACTTTTTCCAACAAAGCAATGTAGCAGGGAACTTTCGTGGGCTACAACTCCCATCACCCACAGCCGGAATGATGACAAGGGTGATGAGTGTTGTAGCCCTCAAAAGTGGGTGCACTTAACTTGTTCTGAATAAAAATTGGTACAAAATACATAGTTTCCCCACAGATAAGCCGTGAACTGTTTATGTGGTTGTCACCTAAATCGTACAGGGACAATATTGTCCCAGGCTCCCAAAATAAATAATGTGCCCAGGCACTCATTACTAGAATGTTCCAGCATTGTGTACTGGTGCACTGTATGGGGCCTGCTCTGCTGTCAATAACACCATTGCAAGACGTGCTAGTATTTGTGATTTACACTCATACCATAGAATGAAATCCAGCCGACACCATCTTTTTTCTGTCTGGGAGGCTGATGACAATAATAATATAATACTAGTATTTAAAAATAGTCAAAAATAGGTTCAGACAGTAATCCCTGCTCCATGAATATGTACTCATGATTGCCTTCCTCATTATGCTTCTCATTGATTGTAGGCAACTAATGAGACTTTTGGATAACTTGCACCTGGGCTACATTTGGCTAGAGGACTGATTACCCCATGTTAGATGGGTTGCCTCCTATGGGTTGCCTATTTAAATAAATTTTGTGGGTTATACACAAGAAGTGATTCTAGTTCAAAGTTTGAAAAGTGGTTTAGTGAATACAGAAACTTATTATGTTGTCCAATCTGCTGGGTCTAATGATGATAATACCGCTTTTACAGATGGTTTACAGTTAAGAGTAATTTTATATGTAGGTCCTAGCCTTCTCTTAAAGATCGTCAAAGGAAGAACAGATTTTAGATAAAATGTATATTGTACGTGTATATGTATTATTACAGATTTTAGATAAAATGTATATTTCTCTGTGTTGCATGAATGCACTTAATCTGTAAACTATTGTAATGTTTTTATAGTAATTTTCCAAAATTATTTAATAACTACTTCTTCACCTATATTTTATATATTGGAATATAAAAACAAAGCGAATGAAAAGGGTTGGCCAGTAATATAGCGCAAGTATAACAACTCATATAATAGTCTTTTTTTTAATGAAATCATTGCTGTTTTTATACATCTATAAGTACATTTAGTCTTTTAAAACAAGAGGGTGTTCTGGACTTTTTCACTAAAAGGGAGTCACCGAATATAGGAATCTAATAAAGAAAAATGTAGCCAATTAAATTAATTAAACCAGTTAACCTCTGACACTTTTAACCTGGATTATGGAATTTCTATTAGCGTTGCAGATTTCTAAATGTTTCTAGGTGACATTATTAAAGACACATATGGTATTTTTATTTTCTTGTGTAATCTTCTGCTTTAAGAAACATAACCCCGTGTTCTGTATTTTTTATTTTTTTTTACAGGGCACACAGGACGATTATTAAAATCCTTGTGTTTCACCAGTCTGTCCTTCCTGCTGCTGCACATCATCTTTCAAATCACAGTAAATAGCCTTGAAGCCAGAAAAAACATTGAACCAAATTTTAACTGTAAGTATACCAAATACATTGTTCAGTTATTAATGCTTCTGGATACTGTTCATTTTAAAAAGCCAAACATTAATTATAAGTTGTTTGGGTAAAAAATGTCAGTTTTGCTAGGTTTTCTAAAAACTATGTTAGATCTTGCGATGAGTTATTTATAATCACATTTATCACAATAAATGATAAGTATTGAGAATAAGATACATTTATCATACACACACACCAGATCCTAAAAAGTAGAATAAAATATGACATACATAATGATAAAAGGGATATACAAAGCTCTATTGTATTAATGTTTTGGGACTCAAACATGCCAGGAGTTTCAGAAACCCAGTTTAAGCGCGGGAAGATAAAGCAAAACTGATTAAACCCTTCAAGGCACTTTTACATTTTTCAACACATTTTTAACATTTCTGCCGTGTCCCTGTTTAACAGTAATTTTCCTCTTCCTCATTTAGTGTACCTACAGAAATTATATTTTTTCCAGGAAAAGTAGGGCATTCGTTTTAAACTATATTCATCTATATAATCCATCATTTAGTATGAAAAAATAGGACAAAGTGAACATTTATTTTTGGAGTTATAGGACTTTTCAAACACATTTTATAAAGCTGCTTTGGATTTCTTGCCCATTGTATATCCAAATGCAGAAGCAATTATTTTACGAGGTTTTATTTTTTTTGGTGAGCTGAATGGGTTTTGTAAGCAGGTATTGGGGGTACATTGATAATTCGGGACTAAGATGCTCCAATTAGGACATGGGCACAGTAAGGCAATCTCTGAATATTGATTGAGCATGGTTGGTGTTTGGCTGTATGCATCACTATACACAACTTTTGTTTTATGCAACAAATCTAAGGCAACATTGCAAGGTGTATATGAAAAAAGCACATTTAACCTCAAAATTTGACAAGTGCATCCAGTAATATGTAAATATGTAAAAAAAAACTAAAAGACTAAATTATTTATCATAATGAGTTATTATGGTTACATATATATAAATACAGGGTGTTCTTAAAAGTCCCAATATACTGTATAATATGTCTGGGTACATTAGAATGAGGAAAATCATGATTAAAAACATAACAAAATGTCAACGAGAAAATAAAATAGTCCAGGTAGTGAAATGATTGATCATCAGCAGTGAAGCACTTTGTCTTTTTTACATTATTTAATGGGCATGTCAATGTTAGCTAGTCTAAAGTTTCGTGACTTTAATTCATCCCACCCACTATGTTTATTTTGGGTTGCTGTCCATCATATTGGGTGCAGGGTTACGGGCTTCATGTTATAAATTTTTGATTGCTCCTTAGAGCACTGCATATAAACAAAATAAATGTAATTAGATTAAACAAAAAACACAGGAGACAAACCAGCTGTGCCATTTGTATTTTTGTGCAAAGGTTCTGTATATTTTAGGAAAATTAAATTAATTGTTTAGATTTCACCAGGAGCTGAAAATTCTACAGGGACAAAATGGCCGTCCCCTTATGGGTAACACTGTCTATTCTAATTTGACTTGACTTCTTTGTTAGAAATATGTTTAAACAATCACATTTTAATCACATATTTGAAAGGACTAGGATCTGTTAACAAATCCCATATGTAGTTTGGGTGGTCTCCTTTGTACAAATATTTTAAGGGAAACCAATGTTAGACTGGATAGCAGCTTTTGTCAACTTTTATATATATAAAAAAAATATTTTGACTAAGCCATTGCATAAAATACCGTAAGTTCCACACAGCCCAATGTCGAATCCGTTTACATCATGCCATAAAGTTTACCAACCAGTGGAATCGAGGGATATCAGGTTGAGAAATGAAACCGAAAAGTATTTTTTTTCTTGCTCAACTATACAGGATATTTAGCTTTCCAGAAACAATTGTAGTTTTCTAGAAGAAAAGGTTAAGCAGGTTTACACTATGTCTTCCCTGTCATTACTGTATAGCTAATTCTGCAGCGCTAAACATGTCATTCTGCCAAACTACCAATAAAAGTGTCACCAAGAGCCATTAAAATAAAGCAGATCTTTAAACAAATGTATGTCAGTGGCAAGAAAAGTGCTTCTGGATAGATTTAACATGCAAACGCCGGCATACTACTGAATCAGTTTAGAAGAAAAAACTAAACATACAGTATTTTGGGCGGGCTACTGTTGGGATCTGATTGCTTCCACAACATTTTGTTGTCCCCAAAATGACTTTTTTTTGAAAAAACATATTCTACTGTTATACATCAGTGACCAAAAGCCATTTTCAGAAACCACCAAGAAGCTTGTGGGAATCATTATCTGGTCTTTACATGTGTCTGTAATGGTTTTTTCCATAAGAGGTTTTACATGATTCTCATTACATGCTCTTATTAAGGGCAATAGAAGGCAGAACCACTGGGTCACAACTTGGACATACCTATGTCAGTCTCTCTCTCTGTATTAATGAATGCAAAATCCATATATTAAAGCATTATTTGTCCTTTATAACTCAGACTTCAGAATAGGAGCTTATTCACTAAAAAGAGAGTGAGTAGGAAGTTTGCAGGAGAGTTGAGGTTCCAGCACCTTAACTTCACTATACATTTGGCTGGCCCATAGCCAGTAAGCTTCTCCTGCAAGGATGAGCTTGGATGGTCCTGTATAATGGATGGTCCTGTATAATGTATAGTCTCCTCATCTTTTGAATTATGCAATATATAGGACCAGCTGAGGTACTGTGACACCAAAATGTTACACTTATAATACAGAAATATATGTATATAGTAGTCAGACTTCCATTTCAATGCGTTTTTAGAGAGGGAGAAGTGTTTGGGGGAGATGTCGTAATCTGAATCTGGTGGGTGGCTCGCTCCTGGGAAATAAAAGGAAGTACATGGGAAAGAACTGGATTTGGTCTCATAACATATGTGGTAAAGACTTATCTGTTAAGGGAATTCAAAAATGTTTGTGATGGAACTATCCTAGACATTAAAGAAAAGCCATAAATCAAACAGGAGCCAACATTTTACAAAGGATATGATCAGCCTGTCAAATCTCAAGGTTCTTCAATGTAACAAATAATAACATAACAGACATTTTAGCTTCGTATGCAGACACAGTCTACCCCTCAACATTTATTTTAATATTTTGGTCAAAATCATGACCATATGTGTTAGCACTCATTTTTTTTATCCATCTGTCTGTGTGAATCAGTTTTTAGAAATTGTGATAGAGATGGTGGCTATACATAGTAACAATGTAACAACAAACATGTTGATTTTATAGTAAAAATGAAAATGTGGGTACTTTATTGCATTAAAGGGTAGCACCAGCTACTAACCATTGTGCCCTCAAACCATATATATATATTATAAAATCAACAAACATCAACTGGCTACACAGATATGAACTCCTCAGCCCGCAATGTACGACATGTGGCTGACTCTACCTATAACTCATATGCCTATGTTACTAGACACTGTGTGTTGTTGGCTTAAATTGACCTTTTTTAGATGACATTACAGAAAGCAAAATAAAGGGCCATATTGGCTGTAAGTGTAACTATTTACACAGAAAGAACTTGCAGAACCTTAATTTGTCAGCACGGAAGATAGATGACTGAATCACCTTCGTCTTCCAGGAAAACTGCTCTTACACACTTAACAAAAACTGGCTCAACGGAACAAAAATAAAAGCAAAAAAATCTTTCAGTTCCTGCCAGATGTCTAAATTGATACTGGAACAGGAAATGAGATGTTAGTCTATTTGCGAAATTCTTCAGTTCATGCAAACAATGTGCGCATCTGCCCTCCTCATGTTTAACACCAACATCAAATTAATGATATGTATTTTAAAATGAGGTGTCATCCAGTGTCAGAAATATGATTCTGTGCGCAAATGCTGTACATTCATACTCTGTTTGAAGTCCCAAATTATAGGTAGACTCCTATAAGCTGAAGGAGAAGAGGTAGGCAAGCAGAATGAGCCAAGGCGGGACAAAGCCAGGCCATCCATGCCAGGCTCATCCCACCACCTTTACTAAACATCTTATAAACAAACAAAAAAGTCTTAAGACTTAGTGTGCTCTGTAGGAAACATTTCTTTTATGTAGCTGCTATTCATGATCATTTTCTCACTGGCTTCTTTCCTGCACTACGAGAACACATGGAAATGCCAACAAGAAGCTCTCCAGCTGTTGGTGAACTACAACTCCCGTAATTCTTTCAGTCTTTGCATGCAAAGTACTTAAAGAGACTTTAGGGAGCTGAAGTTTCAAACAGCTGCCGATTCAGCAGAAAGTAGCCTTAATGCTATGAAAGACAAACCTGAGTTTTTAGTTGAACAGGGGTGCAAAAATTATTTCTTTAGTTAATATAAACAACAACACAATATCGATATAGACATAACCTAATATATTGAGATTGGAAATTATTTTTTTTCTCAACAGTCAGAGTCAAGAGTCTTACTTGTAAAGTAAGGGTAAATTTAATTGAAGTGATATATAAAAAGTTAATTTGTTTGTTTAAGCGGTTGGTATATTCTAGTGGTTATAAGGTTCCACTTTGAGTAGTGATACAGTTGATACATGTGGATTATGTATAATAATTTCTAGTTCTGTGTTTTTATGATTTTCCAGAAATCTATATTTAGTTATTTTCCTCCACATAAGATGCTAACATTTTATTTTTTTGTTTTAGATATTGCCCTGTTGTATTTATGTGACCTAAAAGCTATACCATGAATCAGTCACTTAAAAACATTGAACTTGCCTTAAAAGTATTGTTTTTGAACTTTGAGACAGGCACTTTAAACAAAACACAAAGGAGCTGACTTCTAAGCCTACAGTGTCCTGCAGATGTTTATTAATATTTATAAAAATCTTTACATTTCTTCCTTTTGCCCAGGAAATCATTTAAAACTCTCTGACGATTTAAGTACGCAACATACATTTACATATGTAAAGCTCGGTCAGTTGTAGCTTACTTTTAAAACAAAATAGCTCCTCACCAACATTTTGGAATCACGTAATTAAATTGTGTGGTCATTATAGAACATGCATTGGGACTTTAGAGACTTTACAATTAATTAATGTCCATGGGTTTGAGACAAGTCTTAAGTTTTTGAAAACAGTCGACGGTAATGGTGCCTGTGAAATGATATCATAAAACTGATACATAATAATAAATTGTACAGTGCTGCAAAATATGATAGTGATACATAAATTAATAAATAATATTAAAATGCATGTTATTTTTTTATGGAAGTTTGGAAAAAGTTTTATAGATGCAAGACTTTTATATAGACCGTATTACAAATGTGCACACAAACTCTCATGCTAACATGACTTAATTTAATCTAATTAAATATTTTTTCCTTTTGAAATTGAACTACATCATTACACTTCCATGTGGATACTTTATCAACATGTCATCAATGTACTCAATTAACGTGCAATTGAAGTTGTTTATAATCATCATCCGTTTGAACCTTAGAGAGTTAAAACAATTGAGCATCAAAGTCCTAAGTGGCATGTCCTGCTTTTTGTCAGTTGCTGGCTTATATGCCAACCTCTGCTCCTACATATGTAAACATTTACACTCATGTTAACATTTTAGTAAACCGAACCTCTAAAGTATATATTTCTTGAAGCACATCATCATGATTTATGGCCTCATTTAAACTAAATGATTATGGTGAGCTTCCGTACCTGTACCTTAGTTAGTTTAATTTAAAAAAAAATGCATTCTTTTGTGACATTTCAGGCATTGCGTGAAATGAAAAGAAATATGTGTAGTAAATCTATATAATGGAGCGGTGAAGGTGTTCTGATTACACTGAAACCAAGGAAAAATTTTTATTTTGTGTGATATCATTGCAACCATCTGGTAGGACGTTTTTGATCAAATGTGGATTTTTTGAAAAATATACAGGATAATATTGTGAGAAAATAAGGGTTTTTTGATGTTGATACATACATATGTTATATACTATTGCATATCAGCGTGCATGAAAAATAAATATTTTAAGGAAGGTTTTTTGTTATGTTCATGAATACTGAGCTTTTTTGTGGTTAAATGAATTGTTATGCTGAATCGATATCATGGAGCTTGATGGCCAATTTTTTTAAATAACATTTCTACTAAGTTCTACTATATTGTATTAGTTCTATTCCACATCATTTCACAGCTCACACATAAAATATCTACCTGTTTTCATTTATTTTCTTTAACATTATTACATGTTTAATGGCCATAACTGGCTTACTCATTGTCTGAATGGCTAATTTACAATGAAGGGGGTAAACTAGGACATAATAACTTATCTCCACCTGTGAGTGCAAATATATAAAAAAAGAAAAAAATGACAAATCTTACAGAACCTTGTATTACCATTAATGCTATAGTCTGTTATTGGCATCTCACATTTATCATAATTTGTTAAAAACAAGAGTAGAAAACAGAACTGTTAGTGCATGCTGTCCCAAAACCAACACAGTATCTCATCACGTACCCCATATATTGTTCTTGCTAGTTACCAAGTGACCTGTTTTATATGCAGATATAACACCATCTCTGACCTATAAGTTAACATGACCTCAAAGAATATAGACATCACTTAGGGCATGTCCGACTCATGAGAAATAAGGTCAAGAAAGGGGCAGTGTGGGTTTTACCGCAGCATCAGTTCTGTCAAAATTGGGTGGGTGTACAGCTTTGCCTCAGCAATGAATGGGAGCTTTACTGTGATGAATGACTCCTTTCAGTGTTCCTTCGGTCTCCCTCAATCATTTGCATTGAGATTTTACAGCAGTCAGAGGAAGGCAGCTTCCACTCTTTTCTATACGTTGTGGAACATATGAATCTGCGTTTTGATGGACCAGCTTCTGCCCCATGGAAGATTATATCATCCTTCATCCATGATTCCAAAACTGATGGGCGACTAGATCTACTATATTTATTTATACGCAAAAAGCGGCAATGCTTTATGAAAAATCACACTCCTTTAGTATTTCATAGTTTAATCATCTGTTTAATAGCAGACTCATTTTAGCAGGTTTTTTTTGGTCAGTGACCATGATTTCAAATCTAGCATTCTTCTGATCAGCATGAGAAAAACATCAAGAAGTCAATCAAAACCTGGCTGTGTTTTCAAACAGGTTGCCTTTTGTTTTTCTCTATCATGCCCTGTTTTTTCAGTAGTAGAAGCCAAATCTTTTGAGTCTCATAAATGTTTACACACCATCTTTGAACTTCTCGTAGTTGCTAATTCACGTAAGACCCATTTATAGGAAAGCACTACTGACCCTTTAACGGTTTCTCAGATTACAAATAACATTGTCACTACATCTCCTTTTCAATGATTACTACTTTAGAAAGGGGACGTTAATAAAACGTAATCTAATCAAAACATTGCTTTACTTGTCCAGTTATCCGAAAGTAATTATTGATCTTTAGCACTTCTTTTAATAACAGATTGTATCAGCTGCAATAAAGCTTTTTATAAGGAGCATCTGGATAGAAAATACTGGTACATAGTATTCAAGATGACTTCATCTGTAAAAATGGTGTAGACGTATTTTGTTGTATCCTGTGTGGTCTTACACTTTGTTAAAAGATCAAAATAAAGTATTAACATGTCTACTTTTGAAAGCATTCTTATTTTACAGCATTTTTTTTGCACCTGCTTAAAAGTTTTGCACAGTACTATATATATATATATATATATACATATGTATATATATATATATATGGGAAAACAGGCATATTGTACTGATTCATAATACCTTTGTAAGTGCTTCTTGTCTCAAAGGAATAGAAACACATATCTTAAAATGACATTAAGAAGAATCAGTGTAAATGGAAACAGTTATACATTGTATTCTAATGGAAATACAAACAGATTATGCTGAAATAATGAAATGTCATGTGTTATACACATTTACACAAAGCACTGCGAGGAACTTGAGACAGCAATCTCATTGTGTAGCCCCTGTAAACAAAAGACTGCATGCACCGTTTCTTGAGTAGATGGGTGCTTTGTGGTTTAGGGGTTTGTGGTAAGGTGTTCCTAGGTTCATAAAACTGGCCATTGACCAAATATGTATTTGAATGATGCTAAGAATTGTGTACATTCTCCATCTGTATCACAAAATACAGTGCCAGGTTTAGTTCAATGCATTTCTCACCCAGGGAGAAACAGAACCACGTTGTTGGCCGGAGCTGGCCATGAGCCCTTAAGATCACAGAAATCTTTGGAGTCAAGCATGAGGTCCAGATCTAACAGTTCATTTGAGACATAACCGGCGAAACAGAAGACAACCCATATATACACTAGTCTATTCAATTTTAGCAACATTCCTTACAATCATTGCTAGGTATCTAGCTATAATATAGTTTATAACCATTACTAGGTTTCCAGCTATAATATAGTTTATCCTGGGGTCATGCAACAAACCACAGTGGTACAAATAAACAGGAAATAATTATGGAGTCATCAGTGCAAAACATTGGTGTACAGTTTGCACCATATTTAGGTACATACTGTTACTGTTAAATATTTTTCTTCTGCTGCAAATACTTTGGCCATGAAATAGCCCACAATTACTTTTTAAAGTGCAACTAAATAATTTTACACCCTTTCCATGTCTTTGTGATGACTCATGTATGACAGACGGTTTATCTAGGCCTCACACACAGTAAACAATGTTAATGGTGTTAAGCAACACAGTAAAACTTATATAAAATCAAGCAGCTGTTCTGTGGCAGAAATTCCCCTTGTCATTAATATGCTTGGGGTGTAGGTCACTTGCACTTTACTAAAGCCTGTTTATGGGCTTCGTTTGTAAGTCTTTAGTATCAAACCTAGAATCTTGTCTGTAATTTAGGCTTCCCTGTGGGTTTCAAAGCATAATGGCTACTAGATCCTGAAGAGATAAAGCCCAGTGGTCCCCTTGGAGCTCCCTGTCTTCTGTGCAGTGCATTCCACTCAAAAACCGCAATAGATCTGCATCTTCAAGTAAAAGTTAGCATTTATTATGTACTTTGAAACCATTAACCAATCACAGTATAGAAAAGAGAACAACCATTGACAGACCTTGGCGGGATGATCGCAAGCACAGCATTTGCTCCACACATTCACTTGGTTTCCCAGTGGATCCCCCACACTTTTTCAGGATTCTTTGCTAAACGTACTACCATGACAGCTATTCAGTTAAGTGTTACTCTGTCACCGGTGCTAAGCTACTGGTTAAAAAAAAATCAGGTGAGCGTATTTTTATTTATGCGAGTAATGTATAGGTAAACTAAACCTGAACTGGGACCATGGACACATTAAGATCAGGTAGGGCCACACGGCAACACTGTTACTGATGATCTCCAATATATTTTTCTAAATTTAGCCTAAAAACAAAGTAACTATCGTGCAAAATTTTACATTTATCATGATTGTGAAAGCAAAAATGCTTTTTTTTTGCTTGTGCTGCTACAGCGATATACATAGACATTGAAAAGGCATAATACATATACATGCGTAGACATATATTTGTGGATGACAGGTCGCACAAACCACTAGGGCCACTTTTAAACTATTTTTCAGAAAGAAATGTGGAAACTTACTTAAGCTATTATCAACTATTTATTTTAAAAAAATGTGAAAAATATATTTAAAATCGTTAAAATATTTGTTATCTGTGATTTGGCAAATACGTACTGTAACTATACTATAATACCGCAGTATAATTTAAAGTGACCAAATTCATAAATTGAAATCTGAGGACATTTATGAAGAAATACAGTACTACTGTCTAAAACCACAGAACAAATGTGGTTAGCTCTCCAAGATACTTGGAACAATTTACCTGCCGAGTTCCTTAAAAAACTGAGTGTGAGTGTACCTAGAACATTCAATGCTGGTTTGAAGGAAAAGGAGGTCACACAAAATATTGATTTGATTCACACGTTCTTCTCGTCTTCACTCTTAACAATAAAGTATTAGCATGAAAGTATTCTTACATTACAGCATTTTTCCACGCCTGCCTTAAACCTTTGCACACTGCTGCATATCCAAAGTGTAATTTCTCATACTCTTCAATAAAAATTTGATATAAAAGTAGTGGTGTTTAGAATATTGGCTGTGGTCAGCACCTTTCGACTTCAACTGGAAGCCATAACAAAGATTAAATAAAGATAAAATAAATTGAAAATGTAGGATAGGCTTGCCTAGAGGCTAAAAATAATTTTAACATTTGTGAATGTATCTTGATAATTTTGGAAACATCTAAAATCTACTGCTGTAGATCTAATTTCTCGGTGTCTACTTGGCTCCCAAGATATGAAATACACTCTTTCGGTAGAGCATTCCTTGGGAGTGCTCCCAACTTTCCACTAGTGTGTACATCACAAATAGGATATACAGTATCCCCTTAAGGACAATGGGTGGCCCCTAAACCCATTGAAAACAATGCATTTTGAGCCCGTACATGTACGGGCTTTGTCATTAAGGGGGTATACTTCATGTGCCCACTTGTCACATCGTGACACGTGAACTCTCAGGAAATGTTACATGCGGTGGCCAGTTTGCCCAACTTAGTTTCTTTAAAGTGGATCTTAGCTAGTACCATAACAATTTTGAATTTAAAAAATCTAAATATACTACAAACATACAGAATATCTTCTGGGAGATACATATACCACTTATACTTATACCACTAAACATTCAATTACATATATTATAAATCCCATAAACATGCGTGGTATATTATAACTCTACCAAAAGTGTTCTTCCATAGTTCTCATAGATCTCCCTGTCTGCAGAGTTTTTTATATATATATATATATATATACCAAAGACATATCCACTTCAAGTTCAAACGATGGCTCTGCTATTGAACTAATCGTTGTTTCCCAATAGAAGACTCTAATAGAAGTTAATGCTTCACTATTAAATATTGTTGACCTTGTTTAATGCTGGGAACACAGTACATCTTCAGGAGTGCAGAGTAATCATCCTATTTATTCTGGCATCAGTGGATGAAGGCTCTTTGTTTGAATTGGTATGCAGATTAAAAACATGATAAAATGTGATTGATAAGATTGATCTGTGCATTAAATGATTGAAAGTGAACAATCAGTAAAAGGGCTCATGTAATTGAACTTCACTCAAGTTACATATTTTCATCAGTTGTAGTTGCAGAGAAATCAGTAGAACTGTAATTGGTCAATTTAATGTTGGAAGAAAAAAAAATGGATCATTTTTGGAGAATATCATAATCATCACTATTTTCTTGTATGTGGTTATGTGGTTTTGTCATCGTCAATTCCTATAATATTCTTATAATAACAAATATATATAGTAATATACTAACCATGTTTCTTTTTGTTTGTATGTAGGTTCGACGTGGGAAAAAACAATACGCCAGATAGGTTTTGAAAGGTATGTAATTTGATTCAATTAATCACGGGCTATCTAGCTGGTAAATATTCTATTACTGAGTATAAAGACTTGAGGAACGACCGGTCACACAAGTGCAGGGGATTTAACTCATGACAACCCTGTCTATTATCATTTTGCCCAAATTCTACAATATAGTTCCAAATTCTAAATAAACTGATATAAATACATTAAATGTAATTTTATATTTATATTGCTTAAAATCCTGCCTAATATGTATACTACATGGAAAGGCTTTTTTATTTACTTTTGATGAAAAAAATAGTGTATCACTGTTGTATCTCAAATATAGTAGTCCTTCAAGTTATACATCAGTGAGAGGCATACGTTCCCCTCTTAATTACAAATATTATGTTTCTTTTTTTCTCAAAAATACTGCGTGACAAATGCTTTGCTAGTTAGTGGCATGTCAAAATGGCATATCATCATGTTTGTATTTACCATTAAGCACCCAGTATGTTAGGGACCGGCTGGCACTGTTACTCTATATGTTATTTGTTATGTTAGATGATCTGCACTTGAAGAGATTCATGTTTTGCATTATTGTTTTCTCTGGAGAGAACTAATGTATTTTGGTCGTGGTTCTGTCACTTCTCCTTAATGCTTAACTGTTCGGTACACATAACTGCATAATTGTGTTTACAGATTAAAAACAATGTATATGTATTAAAATCCCATGTGTGTAACATGGGAACTGTCATCTTCCTTCCAACGTCCTGTTCTCAGGATCTTCATGGATATTTATCCCTAATGCGATGTTTCTTTTGATTGAATCTGGTTGGTCCTGGCTCCCATTTTAAAGGTTGGAGAGGAGAAGGAAGCTAACATCAATACAGGCAATTGTTACATTAGTTCTGCCATCTAAGGTCACCTATGACTTTTTATTCATATAACGTTTAGATGACTGAATCTGTGAACCCATTACTTGTATCAGAAAGCAATGACACAATGTGATCCATGGTGGTATTTCGTTTATACCCGCCATTCCTGAAATTTAGTTTCTGGGCAAGTCTATTATTAACCCGAGTTACAAGTTTGCAAATTGACTACTTTACTGGAACAGTGAGAACTACTACCACCACCTAAAAAAAATAGGTAATATACCCTCAACACATCCTGTCTCTATTAAACATATGTCTTATCCCTGTGTTATTTTCCGTGGAAGGTTTTTTGAAGTTCAGTATCAATTGATACATGGGTTGTGGAACTATTGCAGTTCAACTCACTAATTGGTATGATAATGTGGTCATCCTGTTTAGATTATTATGAATTGTTGCACCTTCCACAATATTTCGCATTAACTTTTCTCATTGGAGTTAAACTTGCTATTATGCTGGGGTCAGGTGAGGAAACCAGTATGCAGGGACGATGTGTACAGCCGAATATAGGTAAAGCCAGGAACACGTACCAGATCCAGAGAAGCCAGATAGTAAGCGAGGTCTGGCAACAGGTATAAAGTCAGGTATCAAGCAAAGTCCGGCAACCGGTATCAGGTGAGAGTAATCAGGTATCCAGCAAGGTTCGGCAACAGGTATCAGAATAGAGTAGTCAGGTATCCAGCAAGGTTCGGCAACAGGTATCAGAATAGAGTAGTCAGGTATCCAGCAAGGTTCGGCACCAGGTATCAGAATAGAGTAGTCAGGTATCCAGCAAGGTTCGGCAACAGGTATCAGAATAGAGTAGTCAGGTTTCAAGCAAGGTTCGGCAACGGGTATCAGGTAGGAAATCATTAAGGACAAGGCAATACAGGGGGCTCAACTGATAAAACAACCGAGCACTGAAGGAATGTCAGTGCTCGGCTTTTAAACTTGCCGCTTCCCCAGACCCCGCCCCCTGCAGTGCCGGTGTCCAATGGACATTCCGGCGTCTCCAGGGAGGAATGAGAGAGGAAGGGGGGCGTGACGTGCAGCACCCTGCACGTCCTTCATTCCGTGGCGGTTCGTTGTTACGAACCGCCAGGCTGGGACACCAGGAGGCATCAGAGCCGTAGCGATCCGGCTTATCGGGGGGACTTGGGACGGAGGAGGACCGCGGAGGTAAGTACCGGGTACCCGCTAGTCGCGGGTACTCGGGTGACATGCTGCGCACGGGGCCGTGACACTCGTATTGGTTTCTGATTGTATATTCTCTTTTATTTTGTTTTTCTTCTATTGTGTATCTTTTTAATCAGTTGGTTAATGAAGTAAATATATAATTTTGCGTATTTTATTTTACTTCCACGTTAATGTTTTTTTCCTTAGATTTTTGCCTTGTTGCTCCTTATTTCTCTTTTTAAGTAGGCTTGCGGATATTACAATATATTCCAGGATTAACGCGGTCTTCTTATCGTGCAAGTAATTCAATTAAGCAACTATTATTACCTATCTAGAAAGAAGTAGCATATTTCTAGTTACAATACCCAAAATTGAGCGCCGCTACACTGCATGCATTAGACGTTTTCAATAATATTTCAAACCTTAAGCCTTAAATCTACAGCATACAGGTATTTATTTCGATGGAGAGAAAATATTATTCAGCCTAATTTGGACCGTGTTCCCGCAAAGGCTTTGCTTGAATAAATCAACTCTTTATCTTTTTTTCTTGTGAAAAACATTCATTTTTAATATTTTAAAAAATATATTAATACTAAAAAATCTTCCCTGACGTCAATGTTCTATAATTTAGCCAGTCGAGGAGAAATCGCGAGTTTTTTTTTTTTTTAATGTCTAACCTCTGCTTACAGCTGGGAAGAGTTTTGAAAGCTTATAAGAGTCAGTAAACAGTTGATACCGCAACGAGGTTCCTATCTCAGGAATATTTAACTTCTCAGGCAGAATCTGGCAACAGCTGATACGGAAAGTAACAGAACGGAATCACAAGCAGAAATGTGACTACTTTTCCCGTATTTTTTTTTTTGTTCAACATTGAAAAACATGACTTTCTGAAATAAAATAATTACGAATTATTTCTGATGTTTCAGTCACTGCTATTATCTTTATATATTTTTTTTTTCTGTATGTAGTCTTTCGTTTAACCATAAAATAGACAACTTAATATTATCTCTTTATTTGAACGAGGTTATGGGGTATATTTTGTAATCATGGAAATTCTGTAGTGTTTATCAATCATTAAGTTTTAAATTATCAAAGGGGTCTACTCACAAAACTCTGTGGTTCAACGGGCACACTAGATGGGCCGAATGTGTCTTATCTGCCGTCAGATTGTTTCTATGTTATGTTTCTATAATTAAGAGTTTCTTAAACTTCGACCTGAATCACAGGACTCATGAGAACCCCCGAATGGGCAATTGGCAAGTTCACCATTAGCCAAGCAACTCCCAGCTTTCATGTTACTGCCGGTTAAGAACTTGTCAGATTTGATGGGGACTGAACTCTTAATACTTGCGGAATGATAAATGTCTGCAAATAATGATACCCAGATTTTTTCCCCATTTGGAGGTATCTATTTAGCCCTTGCGCTCCATGGCCAACACTATGGAAAGCAAGTGGCAATCAGATGTGATAGATGCCTGGAGAAAATACAATACGAGTTATATATTTCACAAGTTATAGATACACAACTACTCTTTTTTCTAGGAGTTCTAGACATGTTTTTTCATCTGGCTTCTCTACTTTCCACAGTTTGCATTTCTGTGTAAGCACTCAACAAAGAATGCACTCAACCTACGCTCAATTGTCATGCCTTGATATGAAGTCTCCTAAAATGAGAGTCATTGTAGAGGAATAAACAATAATACAAATTTGACCATTTTTGTCTATTTAATGGAGGACTTCAGGACTTGGTCTACGGTCTTGTCCTGTTCTGTATTCTGGCTATAGGGTGGTAGTTTTTGGAGGGTGGTAGCTCTTTTGCCCCAAAACCTTGGACAGATCACCCGGTTTGGTGATCAGACTCTCTGGTGTGCTGTAACTTCATGGGCTGGTGGTTGAGAAACCAGGAATTGTTTCCGCTTGTTAATGCAGGAATTTGGGAGTTCTGTTCTTTTAACCCCTTAAGGACAATGGGCGGTCCCTAAACCCATTGAAAACAATGCATTTTGAGCCTGTATATATACGTGCTTTGTCATTAAGGAGTTAAATAAAAGGTCCATTTAAGGAAAGCACCATAATAAGGAAGTCCTTGTCAGCAGATTGGCATTTTTATTTTATTTATGAAAAATTAAACTATTATTGCTTTATTTAAAGTTTTATAACAACATTTTTTTATATTTATTATGCATATTATTGTGAAGTTCAAGGATATTGATTTGAAAAGCCTAAAAATTAATGGAATTGTTAATATTATTATCTTTTACTACAGCTTCTAAATTTTAATTATACTGTTAATTTTTTGGATCACTGCTTTCAAACGTAATGCTGTTTGTTCGCTGTCTATTGCTAGATACACAAACCGCAATATATAAATATAATGTATTTATTCCCCGTTAAACCTGACTAAATAAGATATTTCTGTAGAAAGCTTTTTCTTCATCAAAAAGTTATGGAACTAATTGAACGAGCTTGTTTGAGGCATCCTTCCATAATTTGCATAAATTACCTTGTGTATTGAATTTTCAACACCATTACCCATTTTAATAAGAGCACAATTAATGATTGGTGCGGTCATTAGTCTTTTGAAGGTTATGTTATAGACCAACCAAATATATACGCCAGCCGACGCCGGAGAACACAAGAGTACACCTTCCGTAAAATAAACAGAAGAAGTTTATTGTAGTCCTTGGACTGA
>VKOC01000006.1:28205949-28221225 GCA_009364415.1 Spea multiplicata
ATAACTCTTGCAGGAGGATCTGGAGACAAAAGACATTGAAAATATTATCGATGATCTGAAAGCTGGCAAAGTTCCAATTCCTGGCCCAAGGTAAGTTCAGAGCACGGCCCAAACAGATCATTTCACAGGGAAACCTCAAACTCTCTATGTAACGGTTGTGATTATTACATTATGATGTACATTAATTATATTCTAGAAAATGTTTGTTCAGCTTACTTGCAGTTAACGCCATTTATTAAAAACACCAGATATTGATTGGTTTATTCATTGGGAGGTAGGATAGTGTATTGGTTTGGCTCAGGGGAAGCTGTAGAAATGCGGGTGGTGGGGAGTTTATTTTCATTGTAGTCCTGCGAACAACCAGCGGCACAGGGAAGGAAACGCTATACCGGTGCTTACAAAACGAGAGAATGTCAATATAAAGAGCTGTAGAATTACATGTTTGAATAACTAGTAAGAAAGCAGTCCTCGTATCAAAGTTCTGTGGGATGGATGCTTGGATGTTGCATTTGTGCTGTGATGGCTTCTTGATGCCAGGCACATGGGCGCTGCTTTGCGTGCTGTTACCCAGGAATAACTGTACTAAATTCTGTTTATAGGAATGGACGGTTTTCATGCGAACCTGCAGGAGGCCTAACTTCTCTATCTGGGCCACCACAAGGACCTGGCTTCGGAGTCCGTGCCGACCTCTGAGTTTGAATGTGAATACTTAACCCATTAATATATGTGCGTGCAAATACTTAAATAAAAGTTCCAAAAAGAGATCTGAAGGGTGTCCGTGTGTTGTGTAATGTGATTATTGCATCACACAGTGTTCTGGCAGACAACGCTGACATCTGGTTCAATGCAAGAGACTGCATCTAAAATGTAGGCTTTGTGGAACAGTTTTGAATCTTAGACAGTGAAACAACTGCACGTTGCCATTATAAGCATTAGATATACTACTGCATCAAGTCAGATGATGATGTAATGTTTGAGTGAGCATTGTTTAAATCACTCCAAAGAATACAAATTAAGATATTTGTGTGTGAGCCAGCATCTTAAAATGTACGATGACTGGGACTGGGAAGTGATTATTCTGTTAAAGCAGACACGTCCCTCCCTCTCAAAATCCCTCTGTATGTTGATATAATTCCGCATTGTCCCGATTATAGGCTGCACGCTTCTAGTTTGGTGCCATTTAAGAAAAAAAATTACACCTTAGTAGAATGGTAAAACAGTATTTTATTTGATGAGGAACATTTATTAACATTGCATACTCAGAAACATGGAAAACAATTTTGTAGCTTAAAGAATAAGAACGGAATGGACAACACCAAGAATAGAGGAAATGGGGAACAAATATCAGGACCATATTTTGAAAAGACAGCCTTCCTCTTAAAACAAATGAGAATATAAATCAAACTGGAGGTAACAATCCGTCCAAAATGCCAACAACAAGGCTGATAGAATGGGTTCTCCTTCCTTACCTAATAAGTCAGAGGAGACTAAAACAGGGAGTGAAGGTCACACCTGTTCTGATAGTACAGAGGAATTGTCTTATTCGCTTGTGTTGCGGACCACGCAACCTCAGGTGCTCCAATTCACTGGGCTTGGCAATAGCTTAAAAAAAATAAATGCAACGCTCACCATCCTAAATACCTAAACGCTGCTTACAGGCTGCAACCCTTTCAGGCATCCTGTCCCTCCCTGCAGTCACTGCCGATAGGCCCTGCCGCTTTCTCTCTGTCCCTCCTTGCAGCCAATCGGGAGTGACTGCAGGGAGGGACTGGAAGAAGGAAGTGGGTGGGCCAATTGGCAGTGACTGCAGGAAGTGGGCAGGCCAATCGGGAGTGACTGCAGGGAGGCACTGGAAGAAGGAAGTGGGTGGGCCAATCGGCAGTGACTGCAGGGAGGAACTAAGTAGGAGCTGCTGCAACTAATCGATAATGAAATTCGTTGACAACGATTTTCATTATTGATTATCGATTTTATCGATTAGTTGTTGCAGCCCTAAACCGTTATGTCTAGTAAAAACAAACACCGTTCACATGAAGTACCTTATACTAACGGGCAAGTGTGGTGGTGGCAGAGCGATTGGGGATTCTTTGATGCATGAGGACCTGGACAACTTGCCGTTAGAAGGACTATACATTTTGCTTTGTGTCAGAATTTTACGGGTCCCCTTTTGCTAGAGTGCAGCTTTGTCATACAACCAGGCAGTCAGGACGGTTGAAGAAAAAGAAAATATAAGTCTCAGTCCAGATCTAACCTCCTTTAAGAAACAGTTAATCTTCAAGAACCGACGTATCACTTGGTTCTACACGGAGGGTTAAGTAAATATTCCAGCCCTGTGAGAGACATCAGTAGCTACAGGGTTACCTCTGACCTTCTGGAAGGAGAAGATCATTGTTTTTTTTTTTGGGGGGGGGTTGTTTTTCATCCAATTGTTTTTGGCACAGGAGCAAAGATGTTTGCACACAGCCATACGTTCTACCCCCTCTACATACAGAAAGTTTGGTTCTTGAGGAAATGTAAACAAAGCATAGAACAGAAGAGATCTAGACGAATACAGGACAGATTCCCAGCCAGCGGTTGCACGATTATTTTCAGAAGTGATTTGGAAGCCTGTACATGTATAAATATCTCCTCTATACAACAGCTGAAACGGATCAACTGTTTAAAGAGAAACAAACCAGAAGCCCTACCGCTTCCGCTAGGCATACAGAGGAAACTATAAGCGAAGAGAAGTCCGTTCACCACTGTAAAGGACCAGTCGCGCATGTTTCTCTCCTCACGGTACAGCAAGGAAAATGACATCATTGTTCCTATGGCCGGGGGTTTCTGATCCGGCAGCTGCTTCCCGGCTGCTCCAGAAACCACATTCTATTGTCAGTGGAAAATGTATCTGGCGCAGTAGAGTAACAATTCCCCAAAAAAACAAACTTCAACTCATATAAAGGAATTGGCACGCCTGAGGATCCTCGTATCTACTGCCAAAGGCTCCCAAAATAGTTTCTGCCACGACTCATTATTATAACCTACGTTATACTTTACAAATGCAGAATGATTATACTCTAGAAACAAAGCAATACGGATATCTCACTGGAAGAACTTCTGCAGTTCTGGAGACATTCTCCGCAGTGTTGGAGAGCGGGTCTTGTCTGGTAGATTTGAACTATGACTGTTTAAACGATCCACATGCATCACATTCTCACACTGGCTCAAAACGCCTTGTGTTTAATTCTGTTACAATAGAGGGCAACCGATAAAAACACCCATCTACCAAGTGCCTATAAAGGGAGGAAAATACAATGGTCTCCCTGGAGAGCAACCTCCACAATAGGAGGGGAGTGTGTCGGCTTTATTTCTAATGAGGGGGGGGGGGGGTTTTAATTCTTTGCATTTAAGCCCGGTGTCCGTTTCTGAGCACCCATTGGAGTGCACGACATATTTTGGGAGCTTGTTTTTAACTTTTTGATACATTAGTTTTTTAGAAAATGTTCGCTATGCCCTATTCCTTCTCTACAGCTATACTAGTATAGCGTATATAGTATCTATCCTTTAGTTATACAAATCCACTTTCTATAAATTGAATACTATACTCATTTGGCATGGTGCTTGTGCATGTAATGGCAAAAAGCACGTCTACATCAAATTGACTCCCTGCTTTAAACTATTATATAACCAATGTATTGGTTTATATGTTCTTGTTTCTTAAATGGAGTGTATAATGATGCCATCTGGTCCAAATGTTTTCGCTGTGTAATAAAGAGAGAGGGCACAGTCCTTTGGTTACCATGGAAACAGGCAGGTTGAAATGATGCTTGCAGTTATGGATCAGCACTCTCATTGGCTACCAGGAAGCCGGCTGAAGGCTAGTACAAAGAGCGCCGCAATCATACTAATGCTATTAAGAGCAGGCACTCTGCCCTGGTTGTCGTGACAAGCACAATGGAACCGATCCAGACAACAGACAATCTAATCCCCGGTCACCACAATGTCTGTAGTTTGCTGGCCGTGTGTGCTCGTGGTTCTCTTCACTTGGCTACATGTTCCTTCATGACATCATAACGCTCTGCACATTAAGTAACTTGGAGAGAGACTTCCTTTCAGTTCACAATCTACTTTATATTCCCCATGAAAACTTCAAAAAAACGGCTATCATTCTCCATCAATACGCCGGGATATTTCTAGTGTGTCAGATTACAGGAACGTCGCTATTAATTCCCAGAAGGTAGGAATCCAATGGAACAATCTAGTAGACTGGCCAATAAAACAATGACTTGATGCAATAAGGCACTGTGTGCCTAGATTATCTGTATCATTTGTTGGACACGTACATTCACTTGCTATTTGTCCTTACTATTTGCAATGGGTCAAGAACATAATTCGTGGTGATTCTGTTGATGTCAAAATGATGTTAAAAAAAAAGGTTTTTAATTTCCTTTCTGTAAAATCTATACAAACATCAAAACTCTAGGACCTTTGAAAATAATACTTTACATGTACAGTACAGAGTTCTAAGAATCAATATTACAAATTATCTGGCTGTGCAGTAAAGTAGTAATAAATGGAGGGAATTCTGCCGCGGTATTAAGCATATACTTATGCAATATAAATTAGATTATATGAGAGAGAGAAAAAAAGGCAAAACCTCTATTACCTTTCCAAATGGAAAGTCAGCAGATCTGCAGCATGGCTGTAATTACAGAATTTAAATCTTCTAACCTGTCAGCAAAAGCCCAGAGAAGGAAGCGCGTTTCTGTGAACGCGTGAGGTGTGCCTCCTGCCAGAAGGGTGTGTATTAGAAAAAAAGCCATAATTATAAACAACGCTGCTGCTGGGAAAACTGCACCGCACCGGTGATATTCGCTGCCGAAGAGGTCCTCCCTCAGAGTTACATAACCACGTCAAAATCTGCAAAATGACTAAGAGGACACGTTTATGTGAGCTCGGGCTCGGTGACATTCACAATGCTTTACTAAGCCGGGTTTCATTACCGAGGATCCGCTGCGGTCGGTACAAACCCCGCAGACACGGAAGGGTATTATATATCCAATTATGACTCGCGCCCTTTCAACCGTACATGTCATGTTACCCAAGGAAGATTATGATGCGGAGGGCCTTTCCTGTGAGATCACTGGAACATTTGCGACTTTCCAGAGGCAAGAAACCTGGAGGAGCTGCCAAGGAGAGATCGAGAAACCAAGTATTTAGGCTGTGAAATTGTACAATGATGGGAAAGTGAATGAACGCTAGCAGTATATATATCCCTTCCATAGCACACAATGCATGCGCTAATTCAGAAATGCTGACTGGAAAGTAAATGGACTGATTACATAGAATTTTGCTTATTATTAGATCCATCCCTCAAGGGAAAACTAAATACAAGTGCTTTTTCCAATGGCAAATGTTTTAGGCAAGGGCTTCCTGGGGCACTCAGTCATTGTACGAGGGCGCAAGTGGTCCAGAGAGCATATCTATGAGCCAGTAAGGAGTTTCATTTCTTCCAACATAACCATTTGTTTCCAACTGAACCATAATAAACTATACAACTAGGTCCTTTTCTGAATGACTCACCGCCATTTAGTAATAATAATAATAATAATAATAGGTGTAAAATTTGTAGTGATGGATAAGGAACAGGAAATATATACAGTGATAAAGGGGTGTTAATTACCATCCTAAAATCCCCCCCCCGGGAAACAAACACCATGTAAAAGGTACATTAACCTTCTGTGGAGTCTCATTTTATAGAGATGAACTGCCACACAAAAGCAAACATCCGCTATCCCAACTTTGCTTAATGGGACAATCCAGCCATTGTATAAATTCACAGGGCACCCCTCCAGCAGGAAAATCCCCCATATAAATGTATCTCTCTCTCTCCACATCCATCAGCTAAATGCAGTGCAGGAGATGCGATACAATGGGAGCGCACTCCTACCTGATTGGCTGTTTATAGCACCAATCAGTGGCAAGAAAAGTCAGAGGGTGGCAGATGTTGCAACTAATAAAGCGCTTTTTTCTGTTCTCTGTTTTCTGTTTTCATTTTTGAAGTACGCAGCGTACTTTCAACATGTATTATTTTATAGTGGGGGTTTTGAGGACACTAATCTTCTCCTTTAACTTATATTTAGTAACCCAACTCAGGAAAAATAACATTTTACTTGTGGCTAAAGACTTTTATCTTATTGCAATAATTACTTGCTAATAAAGGCCAACAAAAGCTAGGTTGTCCGCTATATGCATCTCATGCTCAGAAAATAGTCGCGGGGAGCGGGTAAAATGCATACGGGTCGAGATTCTCTGATGCATTTGAAGGGAGACACCATGTAAATCTAAAGGTTTGCATATAAAGGTTTACATATGACAGCGGGAGCGTCACTTTAAACCGATCGATGTGCTCCTCTGACATCCACTTTACTGAGCCTTCTCTGTTAGCTAAAAGAGCTCCGGCTTCAATAGAAATGCCGCTTGGCTTCTGCCTGTATTGGAACATATGCTGCTCAATTGGCTTCATTCAGATGTGATTTTTTGGGGGGGCCTTTAAAGAGCTACACAACAATAACACCGTTCTTTCAAGAAAAACCACATTGACTTTAGTGAGGAACTTTTAAATGAAGTTGGCACAAACTCGCATAGAGCTTTACTTGCCATGGCTTATACTCCCGGCCAAGAGTTATCGGGGGAGGGAAGATGGAGAGTGGGGGTGCCTTTGTCATCACTGTGCTGTCTTTCCTCTATGATGGAAGTCTCTTGCGAGACGTCCACTTGGAGAGGGTAAGATGGCTCAAGAGACTTATGGCCTTTACTACACTAAAGAAATGTCAGTGATAACATACCACATACAGACTTGGTAACCTAAGGGTTAAAAGGGAATGTTCTAAGGGGGGAAAAAACAACTCTGCAAATCTAGTTCTTCAAGAGGGAGGGCTATTTGCATATTTACATAAATGGCAATACCGTCTCAATGTATAGTTTTCGATTTACCATCTCAGCTGAAATTCAAAAATGACGCTCCAAAACACATAAAATCGAAATGCATAGTGCTTTCATTCTCCAACACAATCTTCATTTTCAGCAATTTCTAGTTTAACTTAAGCCATGGGCTTGACAACTTTGTTGTGAATCGAGGCGCCAGCTAAAAAAATTACGAGCCAGGATTTTTTTAAAACTAACAGTTGGTCAGGAGGGATCTGATCATCATCAGCCCAGTTACTAAACTCACAGCATTTGACCTGGAAGCACCCTGGACTTTCAGGTCGGCGCTGGTTTTTGTTTTTTAATTATTTTAACACTTTACGATGCTGATGTTCCATTGGAGCACAGCATTGACAAATGTTAACACCTTTAATGCCACAATTGTGTATGACACATTCGTGGCATTGCAGGGGTTAACGCACTGTCGCTCTCATGGAGCGATCAGGCAGCTGGGGGGTGTTGGGTCAGGTTCCCACCTTCCCCCTTCCCTGAAGCTACCTGTGGCAGCTGAAAACGCGATTGCAGGTTTTCCTGCAATCGCGGTTTCAGCCTACAGAATCACTCCCTTAGAGAGATCACAGGCTCGGGGCGGGCTTGGAGTGGCTGTGCTGTCTGCTAGAGCCCTGTGCTGGATGGCTTTTTTAATCCCGCTGATTTTTTGCCCGCTCCCGCAATGTGGGTGTTCCACTCCTGCCATATACACCGAGATTCATTAATACTACCTGTCTGAGGGAACATTATAGCAGAACGATAAAGTCTGTTTACCCTTTGTAAATTTTTATATATATATATAATTTATTGTTTGTATTATGAAAAAAAACTGGTAATTTTTCAAACATTTTATACATACAACTCACGTATTACAATATCCTACTTGTCTTTTATAAACACCACTGTACAAAATAGGACAGAAAAATAAAGTAACCCCCCACCCCCCATGTTGCAGCACTCATTCATACAGAGGAGAATAAGGCACTCTCTCTCTCTTTCAAAAAGGTGGAATTCTTTTTGGCAAGTAAACATAGATTCTCGCAAAACGTCTTTACACGATGAGCTCTGCGGAGGTTTCCTAGCTCGCGTAATTTTAGTAAAATTCTCCTGTGGATGTTTTTGCCTTCCCTGCCATCTGAACAGGATGGCTGCATAAAGACTTCTTCAGATGTCTGGGGAATCCCCAGTGAGATTTGCGGGGGAAGGGCATTTGCTCAGGATGAAACAAACTGAGCACTATGTAAATTTAAATGTCATATTTTCTGGCAGTGTCAAAGTGTTTTACTTTTACAAATTTAAAATCTGTGCTTTGTTGTAAGACATTAAAAATAGTTGTAGCGCCAGACCGTAAAAAAAAAACCCAAAAAAAACTGATAAAGCTTCATGTAATAATGATAATAATAATAATAATAAACACCAAATTCCTACTCCCCAAATGTTCTTCACGCTGTTGTGGGACATTGTATTTTTTCAGGTGCATAAGTCAAAATGTAGAAATAATGAAAGCAATTTTAATGGGGGGTTTTCTGCTACATTACAAAAATATTTCACATCAAAACTATCATCATCTTTTATTTATATAGCGGCAACAATTTACACAGCACTTAATACAATATCAAAGGAGTATGACAAGACGAGAATTGACAGACTAGGACAAACCGATACATTGGGCGGAGAGAGCCCTGCTCACAAGCTTACGATTTTGAGATGAGCTGCTTTACTTTTCCCTTAATTATTATAATGGCTCATCATCCGTCAAATAGCGGTCGTTATAAACTATATATCTTTCCGGTATACCAGTACCTATATTCAAACGGTCTAACGCAACTAGAATCGGCAGACTAACACCTCCATGATGAATAGTCACGTTCAGGAGCTCAAATACAACTCTCTATTCAGTGTGTATTAAAAAGGAGCAGATCTGATTGAACTTCCCTAGAAAGTTGACCGTGAATACCGTATTTTTGATTTATAATGGTTTTAATCAGAAACTTTTCTAAGATCCGACATAACAATAAATCATTTGGACGTTGGAACATTTAAGGGTATTCAGGGCATATTAGTGAACACACCAATCAGAGGGTATTACAGTAAATACACAAAGTTATGAAGCACTTTCTGTTTCAGGAATAATCACGTGATTATTTCCCTCTCGGTAACGGAAACAGTATTACTGTGAATAAACTATTCCACTAAGGCACCTAATTTGTTTTCACCGAATGACTTATTCACAATGACACAGCGCTGAGTAAAAATTAATATGTATAAAGTTTTCCACTTCCTTAAACAGGGTATTTCCTGCATGCAACAAAGTAAACCAACGAACCGGAAACGTTAACCAGATAAAAACAGCTTCGAACAATCGGGCTCCATATTCGTTTCGACAGAAAGTGACTTCCGCCAACAAAGAACACGTATGGAGCATGTTAAGAATACGGTTCGTGCTCTAATCCAAAAAGGTATAAACACACAAGATGCTTAGCAACATAACGGAGCCGTATAGTAATACTGCGACCCAAACGCGTCAACGCAGAGAAGCCAATATCGCATGAGACGTCACCGCCACCCCGCACGATCGGCTCCACGCATGCGCAACATCTCAGCGCTGCGGGGAGGGGGATAATCACTGCGCCACCACGAACAACAGAAACAGTAAATCGATTAGCCCATTTCGCCGAGTCTTCATTACAATATACCCACCAAAAACAAATAACCCAACCTGGCCCCAGACTACCGGGCCCCGCCACCTCGTCCGCTCTGCTTGTGTCCGCTCGCCGCCTTCGACTTCCAGAACCTTCGAGGCGCAGGTACAGCGGCGTGACGTACGAGGCGAGCCAGCCAATCACTAGACACTTGACTGTTTCTAACTGCCAACAAGAAAAGATTGATAGCTCCTCCCTTGACGTGGGCGGAGCCACAGCGCTACCCCCTGTCCGTGCGCTTCAGTGTCATGGCAGCTTGCCTTTACATTACACAGTACGTTAAAGCGCGCTGTGTCAGACAGCAGCTAGTGACATGTCTGAGGTACTTTTTAGTATCCATAAGTGACCGCTTTCAACGCACAAGCAAAACGCGTTACATGCGTGTAGGGGCCAGTGACGTGCCTGCTGTGGTGGACCAAGTTGTACATGGCGCAGGCTAATACACTGTATTCGCAGACGCTTGGCGCCAGGAGGGAGGGCTGCTTGACATTGTCACCGCCCCTCACGCTGCTGAACCGAGAGCGCCTCCTGCCCAGGGTCACGTGGGAGGGGAGCGGCGTCCAATCCGTGTCCGGTCGCTGAGGCCCGTGTGGCTGGAGGAGGAGGGGAGTGTGTAGATTGTGGAGAAGGAGGAGGGAGGCAGTGAGGGAATAGAGGGGTGTGAGCGCTGCTGCTCTCAGGCAACAAGGAGGAGGTGAAGGAGTGATTTTATCGGAGCCCCGCTCTCGGCCAGTGTACCTCGGCTAGCGGCTTGTGTGTGACTGGAGACTCGAGCAGCCCGGGACAGGTGGCTGTTGGAAGGAGCGCGCGGGAGAGGTTCCAGAGCCGCCTAGAGCGCCTGAGACTGTGACCCGTGCGGCTGCAGGTGAGGAGCGTGAACCCCCGGGGAGAGAGAGCATGCTTTGTGTATGATTTGCCGAGGCCCCTTACAGTCACAGTCCGACCCCGGAACCGAGCGCTTCGTAACTTTCAGAGGCCGAATAGCCGCCGAGTAACCCGAGGTCGGAGGTGCTGAAGCTGTGGGATCCCAGGGCTTGTTTGGGGTTTGCATGTTGTGTGATGAGTGCGTGCGCTGGGGGGCGGAGGCCTCCTGTCACGGCTGTGCATGTAGCAGTACAGGCCTTGTGGCTATCATCGCCAGATGTGTGCTATATGAGGTCCTTCCCGTGTCTTGGCACTTGCCTGGTGGCTGTCAGTGCCACGGGACACGCGTGTTTAACCCCCTCAGCGCTTCCCTCGCCTCTCAATGCTTTATCACGCTGCTCACAGGCTGTGGTGTTTGGATTTTCCCGGTGGGAATGCTGAATAGTTGCTGGATGAGGCAGCTAATGGAGCCTTTTCTGTGTAAAGTATGACATGGTAATGGAGGTGAGGAAGGATCGGTTCTGAGTTGGGTTACACGAAGCATTTGGGGCAGTCACTAACGATTATTTTGTGTATTGTTGTATTTGCATGGGATCGACATCCATGATCTTGACGGTGATCCATGATCTTGACAGTGCTGCTAGTGCTAATGTACCATTTCTTTCGTGCATCACGTTGATTGGTAGGTGTGTGCCCTTTACACGCTGTCCCTGCGTACAGCAAGTGCCACAAGCCACACTTTGGATGAAGAGAGTTAGATATAATATGTCCTCTGGGGAGAGGCGTCTTATTACAGCGCTCCCTTACGTGAACACGCTAGCTGTGTGTACACTAATAGCCTGAACACGCTAGCTGTGTGTACACTAATAGCCGTGTGGTTGTGTTGTAAAGGGGGGACGATTTGTTTGTGCCAGTGGAGGAGGTGTTGTGGCAGAGAGGGGTGTTTTGTTGCTGAGGATTGGTGCTGAGAGAGCAGCAGGAATGGCTGCTGAATGTGTCACTGCCCATCTGCCTGCATTACTGTCGCTCCAGGCTGCCGGGACCTTCCCAGCCCAGCCTCCATATTCATCGCTTTTACTTTCCTTTTTATTATATACGTAAAGCTGCGAGGAAGGCTAGAAACAATTCTTTGTAGAGCCGAGCGATCGAAATGACCGCGGCTAATCTGTTCTTCCAAGCTGGGTTTGCTATTCTTTTCTGTAGAAAAACGAATCGGTGGATACAATAGTAAACACAAAAGCAAAATAAAATACACATGCCAACAGGGACATGTCTGCGATATGCGTGTGTGTTCATACTGACGTCAGTGTAATTTTGCTCGCCATGCTCTGTACAGTGTGGGGCTTTGTCCCTTTTTTTCCGCTCGACCTAAGCTTAGACAGTCGTTGAATAGTGAACATGAACATGGCATGTTGCTGCCGTGTTGTTACTTTGTGTTCAGTAACCTGTCACAATTAGATCTGTGTGTTAATGCAAATTGCCATTTTTGTGTTCGAAATGACATTTTTCCCCCTGTTTTCCGTGTCCATGTAATAATACATTTGAATTCCATTCAGTCTGGGTCTAGTAGATGCCCCAGTGGCGTGATATAAAGCGAGCGGGGTGAAGGGGGGTGTGTTCCTTGTCTCTCTCCACAGGCGAGCGTGCGGAGACAATGCAGGCCGGGCATGAATACCGCATAGAAAGGAAGAAATGGCACATCCTTGCAGAAAGCTTGCCAGAGGCTGTTGGACATGACATTGCCTCATGCGTGCTGCTATTTTGCTTCTGCATTAATGCCCTACTTGGCTAATGCCTAATCTGCTATCTGGCATGGGGCTTTGCTGCTCCACCTACCTTATTTTCTACCGCAAACCCAAGGCTTGCTGATGGTTTCCAAGGAAAGCATGTTAAGGCCTCAGACAGGCACTGACAAAGCAAGCATTGAATGTTCGCAACCCCATTTGTAACAAAGGGTGCGTTAATAGCCTTTGTCATGTTTTCACTTTTGCCGTATTTGAAATAAAATTTCCTGTTTTTCGAAAAGTAGGTCATAACTTGTCAATGTGTAAATGGCGATATACGCACACACGTCAGAAAGTTTTCGTGCTTGGATTTATTCTGTTTGTGGGTGTGTACGAGCGCGTATGTATATAATATATACACACACACACATTTCTTTTGTTGGTCTGCTCTCATTCAAGGTTTTTAAGAAAAAATATATTGAATTCCATGTCCCCTATATATATATCTCAATGTTACGTCACCTATATTCTCTACCTATATTTTTGAACAATTTTTATGCTCTTAAAAAAAAAAAAAAAAAGCCTTGCAACACTTGCCACCGATTAACATGTCCATGATTATGACAATAGTGTGTGTATCCTGCATCAGTAGGAGTTAATGCTTGAGGGATATTACAGCTTTTATAAATACTGAACACATGTGTACCTTTTCCCCAAGGTAACATTAATTCGCTCATAATTTATTCTTCCTGTTTATCTTATTTGGACACTTAACGTTTCTTTTAGACATGCATGTTAGTGAGTTTCATAGGAATTTTCCAATTTTTTTTTTTTTTTTAAGTTGAGCATAAAATCCAGAGCTGCATACAGTAACTTGGGTTAGAATTGATACATACCTGTTTTTGCCTCATTTTGTTCCAATAAACGCCCTTTATCTGCAGTGTTGGAAGCCGCCATTGTTGTCAGTCGCGATATTTTGGATGGCGTTCTCTGCACAATCACCACACTGAGCGGATTTTTTATTACAGCGCGATCCGGTCCCTTCACTTTCTACATGATTAACAATAAGCTGTTGTATTGTTCACCAGAGGCAGTATGATAAAGCATCGGGGTGTTTGTGTAGTCAATTGGGCCACGATGAGAGCGCTAGAACACATACAAATGGCTAATATGCAGCTACCTAAAAACATATTCAACAAATATTTTCTCTATTAATAAAAAACAAAAGAAGCCGGGACAAGGGATTTGGGAACTTTTTTTAATTATTTTTAAACATCTGAATTTTTTTATAAACATTTTTTTCATACAACTATGCAAATATAGAGGAGGTATAATAATATGATATAATACGGTGTGAATCCAAAATATTACATTGCATTTACTGATTAGAGTGGAAATATACCAGGAGCCTGGTAGCCTTGGCCATTAAAACGTAACTTTTTCGTAACGTAACTCGTTTATCCAGTTCATTAATTGGCAAGATAGTGACAGACGGGTTTGAACAGATATATGTAAAATTCTGGCGTGAGAAGGCGTACGATAGAGCATTTTTGTTTAGGCAAAGTTTTAAAAATCAATCCAAGATGGCACAAAACATTGGACACCAGCGGATAAACCTTGGGAGCTTATGGCTACCATGCGCAGCTACTCATCCATGCACAGAGCAGTGTACGGGGTTGGTGCATGGCTGCTGCTTAAACTGTTATGAACGCATATTCCGCTTTTGATGTTGTAAATTGCAAAGCTTCCTTTCCATGAATTAACTGTTGGCCCCTTAATGACCATTGCCGTGCCTGGCACATCATGGGGGTAAAGGCGCTTAGAAAGCAATCAACTATTGTTTTCTTCACTCAGTCGGTGTTGCTGCAATGCTGCAGAGGTGCCTGTATTGAAAGGCAAGACCTCTGAGCTCCCACGTTGGGCTGATCACAGGTACTGGGATTGCTAATGCTGCGCTGTGCTGCCCTGTAAATATATAAAATATAAAAATTTCAAAAGTGAAAGAATAAATGTAATACAATTAAAAAATAATAGACTTCAATGGTGTCACTGTGACATTATAATGGAAACCATCCATTAAAAAAGTACAAAAAAAATAATAAATATGTAAAAATAAGTACCCAAACACTATGTGCTAGAAATATACATAAAAACCCTATCTTGCACACAAAGTACAAAAACAAACAAACAAAAAGTATAGAATGTACAGGGGCATTTTTTGCCCTTATTAAATAGCAATACTCTACTTTTGGTATTTCTTAAATATTAGAATCTATTTCGCAGTTTTTCATAAGCTTTTGTGAATAGACACACACACACACCTAATTAATGGAAGTCCGCTGTACGTCTAAGCTTTGTATTACTATAATACATTATTTATGGATTGGTGTGAGATGAGAATAATCAAACGTATGATATAACCTATAAATAATTAAAAAACCCTGTTTATCACGATTAATCTGTGTGTACGCGTTAATTACTTTCCAAGTACGTTGGCTTAGTTCATCATGGTATCTGTAGGGTACTCCTCCTACCTTACGCCTCTTTAATAGTAATAGGGTGGTATATAAAAAGTGTATAAAAGTATATAGTGTTTTATGACAACATAATAGACTCCTTTTGTTTAATTTAAATTTTCTGTTAAAATACAGAATAAACTCTGATTAAGTGGACGCAGGCTTACACTCCTGTAGCAGCAGGACTGCGTGGCCATAAAGGACAGCCTTCAATTCTGGTTTGAATGGGGAGAAGCACTGACATTGCACATACCGTATGCACAAAACAAAAACGTTGCGTTAGAAACGTGCAGAGCTGCGGCTTCCTTTGTCAATATTACACAAAGGTGACGCGCTGCGATTTCCAGCGACCCAATCAGCATCTTAGGAACCATCAACATTTAAAAAGAGATAGTGGTGGTAGAATGGAGAATTATGGGATGACTATAAATTTATCATCACACACTATTGTATTGTTAAGGCCCAGTCTAACTCATCCACGTACATCGCATTCAGAACCGGCAGCCAACGGGT
>VKOC01000006.1:28221325-28384007 GCA_009364415.1 Spea multiplicata
TCACAGTGGTGCTTATATAAAATATTAGCATTGATGATGACAAAATTCTACATATTCCTGATACACAGGGAAATAATCCCATGACATCTATAGTTTTCATCAGCCTTCATAATTTTATGATACGTTTATGCTCAGTTGGAATAAATAAGGCCCTCCTTTTTGGACATCCCTTATCCTGCCTGAAAAGGTCATATGTCATGTTATATTACCTTGATTATTTAACAAGGTCCTATGCATACCAAGGAACCCACTAAGCTTCATTGGGGCTTCTCATAAATCTAGGGGTTGAGGAGCAGCGTTTGATCACATCCGTTACCAGCCCACTGTGGTTAGCCTTACCCCTTGGTCTCCACAAGTACGTGAGAAGGGAAGCTATGGGCAGCCAACTCTGGGAAGTTCCCAGATGTGGTCTTATGCTTAAAACATATATATGTGTACACATGTTCATATGCCCACGTAAATAGTAGTTACAACTATACTAGAATCACTGGGGTAAGCAGACCTTGTGCGTCAACACCCATTTGTGCCAAATGTACTCTTTGCTAGTTGTTACTTTTAGTTAATGTTGAATTCATACTGCGGATTGCAAATGTAATAGGATGTTCGGAACTGGGATACAGCAAAGGGGAATATTTTATTACGCAAAATGTGCAGCCTTGGGCATTACTTGCCATTTAATCTTAATCAGAACCTATAATCAAAGATTCTTTAAATTAACATTAAAAAATTAAAATCGGGCTATTTATAACCCAGAAGAGATAGTTGATGGCCGCAAGCATTGTTTTAATGGCAAAATAGCACAGTAATTTGTTTCGATCCTGACAATCATATGAAACATTTTATCTAGTTATGCGGGAATCAAATCACTAAAAGGCCTTTTGAAACACCACGGCCCATCTGATTTTCTGTAAGCAGACAAACTTTAATCCGGTAATGGATAGTCTTTTGCTAATACTATAATGTAAAGCAACAATGGTGCATATAGTGAAGAACATTGATATTACAGATGGGAAAATGCTTGATTACACACAGAAGTAGTGGCCAAAAATAATTAACCAGGAAAAAATGTTTCACTGGTTTTATCTTCTGCATTGAATCCAGCCAATGTTTTTTTGATGCACTGGTAGTTGATAAGAAGCCAACTCCAAGGATAGCAAGGTTTACAAGATCATATATGTCATATGGCACCATATATCACCCAGAACAGGGACTTTTCTAATATGCATATGACCATATCTATGTTTGTGAGTAGCCATTTGGCTTTAATCATAGGGTAAAAACTTCTATCCTACTGATGTAACCCAAAAGTGCAGTTTTGTCTTTTCCTTTCCTATGTTTATTTTTTCTTATAGAAAACAATTTTGATATTTACTCTAGTGCTTTTAACACTTTTATTATTGCTATACACTGAAAATAAATAATTACAATCCTGTATAATAAAAGAGGGCCAGGCTTGATTGCCGCATAGATCTGACATGATGTCACCCCAAGTTAGAGCATCAGGCAATTGTCACCTTAAGTATGTCACTTAATTTTACAGAGTTTCTGCCAGAAACGTCAATTGCTAAGCTCTTTTTTGGCAATGACTTATTCTGAATGATGTTTTCCATCTGTTCACGTGGTAATGTCTTCATGAATAACTGATTATGTTATGATTACGTTATGTAAGAAGTGACAAACTGCAGTATTTCCCAGTCAAGAAAGAGGAAGAACAGGGATTTTAGTCCCCCTGGCAAAGGGCAGGGCAAGGTACACCTCGGAGCAACTTGGCCTGGGGAGACCGATGGCTTCGGTGTCAGGAGTTAAAGGTCTGTAAGAGCTACTCTATTGGTCGCTGGCACAGGCCTCCTCTGGCATCAACCAATGAAGAACAGCTGCCCTTCATTGGTTGATGCCAGAGGAGCCCCCTGCTGGCGACCAATAGAGTCGCTCATACAGACCTTTAACTCCTGGAGCCTACCCAGGCCAAGTTTCGGCATCAGGAGTTAAAGGTCCGTATGGGTGACTCTACTGGTCACTGGCAGGGAGTTCCTCTGGCATCCACCAATAAAGTGAGCCCCCTGATGGCGACCAATAGAGACACTCTTATGGACCTTTAAAATCCTGGCGCCAAAGCTGAAGCCACAGGGAGCCCCACAGGGACAGCCTGTCTCCCCATTCTACCAATCAAGGGAAAGGGTGTGCACTGAGGCTCCGCCCTTTTGCAAAAAAACGCTCTGGGAGGCCTGGACAACGCAGCAGATATTGGGGAGAACCGGACCAAGAAAGAAGAAAAAAAGAGGTAAAGAACAGAAGAGGCAAGTTGGCGGAGAAGGTTGGTAGACATTCACAGAAAGTGTGAAAAAGAGTGAAGGAGTGTGAAAACGAGGAAGCGTGTGAGAGAGTGAATAAGGGTGAGTGACAACCCAGGTATGTCTATTAGTAGTAATAAGCACAAAATGTTGAGCGTTCCCCTTTAAAGATGTAGGGTTCCCATGGAAGCTTTTCTGAGTGTTCTATATCAAGTTTCCATGTCGCCTCAGGATGTCTAGACCAAGAAGGACTTTTGGTGGCATTTCCATGATGATCCATGCATCCCTTTTGTTTTTGCACCCTTAATAAATTATCCGTACATTCATGTTCTGAAGATGTTTTTGACAGCACCAGACAGAGGATGTTACCTGCAAGATGTGGGTTTTTTTGCCATTTTGCAACCCAGAGATCATTAAAATATCAATCACATCCATTTACAGTATTGTCAATCTGTATAAAACATACAGATTTCCTCCCCATTCACCAAATGGCATATGAGTCAAAACTCAACACTGGGAACTCAAGGTCCGGATCCAGCAGAATCCATTGCAAACATGGTAGTCATTTTAGGCACCTTTTAATACAAACGAATGATTATAAGATTTAATCTGCTATATCTTTGTATTTTATATTCAACAATAATAATATTTTACTTCTGCACTTTTTTGTTTGCGTCTGCAGGATATATTTGGGGCCAAAACTATAGATTTTTGATCTCGGGTAAATCCATATGTAGCTCTATGTTTATAGCATGCCACACCTATGTCCAGCCACCAGGTGGCACACCGCTGATATGACAGAATATCACCATAAAAATACAGATTTTCAGATTTAATTTTTTATTTTATACTTATAAAGTGAAATCATCAACCACAATTTAATATGCCGCCTAAAACAGAAACCTTAATTACTGAACAATGGGTTAAACACTATACCAACTACATAGTTAGAATCATACTTTGTGGCTAATTTGACAGTTGAGGTTGCCATGCAAACTTAAAAGGATATGGGTGCAAATATTTTTAGGGAAAGGGTTCTTTGTTCTAAGAAACTTATCAACAAATTATATAGGCTTGTATTTGATATACTGCACAAAAATCACTGAAAAGTGTGTAGACTGTGATTTTGGACTTCACGAAAGTGGTGGACGTATTTCTTTTCACCATTTATTGTAGGTAAAAGATTCTACACAAGTTTCTAAAACCACAGAAAACATAATAGCGGGACAAGGCATGCACTAAGCATCTGTTTATCATTCACAAGCTGGTCCACAAACTCTTTGTGTGCCAGAGGAATGAACAAAATGTTGTTTTGCAATGGCTTTACACATAATGGTATGCAGACACGTCCCTACGAGCTTAGGATGCTGCTACACGAAGAGAACCTGTTGATGTACAAAAGAAGTTTTAGGGCAACATGACCTCTTCAAGGCACAAGAAAGAGTGTTCGGTTCACAGCTGCTCGCAACATGGCTCTCATCCATCTCTCCAGTTTAGGGTTACCATATCATCATTTGTACATGTTGTTCAACAGCATCTATAGTGCTATTCTGCAGTATGTGGAATATACACTCAGCCAGCCACTTTATCAGGTACACCTTGCTAGTACCGGGTTGGACCCACTTTTGCCTTCAGAACTGCCTTCATTCTTCGTGGCATACATTCTACAAGGTGCTGGAAACATTCCTCCGAGATTTTGATCCATATGGACATGATGGCATCACGCAGTTGATTTTTTGGCTGCACATGCGAATCTCCCGTTCCGCCACATCTTAAAGCTGCTCTATTGGATTTAGATCTGGTGACTGTGGAGGCCATTGGAGTGCAGTAAGCTCATTTTCATGTTCAAGAAACCAGTTTGAGATGATTTGAGCTTTGTGACATGGTGCATTATCCTGTTGGAAGTAGCCATCAGATGATCGATACACTGTGGTCATAAAGGGATGGACAATACTTAGGTAGGCTGTCGCGTTTAAACAATGCTCAATTAGTACTAAGGAGCCCAAAGTGTGCCAAGAAAGTGTCCCCCACACCATTACACCACCAGCAGCCTGAACCGTTGGTACAAGGCAGGATGGATCCATGCTTTCATATTGTTTACGCCAAAGTCTGACCCTGCCACCTGAATGTCCCAGCTGGAATTGAGACTCATCAGACCAGGCAACGTTCTTCCAGTCTTCCATTGTCCAATTTTGGTGGGCCTGAGCGATTGGTAGCCTCAGTTACCTGTTCTTAGCTGGCAAGAGCTGCTGTAGCCTATCTGCTTCGGGGTTCGACGTGTTCTATATCCAGAGATGGTATTCTGCATACCTTGGTTGTTATGAGTGGTTATTTGAGTTACTGTTGTCTTTCTGTCATCTCGAACAAGTCTGTCTATTCTCCTCTGACGTCCACACAACTGATGCTCACTGGATATTTTCTTTTTTCGGATCATTCTCTGTAAACCCTAGAGATGGTTGTGAGTGAAAATCCCAGTAGATCAGCAGTTTCTGAAATACTCAGACCAGCCTGTCTGGCACTAACAACCATGCCACGTTCAAAGTCACTTAAATCCCCTTTCTTCCCTATTCTGATGCTCGTTTTGAACTTCAGCAAGTTGTCATGATCACTTCTATATGCCTAAATGCATTGAGTTGCTGCCATGTGATTGGCTAATTAGCTATTTGTGTTAACAAGCAATTCAAGAGGTGTACCTTATAAAGTGGCCAGCGTGAGTATGTGGAACTCAAATATGAAACTCAATTACTTAATAAAATATATACCTTCCCCATAATTCAACTAAGCACTTTATTGGTGGTGATGAGCAATGTATGAAATTATATTTGTCGTGGAAAAAGGCTGATCTGGTGACCAAACGCACAGGGCCGGATTGGCATACCGATATGGCACAGAGAAGCTGTTTGGGGGCAGGTATGGCACAGGGAGGCTGTTCAGAAGCAGAGTGTGAACAGGCAGGCTGTTTAGGGGGCAGGTATGGCACAGGCAGGCTGTTTAGTGGGCAGTCTGCTTGAGGCAAAGGTGTCACTGTGGGATCATGTTGCTTGTGAAGTTAGGGTGCCCCAGGGCAGCTTTTGCACCAGGGTCCTGTGGTTTCTGGTCACATCACTGGTATGGCATGTGGGCACATGAGCTTGAGTACGCAATAAAATACATGGGGCTGGTGTCCAAATATTTTCATTCCCAATCTGGCCCTGCATATGCCTCTCTGCTACCTTGCAGATTGAGAACAGAAAATGGACCCAGCCAGGCAACGGCCACTAGAATACACGACCAGGCTCTTTTATGTGAAACACTGCTGGTCACATTCTTCCAGGAGCATGTCACCTTACAGATCTCTGGTAAAACTTCACCCACAGTATTGGAGGCCTCATCTACAAAAGCATATTATCTGGACAGGGTTCAGATGAAGGCTGCTAAAATGGTGAATGTTTTGCAAGATTATAATTATAGGAAAAACTATGATCTCTCAATATTGGAAGAGTGAAGTTTAGTTTAAAGGGGGCACAAAGTTTTGGAGAAAAATGTCATCATTTTAAACTGGAGGGTCAGAGGCTAATATAATTTATGGAACTTGTACTTTACTAAAAGATACACAGACCCCCCATTATATTCAGCCTCTGTCACTACATCCACTAACATGAATTTTCTATAACAAAACACACATTTTTGTTTATTTCATTGTCTCTTCCTTGGATTGATTGACTTTGAATTTTTAGACTTATGGTTTACACTAATGAATGCGACAAAAGCATAAATACATATAACTGGACGTGTCTGCTTTATATAAAGCATGATACATGATATTCTGAATATTCTTTCATAGTTGTTATACTTTGTAAAGGCCAAAAAATACTATTCAAACACAAAATCTTTATTACACACAGGAACGTTATATATTCATTAACTGATGGCTAAACTAAATTGCCAATCAATGCTTATAGAAGCTTATATACTTACGCGTTCCTGACCAGCAGTATCCCAGATGAGAAATTTATGTAGTTCACTACCGCAAGGCACCGTTTTTGTCATAAATGATGCTCTGTAAACATGGAAAATACAATAATATATCAGGTGGATGCATTGTATGCCCAAACAGACCCCAAGAATTAATCATTTCCAATGACAACTGGCAAGTTGAGTATATAATTGGTATAGCTAACACCATTTGGCCTCCATGGACAGCCAAGCAAGTCCCAGAGAAGTAGCATTTTTACTTCTCAATTTGGGAACATAAAACAACCATCGATGGTAGCTCCCTTAACCTTGCCAGTAGGAACAAGAGCAAGCCAGACTGCTTAGAATGCCAATATAAACAATATTTGTGGAGTCCATGTCAAATAGTCTACCTTTAACAGGCTCAACTTCCATGACATCCCTAGCAGTTAGCTGTGGTTATGCAACCTAGTGTTGTGCTAGTTAAGCTGCGCCTTACCCCATAAAAATACTATTAGAAAATAGTGAACCCATATCCATGGCTACTCCAGTCCTTGAGGGCCAAAAACAGGTCAGGAATTCTATGTATTCTTGTCAAACTACAAATATGAATAAATATTTTATCAAGATGCTCCTTCCATGTCTCTTTTCTTTAATGTTCCTAATAAGGTGGGCTTAAAGGAGCAGTAATGCCCGCTTTTTTATTTCCATGGATCACTGCAAACTTAGTTTGCATGGTTAATCCCAAATAAAATGAAACAAAAGAACAGTTATTTATGTTTAAAAGAAATTACATGACTGGTCCTGCTATTACATATTTGAATTCATCAGATTCATCCCAAATGTGTTCAGTGGAGTTAAGGTCAGGGCTGTGTGCAGGTCGCCGGTGTTCCTCCACAGCAAACTTATCAAACTATGTCTTTATGGACTTTGCTTGGTGCACAGGGGCACAGTCATGCTGTCATGCCCCACGGGCGTACCCACCCCCTCCCCCCCACACACACACAGACAACACACTTTAAAACAGCATAACTACTATCACTATACACTGAGCCAGACATTGACAGAGGTACAGCATGACTGCTATCATTATATATTGAGGTACTCTACTGCCTTCCCCAAACTGTTCCCACAAAGTTAGAAGCAATCAATTATCTTAAATGTCTTTGTATGCTGTCGCCTTAACATTAACCTTCACTGGAACTGAGAGGCCCAGGCCAACCCCTGAAAAACAGCCCCAGACAAATACCCCTCCTCCATCTGCCAAACCCAGATTCAGACATCAGACTTGAGAAGCATGATTTTCCATGGTTTTGTCTCAGATACAACAGCTCCTTATTTAAATCTAAAGAAAAGGTATTTTGTGTCACGATTCATCAGATCCTGTTGATTGGACTGCTGATGTTTCACTGATATATTCACCACATGGCGAGCAACCTTACATTAAGATGCTTCCGATGTTATATGAGTTAGTAGCTTAGTGGAGAAATGTACAGTTGGAAATATAGTTGAAACACATGTCTTGCCAAATATTTTGCAATTTTAAAATTGTGAGGTAGTGTCTAGGTTAGGAAAAGTAATTAATAAGAAGACCACTCTGGTGTATTTTGGGATACAGTTATAACTAGAATTTAGAATGGTTCTCGTGGAAACTGTACTGGGCAAAAATGGATAACACATTTTGAAAATATTTGTCCATTTCATCTTTCTTACATTCATAAATCCCTAACAAGATCTGATAAAAAAATTGTGCACAAAGAGGTATATTTACGCAGTTGGGAGTAGACGTCTTACTAGCGTGCATTACTGTGCTTCCCTGCTTAGAAGCTCCGTAGCTCTGATGCCATTTGATTCATAATATTACAAACTAAAACAATGAAGCCGAGCAATAGTGAGTAATTAAAGTAGGAAAGCATGAATTATCATATAATGCAAAAAAAAGTAATAAAAATAAAATAATACTAAATAGTTCCTCTGGGTCACATACTAACATACCCAAGCACACACACACATTACATACCTAGACTCCCTTACCACTGTGAAGCCTCCTCAGCCTGTCCTTAAAGCAGCTTTCACACAATGTGTGCGGCCGCGCTACTACTGTGAAGTCATGCAACATTATGTGACAATTCTTCACCAGAAGCTGAAGATATTTTAAGGTTTAGCGTCATTTTACAGAGTATGCCATCATGTTCTGCACATGTATTATGGATACACTATCAATGGGTAAATTAATGAAACAACTTTGTAATTCACAGCAAGAAGAATTGAAGATACAGTTTGTAGTTCACTTACCCAATCGTAGGACTGATATTGTGATCAAAATGATCTTGGACAAATCGGCAAACTATACTTGATTTCCCAACCCCCGTGTCCTGTAAAACATAGTAGTTTAGGTGGTTAAACTAGAAAACCAAAAATCACATTAAAAAATAAAAGCCAACAATGCAAGCATAATACATAATACTGCAATTTGACATATAGAAAAAAAAACAACAATCGTATTCATCAGTCCCAGGCTATACTATCACTTTCCTGGAAATATGACAAATATTATTACTGTGTGTTATTGCATGAAATTTATGGATAGGTCAAATGTTTTCTTTCGTAGATCATACAAGTTGACTTTTCAAGGCATGCATATAATTTAAATTAACTTTGCCTTGACACAAAAGCCAACAATAACTTGTAAATACCCACTATTCTGAATAAGTTTTATATTTACTCATTTATTCAGATTGGAAGGAAGATGTGCATATTGCTTTGCATGATTACATTATTTTTACAAATTAACTATATATTTTTTTTTAATAGGATGCATTATTCTATTATTATGCTAATATTTAACTTGGGTCTCTGACACAGAAATAATTCATTACCTGTAGCTGGGCTGTTATGAGATTTATTTTTGAATAGGCAAACTATCAAAAATAACAATGTTTTATGTATTGTTAGAAGGCAGAACTGTAAGGCCCAAAAAGTTGAGTGACCCTGCTCCCAGAGCTCATATACTGAATTCATAACAGATGATCATAGAAGTTACGGTATGTGTTCTTTAATCAGCAGAAGCTTGTGAAGCAATTAGGGTCATTCCAGCACAACAAAAATATGAAAGTCCTTAAATGTGCTTTAATAGTTGTAATATGACTGCAATACATGAGTACAATACATGTCTTGATACACACAAGCATTTATAGGGTGGTTTACAAACAGGTAGGTTTTATTAAAGGTGTTGTTCCACTTAGGAAAAAAAAACATTGACCTTGTACAACCAAGCCCCATTACTAAACCAATAGTGTGCGAGTTTTGTTGGCTTGGAGCTCCACAAAGCCAATTGGTCTGAATAGATGATGTCCCCAACGACACCAAGCATTAACAAGTGAGGACTACATTTATGTCTATATCAATATGAGTTATATGGATTTCATTTCCACCATTTGTTCCCCTCGGCACAATAGTAACGGGGAAGGTGATCTTTGTATATTGGTTCAGGTTGTGTAAACCACATAGAAACATATGTTAGTCTATGTAGCTGGTATTGTATAAGTACTGAAGTAGGGATCATCCTTGTTTCAGAATGCCCTGCTGATTCTCTCTGATTCTTTAATAATTCACTCAACACAAAGAAACGCATGGTCTTTCCTTTGCTGTGTGTCAGGAGGAGGCTGCAACAACATTTTTGTTTTATTTGTGTTTCTTTAATTCTCCTTCCTCCCAACACATACAACACTATCTGGGAGCATCTCTCCTTCCTGCACACAACACTATCCAGTAGGCCTCTGAACTGCACATACACAACACCTTTTTATCATGCTAATTCTTTGTGGAGGGACATACAACAATGGTCCTGTCATAATGCACTTTGCTTTAAGTCCTGACCAGTGTGACTGACAATTCCCAGAATGACAAGGCATCCATTTGTAGGCAGATTATTGTTTTACAACAAAACAGGGTTATGTATAAAAATGACATATTTAAACAAAGGATGATAGTCGTGTTCATCGGAGCTTACAGTTTAATGAATGCTGTTAGTGTGCACTGCAATGTACAGATGTACAAGTGCCATCAACCAGCCTATTGCTGGCATTAATAATAATGCCCAGTGTAATTGGATATCTGTGGCTTCCGGAGATGCAATAGATACAGGACGATTGCACAAATCAGGTTTATTTTCCTGTCTTTCTATAGAAAAAATAAGGAAAAATATCCATATAATAAAGCCACATTCATGGTTGCTACAATATGTGTAAGCAAATTGGCAGGGGCATTGAAACAAATCAAAATGTATTTAAGGTAGGCAGAGGCTGAGTAATATCTGTGCATTCAAGGATTTGTAATGAGTTTTTTTATTTAACGTCTTAAGAAAATGGTATTCATCATATACACTTCTCCAAAAGGAAAGATACAATTATCTACAGAAAGCTGAAGAGGCATTCATTCTAGACCTTCCAAGGATGTGTACTGTATACTTACATATTTCCTATTTTAACACACAATAGAAACAGCTAAGGGCTTCCTAAAATACACACACACACACACAGGAAATACTTGTTCCTCTTCTTACACATTATTCTGTAGTTTATGAAAGTAGTCATTCAAATCCAAAGCCGTCAAACATCCTTAACCACTATCAGGTGAGCATAAGGGTCAAAGGGTCATTAGGGTCATAGGGACAAAGACAACTACACACAGGATGGTGAGCTAGGTAAGTGGGGTTTATTCACTAAAGCATGAGATCGCCACCTTCAGTGGATCTCCTCTCAGCTTCTGCCTGGGTGAGAAGGAAGGGGCTGCATATCCCTTCAGGGAGTGCAGCCCCAGAAACAAAGATTGGGGACTTGGCTCCACTGTATGGATCACTGCATCACCTTCTTCAGGAAGGATGAACACACGACAGTAGATGACCCAAAAAATCATAATCTTCATTATGTCTTATGAAGGTCCAGCCGTGACAAGTTCCTCGTGCAAGAAAGACTGAGGTGGCATTTCATTACACAGACATAGAATATGACAACATGTAAACTCCATCCAACATGAAATTTTTTTGTTAGTGTTAGCTCTTGACTTATATAGATATTGATATAGAAAGGAAATATGAGATGTGAATAAGGATATTCAAATTAACAGCAAGCAATAAAGGCAACGGGGAAAGTTTATGAGAACAAAGGGAAAACCTTAGCAGACAGAAGCCCAAGTTTTTATGTTCACACCATAGGATGATTGCCAGACCAGCAAAACAAAGACACTGTCTACTCTGTTTTACTTTTATATTTAAAAATGCAGGTAAATAAACCTCCAGACAGTGAATATTGTATGGATATCAGTAATAGATTATTATTATTTAGGCAAAAAGTATGTATCCTAAGGGGAATTAATCATATGCTGTAGATTTACATATCATCAAACATATTCCTTGTTCACAACTAGCGTGGCATCATACAGTATGTTTCATAATAATACCAATGATATCCAGTGAAATCAAGTTAAAAAAGAAAGGAATCATTTTAGTAGAAAGGAAAAGAGAGAAAGATGCGCAAAGGAATATTTTAAATTTTTAAGAGATTTAACATTAAATATACTGAAAACTGGTATCTAAATATTCCTAGTATTGTTTAGATCACATACAGAAGGCACAACATATTTTTATCCTTATGTTAGTGCCACCTCCCAGATGGAAAAAGTTATCGGAAAGAATTTCCAGGAAACACATCATTTGTGTTTCTCCTCTTTAACCGAAACAAGGACAGAGGTTAAAAGCCAGCGAGGGGGAGGGCAGAACAGACAAAAAGCATGCCTGACATTATAATTCTTCTTCACTGACTGCACTAGGTTCTTGTTTGGCTACACTAGAATATCAGGAATAATTATTCACATGTGATATTGCAAAATCTCCTCCTCCCTTGTTTTCCCAATGAACGTTATGTGATAATAAGCGGACTTCAATTCATCTTATGGGATGTTTGTGCCCCATAAAATAAATAGCTCCAGCTCTAGAACATAAACAAAAGTTTTAGGATTTCCTAATTTTCTGTGAGCAAGTTATTTATTTATTGTAAAGTGATCAGTCTAGAACTGGGGTAGCGAATGTGTAGCTGTCCAGCTGTTGCTGATCGAAAGGTCTCATGGTCCTCAACCACCCCTACACTCAGAGCTGATGACCTTCTGTGTTTTACCTGGAGATTCACCTTTTTGCTTTTAGAGGAAACATAATGAAACTCTATATAATATATTGTTCCTTGTGAGGCTCAGGCTATTATGCAAACATAATGGCACAGACTCTGTACCACAGTGTGCTTGGAAACCAGATGTAAACACCCTGATGAGCCAGAGTGACCAGTTACCAGCTTTTTGTAATGGTAATGGGCTACCTGGGTTTTATGGCAGCTGTACTTCAACAACAGCTGGAGAACCACTCATTGGCAACCAAAGACTGACTGTATGGCATATAATCATGTCTTAAACGTTCTATGTGTGCATTTGTTTTGGCCATTTCTTGACTCATGTTGAGACATTACAATTTGGGCCAGTTTTGTGACATTTAAATATGTGATATTATAATTGATCTGCAATTTTTCAGCCTCTTTGGTGTGATGGACAAAACGTGACCTTTGTCGAGTCTTAAGACTTAGTGGGTGAATTAATCGACATTCCATGTATGTTGGATTGAGAAAGCTTCAAACACTACCTTTGGATATCTGGTGGCAAAAGTTGGAATACATGGCTCACTATAACATACCACTCAACATTTGAGAAAAGAGCGTTCATCGATAGCTAATTATGAAGACAATTAGGCTTTAGATGAAGAATGTGATGGAACCCTCCATCACTGGGGCCACTGGAGAGGCCTGAGAGCCAACCTCCTCCCTATTGACTATGGGCCCTGGCTTTATAAAACAGCCAGGATATACAACGAGGTAGTGACCGCCATTGTTTTAGTTTAATGTCAGCCCCCCCACCCCATGGTGCACTACAATGTTGTTTAAATCAGCCCCCCCTATGGTGTACTCTATGTTGTATAAGTCAGTCCCCACCCCACTTCCTCCACTACAGACATTTACACCGCAAAGCCATCCCTGGAACTGATTTTGGCCAGTAATAAATAGTGGAGGTTGGTCCCAGGCTAAGTGAGTCAGTAGAGGTAGTCGGTCAGACTATCTAGCTCCGTGACAATGAATACTCATTTTATTTACACTATGTAATATATGAACACATTTTCTGCTAAATTACATACATTAGTGTGACTTTTACAACTGTATGAGGATGGACTCTTGGGATGATGACATGATTTCACACTGCCAGTAGAAAGAGGTTTAATGTTAAGTACTGCTCTGATAATGCACTATGTATGTTTTGGAACCAATATTTATTTTGTAAACATTTTATGTCTAATCTCCATTCTATAAGTAGGAATAGTGATATAAAGAGCACTAATGCAACAAAGGTACTATCATATAAGCAGGTTATCCAACAGCTTATGGTCCCCATTGGTCTATGTTCCCTGAAAGGATGTGGTAGGGGACTTCTCATAGTAAAATTATAATAATTGCATAATATGTATATGATCTCAAACCTATGATATTTATTATTGCATCTGTTAGTCTATGTATACTTATTCATTTAATTACTTATGTTAGTTATCTGGTTCTCTCCCCAAATGTATTTGCCTTGGGCATCTGAAAAACTTACAGCCTCTACTCTTACATAGATGTTTGGCAAAGGAGTCTGGTACTCTCTTATAGCAATCTTTGGTGAATCAGCTAGGGATCTAAGGGCAATGCTTTTCAGGGTCCCTGCTATTAGTATATCTCAGTGCTATCATCATACTGGGACCTTCCCGGTACAGGCTACCCAGGGCTTGACCCAGAGTCAAACCTGGAAAGTTCCCGGGTATGGTTATCACATAAAAAAAAAGTATTTAGCCCAAAAAAGGGTAAAGAAAATCATGCTGATCCACAATTTAAGTACGGTAATTTTTAACCTACAATCTCTATGGGGCAGGGATCGCATTTTCTAATTTATGCATTCCTGTTGTACCTGGATCATAATGTCTGTATGACTAGTCTGCCTCTTATATGACTGCACTAATACATATTTTCCCTTTAAGGTATCCTTTTAAACAGCTCTTTCTCAATATCCTTCTTTATATTATTGAACATTCCACATGGCACTCTGGGATTTGTAGTCCTGCTTTGTGTCTCACAAAACACAGAAGAATATAGGAAACAAAAAAGGAAGATAGAAACAAAAACTTGTTCATCGGAAATTGGTGGAAGTTTGGAAGAATAATGTGATGAATTTTCTATGCCCAACTCCTGGTACAGTTTCTTTATGATATTAGCTCCTTCCTCACGCAGACCTTAAAAAAAAAGAGCACAGAAAGCACTTACCCCAAGAAGACAAACTTTCAGCTCACGAATAGCCATCCTTTAAAAGCAGTTTAGTTTCTCACAACGCATCATCAACAGACAAGGGCTTCACACAGATCTCCCCCAGCTCTGCTTCAGTACGCTCTTGTGGATTGCATGCAAATAATATCCTGACTTAACAAAAAAAAAAGGGGAAAAATAGGGGGGGAGAGAGAAAGAGGAGGTTTTAATTCCTCCAAAACAAACGGAAACCAGTCTGGGCTATTTATGGGCAGCCTATCACATGGCGTGCGCACAGCTACTCATTTGCTGGTTTCGTAATCCTTCAAAAATGCGGCATATTGCACAGAAAAATCTTTAGTTTTTGCAAAGGGGTCGGAGGAGCGCGTATTGATATTTAACAAAGAAGAAGTAATAAATGCAACTTTTTTCCCAAAATTTTCTCTATGCGAATTGTACAAAAGAAATGTCATACAAAACTCCTTTTTTTTATATAAAGGTGGAATTTTTGAAATTGCTTTTTTTTTTTAATTCCTTAACTATTGCGTAAATGCGCTTAAATATTTTGACAAGACGGGAAGTCATAGTCCTAAACTAGATGGTCGGGGGCTTATTTGTAATGGGAAGTGGATAAGTAAAGTAGCCTTCCTGCATAGGGTCACATTGAAGCATGCATCAAATAAGCACAACCTGTACATACGATAAGGACGAGGACCAAGTAAGGTTTTAGGCTTTACAAAGAGTGGGGGGGATGGGCAGACTAAATTAAATGAAAGGCTCTTCTGCTTATATCCATTGTACAGCGCTATGGAATGATTGCGCTATTTAAAACAATAAATGATAATAATATCTAAAAGTAGTATTTTTTGTGTCATTGTCTTCATTTTTTGCTATGCCATCATCGGCTCCTAAATTCCACCTTCATTGTTACGTTACCCACAGACACAAATTCGGTTCTCGCATTACCCCACACTATCCAGCCATAATAATTCCGTTTTATTAAGGGTAGGCGTAACAACATGCGCGTGAAAATAGTTGTGGAAACTACAGTGGCTTCTAGTAACCTAAGCTGCCCGGAAGATCGATTGAGTTTGAGCTTGGGTGCAGACAATACCTTTGATCAAGCGCCCTGGCCAAATTTTGCTACCATGAAGCCTCTTTTGTCTAGTTAACCACAATCTGTATACTTCCACAAACCACATTAACCACAAATGGTTTAAATGCAGTTTATGTAACAATCTTCAAAGGGGTAAGGCAGGGATATCTGCAGTCTCTGATACTTAGTAACATTGCATTGATTAGCTGGGTACCCATATCCCCAAACCCAATTATATTCACTTAATATCTCATCCACCATAACTTCTGTGTCAGCTGAAATAAAGTTGTGGGTATCGATGCCACTTACCTTGCCAGGAATAGCAATGCTACTTAGTTTTCCTTAAACATTGTATCTGTTGTATCCATTACAATCCCTATCCTCCCTGTTTTTCCTAAGATACATGAACCATTTAACCATGAAAAGTTCTACAGCTACGCCAGTCTTTTCTTAAGAATCACGCTTTCCAGTTGGGTGAGGCTTCAATCATAGGGCCTATGTCACGCCACACATATTGTACTTGATGGGCATTTGCCAGACTTTTGTCCTGAAGGGGGAGGTTACTACATATCTTACTCAACTTACATTATACCTACTCATGGTATGGCGATACTTGAAACAGGCACCCTAAATCAAAAGTAATGTGCCAAAACATATTCAAACAGTATTAATCGCTGCACAGAAGATGATCAATGGAACCATTCTGAACCTACAATTGGGCTGTTAAATAGTAAACTCTTCTTTGTGTTCCAAATGGCTTGGCTAGATGCTAGCTTACAGAAAGAGATATCTACAGGCTCCTTTTAAAGCTCTGGTAACCATTTATTAAGCTTTAACCTAGAACCCTACAACAAGGCTTATAATCAATGTTTCAACACACCATCTGGTATTGTACCAGAGTCATTGTCGGAGAGAATCACGTGATGGCACCCATCAGCTTGGTGCTCTAGGCAGACTCCTTGTTTGCCTATAAGGTAGAACTGGCCTTGAAATAGACTCCCATTTCTTCCAATAAGGATATTTTTATTAAAGGTTTTGTGTAATGACGAACATGTATTACACCCCAAAAAAAGAGGAAACAACAAAGTTTTGATACAGTCGCCATATGAAAAGTGTCATTGTGGTTTTCCCCTTTACTTCCTTTCTTCTTGTCTTTCCTTCACACATGCATATGATGTTATGCTATGCCACTAGGCCTAGACACATTGCCTTACAAGCTATGATGATATATCATGTTAAAAAGTTACAACAATGACAACCAACTATGGCAAAGGACAATGAAGAAAGTATAGTACATTTGGACAAAAGGAAGTCAAGGAAAAACAGGATGTCCCCACAGCAGGTTTCCATACCCTACCCTTCTCATCGAACTAAAGAAAATAAACTGAAGTTGTCAACTGTGAATCGTCTTTCCTTGTATGAAAGAAATTAACATGTTCTCTCTTATGGCTTTCTTTTGGAATATATCACCAAGAAACAAGAAATGTAATATGAATGTGATTAAATGATCATTCCATGTTCCATCATATAATTATACATATACTGTAAACAAACATGTTTAGATTATAATATATTCAAGATGGCACACAATGGTCTTTTTTCTAATCATGCTTTTCTTTCTCTGAATGAGTTGTATACTTAATCCAGGTATTTGATGTTTTGGTATTGTTTTTATGGGGTTTTAAGGGTGTTGGAGTGCTAATGATTCAAGGCAAAGAGAAAAATGTATATATAGCTTTATATTCTACTTCATATTGTTAGGTTGGGTTATTGCCCAATGTGTGATGCACTGCATGCCTACGGGTGCCATATTCCACAGCGAGACCCATACCTAGACACAATACATCTATCTGGACAACATGTAACAGGACGCAGATGCCTACAGGTGATGTCGCCAGAAGCATAATTATTAAGAGATAGACCCCAAACGTCACTATAAAAAACTGCTACTTACAATAAGCCATGTTTAGTTGTTCTTCCTAGTCATCTATTTGGATTGTCTCCTTGTGTTTCGACCCAAATTGCCCGAATTGGTTAGTGATAAAGTATTACCGTACATTGGCTTCAGTGTTAATTCATGTTTTCTTCTGTCCTTTAACTTGTTTAGAATAACTCAACTGTACAGAAATATCTTAGATTTTAAGTGTACACAATCACATTTTGTAGATTTTAATGGGTAGATTCAGAGATCTTAAACATGTATTGATTTTTTTTTTCCAGAGGTCCTCCTTATGGTGAAGTCAGTCATGACCACAAACATCTGTCTGGCCTGGGTCTGTTTATTTGTTCCACAATCCAAAACTACGATATTTCCATGGTATTGCAAAACACTAGAGCTCGTTACTATTTTTGTATAGACAAGGGACATTTAAATGTGTTTTTAGACCCTTTCAATTCATACTGTAAGCCATATTTTAACAAAGGTAATGATTAGACAACCCTATATTTGAGGAGCTAAAAAAGGGTTTCTGTGTATTGCCACATCTGGGAAGACATGGGTTAGTTTAGGATTTTACAAATATTTCATAGAACACAACAGTATTTCATATATTTAGATAGTTTCAAGTAAGACACTGTGCACAGTAGCACGAGAATTTAGCTATATGTCCTCTGTCTGTTTTAAATGAGCTTTACATTTGGTTCCTCTACCCATGACCTGTTCTCACATGCTGTAACTCCATTTGCTGAAAAAAAAACATAAAAATGTTATTCTTCTATACTTATTTAGTCTGTTTTAATCTATGAATCTATTCTCATGTAATCTGCTGTGGCATCACGTGTGTGGCATGTACAAATGCAAATCACTAGCCCTTGAAAGAGTTGGGAAAAGTTATAAGGCTCTAAAAAGCATAACAACTCAGCGTAGAATGTAACTAGTTTTTGAGAAGACTGCTAAAAATGTTTTGTGTGCATGATTGTGCTGTGTTATGAAGTCTATTTGTGTAAAATGATAGCGAGCTCAATTACGGTTTTCTAAGTGGAACGGCACCTTTAATAGTACTTGGCTGGTGAAAATATTGGCTTAAACAGTAAATCTTTTTCTCGTTTTTACATCATGCGCCCTCTGGAGGCCTTACCTTGGCGTGGCAGCTTTATCCAGAGCCGCCATCCGTATGTTAAAGCGGGGCAGCACCTAGAACACGAGGTTCTGGATGCAATAACCAGCACATACTAGTATTACCAATACTAGCTGTACTTTAGTAGATATAGTTGGTAGTATTGCTGGTTAAGAAATCCTTGTTTCAGAAATGCATCTCTCGTGTAGCAGTGACTGCGAAATGCATCAGAAATCAATGAAAACCCTGTATAATACATTTCCCCCTTTTTTATAAAGCCTGTTTGCAGGCGCCTTAAGATTTTTGTTTCTGATGCTAAAACAACAACAACAGGTCCCTATTATTGGGTACTCACTGGCGACAGTGCAACAAAAAATAGAAGCCTGCAGCCCGTAAGCTTTCAAAAGAGTAGAGCAATTCCATGATTTACAGGGAGGTGATGTTGTTTAGGGGTGATTGGTTCTAGATTTGGATAAACCTTCGTATTGGGAACATGGCAACGGAGACTGTACTGAGAATTGTTATTTCAATCGCTTCATGTCTCTATGGACGTACAGGTACGTCCACAAAAAAGGGGGCAAGATGCCCTTTAAGACATACCGTATGTTCTGCCTTTTTGGCATTAGGTGTCCCTGTCACTGCACAGGCCGTCTAATCACAACCAGGACAGCTACCTATCCGGATGTAACGGTGCCAGTGCTGGTACACCAGTAGAATAGGAAAGCCGGATTCGTTGCTGACACCCACCAGAGGGTCACTGGAGGAGATGGGAGACCCTGCCGGGATCTCCGATGACTCCCCTTGCTGGCCGATCACACACATTCTATCTGTAATGCAAGGCTATAAAGCCATGCTTGCAGATCATAGTAAAGATCGGGATGGATGCTCACTGCTCATTTTTGGAGCAGTGATACATCCCTCCCACAAAGGGACTAATGAGTCCAAATTATTATGTATAGAGGATGGGCTCTCTTGCAGGCAAGTGGACTCGTACCCGGATTTGGCTATTTAAATTCAGCAATATTGAGGAAGCAGAAGAGGACTTTTTTTTTACCGATTTATACATTTTTAACATCTATATTTAGATTTCTCCTGAGGAAGCCAGGCTGGCCCTGGTGAAACGCGCTGAGTCCCAAGTCATTTCACCTATCTATAAGAGACATTCAAAGAAAAAGATTTCTCTATGGGTAAGTTGCGAGTGCAATACGAACGCATTTCAGATCTCTTTTGTATTACAACTACATAATTGTTATTTTTTCCCTTCTCTCCTATATTTTGCACCTCTCCGTTTTTGACTATAAACATCTCATAGTAACAGAATACAGGGGCACATAAGTGTATAAAGATAATATATAATAATAATAATAATATATAACAATATATAATCAATCTCAGTACCAAAGAAGCCCCTAATCCTACACTTGAATAAAGCACAAAAGAAGAGTTGAGAAGAGACATTTTGTTTCGGGGCTCCTTGACTTCATAATACATTACGAAGGTCCATCCCCAGTGATCTCGTGCTGCAGGAAGAGCTTGTCCGGCCCTGTCTAATGTATAGTTAAATCAGTGCGATTTCCCCAGTCTCCTCACTCATCCAAATACGCATCATGCAGGGTGTCTTCATAGAAAGATAGTGAAGGTAAAACCACAACTCTCCCGCAAACGCTCCATTTAGTGAATAACAGCATCATTTTAGAGATGTTGATACTTTGATGGGGCAGATTTATAAAAATAAAAATATTTTAAGGGATTGATTTTGCTTTTATACAAAAATCCACATAATAAAAAAGTGGCGCGCATGTCTAAAAGGTTTCTCAGAAACAGCAACATTTACTATAACAGCAGAGGCGGCACCCTATCCACCACAGGCTGGTAATGCTGCTTTATACACTATTGCTATGGCCAGAGGCGACCGTGATTGCGGGCGGGCGGATGGAAACGCTCAGCCACACGCGCCTTGTATGCCAGATGGCCATTCTGGGCCTATTTATGGCACTGATTCGCACACTGCATAGACAGCAACGTTACACTTCATTCTGTGTGTGGAGCAGTCACCATGGAAACTGCTGGGACATTCCTGCTCATGACCACATTTTACTGCTTTGCATTCCATGTGCCCTTTACAAAGATGGCGCTTTAATCACCCAAGTGCAATTCGCGTTACATTCAGCGAATTACACGAATTCTTGGCGCTGTGCCCGATTAAGCCGTGGGGTTAAACGTTACGAGCGGTACACTAGGCAGCTGCACTGCTACAGAAAGGCAGCGGCGTGCGGCAGCCCGCGCACAGGAAGTGGAGGCCCGCCGTGGATGCGCGCGTGTCACAAGGTCCGTGCTCAGGAAGGGGAGGCGCGGTACGTGTGCACAGGAAGAGGTGGTGCGGGGAGCCCGGATGAGCTGTGGGATGTGTGTGTGATCCGGGGCTGCAGCCTGAGAAGTGGAGCGGGAGGACGGCATCTATTTGCGGGACGCGTTTTCTCCCCGGCACGCATACACATAAGTTACACGGCTCCGGTGTGACGCTGGCACTGCTCGGGCTGCAGACTCCATGTAGCGGCGCGGCCCGGGGCACAAGATGGCGGGTGAGATACAGCGGCGAGAGAGTGTGTGTGAGATAGTGTGTGCACGATAGTGTGTGCACAGTGTTCGTCCGCCGTGATATCACGTTACTAGTGCACTATTGCTTCAGTACGACACACACTCGTGTGCTGTCTGCGTTGTGTAGTTGTGTACACGGTCTCACATCCCTCTTCCCCAGCAGAGGACACCGGGTGGGTTGTGTACGTGTTACCAGACGGCGGGGACCGTGCGGGTTGGGATTAAAGTTTGTAACCCTCGTGGAATGCGCGTGTTTGTGGAAACTTGTGATTCAGTTTCACTATTGCAGTTCATACAGACTAAATGTTATGACTTCTTCTGCCATAAGCTGACATAAAGGCTTTCATATATATATATATATATATATATATATATTATATATTATATACACTGCAGGGGTTTGCAGGTAACCCCATCTTTAATATTGGTGAGTTCTACGTGATACATATACTTGGCACTTTATGGTGCACAGTATAACAATGGGGAGGAATAATAAGTAATGTATCCTACAGACACTTTGAGGTACAATAGGTGTGTACGGGATGGGACTGGCACTTTAAGGCCGGCCTCCGTCTGATGACTTAGATGTGGGTGACGGCTGGATTTCAGTAGGCCTGCGCTATGTTTTTATGCTCGGCTGGTGAGTATGCGGCCCTGATGGCCGTGTTGGGCCTGGGTAGAACTACGTTGGCTGTCAGTAGATCTGTAACTAGCACAAAGTTATGTTTGTAGCAGATAAGTACACGGCTGGCCCATGAGTAATCACGTAAAGGGACGGCCCCACACATGGATAATGTATAAAAAGTACTTTAATGTTCTGCGGTCTAATGACTTCTGCTGCTGATTGTGATTCCATTGAAATTGATCGGAGTGCATGCGCGCGGTGTGTTTGCAGAGCTGGAGCTGACTGGCAGTAAGTATCTCACGTCCTGCAAAAGGGAGGCAATGGATATTTAAAGGGACCGCTCGACTATCGGGTCCATTAAAGTGCATATGGTGGCCGAGGAGGGCTAGTAAGAGGTTGGGTGTGAAGTGTATAATGTTAGTGATTCCATGTCATGAAAACGAAAGAGCTGTAGCCCTCCCAAGCCTGTGTGTTTGTAACGCGCTCCCAGCGGGGAATGCCTGCGGACGCCCGGGACATGTATGAGCAAGCAGCCGCAGCGACTACGAGTGTTACGGCATTTCATATACTTTTATGCGTTGTGCGAAGCCACACTGTTACTCGGGGCTAAACGAGGAATTGTCTCGTTTACATAGTCTTAATGACCGCCTCATGTATTTTGCATCCTCTTCACGGGTCTGCAGCTTATAAAATAAGACACACTTTTTTTGTGCGTGTAATTTTGCTGCGGTATCAGAAATCTGCGGGGGCTTCCTTCTAAACGACGGGCCCTGAGCCACGATTCACAATCTTTCCGCACACAAAGGATGGTTATCAGTGAGGTTGCACCATCTTTTTGAGTCTAGTGCATCTTTATAATCGGGTGTAAATGTAAGTTGTATCCACTGTCCTGCTTGTGCCTGTGTAAAACTCTATACGTTGCGTTACGTTACACTTTTGTTTCCTACCTCCTCCTGATTCTCTCCAGTGGGTCTTCGCTCTGTAAGTTAAACCCCGGCACAGCCATCCAGTACCAGCAGTTTCTTTTCATGCATGGCCGGTTATTAAACGTATGTCGTGTCTGTTTTGCAGATCTGTCGCTGTTGCAGGAGGATGTACAGGAAGAGATAGATGGATGTAAGTGAATCCCCTTTTCAGTCTAAATGCGTGTTATTCTAAATGTTCTTCACGTTGGTAAAAATGTAAAATTCACTCTAGGTTTAAGCTTTATCAGTGGCTTAGTTGCTCTCCGCTGCAGTATTTCAGGTTTTTTCCCCCCCCCCCCCCAATATCTATGCATTATGCAGGGCCAATCAGGTTTTTACTCGTAACATTGGCCCTGTATGTTGTATAGTTAATATGGTGCACTGATATTAATTGCTCTTCTACAATGCACTTATTAGTGAATATACCCCTATGGTTTTACTCTTACTGCATGTGAGTGATGGATATTTACTTTACTCTGTAACCGGCTGATCACTCCAACCTGGCATAAAGCATATATGCTTTATATATTGGGGATAACATTGTCTTGCGTGTTCTGTTAGCCCTCCCACGTTCACTCTCTATACAATGTTTGATAGTTGTGTTAATATAAAATGTTACTTGTTTGGTATTGCTGCTGATTTAGCGTTCTCAGCCCGTTTTGCTTATGTCGGGCACCCTGCCGGTTCGCGTTCTTTACAAAGTATAATAATGCTTTGTGGAGCTGAGGAAAAGCAATGACTTCCAATTAGGAAACGCGTGTCTTCCCAGCCTCAGCAAGCATCTGGCTCTCTGCCACTATTAAATAGTTATTAATTTGGTTTGTCTTGGGGGAAACATTCCTTGTGCTGCAACATTTTACTTCACAAAAAGTAAAAAGATGTTTCAATAGCAGGGTATTCCTTCACGAATATGACGCTAGAGATCTTTAGTTGTAGTCAATGCTCCGGTATAAATAAGAATGTTGTTGTTGCTGGTTTTCTCATCACTCCTTGGTGAGCTGTTGGTGTGATAGTAGCACAAACATTATGGTTCCATGGAGTTTTATGTGCTCTGTTATTGGTGATGACCTCTATGGGACTGTAGGTAGGCCCAGAGATGGAGTTGGTAGAAACCTCTAGAAATCCACTTTCTTGGTAGCTGCAACGCTTCAGTAACTGCTACCCTATGTAGCTTCCAAGAAAGACTCTGGATATAAGGTGTGCATAACAAAAGTGGGAAGTGTGGGGCGGAATAACTAGTCCTGTATATCCTGTTTATACAACGGCCCTACTGTAGAGATGCAAACAGAGAGCTGGAAACCTACATCTTAAATATTTGTGTATTGATTTTTATTACCATGCACAGTAAAATGAAAACCTGTAATTTGTATATTAGTTGCATATATATATATATGTGTGTGTGTGGTAGAATAGGACATTTGCACATGAGTGTATTATGCAAATAGACGGGATACCAAGAGACCCGTGTTTGTCTTTACAGGAGTGCGATCTGTTTAGTATTTGGGATTCTGATCATCACTGTCCTTAAACCTCCCCTCACGCTTTCCAATCAAATATTTGCTTTTGCAAGTTCAAAGACCGGGTCGCTCCTAGAATATACGTGTAGGGAAGAGTAATATTTTAACAAATGTATTGGACGTAATGTAGAGAAAACCATTGCTTTTCTGAGTCTAAAACTACATGCGTCTGTTTTTTACTCAAGGAAAAGCAAACCATTTTCTTGAAATTACAGCCCCTAAGTTTCAGCCGATTAAGTTCCCTGTAGAGCAAAGAAGAGTAGGTCTAAAATCATCGGTTGTCCTCGAATTTACCCCACTTTACCCTTCCCATGTCTCCTCTAATGCCCCATAGACTGGGCGCAAAGTGTCCTTAAGGAATAATGAAGGAAGGTAGGAAGAAGAGCCGCTAAAGATTCAGATATAGTGTGTTTGTGTGTGTCTATTATAGCAGGATTCAGACATGTTAGAATTTGAACTTCCTTGAACACTTTTTACACCTATCCCCCCCCACACACACACACTAAATAGTCCAACATATCTCCTTAACCGTTAGCAGCTGGATTATGCCTGAATGTGTAGCAATTGTAAGTGTATCTGTATTGCAGTTGACACACTTTGTGAGACACTTTGTGGCAGACATGTCTCGTTTGCAACACATACCAAAAATACATTCTAAATAGTGAATGGAACGGCAGTGTTAAGGTCGATATAAATTGCCCTTGCTGAACTAATCACCACTGTTGCATCCCCTTCAATCACCCGTGGCACTTGTATATGTGAAGGCTGTTCGTTCAGTATATATTTGTGTGTGTATAATGTTTAAAAACCATTTACTTGATGAATGATTTCTCCATGTTCAGTTGGAACAGGATTCTGACTTGGTCCCAGCTGATACATCTGCATTTTTCCTTTGTGGTGGAAACTGTTGCAGGTTGTTGGGTCTTCGGTGCACAGAGGATTTGCACTTGCAGACCTGAGCAGTAATTCACCAGCCCCTCGTCGGCTTTTATAGTGTAATGACATTTGATTTTCAAGTGATGTTTCTGATGTCTCTGATAGTTGGTGTGGATGACTACAGCTCAGAGTCTGATGTGATTATTATACCTTCAGCCTTGGACTTTGTCTCCCAAGATGAAATGTTGACGCCTCTCGGAAGATTGGACAAGTACGCTGCAAGCGAAAACATATTTAACAGGTATGTTGATGAACGAGAGAACATCATTTAAAGGCCGTTGCGTGTGGCAGCTGATGTACTAGGTGCTCATAATAATTTATTGTATCTACATGTGTATGTTTTAAATGTGAAGGTGTGCCTCATGCAGCTGTTCCTGGAAGACCCGTTGTTTTCTTGTCCCTTTCTGTAGCATCGATGAAGTTGCTAATTATAATATTATGGCTTTCATGTAACTGTTGGTATAGAACCAGTTTCCATGTGCCTAGAAAATCATATTGGCTCCTAAACTGGGCAAACCATTCATAGCTGCTGGTTTAGGGCCATGCTAGGCTAATGTAAGTTGTAGTCATGGGACTGTAAAAATGGTTTTGTAGGCAAAATGAGCAAGAGTTGGCTTGTTCAGTTCTTCACAAATTGGTAGTTTGCTCTTGGTAACCTCTATCCCTTTTGAGGGTCTGTGTATATATGTATATAGGGTCATATAGGTGGCAGCTGATGGCTTATTAGAAACAGAGAATATGCAATATTTTATTACTGTTACTTAACATTGTGTGTTTTTTCTTTTATGTATTATGAAGACAAATGGTTGCCCGAAGTCTGCTGGATACCTTAAAGGAAGTCAGCGATGATGAAAAGGATTGTATTTCTGTATTAGAGAGGGTTACAAGGCTATCGGAAGATTCAGGTAATTTCCTTTATGTCAAAGTTTGAGACTAGAGAAATACGTGAGTTGCATATTGATAATATCTTAGAAACACTGCTTGTAGACTTGTGCAGTGTTTTCTTGTGACAGCCTCCTTCTCTGGTCTCTGTGCTGTGCAGTATAGTAGGAGTGCACAGATAGTTAGATGGGAATTATCATACTACTGAGGCCTCTGAATGACTCTAAAAGATAAATACAGGCTCCAGGCACTCAAGGGTTCCAGCGTCGGGCAGATTTATTAGAGGAAGTACAAGAACAATGTTTCGACCTCACAATTCAAGTTCTGAATGATTCTAATGAACACACCAGTGCTTCGTATCATGAGAAGTTGAGCTTTTGTGTTCCTTTCCATTTCTGATTAGTTGTGCCACTTTACAATTGTGGGCAGAGGTAATATTGACTAATGATCTTCTTTCCCAACAGAGCCAACTGTTCGAGCGGAACTTATGGAACAAGTGCCTCACCTTGCAATGTTCTGCCAAGAAAACAGGCCTTCTATCCCACATGCTTTCTCCAAATACCTTTTGCCTATTGTTGTGCGATACCTAGCTGACCAGAACAATCAGGTTAGAACAAATGTGTTTGTTTGTTAATTTTGTTCTGTGAGCAATTGAGTAATGTAACGTCTTAAAAACCACTATGAATACACCCTGCAAACTGGCTCAGAAGTTACATAGAGAACATAAAACCTTCTAGATCCCATTGAGGAGCTGATCTCGGTTGTTTTGGTTTTGTTTGCGTTTTATTCAGTGTTGTGTTACTCTTTTCATACAGTTATATTTGACATTGTTTGCTAATCTCAATATTTTTCATTAAACTGTCTCTCTTCCTTTGAGGAAGAGCCACACCTTCATTATATAATGGATTGCTATTCACAAGTATTAAGGTTGTGATCTATTATTTTAATGGTGTATTCCAGGTCAGAAAGACCAGTCAGGCAGCATTGCTTGTCCTCCTGGAGCAGGAGCTCATAGAACGGTCTGACGTGGAGAGTAGCGTGTGTCCGGTTCTGATAGAGCTCACGGCTCCGGACAGCAATGACGATGTCAAAACAGAAGCGGTGGCTGTAAGTTCCTTCACTATTTTTTTCCCTGTCTCTCTCTCTCATATGTTTTCACTCCTGGGGAATTATGGTGGTCTACATACTGATGCTTTTACCCATGTATTCTACCAGTGCAATATGTAAATACAGACTTGTGGTAGAGCCCTCCAGTTTTAAATCCACCCCATTCACCTTCAGCTACCATGTGGAGACGTGTACCCTAGAATAGGTCTTCTCAAAACTACCTCCACACTTTGCATTGGGATACTAACAAACAATACTTTGTCTTTAATGGGTTTAAGAACAACCTGTTTTTCGTTAATCGCTTTATGATTACCAAGCTGCTAATTGTAGGCTTAGCAGATCTGAAGAAAGTACAATGTCGGCTTCCGGTGTTCAGTTGTGGTTTAAAACAATACATAGTAATTTTGTTTTGTCTTTTTCATTTTGCCTTCCTCCCAGATTATGTGCAAAATGGCCTCTATGGTGGGCAGAGATATCACGGAGAGGCTCATCTTGCCGCGGTTTTGTGAGATGTGCTGTGATTGCAGAATGTTTCATGTTCGCAAGGTTTGTCCCTTCTCACCTACTGTGTTTACGTTTTTGATTTTTTTTTAATAAATATGTTACTTTACTGCTCATTCAATGTCACTCCACCATACAAGGAAGCTGCTGTTTGTCACTCTCAAAGATTTGGAGGCCTTATTTTAAATGCGTGCTACGATGAAGTTCATAAGGCTAAATACATCGGCGATTAAATACTTTCTTATTGATCAGGGCTACCGATGAAGTTCATTTGTAACATTTATGCTGATCCTTCAGCCCAATAGGACTGTTGCAGTCTGCATCTCCTGCCTGTTTTCCAAAGTGTGACCGGGCTGGACGGTAGTACATTGGAAGCTGGGATCTGCGAGTAACGCACTCCTTCCTTAATATGACCTTATTTCACTTTCTTGTCCAAATCTGAGTTTATCCTCATCTTTGCACGACCAGCCGCTCTCTGATTGGTCCATTTTCAGCACTTTCTGTTTTATACACCTTCACGTTTTTGCTTTGGTACCCTTCTCTCTATTGCGTTAGTTGGTTTTCCCATTTGCGTGTCTTGTCGAGTTCATGTAACCTTTTACTTTTTGAAAGGTAGGATCACACAGGAAAGGTTCGCTTGATGCCAAGAACTTATAACGTATAACACAGATGTATTGAACACCATATAGGGAACTTTGTTCTACAGTTCTATTATCTTTTATTTATATAGCGCCAACAATGTAAATGTATTTGTTTACCATGTACCCTATAGAAGGAGCTCTTTAATAACTTGCAGGTGTAATCTAATATACCAAACCCATGACAAACCCTGCTTTATGTACTAGTGCTAGTTTCTTTTCCCATGCCTTCCTTATTAAAGGTTCCTATCCACTTGGGGGGGGGGGGTGTGTTTGTGCTTTCCAGTATGCATGTAAAGTATATTTTAAAGAACTAATATTTTAATAGTATACATATAATAAGCATGCAATCATAAGTGAAGGCGGTACCCGTGAGATCTTTACCTGAAGCTGAGGGAAACCTCGGGTCAATAGTCTATGCAGCTTCCCCAGCAAAAACTAAGGAAGGTTTGTGTTTTGTCATTTTTTATTTACATTCTAGGTTTGTGCGGCCAACTTTGGTGATATTTGCAGCGTCGTGGGACAGGAAGCAACCGAGAGAATGCTGGTGAGTAGTTGGATTCTGTAGCAGTAGAGAGAACGTGCGTCCGATACCCTTATTATTTACCAATATCTTTTTGCTTAAGTTTGGCAAACCTTGCCAACAACCTTAATAATTTTCATGACAAAAATGATCAGTAATTTGTGCTATTTCATGCATTATAGCGAAGCACCAACCAATGTGACAGTTCCCCTTTAATTTTAACATCCCGCAGCATTTGAGTTGCAACCACAATCACGTCTATCGCTTGTTGTGTTAGCATCTTGTGCAATGTTTGTTGTTTTTATTGTGATTCATTTTTTTCCCCCTGCCCTTTTTTATTTTCAGTTGCCACGTTTTTACCAGTTGTGTTCAGATAATGTTTGGGGTGTCCGGAAAGCATGCGCTGAATGTTTTATGGCAGTATCCTGTGCAACGTCTCAAGAACTACGCAGCACCAAGCTCTCTGCTCTTTTTATCAATCTAATCAGTGACCCTTCTCGATGGGTACGTTCGGTTGTCTCTGTAAAAATATATAGACGTAGTGCGTTGAATTTGTGTGAACACTTAATTTGGTTTAGTTTTGAATCGTTGATTCTCAGGAAGTTTCATGAAAACATTACGTGGTGGGAGAAATTGGTACTGGTTGGCTGGTTATAGTAAACTAAAATTGTGTTTACTTGTCCTGTCCTGGTGGAAAAATCCTTGATAACTCTCCTCCATAAACTATTGTAGACCGTGACCCTCTGATCTTAGAGTATTTTGATTGAGAAATGTAGGATTACCTTGAGCAAAAAGCCCAATAATTTGGGTTGTCAGGACAAATCCGTTTTTGAAATGTAGAAACTGCTCACTGTCCTGGATCCAATTCAGAATAAAAGTTCCTCTTTATTAGTAATCTGTAAAAATATGGCTCTGTCAAGGTAAACCAAATGTCCCAATTACAGCAATTGACAGTCCTACACAGATGAAACGCGTCAGCTGTGCCGATGACCATTTGCTGGAATTTAGTTTAATTTGGTTTACTTTTGACACTGTGACTTTTTCGCCTGCCGCGTCTAAGTTGCATATGGTTGTAGACAGCGTTTGAGCTCATGGACCCTCCAGAAATACATTTGCCGTGTAAAGTTGCCTTACCCTCTAGCCAGTCTTGCTTAACACACAATGGCACTTGCCATGGAACACTTCATGTAAATACCAGGGAGCATAGATCTAAATTGGTTGAAATGTTCCATGTATAGTAAACACCTGTGACTGACGTGTCATGGAGCTCATATGTATACTGGATCCTGTTAATGCGTCTGCCCTATTGCTTGAACGATGTCAATGACCATTTACGTATTATTCTCTACCGCGTGTTTATGCTTCGTCTTATTAAGTTGGTACTCAACTATCCGCCAACACCTAAATGAGTCTGTTTTATTGAAAGTGTAAAGTCTGTTCAAATGGTAAGAATCCTCATGTTGTGTCTGTTACACGTGCAGATTTACTTTACTCTTAATTGTCATTTCTGTATGTTTCGTTAGGTTCGCCAAGCTGCCTTTCAGTCCCTGGGGCCTTTTATATCCACTTTTGCTAACCCATCAAGTTCCGGTCACTATTTCAAAGAAGAAGAAGAAGAATGTAAAAGCGTAAAAGATGACAAACAAAGTGAAGACAGCAATAGGTATTTCAGGCAGAATGTTCTTTTTTTTCTTCCTTCTTTATAGTCCACTGAAACTTTAGACTCCTTAGAACTTTGTATTTTTGCTTTGTTACACACTTTTTCTGGCTATAGTATGAGTGCTATATGTTTGTTGTGGTGCTGAGTTTACATTGAAATGCAGATGGTGTTCACCAAAAAAAGCCTTTGCGGATTGTTTCATTGAGGGCTTTTGTAACAAAAACATATTCTTAAAAAAAAAATAAAACAGTGGTACCTCAAAGCACCACAGGTAACAAACATCACTAAGACTAAAACTGCTCCCTTTGTAATGCATAGTCGCTGATTGAAACTATATTGTAACGCTTGGACCTATAACGACTACACCAAGGTTTCAGCTGAATAAAGGCGATAGTGCTGTGGTCCGAAGTTAATGTTTATACAAATTCATGAATTGTAAATTAATTAGAAAACTGAAACCCATTGTATGTGGCTACGGTTAGCTCCCATTTTTGTCCTTATTGATAGATTGGTGCAGGGTAAAGTGCTAAATGTGGCTCAGTTAGCTGTGGCTTCCATTTGCTGCAGAATTGTTACTTTGTGTTAATTTGGCATATTGGCAAATGGTCACATCCTAAACTACACCTAAAAGGTGCAATCTACTTTATTACAAAAAATCCAAACCACTTAAACTATTCTTGCCAATATCTAACAGCAGACCTTTTATACAATGGTTATTTTCCCTGACCATAGATGGTATTTAAATCGTATTGTCTTTAACAGGAATCCAGATGTTATGACAGAAGAAAATGCAGTTGTTTCAGTGGAAGATGATACACCAACAGATGTTTGCACAGACGGCAGTGTTAACTTTACTGTGACGTTAGAATCCAACTTGGAAGACGAAGCAGATGAGAATTCCAGGGACACTAATCACCACCTTGACTTATTTTCACATTGCACTTTGCTTTCACAATCCGCTGACTCCTGTGATCCAGAACAGATCTCTCCTGAATCAAGTCCCCATGGCGTGCTGGAGTCGCTGTCGCCAGAGGGTCCTGTCACAGAGCAAGAGCAGTTCAACTCATTCCATTACTGGCGGACTCCCATCCCTGACATCGACATTGATCTGGAACTCCAGCAAACCCAAGGGAGAGCGCGTGGCTCTGAAAGTAGACATGTCCAGAAGGCCTCCTCCCCAGGCTCTCCCAATATCTCCATGGCCACAAGGAAGGAGCTGGAAGAGATGCTAGAAAATCTGGAGCCTCATATAGATGATCCTGATGTTAAAGGTACCACAAGATGGAATGCTTTCTTAGGTGTTTTGGAGCTGGGATGGCTCTCTGTGAATTATTCTTGTTTAGTCAGTGTGTGTACGTATAATTATATTAAAAAAAAAAAGTGTGCGTGTGTAGGGGCTCAAAATGTGACCACGTTCTATGCATGCCTTGGATTCCTACGAACTGCACCTTGAATTCAGGGCAGGTTTGAGTGTTTTTATTTTTTTTTGAGTTTTATACTGGACAGTGGGATTTCTGTTTTTCTGCTTTTGGTTTTTGGTGACGGTTCGGTTGCTATGTTGTAAACTGTGTTGCTGTCACAATGTCACTCTTGCATTTCCCCTTCTCCTGTCACGTCCCTTCTCCTTTCCACCAAGCTGTACGTATTATGGTTAGTTTGTGCTTGTTTTGTTTAAAGCAATGGTTTATATATAATTGTTGTTTGAGGGGGAAACATCAGTTGTATAGTTTTTTAGGGGGTTAGTGGCACATGGAGCACACTCTGTGTTACCATATACTGATATATATACATACATACATAAACTCCCTCCCCACTAACTCCAAGCTCGCCCCTGATACCATACGCCAACACGTACACACACACACGCTCAATAGACCATACATTTACTCTCGCCCTCTTTCTCTTCTTCCCCTATTCTTCCTCTCACTTGAGTTATCTGCACCTTCGGTTGTCATACATACACGGTAATACTGTTACATTTGGGTACAATAGTTCCAAGCCCACATGTGTTACTTTTATATCGTTACGTTTTGGAATCGTAAAGAAGTAGGAGAAATGGCATTCTGATGTAAACTGGCTTTAATGGTCATGCAAACACTAAAAGAGATTGGTCTTGCTGATTCATTTCAAGAAACACCAACACAGGGTTAAAGGGTGATAATCCCCCCAGGGCAGGGCTTGACAAATTTGTTGTGAATCAAGGCGCCAGCTAAACGTTAGGAGCCAGGATTTTTTTTAAAACTAGAGTTGGCTAAACTCACCGCATTTGACCTGGAAGCACCCTGGACTTTCAGGTCAGTGCTGTTTTTTGTTTTTTAATTTTTTTTGATATTTTTTTTTTTTTTAAACTCTTTCAATGCTGATGTTCCATTAGAGCACAGCATTGACTATTTAGTCCCCACAAGCTTGTGGGGACAAATGTTAACCCCTGCAATGCCACGAATGTGTCATGCATCAGAGCCCCGTAGAAAACCGAATTAACCCCTAAAGCATTGAAGGAGTTAACGCTGCACTTTCGCTCTCATGGAGCGATCAGGCAGCAGGGGGGTGTTGTGTCAGGTCCCTACACTTGTGTGGGGACCCAATCAACACTCAACCCCCTTCCCTGAAGCTGCCTGTGGCAGCTGAAAATGCAATTGCTGGTTTGCTGGCAATTGCGTTTTCAGCCCTCAGAATCAGAGGCGGGCTCTGAGTGGCTGTGCTGTCTGCCCAGACTCCTGGGCAGCCAGCAGCAGCGCCCCCAGCGATCACCACGATTGTGACGACTTGGGGGCATTTTTTAGGGATTTAACAGGCTGACCTGGCGCCTGAGATTTGTCAAGCCCTGCCCCAGGGGACTTAGTGGTGTTGAACGGACTCAAGAATTCCATAGTCCTCAAAGTAAAAGCCACTTGGAAGCAGTGTATATAAAGTGCCTCCTGTATGAGTCTGTGCGAGAAAGTAGGGCTTTCTGTAAAAACCATGTTCATCTATATAATTGCACCATTAAGTCTGAAAAGTATATTAAAGTAAATTCTGAGCCTTTAACTTTAATAGCGCTCATAGAGAGTAGACTACCTGGGTTAGTGCACTATGTTCATTTTTGACAAATCTGCTTTTTAAACACATTTCGGACATATCCTGAACAAGAAATTCAAAGCAGCCTTACAAACAAGCAAGACCAATCTGTCTTTAGCAACGTTCCACATGCATAGGTTTGTGTTTTGGGGAAGCAAAATGTAAAAAAAAATATATTTTGTGCTACTCTAGAAGAGGTCCCAAATGTAGAGTCTTCTGACAGCCTGATCTCCTGTAAACCTGCATGGTGGTTTATGCTGATACCACGTTCTACCACAATTCTGTGATGTAGTACTACATGCTTTGTTGCAAAGGGTTAATTGGAGAACGGTTTATCTCTTCTCTTTTTTAGCGCCAGCACTTTACACAGCGCTTCTTACAGTACATACATTGAAAGGGTCTGACAGAGTAACCGATACATGAGACGAGGAGCGCTCTGCTTACAATCCTGCGCTTGTTCCTCGCTTTAGCCGCAGGCAGGATTCACGCGCTTACTTCATACACAGCATTTCTTTAAAGCTGTTTACGGTTTAAATGTTCCGTTACTGTTTGTATAAGCGCGTGACTATTTCTGCAATTCTGTCTTCCCTCATGTCTCCCACCTCGTTTACCTTGACAATGAATCCCCTTTCCTCCTCTAAGGACCCCGCATCCCACATCTTAAAGGACTGACCTTTAAAATGAGGGGGTTCCCCGAGTCACCCCTGTCTCTATTTTCTTATAGCACAAGTGGATGTACTCACTGCAGCCCTAAAAGCGTCCAGTCTAGGAACTCAGGAAGATACGTCATCCTCTAACTTGAACAGAGAATTTTACCGCAGCGACCGCTCGGAAGCAGGAAGAACAAACTGCATGATTTCACGTGAGGATTCTGTCCCTCTGATCAGTGATTCTGTAGAGGTAAAACAATAAATGAGCTAGAGATGAATATTGGAGAATTGCCTCTTTGAATTATAAACTACCGTGGTGCTGGGGGGGGGGTTGTTGCGTGCAACACATTTTCGTTAAGCTCGGGGTTCTAATGTTAACATACCAGGTGTGGTTAGTTATTTCAAACAATCTAAGTAAATTAATAACTCTCTCCGTGTGCACTCCGTGCCACCCTGGGATCTATTTATTAAAGGGGGAGGTGGTTTTTCGCTTATATTTAAAATATAAGCCCGGACAGCTTGGAACATGTAGTTCTTTAACCAAACAAAACCCACACATGGTCAGCGGCATACCATTTGTCATCAAATCGTTCGCCCTCTGTGCTAATGAAGGTTTGTTGGTTATTATAGAACGGGTGTCCAACGTGCGGCCCTCCAGCTGCTGCAGGACTACATCTCCCATACTCCTCAGCCAACCTCTTATCCAAAAGTGCATTATGGGAGATGTAGTCCTGCAGCAGCTGGAGGGCCGCACGTTGGACGCCCGTTATAGAACAATCATGAATATACAATTTTATGGAGATTTTATGTTGCTTGCACTGCACCATAAAGCAAAAATAATCTTATATAAACTAGTATGATTTAAATTGCTTGGTCCAGACCCAGTGCTTGTGACCTGTTTACAGTCCATAACCAGATGTAAGCATATAGATTTATAATATCAATTGTTTTGCCGCAGTAACTTGTTGAGCTAACCATACATGTTTTGCCTCTTAGTGTATGCAGTCCACGCTGCGCTACATTCATGATGATTCTGACTTGAGCCCCAATAGTAGCTTTGGCCACGAAGACGAGAAGAAATCCAAAGTGCAGGTACCTGTCATGAACCGATATCCTTTACTGCCACTGCAATGTGAAAAACCTTTTAATAACCTTGCCCTGTGTCTCCTCTCAGGATGTTGTACCTCAGGCCTTACTGGATCAGTATTTATCTATGACTGATCCATCTCGTGCTCAGACTGTTGACACAGAGATTGCCAAGCACTGTGCCTACAGCATCCCAGGAGTGGCTCTCACGCTGGGCAGACAGAACTGGCACTGTCTCAGGGATACTTACGAAACACTGGCAGCCGACATGCAGGTACAGACATAGCGCTCGGAATACCATCCGCTTTCTGGTTAAATGTTTTTTTCATCTTGTTTTGGGAATTGAAATGGGCACAGTTTGGGCAAATGCGCTTTGGCTTTCAGTCCTTAATGCGTGTGTATAATCTGAAATTTAGTTATATCGAAATTTATCTGTTTAACCATCGAAAGCTGAATCTCCTAAAAATGTTTAAACTTGTGCTGAAGGTTATCCTCCATATTTGGAATTTATTTGTTAAACAAATCTGTAAATTATTATACTGAAATTTTCCAAATTCCCCCCTAAGCTGCCCTGTCATTCCAAGGAACATTAATGGGTGTGTCAAGTTGTTATATTGCATACTAATAAAGACTTGATTTTAAAGAACAAAATGCCCTACTCCTCCGTGTTCGAACATTTCTTGTAATAGGAATAAATGGTAGCACTTACCATGCGTGCCAAAGCTAGGGCTGAGTAGTGCTAAGTATATCACCTATGTGGACGTGTGTTTGACCGAACTTGTCTCTTAATCAGTGGTGGTGCTACGAACGTTAAAAGGACTGGTCTGCTAACGTGCTTGCAGTGGCTGGAGTGTCCCTTTAAACCCCACGTTTATAGATTATCAGTGAACCTTGGACAGATTGCATCTGGAATCTCTGGTGTGCCGTGAACAACCCCTTCATTGTAACCAAGGAAAGCAATGTTTCCCATTATTTATTTCCGTGCTACTGTTTTCCAGTGGAAAGTGCGGAGGACGTTGGCCTTTTCAATCCACGAGCTGGCATTGATCCTTGGCGATTCCCTGACTGCTGCTGATTTGCTTCCTATCTTTAACGGCTTTCTAAAAGATCTCGATGAGGTCAGAATAGGAGTGCTGAAGCATCTCTATGATTTTCTGAAGGTACGTTAGGTGTCTACTCATTTTTTGTAAGCATACAGACCGTAGAGCCCAGGAATAGCCCTCTAACGGCCTATGGTGCGCCAAACTTTAGATGCCTATGAATACTGTTTATAAGTATAATAAACAAATTTTCATTAATAAATATAGAATAGCAAATTGATTGAAATAAATCCTAGATAAAAGTACAATACGTGACAGTTTTATTTGTTTTGTTTCTTGTGTCCAGCTTCTCCAGCAAGACAAACGAAGAGAATATCTTTATCAGCTGCAAGAGTTTCTCGTGACGGATAACTGCAGGAATTGGCGCTTCAGGGCAGAGCTAGCAGAGTATGACATTTAGTACAAACTTTTTATTTTAACTTTATTCTTTTGTATCTTCTAGTATGTTAAAATGTAAGTAAACATATTGACAAATATTTTCTGTTTATATATAAGCTTCCAATTATTATAAGCTTTCAAAATGTATTCTGTTTAACTGAGTCAGTGATGTATATACCGGATTTTACAGACCTGGAAGTTCATAATTTTTATTTTTGCTTGTTAACCTGTACAAGTCATTTGAATACCAATGACACACTTAAGTAGACTCAAGATCAAGGTGTTTCTAGCAAAGTGGTACAGATGTAGGCACCTGATTAATTTACAGATTAGTGTAAATGTAAATTTAGAATAACTGCCGGGGTCTCTAGTGCTGGAATTGCTGCACCATAATGCTCTGCTGGTCTCCTTGAAGAAAGTCTTGCTTGGCATCAATGGATTTGGAGTTGGAAGACTTGTCAGTGACACCTAAAATGCATTTGTTTCATCGCTGCTCTAAATAACAAGAAGGTTAACTGTGCTATATATACACATCATAAACTTGGTTTCATTATGTTTTGGATTTTCTTTTTTCAATAGGCAATTAATTCTCCTCCTTGAGCTGTACAGTGCCAGAGACATTTATGACTACTTACTGCCAATCGCCCTAAATCTCTGTGGGGACAAAGTGTCTTCTGTTCGCTGGATTTCCTACAAGTTGGTAAGTGTTCTCCTGCTATGTTGCGCATGACCGGGTTCAGACACTGTGTATAGCCATTAATGCCATTGCCAATGAGCCTCTGCCCCAACCTGTTCCTGCACTTACCACTTATTTTGCAAACCCCTTTACTTTGCAGGTGAGCGAGATGGTGAAGAAGTTATACTTGGCACCCAACCCAGCATTAGTTTTGAACCTTATAAATAAGCTAGTGGAAGAGTTTTGTCAAAGCGCCAAGTGGTCTGGGCGGCAAACTTTTGTTTTCATTTGTCAGGTAAGTCCATAATGTTCTTCCAAAGGCCTGTGACCGGAGTGTTAAATACATCACAATATATTTTAATGTACACTTTTTTTTCTTAAATCTCATGTAATATGAGTTGTGGAGCAGGACTGGTACAATGGAGAATTGGGGACGCTGGCTTCTAATGACATGCCAGGATTTCCCCCGTTATGTTTCGATACTAGAACATTGAGTAATAGGCTAATGATTCACTATTCTGTACTTGGCTTGTATTCCAGTGGCATTTCAGGTTTTGTTTTTTTTTCTCTTATATAGTTAAACATGTAGAGTATTTTTAAGAGTAAGGCTGTATTCATGCTTATTCTATATAAATCACATAATTTTACCTAATTACATTAATTAGCGTTGCTCAAATTTTGATGCATCTTGGTTATAGGTGCTGTCTCGTTCTGGTACAATATTATTCTGTGGGGGAAATGTATTTATGTGCAGTTAGTTTCTTGTGTTCTTCCTGGTCAGGAACTTATATTTTGTTTGTATATAGAGAAAAAAAAACACAAATTGCACAAATGAAGAGGCAGCCTAATACAAAATGAAAGCATTCATTTATTCCGACATACAAAAGGTAGTGGTCAGCGTACCGGCAAACCCATTTCAGTCTTTATCAAGTTTCTTGCCTGTCTACGTATTTCTGTGTGTGGTTTATTTCCATACTAGTAGAAGCTCAGTTTGTATTCCTACTTTTTCCCCGTGCCAGGCTCTCATTGAAGATGACTGCTTACCAATGGAACAATTTGCCATTCACTTGATGCCTCATCTACTTCAGCTGGCATCTGACAGGGTCCCAAATGTGAGAGTCCTCCTGGCAAAGACTCTGAAGCAGACGCTGCTGGAGAAAGGTGAGCATTACAACTTTTCAATCTCTCGTAAGATTGCATAGGTGCAGGATTAATACCATGCACCTTCTTTTCAATATAATTAATATATCATTGTGGAGGCTGACAATGCTGTACCGTACAGATAAATACCCAAACTGCAATATGACTAAAATGGTATCCTGACCAGATTAATGACAGTGGATCATTAAGTAATGCCGCCTCCTTGATTTTCAAGATGCTGCGACTCCATACTTAGAGACTGCCGGGCCTTGTTTGCGTTTCACAGATCTTTTCCCCTCTTTCAGAGTACTTCTTGACGTCTACAAACTCTCACCAGGAAGCAGTGGAGCAAACCATCATGGCTCTGCAAATGGATTATGACAGCGACGTCAAATACTTTGCCAGTATTCATCCTGCTAGCACCAAACTTGCCGACGATGCCATGAGCACTGCCTCCTCCACCTACTAACCAGCATCCCTTTGCGGGACAGTCCTCCTTGACCTCAGACCGAAGACGGCACGGCCGCTGTCCTATCTCCTCCTTTTCTCCTACTTGGCACTAGCAGAGAACTCTGAGGATTGCCACCAAAGCCTTAAATCTTCTGTCTTCCTGAGATATCGAGAAACTTGAATTGAGCGTTGAGTAAATTTTAAGCCGATCGGGAAATGGCATCTCCTATGTGCATTCCCTCTAATTCCGTGCTTTCTAAATCATTAAATATACAGTGGCTGGTAGCTGTGGACACACAAACACACACACACAAACACACACAGCATTATATTTATTAAACAGTTCTATGCTATAAAACTGCAGATTTCGTGTGCAGCATTTTATTGTTTAATAACCAAGAGACACGACCTGTGCTGAATGTTCCAAGGCCATTCAGTATTTGTTGCAATAGGGTTTTTATTCGAAATGGCGTTGCCCATGAATTTCTTAATGTGTGAATAGTTTTCTGTTTTGGGATTTGTGTAAACGGAGAGAGACTAGGCAGTAGACCATTTTTTCTTCTTCTTCTAAAGGGCTCAGTGCTAACACTACACTAGAAACTGATTTTAATCCTTTAATGCAGCATATTGCTGTACATTTAGTCAGGCAACATTGCTGTAAAGTACCTCTGTTCTAATTCGTTTCATGCTGGTCGTGACCTGAAGGAAATCTATTAGTTCACGTACTTCATGTCCGGTTCTTTGTTTCCTTTTTAAACTTTATCATGGTCGGCTTCATTGGGTGCATCCCTTCTGGTCTACATGTACATATCTGTCTGTACTCCCTGGAGTGCCACAGTCTTTAATCATGCTGTTTAAAGCTTTGTTGTAATACAAGTTTCTCTGCTTGTCAAATAAAATTTAATACGTTTCAGTACATTTCTTCCCTGTCTGCGTTAAGAAGTCCACAGAATGTTTATGCAAATTGAAATGCTGCTGCTCTGTCGTCTCAGTTCAGAGAGCGCGCGTTAACGTTGATTATAGCAGATCTCTAGACATTTGGGGTGAGGGGGTCTTGGTTAGAGATGAAATCACACTTAAAAAGAGAGGAATGAAAAGATCCTATAAAACGCGCACCTCTGTAACAATAGGATCACGGAATGCGGTCCTCCCTAAAGAAAATTGACAGTTATGGCTGATTGGCTTGTAAAACAAAGCTGTTATTTTTAAAATTAGTTCCATAGTGAAACATCAGCACGCTTTAACTTTTTTTTTACTCAGGTTACAACTTTTTTGATTGTATGATTAGCTATGATTTCCCCCTTTTTTTTCTCACTTTTACATTAGCCATACAAATGATAAGGCTTTCTTTTGATACCACTTTTTTATATCTATAGTCCAACAGTGATTTTTGCTGTAATTGTTGCTAAAATAGTTGAGTTGCCAAAAATATTCATATTTTTCAGTTTTTGTTTTTTTTTTGTTTTCCTCCCAAAATATCAAATAGGTTATTTGATAGTTTATGAAATCTACAGAGCACGCTGTATAACTTTGGTATGGACATGTGTGGATGCTATAATCATGAGGCTCCATGCTGTAAGAGGTTTTCTGGCACGTTTTCATGACTGCATGGAACTGTCAGGAAGGTTTCAAGGGGTTAATACTTTTGTCCTTCATTGCCCTATGGTTCTAAGACATAGTTATATAATTATTTAAACCAGAAAGGAATATTAAAGTTTCTATTTGAGATCTTCATGTGGCTACTACACCTACCCATGATCCTCTTTTTGTAACGTTGGTTCTCATAACCTGGAAGCCTCTTGGCCGTCGGAACTGAGCATAGATCGTATGATCTGTGACACAGCATGCAGGGGAGTCTCAAATATTTACGCCGCAGATGGTGTTGAGCATCTTTACACAATCTGTAAATGCGTCTAATAGTGACTCTAAATTTATTTACCATGATTCTGACATCAGCTCAGGCTCGTACCTCTCCGTACCCAAAGTCAGGCTAGGACTAGTCAGTCACTGGCTTTTGCGCATGTAAAATATACTGGAATAACAGTAACTAAGGGACAAATTAACAATTTGGCACCGATTGCTACGTACCCCGCTAACAGATATGCTGCATATAGAGGAAACAATGGTGGCTGCATCATTTTATGTAATGATGATCCATGAAACTACTACAGAGAAGACTAAATAGAAACGTGACAAAGTATAGCTGGTAAGAGCAGGAAGAAAATAGTGCTGCAACGGATGGGAGAAGCATTGTGACACTCGGCTGTAGACTTTGGAATAATTGGTTGTTAGTGAAGCACTTTGAGGTGTATTCTAAACTGGGATTTAAAGATAAGTTAGCTTGATTCCACAACTTTACTATGAAAGGCCAACTTCAGGGCTTCATGTGGAAGGCCTCTGACTGACACTGGATCGTCCTAATGATCACCAGCTTCTAGCTTTGTAAATAAAGATCGTGGATCACTGTGGGAAAAGGAGTGTTAGAACCCACGATCTGCTCAGTATAATGACAGCAGCGAAAAAGCAGCGATAAAACTAAATGCCAGAACCTATTCCTGATTATTAATTCTGCTCTAACGTGACAGCTATTTCCAAGACCGTGCCGAGGTCGTTCATTACAGTGTGATCAGAGCAGGGTAAGAACCCTTTGGGTACTTTGATTTGAAGATTTGGGGCCACTGTCTGAAGTCAACATCTCCACGCACATTGAATTATGCATTATGCAGGGTTAGCTCATCCTCTTGCTAGATCAACTTGCCAGTGGTTGCTCTTAACGAACAGTGACAGGAGACTGCAAGACGATTGTGGTTTTAACTAAGTCCCCCTTAAGTTGTTAAACCGCTTAAGCTTTCCAGTGCTTCCTTTACGGTGGGCAGTTGTTCCCAGGAGTAAAGAGACAGAGAAGATACCTCACTCCACTCACTCACAACACACAAGTTTAAAATGAATGTTTTATTTGCACTGTTGCATGATGCCTTAACAAATAGTAATCAAAGGACCTACAGAAAGATAGGATGCATAAAACAGTCATGTGACCGGGTCAATAGCAAATCTGTGATTTACAAGCAAGCAGTCCAAATTTGGCAAAAAAAAAAAACGGGGTGTAACAGACGGCAAATATTATAACACTGCACCAATTACAAAACAAATCAAAAGCATGAGAATGACAAATTCAGAACCCACATTTGTGCGCATTGAAAATGAATCTTTGAACTGTGTTCCAGTTACAGCATCACTTCTTTCTGTTTTGAGCAAAATTGATCATTAGCCGATGTTTCAGCAAGCGCTTCAGAGGCAGTTTTAAGAGCTGCCACGGATCCACAGCAAGGGCTATTCTCAGAGCAATTTACCATCGCATGACTATTATCAATAAGGAGACACAAGTCTCACTAAGGAGGGTAATTACTCAGCGAGAGACAACCAATTCTTCTAATTGTCTTCATTGTAACGCAACCCTGTTTACCAAAATTGGGCAAGAATGTGCTTTTTTTAATGCACTTATTGTGCCTGTTGCAGCCCACAGTATATTGCTGGGATTTCACTATACATTTCACATACATGTTATATATATAAAATAGCTTCACAGCTCTGTTACATGCCAGACAAGCATTTAGACACAAAAAAATGGAACAAAGCCACCAAGTCATCCGCGTGTGCCAATTTACATGAAATCAAGGCAAAGCATTCTATTTCGATCTGTATTAAGGACGTATTTCCCTGACATAACATGTGGGTGTATAAAACCTCTCACAAACCTTAGCATGGTGTGTCCATAGGATATAGCCCAACAACAAAGGTAACTGTAATGATGCAAACCCACCCCTGACAGGGAGCAAGCAGACCCATCAAGAGGGCCACACAACGACCTTAACAAAGGGGAAACCCAGATAAGTATTGCCATCAAAAGGTGCAAACATTACCAAGAACGGCAGCTGCCTTATTACCAGCTATCTACAACTACTTCGACAATCAGATTTTCTTTTTCACATACAGAACCACGGGTGTCCACACCATGTAAAGACCTATTGCTGTCATCAGTGACATCTAGGCTCGCAGTAGGTCATCGAGGAGACGGCCTTATCTCTAGATGACCGCATTCACCTTATGAAGGGATATAGTGCCTCATTAGTCGTTTCACATTAGCATACTGAAACGCGACATTAAGAGATGATTTTACACAACCAAAATTAGCTTGAAAAAAGGAAGCATAAAAAGGCACAAATATTGACCAAAACATTGCCCGTGATTGGACTTGTGCAAAATTTTAAGGGAACCAATCTTGCAACTAAACAATTCGGCTTTCCAGGGGAAGAAATGCACAGTTTTTCGTTTGTTTTCTTTAAAATAATTGACTTGACGCTATAGTTAATCTTACTAAGCACCTTCTCACTTGCTGGAGAGCTGGAGCTATGCCCTCCACCTTCTTTATTATACATTAGGATGGGGCAACCCCTCACCAACCAGAAGAGCAATGTTGGCATAATGCATATTTAAATCTCAGCAGACTTATACGGTCTCTAGTTGTGACGCAGCAAATCAAGCAACCGTTAAAGATTCCCTTTGCCACTGATTTATCTCCGCATTACACAGAGCCAACAGCTAATGTCTCATCTCACCTGGAACGGTTGGTCTTGTGAATAACCTACAAACAATGCTCAATAAACACGTAAATGGGGGGCAGAAGATGGAAAACACATACAGTGTTCTAGAAAGCTATTTCAGTTAGCAGTATTAACATTTCATTCCCACGTGAATTATTGACATTTGTCCTGTTAGAATGATCTACAAAACTATCCATGGCGTAACGAACGTAATCATAATGTGCGTAGTAAATATCTGATTTTCATTGTGTGGCTATACAGTACAGCGGAACAAGAGGTTCATGTTGAGACAGTGGCTGGGATCACCATTTTATGGGCCGTAACACCCATGACTGCTTAGTGCGTGTTATGGGAGCCGACGTTCCAAGACAGCTGGCTGGCCGGCCAAACTTAGGAAAGAGAAAACGTTCAAAGAGCACCAAGTTGGAAGCCTGTACACCAAAAAATTTGGCGGAAATAAGAAATTAGTAGTCGTCATCTTAAAATGGGTGCATTCACAGCTATAAAGTCCCTACTTTAATCACGGATAAATTCAAATCAAAATACTTTTGTTACAAAAAAAAATCTGCACAAAGGCAAATATCCAAGAATAAATAGGCTGCCTAGTGCGCTTGGTTACAAAGGCCTATTCTGACCAGCTAACAGTACTAAAAAATGTCGTTTCCATCCCACTTTTTGCCCAGGAGCATTGCCAGGCAAAGTAGTAGATTTCCCATTCTTCTTCCCCTACTAGTTTTATAAAACAAATGTTACATATTTCATTTAGCGACCATGTTAAACCAGAACCACCAAAGGAGTGAACTATGGGAAGTGTGAGGCACTCCCCGTCAGGAGGGCATACGTTGCAAAGCACAGTAATGGACTAAAAAGTTAGTAGGATGAAGTGCCTCTACGTGGGGTTTTCATTCTCAGATGAGCGTTTCTTTCCAGTCTTTGATTGGCGACGGTCTCACTTGCTCCTTTAATGGCTTTGGCTGCTCTTTTGCTGCCTTTGTCTCCGCAGAAGCGTCTTTCTGCAGCTGTGGTCGGGCGCCCGGCTTCCCCGGCTCCTCTTCCTCCTGCAGCTGCTCGGATTTCACGCGCTGCATCTGTAATAGTCGAAGCTGCACACGCAGCTCAATGATGGCCTCTCTCTCCTCATGAATTGCCTGGTTCAAATGGTTGTTCTTGATCTGACAAAAAGGAACGCAGCCAGAACAGAGAGGAAAAAAAAAGTTAATCACCAGGTGCAGTAATAAAGAAGCAATGTTCCCAACAATCAGTTGCCCAGAATACTTACTGGATCCGACTCTCCACAATGCCTTATTTACAATCATACACGAGAACAAATTAGGAGGATAAGGGTTTAGGCTGGTGTGTTGGTTTTGTTGCTTGCTGGCTTTACACATTGACAAAGGGGGTTACTGCGCTTGACTTTCCTTTTTGGATTGCCTATGTAATTTTCCACCGAGAGGGGACAGCGGTGCACTTTGTCTGTAGCAGCACTAGCAGAAAATATTTACCATTTCTAAAAAAGCACAGCTGAACGGCACAGCTTTAGCAGACTTTGGCACCAGGTTATATCCATCCTTTAGTTCCCATTAATAAAGTCAATGCCTCTGTCGTATTACGGACAGGGAATTGGGCTTTTGTTTCTAGATTCTATTCTCTAACCGGCTACACTATCTCACGAAAAAAAGAAGTACACATGTGGCAGACCAGTCTACTAACCCAATTCTAATTAACCCTTTAATGTCAAATTGTGTATGTGTGTTGTCACTAGAATAATGGAGATGTTTAAAGATCTTTTATAAAAGGGTCACCTCCAGCTCCTCATTCTGCCTCTGCAGGTCTTCTAAAATAATTTGCAGCTCCTCTTCATCCTCACTTTCACTCTCACTGTCTGAGGAATACTCTTCAGTTTCACTCCGGCCATGCTGCTGGCGGCTGCAACACATTTCAAGAGCATTACATCCAGAGGCAAGAGGACTAAAACCAACATAAGACACATAATGCTATTGTATTCTGAGAAAAGGATACGTTATTTCCACAACATACATTGGGAGGATTTGCTCACGGGTGTCCAGCTTATTACAAACGCATATTAAATGAATTTTATTATGACCCTTTCAAACAGGAAAAATAGAGGCATGCCAGATGGGTTGAATTGGGTATTATGTACAGGGTATTTAATTGCGAAAAACACAGGCTCAAGATCAACACCTGGCTCAGCCCAGCGTGTCAATCGATGCATGTAAGCAAAATCCAAGCCAGCTCGGGGTTCTCCTCCCCTATAATATTTTGTTTCCAGCACTCATCCATTTAGCAGACGTTCCTGGCTCCACCTAAGCTCATGCGTCCCCATCAGCCAATTTGCTATATTTATTTCTGGGGGCCAAGTAGTCATATGGGAAATCAGGTACATAAATCACAACAAGAACACACAGAGATTCAAACAATGCTGATGGAAACATGTTTACCTTTGTATTTCAGAAATTTCTGCTCTAAGACGGTCTATTTCTTCCTTCTCTGTAGCAATTTGTCGCCTAAGATATTGCTCCATCGCTACAAGTTCTTCCTGTTCTGTTAGGATCTCATTTTCCTGAGAAATAACATGTAAAATACCCACATTCAGCATAATGATGTGCAGCATGGCTCCTCTCTGGTTTGCTGCACATCTCTAGATGTCATAAATGGTTTTTATGCCCAAATACTTTTATTATCATTAAAATGTTAACATAGTTCAATTAGTAAGAAACCTGAACCCTGTCTTAAACTAAATTTAATGATTTGAACCAAAACACTTTGCAGAACAAACACGCAACATTGAGTACATCCGAAACTTCCCGGAATTAAACGGCCTCATTTTTATTTACAATAAAGAAGGAATTCAATTTCTGCTAGCCTCCAAAAAACAAGCTAGGTCACAGATCATAGCGACATTATAAACCCGATGTACCTGGGCGAGTAGTATATTAAGAACCTCTTCTTCATTTTCAGTCATTTCTTCTTTGGAAACGTCTTCCTTGGAAAGACTGGCAATTTCTTGAGCAATCTTAGTTTCACAGTCCTGTAAAGAGAAACCATAATATTTAATACAAGCCTTCTTACAATTACAAGGAAGCTCTTCCCTGGCAGTGCAAACTAAATGAATTCATCAAACCCCCCGGGAAACAATGACCACAGACCCTGGATATAGTTACATCTCAGCCCCTCTGTAGCATAGCAGAGGCACCTATCCAGAGCTCCCCCTTAATCATAACGGACAGTTATACATCTACCCCATGCCGAATGTCCAAGATGCCGAGGTTCTAGAGCTGGATGTTTGACAGTGTGCAGGTCAGAGAAGGAACAATATAGAAAAAGAGGGAAGGCTTAATAAGAAGGGATGTATGCAACCAGATGAATAAACTCCGAAGAACCGTACCTCTAATTAAATCTCTCTCTACAATTCAAACTTTACACAAAGGAAGAAATCACACACAGGATGAAAGGAAGTACGCTTTAAATGGAGGACAGTGTGTGAAAGGCCTGCAGCTGCGACGGAGCGAGAAGCTGCCCAGTAATTCACAGGACACACGTGTTCAGCACACTGGTCGTCCGCCAAGACCCACACAAGGAGGAGCGTTGTTCTCCTAGCTCTATTATGCGACAGGCTGGACCTTTGAGTACCACACACCTGCCTTTTAGCTTCTCTCAGCTTCCTTTTAAGTGCCGTCAGAATCCTTTGAACTTCCCACAGCCGCTCCTCTTTGGACAGATCCTTTATTCCAGCCTGAAGGTCTCGATGCAAACAATTCAGAAGGAATTCCTGTACAATTTAAAATGAAATGCACGTTAAAGGGGGCATCACTCGGTTTTATTCTTTTAATGACTGTTGGTAGAAGGTTGATATTAGGGGGCAATTTGAAACAAATATTTATAAAGTAATGAAATGCATCATATGCCACAAAAACAACTGTGAAAAGGGGAAAATCATTAAGCGTCACACAAATAGATTTTTTGGATCAGGCAAATCACTTGGGTATGAAAGACAATTCATAACACCCATGCAAAGGGGTGATAACCCGGGAGGTCCACAAGGACAGAAGCGTATGCAGCTGGCAAGGGGCTTCTTCCCAGTGAGCCAAAATGAGATGTGACCATTTTAGCAACTTCACATAAGCAGAACAGGATCAAGTTGCCTCATCAACAGTAACGTTTAGTAAAGCGAAGGTGAAAATAACTACAGACCTGCCGTCGAATCTCCTCTTTTATGGTTTCTTGGGTGTCTGGTAGTGCAGGCATCGTGGCCATGTTAGACCAGCGCAGAGGTTTTATAACTCTTTTTATAAGGACCCCTCCGAAGAGCTCTTGGACGTGCGTAAAAAACACATACAGGACACGGTTACTGATCTGAGGAAAGAAATTAAGAAAGTAGTTGCATTTTTGTGTTTGCGATATGCAGTTATATAAACTATGAAGGCCCTTTGACATAGGATTTCTTTCACGAGCTAGGGGCCACCACCGCTGGGAGAGAAAAACCTAAAATCTTCTGCAATTACACAGACAGTCTACATTTTGGAAGGAAATAATGCTCCCTTACATTCTACATAACATTTTATTATAAAGTTTAAAACTCAGATTAGGCCAGCATGCTTTTTTTTTTTTCTTTTTCTTCATTTACTCGAGATCGTTTTCAGGTCTTTATAAAAGGTACCTAAAGTTTACAAGAAAGGTCCTTGTAAGGTTTATAACGTCTTGGTGACATCCTATGTATTCCGTTTCACATTTATGTTATTTTGCTTTTTAAGATTGGTGTTTTGCCTACCAAAGACGACTGAGAGTAATCACTAAGCCCTATGCTGGAGCCTGCAGCTAACATCCGACAGAATCCTTTACATTGCGTGAATCCTGTAGAAAACGTCATTGATTCATATCTAGATCTCAACTAATATAAGAAAAAAATAAATGGAGGCACAAAAAAATAGCAAAAAATAAAAGTTATTAATGTGAGGCAGTCGCTGGGAACAAGCACATGCTGTACCTGTACAGTAGGGCTGAGAACAATAGAAATATTCTGGATATTCATTTTGGTTTCAAGTTCTTTCTCAATAACATGGTCCATGTGTACTATTAGCCAGGAGATCAGGTTGAAGTTGCATTCTGGCAGCTCCTTCATGAGGCGCTGACACTCCACAAGCCTTTCGGCTTCTGTGCTCTTGCCACAGGCTTCTTCAAATCGTGGCATCAGATCTTTGGTAAGGACATTCTCTGGCAGCTCTCGTAAGTATTGCTTCAGTAGACTGGCAACTGTGTAAGGTTCATAGTCTTCCAGGTTTGGAGACTCCTCACGGTCATATGATGCTTTCAACTCGTCCACCTTTGACTTTATTCCTGAGATGAAATACAAAAAACGGTATTATAACATGTAAACTGTTTTATTTTCTGCATGTTGTTCCCTTTTTAAAACACAATTACTGATTCAGTTCTGTTTTGGAATTAGGGAACTAGTACAAGTTCTGGCACTAAACCACTGAATATTTCTCTGAATCCTGTAAAAGTTCTCAAGTCAGTTTTCAAGTCGTAAAAGTGCGTATGACACTTCAGGGATCAACATGGAAAGTAAAATAATTGTCCTAAATTGTACTAAGTTTAAATGAACGTTGACCAGCTTGACAATTATGTGAAGAATCATGTAAAATATTGGGATACAAGCACTACCTGACACCCTGTAGATGCCTTCACACTTCATTCCATGGTACTCTATGTAGTCAATACATTCTCTGAACACTGCGGGGAGTCGAATCCCATCACTCATCATGGTCCTTTCCGCAGCTGCAGCCAGAGGGATACCAAACACCGGCCTCAGTTTGGGAACATCCACTGGTTGAAGCTCTGGCTCAGGAGTGGGTTTCTTTTTTTTCTTCTTTTCCTTCCATTGTTTGACAACATCTGCAGCAGTCAGGTCCTTTGACTTCTTTTCCTTGTGCTTGTCTTCCTTGTGCTTTTCTTCTTTTGGTTTCTCTTTGATTTTGAAGTCTTTCTCCTTCTTCTTGGAAAAACTAGGCTTCTTAAACACATGGATTCCCTTGGACCTCTTCATTTTGGACGGGCTTTCAGCTTCATCACCAGAACTGTCCTCCTGGAAGGCAGCATATCCTTCAGCTGGGGGAAGAAACACAAAACAGAGTTAATATGCATGGAACACGGACCAAAGTAGGACTAATGGTTGGTTTATTAAGTACACATAATTTGGATTTCATATTCCTAAATGTAAATTAATATGAAGAAGATGTGATATAAGATATAAGAACATACAGTAAATGACTTCAAGTATCACTGGCCCCCAAAAAGAAGAAAATAATTTGATATCAGCTTTGATGTTTTATCCAGGATTCGTATCAAAGCCATCTGAAGCTTTGTATGCTCTTTAAGGCACGTGAACCTGTAACCAATGCTGAACGGAACCTACACAGAAATGAATGCTCCCAATAACCGGAAAACAGCCGACATACGGATGTGATTGCTGTAAAAGGTCCGGAGAAATATCCCACTAATTAATGTACTCTTTTGAACACTTTCCCGTCCATCAGTGATATTCTAATAAATTACGACGTCGACAGGATAGAACCCGCATAAAGAATAGATTGAAATAACACACAAACGTAATGGTAATTCGTACAACCGGCAGGAAGGGATCAGTCATCCCAAAAAACGGAAAGGTCATTAGCATTAATACCGGCAAATGTGTGCAGGCGCACTTTCCTGCCACTGATTGGCTGCCTCAGCTAGCCAATCAGTGGTAATCGTTACACCACGGTGCAAAATTATCTTAAGCATCTGAGAAAAATTGTATCATGTGCCATTCTGCCGATCACTTCCCGCTGCCCTCACTCTCGGACAGTACAGGTACCCCATCCGTCGTATTCTCACTTCCAACAGGGAGAATCCAAAAGTGCATTATGGACACTGTCGGCTCCTGTACTGTCAGAGAGTAATACAGTTTTATACTCAAATGCTTAGGATAGTGATTATGTAAACCTTGCTTTTCATATAAGGAATGTTTGCTTAATTGTATTCTTAAGGCTGAAAAATGAAGTTTAATATTATATTTAATAATATAAGTGATGGACAATTCACCAGTGACCTATTATAGTCAATATGACTAGATTTAAAAACTGTATTTATCGTCATTAAAGTAAACCAGCTTTAGTTACACAGTGGTGTAGATAAGAAGATAAAAGAGTATTACAATGAGAAACAAGAAAAAAGGATGTAGAGGAAGGATCTGATACCAGGAACAATAATGCATTTCTACCAATTTATTATCAGGTGTCAGAGTAACTAAGTGGAGGTGCCTGGAGCCATGAAACACAGAAACATGTTCTGGTGTCTTGTTCATAATCTAAATGCTACTAACATTATTGTAGTTTGTGGAATAATATTTAATGTTGAGATGACTGAGATCCAATGTTCCTACAACTTAAGCGTAGTGTGAGCTTTACTATTAACCTCAAAAGCAAAACAAATGGTATTCATAATAACCAAACACATATTAGAGATACCAGCAGAGCTTAAAAACAATCCCAAGAGCAAACCATCGGCTTCTGTCTGTCACGTTACTCTACCCAGATATATAGGTGGAAGAAATGTCTGACTCACAAATCATATAACATCACACCTAGTTTTTATGTAGTGCCTATACACAAAGCACTTTTAAGCACATGCTCTCGAATCAGCAGCTGAATAATAGTTATTATATACATATTAAAATGTTCTACAGCTCCTAATATTTTAATAATACTTGTGATATATGAATGTCCATTTCACTCACTTCTCTTCTCCTTTTTCTTAAACTTTCCTTTCTTTTTGCCATGGTCCTTCTCATCATCAGACACTATATCGGGGGGTTCGTGAAGGATATCATGAGGAGGAGATGGCTCCCCAGTGCGGTAGAGTCCTGGGAATTTGGTAGGGCTTATCTCCTCGGAGCTGGGGGTGCGTGCCAGGACCCCACCATGCTCAGCCCGCCGATGCTCGCTTGGGCTGCTGGTGGGAGGGAGAAAGCACTCCGTCATTTTGCTGCCCACAACGTTCTCCACAAACTGAACTCTGGCGTCCGTTACCTGTCCATGGTACCTGTGATAAAAAAAAAACAGAGACGCAATCAATACAAGGGGTTATCGGTTTCGATACACTGCCATTGGGGGCAAAAACTACACAGCATTTCTGCCAGATACGCTATACAGACCCTAACTCTTCTCTTCTGACACCCAGATGTTTTCCAAATGCATGATCATCACAGAAAAGCATTCAGTGCCTCATGTTTCAGATGTAATGTGTTGTGTTACTCTATTATCTATAAATCTAACCAAATGTGCCTGACATTTATTAAGACAAACTTGAAAGGTTGCATTTCCACGTGTTGACAATTTACCAGACTGATCATGATCACTGCTATAGTAATTATTGTACTTATCAAAAATGCTTATTGTTATATAGTTTGTTTCTTTTACTCCAAACAGTGCTGTATTTCAGAAATTGGTAAAAAACACATTTTGGAAAACAAATGCCATAAAAGTTGCTTTAACATTATATAAACATAGCTGATGAATTGTGGTTTGTTTTTGTTTGTTTAAATTGCTTAGTGCGTGGCGAGTGCCTGCGTGGGATAGCCTCAAATTCTAGCTTGCAAGGTCCATTGCACAGATACATTCCTTAACAGCGCATCACACCAACCCCACACACGTCGGGCAGTCCAGAACCAAAACGCAAGGCCCTATGAATGAAAAGGTCCACATCTGGACTAAGTTTTTGGAGGTACTCCAAACCTGAGACGAAGCTTAATTTACTGCCTATGCGAAGTTCATGGGTGGATACCCAGGAGGTCAGGTGATGTAAAGTCATGTGACCACCACGAGTCTAACCACCTCAGTTTCTAATGGGAAGTGGGAGAGGTAAGCTAACCATAAGGAAATGTATGTGTGGCTGTGAGTGGTCAGTGTGTCTGGTTGTGTGTCGGTGAGGGGAGTCAGTGTGTCTGGTTGTGTGTCAGGGTGAGGGGAGTCAGTGTGTCTGGTGTGTGTCAGTTAGGGTGAGGGTAGTCAAGTGTGTCTGGGTTGTGTGTCGGTGAGGGGAGTCAGTGTGTTTGGCTGTGTGTCGGTGAGGGGAGTCAGTGTGTCTGGTTGTGTGTCAGTTAGGGGTGAGGGGAGTCAGTCAGGGTGAGGGAGTCAGTGTGTTTGGTTGTGTGTCAGTTAGGGTGAGGGGAGTCAGTGTGTCTGGTTGAGGGTGAGGGGAGTCAGTGTGGTCGGTGACAGGTGTGAGTCAGTGTCAGTGTGTCTGGTTGTGTCAGTCGGTGAGGGGAGTCAGTGTGTTTGGTTGCAGTTAGTGTCAGTTAGGGTGAAGGGAGACAGTGTGTCTGGTTGTGTGTCGGTGAGGGGAGTCAGTGTGTTTGGTTGTGTGTCAGCTAGGGTGAGGGGAGTCAGTGTGTCTGGTTGTGTATCAGTTAGGGTGAGGGGAGACAGTGTGTCTGGTTGTGTGTCAGTTTTGGTGTGGGTGCATTAGTATGCTGGCTGAGAGTGATCAGTGGGTATAAGTGTCCATCAGCGGATCAGTCTTATAAAATGGTTTCCCCTTTGGAAAAAAAATTGTCAGAAGAGGGGAGTTTTACCCTGTAAAAGAAAGTGAATTCTAGGACCTAATGCTAGGATTTTTTGAGGATTGTGAGGATGCCTTCCAAATACGTACAGCATTATAAAAAGTATTGAGGAAACGTAACATGATCCCATCAAACTACTCAGCAATGACATGCCTGGCGGAGAACATTCCAAGCTTTATATATTAGATACAATCGCTTTAATCCTACATGCCTACTATGGTTTTTCCCTTCACAGCGCCTCATTCATTTCTTGTAAAACAGGTTCTAATATTATACGTATGACCTCATTCACCGTGCCAACATGAGAAGTGTAGGCAGAGCTTTATTGCGTCTTTCTTCATTCCAAATGAAGAAGCAACGTCCGGGGTCCCAAAAGCATATGCGGCTTTACATTTCTCTGTGTTGGTTCAATAAAAAGGAACGACCTATGACTAAGCCTCCAACTGCTATTAGACCAACATGGCAATAATATATATACGGCAGCTAAATCATCTACAGTAATGTTTGGTAATGTATTGACCCAACACACAACAGAACATTGTTTTGGTCACAAAATAGCATGCAGTTCCAGGAGATAAAAGCATTCGAATGTGGAACTGACGTACCCAGCGTTGCATGATCTGACATTGTAATTAGAGGTACGCAGGCATAAAACAGGTTGCGTCTTGTTTCTAGCCACAACACACACACACACAAACACACACACAAACAAACACTGTGAGGTCCATCTGTCAGAACACTATTCCTGCCTTATTATTTATTGTTATATATAGCGCCACCAAATTCTGTAGCGCTGTGCAAAGAGCAGACGGGACATCATGTAGTATACAACATAACAATTTGACTTACAGAAACAACATGTGAGGCGGGTCCTGCTCAAAGAGTTTACAATCTGTTTTATTACCCCGCTCTCCTTTGCTATGCAAAGCTTTTTCTTGCTTCAGATTACGAAAAACAAGACACTGATCTTCATGACACCCGATTTATTATTTTTATTATTAAAAAAAATGAGCATGATCTTACGGGTATCTCACTTTAGGAATATTACGGGAGCCGCAGACATATACAGAGGAAGATGTATGAAAACAATAGTTCATAGATCTCCTGCTGGCCTTATGTGATATCCTGTTTGGGGAAATGGGACGTAAATGATCCTGAATTTGCTGGCCCTCAAAAAAGGCTCATTATCTCCAGTGAAGCCATCACAAAAACTGACGATGCATATGTTATAAAGGCCCATTAGAGACTAATGATAAAATAATTGGCTGCCATTAAACTTAAGAACACCAGACCTATGAGCTCATACTATATATTACGTGTATGTATGATAAATCCTGAGCTTGCAGTATGTGTATCTGCCATCAGCACTACATAAGTAGAGATATCCAATTTGCCTACACTGAGCAATACGCATTATTTCTCTGTGAAGCAGGGATTCACTGCCTACAACACCAAGTGAGCCTGTCTGGGGATGACATGGCTGCAACGCGTAATACGTAGCGAACGTGTAAGATACTGAATACTTCAGCCATAGGAAAGTGTAAGTAGTAATAGTATTATTATTACTGAGACAGACATACCCCCGCCTCGCTCTGTCAATATGCGCCCTCTTCCTCTTCCTCCTGCTTCCAGTGCTGAGCAGGAAGCGATACAGCGCCTCAGATCTTGAACGGCAACGTCACGATTACGTCGGACGGAGCGGCCATGTTTTGATTGGCACGTCGCCATCCGCAATTTCCTGGTTGCCTGGGAAGCTCTGTGAAGAGGAGCGAATCTACGGCATGCCGTGCGGTGTAAGCGCAGCCTAAATAGATAGAAGAGGGGATAGCGAGGCGCTGGCACTGCATGATGTGCGGACTGCGGTTTTTTTTCTTCAGTATAAAACTAACCTGAAAACAAAATGCACGCATAATGAAGCAATGACTAATGAAAAATTAAATGGAAAGTTGGGATGACTACTCCCTTAAAACTACCTATCACTACTAGTCTATGGGGTCTATTCACTAAAGGGAAACTAAGCAGGGGAGTTGTGGTTTTAACTCTTTCACTTCACTATTCATTGGTGACTTTATTCTGACTTGACTTAAGGTGGCAGGTGTAGGGCCAGCAGCCCTTCTGCCACATAGCCATGAGCCAATTGCTCTGTTGGGCAATCAGGCTCATGGTAGTACTCTTACTTTGCGCTGATTAAACGGGTGATCACCATACCTGGGAACTCTCTGGGTTTGACCCGGATATTGCCGGGCGAGCACTGCTCCTCCTGTTCTCTGTGTCAAGACCCGAATCCTTGACACACCCTGCTCCCTGCCCGCTTTTCCTTTAAATGGGGGTTTTTCCCGCTGCCATCAGCGGGGGCTCCCCTGATGGCAGCGGGACCGCCCACTGACGTCAGTGTACAGTTCTGGTCGCGTCCCGCAAGGGAAGGCTCCGGATAGCCGGAGCCCAATAGTTCCCAGTTATGGTGATCAGTGGTCTCCCCAACCGGCCCATTAATGTTATGTTGGACTGTGCTGTGTCTGCGCACCTCCATAGTTCAGCACTGCCCGGCCCTCTGCGCCCTCACAGGGCCGTGTGCAAAAATATGGCATCATATTCCAATACTCAACTATAAGGATGGCAGGACAGAGGGGTCGGCTGGTGGTGCCGGCCTAGAGCATAACCCAAAGCGAATGCAGCGCTGCCACCACGCCAGTTCACTTCTCGAAGGGCTTTCTTGAGATGTCAGAGCATGTATAATTCACGTTTTATTTTAGAACATAGCTACATTTTACAATGCGTACTCCATGCTCTGTGCTGTGCTGCAGTACTCATCAATGTGTGTTGATAATGTGTATGTGTTGTAGGGTTAGTTGTACATATGTGACCACTGTTACTATTTGTTAATTGCATAGGAATAAACTAATCAAATAAAAAACTTAACATCAGGTCGTATGGAAGTTATTGGTCATTTTGTCTGTTATTGGTAATTTTAGATTTGTCCTCTTAATGTTGCTACAGAATCTCCTGGCAATCAAGTATAATACAGTAAGATTTTTCTTAAGCATTAGTACTCAGTGATGCTGGGATACGAGGTAAAACATGCCTATTAAACAAACAGAGTAAAGGGACAGTAGTGCGAGACAAACATTATATTTAGTGTAACAAGTGCTTTGGTTCATCTTCCACAACATTCTGTCTGTGGTGATGAGAGTTGTAGTCCACAGAGGCTCGCCTGTTTATTTTTTTATTGAAAAAAATGTGTCTTTTTGTTAAATTGTCTATTAGTTGTTGTTTTTTTTAATGGGCCATATGATTACATTTTACTGACAAAACACATCAAAGAAGTTGTTATTTTTTAACTTGGTCTGTGTACTCTTTAATCATGGAGTAAAAGTTATCGTTCAGCTTGACGGCTCCTGAAGGATTGAGTTGATCTATTGAGCCGTATTTGGATTCACACGTCCTTGTGTGATTTGAAATGGCTCTTACTGCTCATTCTATTTTATACTTGGTTAAAGAAGAGGCGTTGCGGTCCGAAAGCTTCCACACATTAGGAGTGGAGATCTGTGTCTCTCTATCGTGCCACGAAACCCCAGGGTGTGATGTCCCAACACTATATATATTATATATATATTATATATATATACTGCAGAGAGGAAACCAGACTTGATCTGGAGTGGCCCAGGTCTCTGCACCCTCCGCTAGCGGTAAGGAGCCTCCATCTTTGGAACGGGGCTCAGCGGGTAGTCAGAAGCTACTCTTGGTCATGCCTAGAATAGAAAAGCTTAGGTGCGCAGTCAACTGTAAATAATCCAATATTTATTGCATTTCAGTTCATCTTGCAGGATTGACCTTGATGAACACGCTGTGGGGTGAAAACATTGATAAGTGTGTGTACTTCTGTCTCAGTAGTAACTGGACCTGGACATTAGAATAACAGTCAGCGTATTGCTGGATAACCAAACCCGGCTTGGAAATAAACAATTGTGATAAATGAAAATTCTTTGCTCCCATAAGAATACAAGAAGCCTTAAAAATATTTTGGGCCACCTCTAGATTGTAAATTTACAAGCAGGACCCTAATGTATCGCTTTGTTTTAGCCCGTCAATTCTAGCTTAGTCATACACTTTGAATGCATGTACTGTAAGAAGTGTGCTTAAAATAATATTTTATCAGATTAAACCCTTTGAGGAAAGAACTACTTGAAGGTTCAGTTGTCTTCACAGCTTCATACTATATTTATTTAAGCCTCCTCTATCATGGGCTTTTTGTTTTCACTGTAATTGCTTCGGAGGTACTTGGTTTAAAAGCGATCATAAATTTGTATTTTTTTATGATAATGTTACAAAGATAGAATCCAGCAATGGCCTCTCAAGATATCTACAAAGTAGGCTGGGGTGCTGGCATCAGCAAAGGGTTGGGGTTCAAACACGGCATAATGTTTCTTTAAGAAACACAGAGAAAAACCTTGAATAATTCAGGAATATTTTTGTCTGCTGGTGCTGGGAAGTTTTACCGCAGATTTTTTTTTTCAAAACTACAAAATATCTGTCAATGAATCGGTTTTGATTTATTCTAGTTTAGAATTGGAATCATTTCGGAATCCTACAGTATCAGGCATGCACGCCAGAGCAATCGGTTTATGGTCCCTTATTATGAATAAGTAACAGAAACTCAGATCTTTAGATATTAACATGTCTACTAAATCGAAATTAATAAATACATTTTCCAAGATGGTTTTTTTGGGGTAATTACAAGGTCGTTGCAGGTCTCAATCAGACATGATCAATTGAATTTCAGGTACAATATACACTTCTTTACAGAAGGAATACACAAGTATAACATTGCAATGTGAAAATGCATCATGGATCATGCCACATAATACGCCCTAGGAGAACCCAAGCTAGGGGCATCCTCCCCCCCAAAGACAGTTGCCCATACAAGTGGGCCGCATAGAAAAAAAAATATTTGGAGGGAAGGTGTAGAGAAGATAAAAAGAGAAAGAGAAGAAAAAAGGGGATATATTAACATGTCTATGCTACTAATAAAAAGAAAATGCATTGCCGACGTTTAAATATTATACACATGTATATGTTTCGTATAAAACGTATAATATAAAAGTTTATTAAAAGCATAAGATTATGCATTTTGCTGTATAAAGCAATATTGTTACATAGTCATAGAAACAGTATATAAAAACACATTTTGATACAAAATCCTTGAAATCATCTGAAATTGGTACCTTCCCACTTCACAAAATATTCTATCACAATTTTTTCCAAATGTCCAGTAAACAAAGGGCAGGGGGCAATATATATATATATATATTTTTAATTAACCCCTTAATGACAAAGCCCGTACATGTACGGGCTCAAAATGCATTGTTTTCAATGGGTTTAGGGGCTGCCCATTGTCCTTAAGGGGTTAATCAGGCAATTTTTAGTATGTATTGTGTGATCCCACAAATTCAAGAATATGATTGGCTCACCATATCTATAAATTTGTTTGATTTTGTACAGATCTGAGACAAATGGATGTGCATTGTAGTAACACTTTGTCTAAAAAGAAGGACCAGAATGGATGCCTCACACCGCAAGCCAGATTCTCAGAGTAAGGGATTAACTACGCGGCTAATTAAAACTAAGGCATTTATTTTATAAACTGGATCTTGGAAGGTGGGTTGAACATTTCCACCCACCAACTTTTCCATAAAGTTGGAGATGACAGGAGAGTTGGGGTTTCGTCCCCCCGGATTCACAATGTATTTTAAAAGGACCATCCCTGGCCAATCCCTCTACCAGAAGGGCTCGGCTGACCCTGGATAATAACCGCATAGTTTAATCAGTGGGGCGACTTTTAAAAGTAATCCTTTATACGGAATCGTCCAAGGCGGGTTGATCCCTCATAATACAAAGTTAAGCCTTTAAGATGCAAACTCCTTTTTCTGCTGCAAGAAGGGCTGAGCTTCATAGTCTATAGTAAATCAGTGAGAGGACCTAGACAGAATATTGTGGAGCTAAATTTTGCACAAACACATTAACAAACCCCTAAATAAAAACAGGCAAGAAAACAAATTTGTTTACTCCAACTTTTGTAAAAATGTCCTTAATCCCTGGATTTTGTAAAGTGATGAAACACTAGATAATTTTAGTTTTAAATGTTTATAATACATAAAAAAAGGGAATTTAAAAAAATATATATACCGGTGCTTTCGAAAGAGAGTCTTTATCTAAATTCAGATTTGGTCATGAGCTTTTGTGAAAAGACCTGGTGTGCTTAGGACAATTGGATAGCCATCTGCTTTGATGACTAGCCATGAGACAACCAGTAGTACGGTGCAGAGACAGTTTTCTTTAACATGCTTCTGCTTCCTTTGTTTCAACATATCTTCATCAACATCTTGAAACAATATTTAACCCATAAAAAATAGTCAAAAGCTCAGGATGAAAACATTGTTTTACCAGGGTTGGTCAGTCTTGTACTGGAAAAAAAATGGTTTTAACAATATTTACATTACATTTTTATTTACACGTGGGGAAGCTCCATTAAAAAAAAAGGCTAATACTCTAAAACTTGGCAAAAAAAAATCTGTACCTTATATTCCGTATAATTAAACTATTAAATAAAAAAAATATATAAATGGGCCTTTTTATGATATAGAAAATAAATATTTTACGTTACAGTTCTACATAACATAGGTTCGAAATATGAAGCTATAAAATCAGTGGTGTAATAGGATAGAAATCACAGGGGATTTCTGGTTTCATGAACAAAAAACTCATCTGTCTCATGGGCAAGAGTTAGACAACCGTAACAAGCAAATGGGGTAAGCCCTAAACCAAAAGTAATATTATATATCCTTTTGGTGTCATTTATTTTGTGGACACTCTAAAGGGATACTTGAAATATTTGTTCTACGTTTAAATATTTACCTATTAATATTATAAAAACTATAGATAAAAATAGGCGAGTATTGTGTTACTACAGAGACGATATAAGGACAAACCCAATGAAGTTAGATTTCCAAGTAATGCCACATATACAACATAAAAATGTATTATGAAAATAAAATGCTACTTTGTTCTTTCCCCAGCATAAAAGTGTTGACCAACAAGGGTAATAAGCAAATGCTATTACCAGTAACACCATCACCATATTATGGTCACTTTACGGTTTCTTCCTTTACGCTTTAGAATTCTCTGCTATAGTAGGCAATTCTAAACAATAATGTAAGGGAATTACCAAATATGGAACATGTTACATTCTCTATAAAACATACATATTGTGAAACAAAGCACAGAGAAGAAGAAAAATGTAGTGTTTATACATCTAATTCTTAGTGATCTTTCCGCAAATTGAGTTGGCATGCAACTAGTTCTCATTATATTGTTCCAGTCCAGCGTTTCTCCATCACCTTCACTGCCAAAGAGATAACAATGTTGTATTTTGTAACATGTAGTACACCTCTTCAGAAGAGGCAATATAAAATATGGTTACTCGAACGTGTCTAAGGAGAGGACCCTCAGAACATACAGTTGATACACTTGACAGTCTTGCTGCCATAGTCGATACACTCTGGTCCCACACATTCACAGCAGGCGTTGTGAAACCACCGGTACTTGGATGCTCCCATGGACTCGCAGGAAACCTTACATTGATGGATCGACATGCAGTCATCAAAATACGCCACCGTGCACATGTGCTCTAGGAGGAAGAAATTAAGCAGGTTAGCATGGATTGGAACATAGGTCAACAACAGTCTTGTTCCAAGAGTTGGTCTTCAACAGCACCTGAACGTCAGATATATTAGAGATTATTTATACCTATGTACATGGACCAACACTTGTCAATAGCCAAATGAATCAAACACCAAAAACACATCAGACATTGAAAGGAGTCCTGACATAAAAAAATGACTACCTTATGAAAAGTGCGTACATGTGAATGTCAGACATGTACATCCGTGTTCTGTATTTGTTAAGCAGATGTGGGGAACTGCAGAGTCTTATGTACTGAACATAGATGGAAATAACAATACTAATAAATGTCTTCCCCTCCTTATTAACGTGTTATTAACGTTTGCTCAGAAACCAGTATGGAATATACCTAGGCAAAACCTGTAGCAAGGGCTACAGTATGATAGAAAGAAAACTTCTACTAAGTGCCACGATCATTCAAAAATATTAGCGAGATCACAGCAATCGTTGTTTCAGTGCATAAGCCAGCAGAAAAGTTGGGTATTTGGGGGTTCTCAATGAGACATGTATGTATATGTTATTTCGAGGTATCGTACATCTGTTAAAATTAGGCCCACAGTGCCTGTGCCCAGGGCCGCCATGAAGGCAGTACTGCTACAAGGAGTCCAGCCTCTGCAGGGACATTGAGGACCCCAGTCCCCTCCTCCAGTATACTCCCTTAACATCCCTTCCCTAAATATCTGTACTTGAAAGCCATATATCTTGATTTTGGGGAAGGTAGTTTTTTTCGTGAGGGCACCTTAGGGAATGAGCTGTAATGGGGTGGCTACAAACCTCGAAAAGTATTTTGGAAAGCGTTGGCAGTGGTCTGGAAACGTATAACCCAGAGCTCATTCTCTCTGTTTTTGTTTGTTTTCTTTTTTTCTAGCACTCTGCTTTCATTGAGGGGTCAATAAGTGATGAAGCAGCTATCCAGTTTACAGAGAGTTGTAACGGTCTTTTAACCTATGGGAATAATAGCGTATACACACGTGTCTATGAAAAGGCTCGTTGAAGTCACTAGTGCCTGATGGACGTTTCTAGACATGTCCATCACAAAGCCTGCGTGCGAATGAGTGGTAGCTTCTAAACATTGTTTAGGGGACAAACTATTAAACAATACACCATATCCACTGGTTTATATTTATGTAGGCAACAATTATAATTAAATAATTATCAATGGAATTGGAAAGATCCTGCCAAACCAACTAAAAGTGGCCAAATCATCGAGGGTGGCTGACACATACTGACAAATATGCTTCTTGGCTTTATTTTCAGTTTGGGATCCTGTATAACGGGTGCGCACTTATAAAAGTTTCCTCTTTTTCCTGAGTAATCCAGTGTTTATTTTTTCTTTCACTGCCAATGCTGAAACAGGAAGCACACTTCCAGCATTTATATGAAGCGTTTGTCCTATAATGACATCATCTCCGAATCACAGGCCTGTCATGTTTAGGGTTTGGGTTAAATTAGGATGGTTCCAATTCAGGTGTTCAGAGTTGGTGGGGAAATGGGATGAATGTAAGAGAAACAGAGGTATGAAAAAGGGAGGTTTAATAGGAGGTTTAGGGGGGAATGGGTATGTTTTATGGACATTATTTACATAAACCTAAAGCAGAATTTGGGCAGGGAAAGTCTCCCACAATATCATAGTAGCCTATAACGGCAGTCTCCAAGTCTGCAGATAAAGTTTGGCAGAATAAATTAAAATAAATAAAAAACAATAATTTTTTTCAATGAGAAATAAAATTATATAGAGCATTATATTAGAGCATTATATATAATATTTTCCATGGGAACTATGAACAAGTTGTCAAGGCTGTATCAGGGCATAGGTATGCCTGGACTCACGATAAGTACCGACAAAGCAATAGCATGATGACCTAACCTGCATATAAGAATAACTTGTTCTAATACTAAATACATGATTGGTTATGGTTGACGAACGACACAATGGTGTCCAAACATCACACGCAATGAGGTAGGCTGGCCGCTGGTACGGTATGCTAGCATTTCAGTTAAGTCAGAGCTGAATGCGTAACGATAAATGTATGCAGATACGGTATTTCCGTATTAAGACCTAAATGTTAGCAGCTGTAAGTGTTCTTAGCCTAGGGGTATATACATGGCGTGTGCAAGAGATCAAAGAAATGCCTAATGAATAAGGGATTGTTAAAGGTTTTTTTGATGGGGTACACAGCTGAAAGTATCCCAATAAATGTTAAAAACCATTGAGATGGCAACATAAGATCTCAATTCCACATGCACACCTATGGTGCATGATGGTGCTGCTCATACCATGAGAAGGAAAAAGGAAATACATTAACTTTATTGGTCAAGAAGATGATGAAAAATCAGACTTCACATTGTCTTCTATTCTATATCCTCTTAAATGAAGTGTGGAAGAAATGAAGCCCACTCACATTATGTGCTAAATCTTATTTATGAGTACATTAAATCAGAGCTGCGGAATGATAGTTCTATATATATCAATAACTAAACTCTTTAGGACTAGTGCACCTTTCTTTTTATTGCAATTGTTATTTGCTTCACGGGGTATTGGTGTGCGGCAGCACATTCTTCTTGAATATTTATTCATATGTTGGATTCAACCCTTGTGGTTTTGTAAAAAAAGTTACTTCTTGAAACGGTAGTTGGACTAGTTGAATCTAAATCCTAAAAATGCTACCATCAGAGAATACCATCGTGAAAATTAAAAAAATGGGGTAGATTTAAGTGGTTTATAGAAACACTCAAATGAAAAAAAAAAGGTAGGTTATCCCTATTGCCACCACTTGGACTCCTTCACCAGCATATTGACCCCAGTTTGAGATTACAGCCTAGCCATTTTCAGATTTTCTGAACAGAAGGAACATATCTTGGTGGATTCTGGCACACGCATGTGGGGTTTTTGATAGGAGAGCAAAAATCAATTTGTTGCAAGTAGCGTGTAAATGGAGAGCAAATCCTAGTACATAGAAGCTAGAGGAGAATGGAGCACTAAAGTGAGCGGCATCATGTGAACCCAAATTACAGAACTGTAAAGAAACTACCCATGAAGAGGGACACACAATTTCTCATAGTATAGAACATAAAATGTTAGTTTCAAAAGGGATGCACTTACAACTGCTGCCAGAAAGATAAATGCTGCAGATGATACTAGAAGTTCTGTCAAAACGTTTCATGAACTTGCTAGAATATGTGAACTTATTGAGTAATTATACTGAAACACAACATTTAAACCCTCACTTTTACGCTGCACAGCATCCCTAAGTGACTATATAGACTAGAAGTGGCAGCCTCATGAACATACCCAAGAACTTCCCTGGGTTAGCTAGACACAGCACTCTTGATGAGCTCAGGTGCAGGACTAGCCCCAGCTTTTACTTGGTGGGGAATGGACAGAAAATATGGGTGACCAAACACTCTCCTGCCCAGATAAAAAAAAGACATTCACCCAGGGAAGCAGACTACACTCGGAGAGTTCCCAAGTATGCCCATGGCCAATGGTAGGGTTTTAGATGTCCTATGCAAAAATCCTCTACACCTCCAGGATTCCACGTAAACAAATTTCATCCCTGGTGATCTAACCAAGGTAAAATGAAGTAAAGGTCTGAGGGCTTCCAGATTCTCGATATCCCGACCCACACTACGCACAAACTAAAAAAGCTAGTCTCTTGGTGGTGAAGGACAATACTTTCTACTTTGCTAATGGTCAAAATAGTAAACATGCTGAGAACAAGATCTGTATGGAAGTTAAAGGCAAATACCTTTCTCGCTGCTATGAGACACATGAGAACCACTTTGAGGAACAGACACATTTTGGGGTTGTGGTTGATTCACAGTCTCCAGGAAGGAGACCAGATTCTCATGGTGGGAAAGCTCTTCTATTACAGGAAAGGACACAATATTCCAGTTCAAATGGGTGTCTCCTTCCGTCAGTGCCCGGAACAAGGATGGAATGGGTTCATGAAGTTCCTCTACGGTACTCTTGGAGGTTGGTGGGGTATCACTGTAATTCCTTGGATTGCACATTCCTTCAGAAACATAAACATACAAATGTTATATTTTATATTTGCATATTCCCCAAAAATACAATTTAAACTTTTTTTCTAAATGAAAATGAATAAACACCCTTTTAGCAAGCATAATGCCTTGAATCCTAACAATGCATGATCAAAAGTAAAGGGAGAATGTAAAATAAAATGTCAATAATGTTACCATCTTCTGCACCAGTCATTTTCAAATCACACGTGTTATGTAGAACCACTAGTGACCGTTTTTCATATTATTAGCTTTAAGAAATCCCATATAAACATTTCTGTTTTCCTAATGGTTTGGGATTACTGAGCTTTTGTACCCAATATGTGTTTTTCCTTTCTACATAAAGAAAGTCATTCAACTAAGATCCCTGGCAGCAAAAGGATCCAAGTTCTCCTGCCAGAGACAAAATACACTTATTAGCTGGGTTTTTTATTGCTTCTGACCAGTATGTCATCACTCCATAGGCACACACGGCATTACCCAATTTCCCAGAGGATTCACAACTGCCAACAGAATAAAGGTCCTCACATCTATATTGCAAACTGCATCAGTACCTCCTGTATGTGTAATTGTATGTTACCGTTAGGTGTGTGTGTGTGTGTGTGTGTGTAAGCGTGAGAATGCGTGTAAATATGTGTGCCAGTGCATTAATTAAAGGGGTAGGGGTTGAGGCCAATGGGTCCATCTGGCCTTACTTACACTATTAATTGCGGGCAGTAAGTTTCAAAACAATTTACATATTTTGACTAAATTCCATCCAGTGTTTTACATGAGCAGAAAGAAAAAACACTAAAGTCCCTCTCTTAGACTGTCGTTTTAGTGAAACTTTTTGTGTTTTTTTTTTTTAATATGCTCTCTCTCCACTCTGAACATCTGTACATACAGACACAAGTCTGGCATTCAGTCTGTGCCACCTGCCTTCAATCACAGCAAAACACACACAAAATCCAGAAAATCAGCGACACATCACAACAAGCCAAGTGTGATCCTCTCAGTATTAACATCTCTTTAAAAAATGTACTCAGGTTTTGAAGCCTACAGAATAGATATTTAAACCAAGAAGTAATAAGAGCTGCTTTGTAGTCTCCTAAACACTAATCACCACGCAGAAACTCCTGGTAGCGGAAGCAGCATGGCGTCACGTCACACTCTCAGCCCATTTCCCCTCCGACAATATTGCGTGTCCCACGACGTCAGCGGGACCTCCTACCCGCATCCTGCAAGAGGGTGCCATGGGTAGCCAGAGCCAGAAAGTTCCCAGGTATGTCAATTGGGTAAATTAGTGTCATAACATGCTTCTGGAGCTACGACTAAAATGCTGCATGACACACTCCAGGCACACTTCCTTGTCAGCTGTGTGCATGTACTTCCACACTGATACATGAGATGCCTCAGCTGTCACACTCAACCCAAGGGATCTTGAGTTCCAATTTAAGAAGCAGGTGTAATTATTGGATATTGAGGGTTCTGGGGCTGTGTGTGGGTGTTAGAATGTCTATTTATGCACCAGGCATTTGGAAAGTGATTTCTGGAGAAACACAATATAAGAGGTGCTAAATCAAAAACATCTTTGCTGATGTCAGCATCTTTGATCAGTAATATTTTGAAGCTGCCAAGAAGCACCCTTTCAGATCTCACTTTGACAGAACATTGGAAAATGTACGGTTTGCTCCATGGATCACGGGTATGCCATGTATGACGCATACCCTCGGATTCAGAAAGGTAAGGGTTTGCTTGCTTTGCCTACTGAGAGTTGAATAAGTGCTATTTGATAAGCATTCCTAGAAATGCTCCATATTTGACCCAGAGTTTCCAGATGAAGCACTCCTCCCCCAGGTCTTCAGGGCACTTAATTCTTCCTCAGAACAGAGGAATGGTGTTTGGTCACACCTACCCCCAGCCTGTTTAAGTATGTCTGGGACTAGCCCCACCCCAGTGTAAGAAAGCTCCACCCACCTGCATTACTAGCCTTGTTCCCTCCCAAAGCCACTCCTCCTAAAAGTAGCCCACCATGAGAAGTTCCCAGGTATGGTGTGTGGTACCTGCACTGATGAGAACATGTACAGAGAACCTTTGCACTTGGAAAAACATCATTTTAATTTTAAAATCTAAACATATCCAAAAGAGACATGGAGGTCCTTCAATCTACATCATCTGTGTGGATCTCTATATTCAGCTTAGACATGTGACTTCTTATACGTGATTCTGCATTTGTGGCGATCACTTACCCACGCAGTCACAGCACTCATCCCACAGCGTGCCAAGGCAGAGCATACACTCCTTACAGCAAGAGCAGTTCCCATCTGTGGGTCGACACTGACATAGCTCCTGTCGAAACAAGGATCATTATGTAAGTGACTGAAACTGGTAAAAATTTTTAAAAAAAGGAAAGAATTGTTAATTCCCAGTCTATTCAGAAACATTTACACTTTAGAGATCAGAAGTAAGCATTGCTTTACTCAATAACCCAACATGTATGCTACACTCACTCATCAGGGGGTTTGGGTACCTACACCTTATACACACTGTAGGTATTCTAATTAGTTTGCCCCTACTAGCAGTTTGCCCCAGCAGGAATGAATTTACTGAACTACCCTCTTCCCCCGTTATTCTGCTTTATATGAACAGGAAGGAAGAAATACATTTGCACAGTGTGATGAGCGATGCCAGTTCGTCAGGACCATCCTACAAAAACATCCATGTTTCTCATTACTGTGTTTTTTGGATCAAGACCTAAATCTCAGTAATGCTGGAAAAAAAGTAAATATTAAAAAGGAGTAAGAAATGTCAATAAAAAATGCATTCAAAAGCCATTAAAACCAGGATATTTTTACACTCTAACACATTCAAAAAGCTAGCACAAAATTTTTATTTTTTTATGTTTGAAGAGTCCATGCTATGGGCAAAAATGTCAAAATATTAAAATGAATGTTTGGAAGAATGCCTCACATCTGTAGTCAACTGGAAGGAGGTATAGGGCATCTTTTGGTTTGACCAGAGTTAACTCCTGAGCATGGTGGGGGGTTTTTTAATCATGTTTTTCATGTAAGACACTTAAATTGTTGTTGGTGGCATTTGGTAGGTTTCTTTGTTTTTGATTCAGCTGGTCATCTTCTAATAGAGTGACCAACAAAACCTAAATGTTTTCCTAAATATGCTTAAATCAGGACTAAAGGTTTTATTTTCAGAGAAACCTTTGAGGGAATACCTCTGAAAATCTTACTTTTATTGAACAATTGAACTGTTTTATTATAGTTTAAAAAATGTCTAAATACTTAACTCTACCATGGAAGCCTTACTCCAAGTGTCCACCCTGAATAGTGGTTATATTGCTCTATATAAAAACTATACAACTGTGGTTACCTCAATTGTACAGTTTTTATTACGGGCAATGGAATGTTCAATATTCTGAAGGGTCTTGGGCTATTCTATAAGGTTCCAGGGTCTGGGAATATGTTGAGCCAAAGCCATACATACACAACAATTTGTTCCTTCCTTTTGAGTGGTAAGGGATGGACATTTTTGATGATTGAGTAGCATACCTTTACAAAAGGCACAGATACAAGCCTTTCATGGAATTTAAGGAGGAAGTCCCATTATTATTATTTTTGAGAATTAAATACAATTTTATATACAGATTACCATTGTTTAGTTTAGTTATTAACATAGTTTATTTCATTTTGCTCCAACAAACTAAACCTGTAGATGTGGAAGCTGCTTGTCTTCAGTCATGTAATATTTTGGGTGACTTCCCCTGCTCACCACACCACACTGAGCTGATTCTTTATGGCAATGCTAATGAAGTCCTGCTTGTCCAATGAAAAGCTTCCCTGCATAGAGTTTCATTAGTCTGAGTATATGTCTGGGTGCTTGATTTACCACAGGAGGTATCATAAGGAGTGTTCTTCTAGTAGACTAACCTAAGTTCACAGAGCTAGAACACAAGCATTGTACAAGAACAAGCATTGTACAAAAATAGTAATGTTTAATACAAAAAACATATTTATGAAATCCAGTGATACTAGTAATAAAAGAAATGGTAGGAGTTTTCTCTTCAGAGGCTCTTATCTCGGTTAACCTGTCACATTAACTATTCCTGTTTGCAGTCACCGTGCTTCACCATGCGGAGACTCCTGGTCTACAGTCTAACAAAAGTCTGCAATTGCACACAAAAGGAAGTAATTAAGCCGCTGTTTACACACCAAGTCCTTAATTGCCTTTGAACAATGGTCAGACAGAGCTACCAGTAATTCGACTGTCTCTGCAAACACTGTCTTAAAGGCGTGGACAAGCCTGACAAATTCATTACAAAGTGACAGTTCATTCATTTCAAATAAAGACAGAGCTGCTAAACCCAATGGAATGTCTTACTCAAGCCACAAACTGAATCTCGTCATGGTTTGCTTTACCTTTATATAATACCATGATATGTCCGCCCACTATTTGCGGTTATATTTTAGCGTTTTGAGGGTTTTTTTTTTAATAATGAAGACTGCTATCAAGAAACACACGCAATGGCCTGGACTGACCAAGTGACTCAAAAACAAAAGAAAAAAAACTATAACATAAAAAAAACTAATGAACGTTTCAATCTCATTATTATAAGAAGAAGATCACACAACAAAGATCTAAACACACCAAGCCAAATATCCAGATACTGAAAATATAATAAATATTATATAATACAATGGTGAGCTACATGACAGAATAGGCAAACTAGTCAGAAAATAAAACATTAAAAATTATTGCACTAGCAAGGAAGATTATTATTAATAGATTTATATAGCTCCATCATGTTCCGTAGTGCTGTACAATGGGTAGACAGGACATAACAAGTAGTATATAACATAATTTGACTTACAGAGACAACAGGTGAGGAGGGCCCTGCTTAAACCAGCTTACAGTTCCATGGTAGCTTTAGATAACTCATCATTGCGATCACAGAATGGGGTTGGTGGGACGGAATGTCACGAGTCAACCGATTTCTTATCATCAATTGTTTTATATAGTGTAATCATATACCGCAGCAATGTATTTACACCGTCTAATAACATCTGCAATCCAAGTCTACTAGTTAATACTTTGAATAAATCAGACGTTCATGTTTAAAAGTGACATTAAACTTTATTTTTCGTACTTATATGAAAAGTCAAGTTTCAGCATTTCAGTAAAAAAAAAAATACTACTTCCCATTCTGTCAATCGCTTCCTGACACATGCCATCTGTCTCCGACTGCACGGATGGCGACAGGCTCCATAACGTGCTGTCAGATCCTCGCGGTTGGAAGCGAGGATCCAACAGAATGTATGAACACTGATGGCAGGAAGTCATCGCCGGTAATGTATGTAACAGTGTAAACCTCATGTTTCATATAAGTAAGGTTTGCTTAAGTAAAAATAAAGTTTAATTTCACGTTAAGTAGGGTTGCTTGTGCCAGCGTCCTTTTGTTTGCAATCAGGTCTGCAAATAAGACGTTGACAGGCCAGCTCTCCAAGAGGTTTAGCAGAACTAGAGGTTTTCACAGATCCTTGGGAAATAAATTATTTGTGAATGTGCAGAACACCATATTGTGAACATGGAGAAAAAAAACATGTGGTGGCTTTTTATTTCAGATCCTAAATCAAGGAAGCCAATGGGGTCATACATCAGAAACCTGGTTGATTCATAAGAAATTTGAGGAGCCATGTGCACTGCCTCTATGGTCCTTGAGGGAGAAATACATGCCGATGGGAGGAAGAATGGGCAATAAAATGGCAAATACTTCATTAAGTTATACATTTTAGTTTCAAAACAACTGGGGTTTCACAACTCCCATAATGAAATTTACCTTTGACACCTGCATACTTCCCAACAGTCCCTGTTTTCACAGGACAGTCTCTATTCTTGGGCTCTGTCCTATTGTCCCAGGTAGCCGCCCCACTGTTCCACTTTTGCAGGCAGTGGGGAGCATGGGCTGGATGGTGAGATCCTCTGATCTCCCCAACAGACCCAGGGAGGCGAAAAATCAACAGAAGTCAGTGTTGTTGAAGAACAGATCTCCATTCCACCCCCCCCCCCCCTTGCCCCCTAACAACACTAGCATCCACGGGTGGTTGTTCTGGTAATGTGGACAAGTAGTAACGAGTCCCCACACACTTTTTATTTTATTTTAAGTGACAAAATCCAATCAAACTCCATTTGCTGGATTTTTACCTTTTTAACCAACTATCAACGCTTTGTCATTGCAATAAGCATGACAAAGCGCATAGAAATTATGGTAGTAAAGGACAACTAATTAAAGCTGCTGTTCCACCTAGTTTTAAGTAAATACTGCATTACAGACAATAATTCCTAATACCTGTGGGTAACTAAATTTTTCCCCAGAAATAATTCATTAATAGAACAATCTGGCCATCATCTGCACTTTAATGTGTATGATAGCGGAATGTCACCGTTAAATTCATTGTTTCGTTCATCATAATCCCCATCTACACACTCCGTCCTGGCTTTACCCTCCCCTTACAAATAAAGAATTCACATTAAAACAGCGTTTGAGACACTAAACTGTCACCTTCATCATGTAAAACTTTGCCTTATTCACATTTTTTTTTTGCCAGGAACACAATTGTCATGTGACTCAAAAGCCGGTATTGATAGGTTGTTGCCATAGAAACAAAAAAATGCTTCTTAAAAGTTTGTGTTTTGCTTTCAGGGGATTAAATCTTCAGAGAGAAGAATAAAATGACAAATCTGTCAAGGCTTATTTGCAATGACTGTTTTGTCTAAGTGGAGAAGAATCTTTAAAGCTGTAAGAACGCAAGAATGCTATCAATCGGAATACCATTATAATTTGGAACGTTCATGGCTCGGGTACATGTGTTCTTTCTCTCTTCTTTCACATCTTTTTTTCTGCCAGAGCAGTGATTTTGGAGCCTGGCCAGTCTGCCAGGCAATTAAATAACATACGAGCAAATACATTACACATTGTCTTTGTTGGTATGGGATATGAGCATTAGAAACCACGTTACCTGTATTAAACATTTGCTGACATCACTTGCGCAGAGAGCCTTATTGCAACTCAAGACAGGCCATATCCAAGAAATGCAAAGGAGCAAAACTATGGCTGAGATGGGAAATTGAGCAGGCTTCATGCTTGGTCTCCTGCCCGTAAAAATGTCTAAAGAGAAAAAAAAAATAATAATTTAGACAAAAAATAAAAGATCGATGACCAGTCATACATGCACTTCACGGGTCTCAGGGTCTGCAAAGCTATGTTGCCAATTACAGAGCAAAAGCCATCATATGACTATAAGTGATTAAAAATGTTATGCGTTTGGATATGGAGAACCCTTCAAACTCATTTTTTGTTACGTGTACTACTTGACAATCGTAGATTTTAGGGCTAAGTCTTACACTGGCTAATCTGCCATCAAGGCCAGCCTTGGACCGATCTGCCCTGGCACACATTGCATTGCTTAAGGCAAGGTCAATGTAGAGATCCATCTCACCTTCCTCCTTAAAAGTCTCATGATTGACCGTGTCTTTGGATTCCGGTAAGCAGTTATTTACATTGTCGGCCCCCCCCCCCAACAATCCCAAAACCAGCCTCCCTATTTTACAAATGAACTTACTAACAAAAGTATAATTGAGACCATATCCATCTCAAGGAGTTCCCAAAGCCACCACTCGTGGCCCTTTCATCAGCATATGTGGAATCTGTTGAAGTTTAGTCCTTTCATGGGATTCCAAAAACATTTATTATCGATAACGTTTTGGGGAGTTACGTTTACACCTAGAGTTTGACGCTTGCAGAATTGTGAGCTTGCTCCATATTTTTGGTTAATACCTTCTTGTGGAAAGAAAAGACCTGCGAAACAGAATGTCTGCAGAACCAAATCGCTCTGCATGGCCAACTCAATCACACGCGGCCAAACCGGTCAAGCTTGAAGTATAATCTTTTGACGTATTCAGTTTCTCAAATCTCATTAAGTAATTCTTTTAATAAACTGATTTTGGAGTAAAGTTAAGGAATTACACAAAAAAACACAATATAAGGTAGAGGCCAATCCTTTACACATGTTCTGCATTCATTGGCAATTGGTAACCAATTGTATGTTTTTAAAGCATGGGGATTAAGTGGGGTTAAGCAGTTGGTAGCCCAAGATATCCATGTATTGCCAGGATTAGGTATCAAATGCTTTAAAACATTGAACACTGTACTAAAACAAGCATGGCTATCTCCCACTTAAATTTCCTTATCCGCTAAGAAGATCAGGTTTACCCCCCCCCAACCACAACCGGATTTCAGAGCTGGCACAATAACGTTCCTAAACCTTTTCATTAATACACGTTCTCTCCATCCGAAAGATAAGATAACCACTGAAACATTCTTTTCACTGAAGGATAGTTACCTAATTATCATGAGGAATGTTAGGCCTCTTAATAACAGAGGAATATCGTTTAACTAAACGAGCGTCATTTTTGGCAGGAGGGATCAAGTTGACTCATTTTACAGAATCTTGATTTTTTTTTTGCAGTTTGTTAAAAAAAAACAAAAAAACCCACACACTTTCTGGCTATTTTAAATGGATAAAATATGTATAAATCAAATAAAATTTTAAAGAAAGGTTAAAATGGTTTATAAAGAAATACCCATGCCTTTTTTTAATTTTTTTTTTTAAGATGCACAAGTTACCATCCTTCCAACCCTACGCTAACTGCAATGCCTATAATCCACATGAAACCGCTGTAAAAATGGCATTAATACTGATTCATAATCATCCAAAACGAACAGCCAATCAGTTTATATTAGAGCGCAAGCTTATCGAGCAACCTGTCATGTTTCTCGACCATTACAAGAAGGGATGCAAGTAGTCTTTTTAGTACTACAACAAAGAATACGAGAATTATTAATCTTCCAAAAAATATATTTAAAAAAATAATAATAATAATAATCCCACTTTCTCCCATACATAAATGACAGATATAAAGAATGTGTTTCTATGTCTTCTGAGTCTGTGTGCCGAGCAATTACACGGAGAATAGTGGGTTAAGCAACACAGCCCTTTGTAACTCATCACTACTGATCATTCCGTATCGGTCACAGTATAGGTGAAGCTATACGTTCTTCCTCCTTTACCTTTAGCCCCGAATAACATATATCAGATTCCGTCCTTCTAGCTGGCTGCCCTCCTACCACTCAATTAAAAGCAAATACCAAATTAGCGCTCTGAATCCCCAAGTTGCATCATTTTTACCACCAGAAGACATAAAAGACACCATTTTCATACTTCCATGACGATGCCCCCGTGCCAAGCGTTCCTCTTAGTTGCTTACCAATGGATTGTCTGCCTGGAGGTCCTCTTCCAACTTGGGATTTGTCCGGCAGAAGTGTCCCTTACTCCAGAGATCAAGCTACACAATTCTCTCTCTCTCCCAGACCTTGATGGCGTGTGGAATGGAAGGAGAAGGAGGAGCAGGGATATCCCAGCCCCCAGTATATTCACAAAAAAACTTCCAGGCAGTTTCTAGATCACCTCCCTCCTCTTTTCCATTCCCGTAAGGCTGATGAAAGCTATTCTCCTCCTAAATGCTATGTAGATTTTTTTTTTTTTTTTTTTGCAGAGAGCTAGAAGACCTTTAGAAAAGTTTTGTATGGATAGGTTAACGTGTCTTAGCACTTCTTTAAAGGGCAGCGAAAGCACTGTTTATGTCTGTATTTAAATGGAAATAGATCCGGGGACACAAGGCTTGAGTGTTTACATGTTACGACTATAAACAAAGCTTTCCGAAACGAGACAATGGAAGTTCACCCCGACACAATATGCAAACACTAAGGGACGTCAACAGCGACGCAGAACCTCGGACCGTAACCCGCTCTTTATACAATGCATTTTTATTCTCACAAAAATCTAAATCTACATGTGAGTAACTCACGTCATAAAACACATACCCGCTAATAGAAAAAAAAGAAGAAAAACGAGTGTCAAACATGACCATAAAAATAACTGGCACAAGAGCTCACAATCTAAATTGTCATTTTGTATAAGTTAATCATTTAGCTATATATATATATATATTATATATATATATATATATATATATATATATATATATATAGTTTCCAGTCTTTGCTATAATAAATGATATATACTATTAATTACATTTTTTCAGAGCTACTGTGAAAAGGTATTGAGAAAAAAAAGTGGTATTTTAGGGATTAACAATATTTTTTATTAATCTATCATTTTATATTGTGTTTCTATCCAGGTGTTACCTGTTGTATGTGTTGTAAGAGTCGACGTCTTAAACCAAGCTGGCAGCACATCCATACCTTTGGGAATTCACCTTCCGCTCACAGGGATAACCATCACGGGAGAAAGTCCGAATATGATCATCTTAGCATTTAATGAGATCTGCTAGAGAAAAAGAAAAAAAAAAAGGAATATTATTTTGTCTTACTATATTAATAAAAAAAATGTTATAGAAAAAAATGCTGCTTTATAGTACTGGAAGCGTTATATAGCTACAATCAGATTTTAACCCTTAAATTGCACAGAGGTTAAGCTTGACTGTAAAGCAGTGGTAGCCAAAGGCAACTCCTTGATGAAAAGCCAGCCCACACAAACACCGCCTTGATACTGGCTGAGCATCATAGGGGTTGTTCAACAGACAAAGCGTACCTGTTGGCTACCTCTGCTGCAGAGCATGAGATCTGGGCTTTGTAATGACAGCGATGAATTCACAGTGAATAAAACTAGGTCTGATAAAACTAGAACGGGCAGACTAAGACAAACTGATACATTAAAGAGGCTTAGAGATTATATATATATATATATATATATATATATATATATATATATATATACACACACAATAAAAGATAAAAATGGGAAATCCAGGTTCCATCAGTAAACTGACAAAAAGAATAATGGAGATGATTTCGTATTTCTTTTTGTCATCATGCAAAAGTTTTATTTTTCCAATTAAAAATAGCCATATAAAAATAGTAGGTGATATTAATTTGAATTCATGAAGCTTACTTAAAATAAGGAAAACCAAATCAAATGTTTTCAGTATATTTTCAACATAACAGATAAAATGTGTATTTTAGTTCAATCTAATTTCCTAAAAGTGATTCATGTTATTCTGCATGCATCAGTCTCCCAACATGGGCTAAAATGCATTTTTTACATAGTGTTTGGATACAGGAGAGGTAATCAATGGAGCTAAGGAGGGTGCTGCTTATTCTCAGGTGAGTAGATCAGTTCTTACTTGCCATTGGATATCACACACTAGATTGATGATGTGTTATGGCAGCAGCAATATACTTCACTGCAGGTAGAATACATTACATATGACGCTATCTGTAAATCATGCACGGGGTGCATGAAAGGTAACCACTTACCCACGAGGACATGCACCCTTCACTCGTTCATTCATTCATTCTGATGAATGTGATCATTTTTTACAAACTCATTTCTCAAGGAGAAAATCCCCGGCCCTACTAACCCGCCTGTTTCCCTCTCTTCCAAATCAGCAGGATGGATTTCTGGATCGATAGTTGGACCAGCCAATCATTGCAGAATAGCTACACATTTTAGCCAATCAAAAAACCCAATGGGCGGGTCTATTCACTGCAAGGTAGCTATCCTATATATATATTCTACTAGACAGAAACAAGGTGATTAAAGGGGAGCCCAAGCAGCGTGAGTGTGTGGCGCTGTGCATCAGGCGTCCTAGTTCGTGCGGATAAGCAGCTACTTTTGCGGTGAGATACCCACATCCATTACTTTCTACCAGGCCTCTTAACAGAAGAGGAAAAAGTGGGCGTGGTCTATATTACATGTCTACCGGTATTTCTCAAGGCCAAAGGGGGAGCCTGTTTAAGTGGGTGTGGTTAGAGGTGTGGCTAGGGGACTGGGCTTTACCTGGAATTTTGTATAGGACTTTGTTAGTGATTTATGTCATTCATTAAAGCATTTAGGTTACGCATACTGCATTTTATTAATAATACAATGTGCTAATGTGTGTGTGATTATAGCGGTGTTTAGAGCTCTGACACCCAGCAAAACCTGTGCTAACATCTGGGGAGGAAAGAGGGATTCTGGTGTCAAGAAGGGACATTAGGGAGGTATTAACAAACCCATAGCTGCCAATATTTGACCATTGACCACACCCACTGTCAGCAAAGCCCCACCCCACACAATTAGCATAATTCAGCCCCGCCTAGTTATTATTGCTCTGATTATAATACATGCTCGGTATGAGGGAGATACATTAGCAGCACAGCATCTATAGCAGGCCATTGAATTTTATGAACATTACATAGAAAGTAAACTAATAAGGAAATTAATATTAGAGCTGCAGAGAATTAAAAAATAATTACGCACATTTTCCCAATTCACATTTTGTTCAGGTTGGGCCCGAGCGAGTGTTCTGCGTGAGGTTAATGCGACATTAAGGACAATAGGACAAGGGCAGTAATACAACTCGCATTTACATCTTCACTCCATAAAGAATCCACATGCATTAAAGGCACACTGCAGCCAAATATTCTTGTTCCATGTTTTCATGCATATTGTCCATTTGTAGTGGACTCCGACGCATTTTACTGTGTGCATTGTGTCCTCTCTTTGCCTGTCTCTAATGAATACAAACCATATATTGAATACCCCACAACATTAGGTGTCCAAATAAGAGCGTGGAAATATGCGCTGCTAGCCCATGATGCGGCAGGGTAGGGCCATGGTCACATTACATCAGAGGAGAAACCTCACGAGGCTCAGCTTCAGTGGGTGACGAGGTGGCCATATGTGTCCTGCAATGGAGGTCTATGTTGCAAGAACGCAGATGTAAACACAACAGACCTCAGGAGACCGATCCACAGGATCCACAGTGCAAAGCATCGGGAACATACAACCAGCAGGAAGAGTTAATGGGGAGCCGGGTACAAGGTCAGAAGGATTCAGTGTAGTCAGACAAGACAATGTCGATGGTATGATATTTTAAGGAACATTCCTCCACTGCAGTACACCTATTGAAATCGACGGGAGAAGCTGCAGCCAATTGTTGAATGCTGTTGCTACTAAAACCCAAATTTACATCATTCTCATTTAGTGCAGGCCCAGACTGGCCGCTGGCCATCAGCAGCCAATACATAAAGCGGCGGATCGGGTGCTGCAGAGTGTGGCCAGTGGTTGGGTATGCCTGACCACACGCTACGTAAGCATAAACGTACTTTTATACTTCTATTTTTATTCTTCTTACTTCTTTATATTTCTTGCATCTTTCAAAATTCCTTTTTTATGTTTTTTTTTTACATTTCTACAAAGCCCATTGAAGTGTTAGTTACACTCTAACTAGAAAGTACCCTCATAATGTCATGGGCATCTCTATATTTTTATATTTATATATATATATTTTTTTTTTTTCGGGAAAAAGGAAAAACTTTTTTCCCCTCTATCCTCACTATTACCGGTATCTTGCTGTATGTGTTACAGTGATAGGTACAGTTCAGGCATTAAGTTGTTACAGTGTTATTAAAAAGTATTTGACCCCTTCCCAATTTCTTCTATTTTTGCATACTTGTTATATTTAATTGCCCCTTTAGTTACTAAATCAACCTATTAGCCAAAATTAATTGATAATTGGGTTCAATTTCACTAGACACATCCAGGCGTGATTACTGCCAGTCCTGTTAAATCTAAACATCAATTAAATAGAACCTTGCAAAGTGAAGTGGGCTAAAAGGTCTCAAAAAGCAACACATGATGCAACAATCTAAAGAAATTAAAAACATGAAAAACAAAGTCATTGACATCTATTGGTCTGGAAAGGGTTACAAAGCAATTTCTAAGGCTCCAGGACTCCAGCGAACCACAGTGAGAGCCGTTATCTACAAATGATGAAAACTTGGAACAGTGGTGAACCTTCGTAGGAGTGGTCGGCCTGCCAAAATTCCTCCAAGGAGCACATTAACTATGGATCCAGGAGATCACAAAAGACGAACATGTAAAAAGCAGCAGGCCTCGCTTAAGGTCAGTGTTCATGATTCCACAATATGCGCCAAAATGGCGCTATTCCAAATATCCTCTCTCTTGTGGGTGCCTGCACTATTCTCAATATTCTGTTCTCAATAATCCTCTTTCCAATGGAATGGCTGATTGTTAGAAGGAATCTAACTTCCATGTTTCTTGTGTTCAGTATAAGCACTTAGTCTCTAGAGAGCTTTTTAATTCTACTTCTATAATAATCGAAATTTGTACATTTTTCTACTATTGTAACTGGGCATATAGTTCCATTTAGTTTTCTCAATAGATATCCATTAAGAGTAAGCAAGTTTAATAAATACAAACTTTCTTCCACTTATCTATACAATCTTTACTTTCTTTAGACACAACGTATGTCACATTAAACATGAAAGCAATATTCCTTCTAAGAAATTTGAGAAGTTCCATCTTCTGACAGAACTAAATATGCAGTTATTAGATATATATATATATATATAAGTAATCATTGTGCAAAGTTTGAAAAGTGGTCTTACAACTATAGCAACACATGGAATGGTCCAATCAGGCATTAGTACGTCATCTAACTAAAATGCCACCACAAATATGGCTGCTGAATGTCTTAATGAAGAGACCAACGAAATGGCTACTGTCACACGCATAGTGACTAAAGAAAAGCACAAATCCATACTACCCATGTTTCCCTTTTGGGAGGGACTGCCCCCATCTGTCCCCCTTCCCACCTCTGATCTCCCTACCTATGAGCTAAGAACGTTTACCTGGTAAGAGCACTGGAATGTAACATGAAACCATGAAAGAGAAAACATTGCCCCCATTTCTTTTTTTGTTGCATTCCACTAGTATCCAAAGAAACAACGTACTCAAGAATGGTGTGTGGTTTTTGAACATGACCCATAAAATTTATTAAACACTATTTACAGAGATATGTACAAATTGTTGGTAAATATTAAAATAGACCATTTACAATTTTAGAATTTTCATTCAAAGGCGTCTTTTTTTAAAAAATAGGCTCATTTGAGTCGAATGTCTAACAAGTATTTTTGTGTTTTTCATATTTAAAACAAAAAATATACTCTGCATAAGGTTAAGGATATTGGCAGCAGGCTAACTTTGAAATTTGTTTTCTGTGTTAAATAAGTCAAGAATGGTTGCAGCTGAAGCGCTGAACTGTGTGACGCATGCAACACCGTGTATCCATAAACCATTACAGTTCATGTAACATGCCATACCGAAAAACATTGACAAGTACAACACATTACAAATAATAAAATAAGAAACAAAAGACAACAACTTTGGTCCAATAAAACCTCTGACAGAACAGTTTACACATAAAATATCTAGCTTTGTACAGTTTCTGATAATTACAATTCTATGTACAAATGCACATTATATATATATTTATATATAAAATAAGTTATTTAAAATAAGACAATATTACATCTGCTTCAATTTCACACGTAATCCTTTGAGAACGCAGGCAGTTCTGAGTATTTTTTTTCTCTACTTAGAACATAATTTTTCCTTGCTTTTCCATAGACACAGTTACCCTCGTAAAATGTTTCTAGGGTTAAAAAAAAAAAAGGTGAGATCGTTATGGCACAGAGTAAAATACGCCATAAACTCTTTAAAAGAACCTCAGCTCGAAATGTGAAACATAGCAGGGGCCTTCGGTGGCGAAATGGGAAATGGTCGATTGGTACTAGTTTGGGTTCCCATGAAATTAACAGCAGCATTTCCCCCAAGCAGCTTCCTGCGCTGCCAGTGATCTTTTTCTTTTTGTAAAATGTTCTTTTATGGTGGCTTTTAACACAAAATCTAGGGAATTTAGGTTGGTATTATTATATCATAAAGACAACTGAAATGGTCCTATGAGGATTTTCATTCCTATGTTTGTTCATCCCTGGGTTATGCGTTTCCAACAAGATCTAAATGCCACGCGCATGGTGATTTTATTCATACCTCCCTCTCCCCCTTAGTAAAACAGTGCATATGTTTGTAACAGAGGCAGGCCCTGGCGGCAATTGCTAAATGATCCAAATTCTGCAGTTTTGTTTGCCGAGGTACAGTCTTTGGAGGCAGCTGCAGAATACAGCAATGTCATATAGGCGTCAATTCAAAGTCATCATTGACTTCCACCAGCGGGACGTAGAACTCTTGAATTTCGTAGATGCTGACGGACTTGTACGTGGCTGGATCAAGCTCCTGGAGCTTCAGCTGCCATTCCAACCTTTGAACGGCATTGAGGGCCGCTGCTTCGTGCTGCTGTCTCATTAGGAGGCATGTCTGGAAAGAGGGCAGATTGAAAGAAGCACAGTTAACATTTTCTCCTGACAACATCAACATCCTTACCCGTAGACACACTATTTTAGAATATATATAAAAAGATATATATATATATATATATATAACAGGCATCCAATATTTTTTTTCTTAGCAAGACACCTTTAAATTTACATAATATATATTTCGAACATTTTTATTTCTGCTTATTTACATTTAAACATTTTTGTAGTTCCCTATATTTACATCTTTTCCGAAGTCTCTTATAATTAACCAATTAATTGATAATCCTTGTAGTACCTCATTAATCCGTCATTGCTAAAGGGTCAACGCATGCAGAACTACAGAGAGCGATAGTTTCCGTGCGTATCGCATTATGCATAACCAAAGCCACAAGGGTTATTATAGCAGTCGTAACAACTTACTTTTAGTTTATCAAATTTGTCGTCAACATCCTGCAGCCAAGACATGAATTGCCTTGCATTAAAACGATCTCGTACAGAAGCTTTGCCGTCTTCAGTCTGCAACAACACAAGAAATATACAAAGCATTATTTTACGTCAGTCGGTGTGACATACGCAACAATATCATCGAAGGTCTGCAGCGTTAATCCAGAAACACGAATGAACGTTCAATAACTGGTAAACATGAGTTTAGAGTTTATTTAATATAACAGGTAATAATTCTTATATAACTTTCCTCTTTTTACACACTGGGAGCAGGAACAATCTACCAATATGAAGGAACGTCTACTCCGGCTCTCTGAGATTGCTATAAGCGTCACATACATTGTCTGCATTACACGAAATACACTAAAATAAAATATTTATTTGAGCCTCTGCTGCAACATCAGATTTATCAGCAATACACACTATCGTATTAGATGTTTTTTGTTCTTTTTTTTTTTTTACTATATGATGTATGCATTTACAGCCAATGTCATCACCAACGTTTAGCAATACAATGATTCCATGAAATAACATTTTGTACTTCCAGTATTGTGTACACTGGGTTTGGGGCTCTCCTTCTTACCTGGGACTCCTGGGGGACATTGTACACCTCGGCATCCAGCAGTACGGTGCAGGCACTGAAGGGAAGGGATTGGTTAGCTAAAGTTCTCGCCGCTCGGTAATGCACACGCAGAACTTCCTGCTCATTAGACACGATGAGCTTCTCCTACGTGAGAAAAGAACACAAGCATGCGGTTTAAAATGACTATAGATCAAAGCAGTAGGAAACTGTAAAGTCCTAAAGCTTTACTAGACCAAAATATTATATATTTATATATATATATATATACACAGCACAAACAAAACTTTTGAAAAGATCCAACCCCATTTAGAAAAATTATCAAATATGTGTGTGTTCTACATACAGTAGATGACAGCGCTAAAAACATCTCAAGGTAGATGGGCTTTACGCCATAGATATAACATAGTTTTGTATTATGGCTTCTGCAACACGTGCCCAAGTTACAAGTGTGTCTTTTTAAAACATGGGGTCACTTGGTATGTCATAGTGTATGATACCTGTATGCCAGGTTTGGATGATCAGTTGCCAGCACGCAGGGACCTTTGGTACCAAAGGAACTAGTAATAGAAGCCGCTGGTTATACAATTGTTATACGTCTACACTGTATTATTCACGTACCCGTTCAATGCTGTGCTGTAATCTGAGTTTCATGCGCACAACCTCTTGTTGTCGGAACAGTTCTTTCAGTGGCTCACAGAGAGATGGTGGCGGAGTAATCTGAAAAAACAGATAAATGTTATCAGCTTGAAATAATCCCTTTATTAATTGATTCTGCGTATTCTGAGAGCAGAATGTCCTTCATTTTTAAATAACGTTTTCCCCTTGTAAACGCCTCTATGCATTTACAATGTTTCCCGGCCCCCAATGTCTTGGCATACAGGAGATGCATTTGGCTTACAAGTGTGCATGCGCAGCACACACACTGCCAGTACGCATATACATACTTAATATGCATTATTCATTATTAGGGCTGTAAGGGACATTATACTGTCCATTGAACAGAGGCAATTAATATTCATGTTGCAAGAATTAGTTTTTTTACCCCGCACCAACAGTGTTAAGGATACATAATTCAAAGCTGCCATGAGCAGGGAGAGGAGAAAGAAAGAGAAAACAGATGGTCACTTTCCTATCTTTTTTGATGAGATCCACTAGTATTCACTACAATACCGCTTACTGATTGGCTGACGCTTTAAATGATTGTAACGTGTTTTATGGTTGGTGCATTAATTTGGAAATAGAAGGAATGAATCTAAATATTTGAAAAATATTAACATATTTACCTTCATGGCAAGTGGCAGATGCTCTAGATTGTAAACTTGCAAGCAGGACGCTCTTTACCTAATGAATCGGTTTGTCAATTATAGTTCTGGTAAATCCCTTGAATGTTTGGACTGTAGGACGTGGTGCATAAGTAGTTGCGCAATATATATGTATATATATATATATGTATATATATATATATATATATATTTAAAAACAAATAACCGCGACTTACTGTTGGAATGCACAGCTTGCTGAAAGGGTTTCCATCCAAAAGGTACGTTCCGTTAAAAGTCACATACTCGTCATAGTACTGGGGTGCTTGAGGGATGACGCTGCAAAGCATTTTACGCCTTTCCTCTACTTTTTTCCTTATGTGTAGATATTCAAAGTAAGGATTTGCTCTTTCTGATTGATATGGCTGTATGTCTTCCAGCTTTAAGGAATCTACTACCGCTGCAAGAGACTGCTGGGTTTTTTCCTTTGCCTGTTGTATTGAGGAATTGAGAAGCCCTGGCTGAGGGACACGCGCCATCTTTCTTTTACGTGGTGGATGTACTTGAGCATCGTCGTCTTCGGTTAGTCGAATCCGTCCTCTGAGGGATATCGATGTCTCTACAGGCTCCTTTTCAGGTGTTTGTGGATAAGTAGTTTGTGTCTGTTTATTCTGATTAGCCAGCATGTTGGCTCTGTTCCTCGTCATTCTTTGAGGGATCTCTTGCTGCTCTGGTTTGTCTTCAGTACTTTCATCAACTTCCATCTTGATGGGCTGGTTTAGTTTTTGCATCTCTTCCTGAACCATTGGGGGAAGGTGACTTTCCAAAACAGACAAAGTATAGTGTGGCTGATCCACTTTTCGCTGCACAGACTCCTTCATGTGTCCAGAATGTGCTTGCTGGTTCACATGATGTTCTTTTGTTGTCTCTGCAGGATGACACAACTTTGCATCATTTTCACATTTACTGTTGATTAAAGCGGGTCCAGATGTATTTTCCGGAACACACTGGTCTTCTTTCAGGGACGACGGGCAGCTATCTGTGCTGCCTTTAGAAATATCCTCTTCCTTTACTTGAAGGGTACTTACAGTGCTTTCCTTTAAGTCCATGCTCCTCTGGTCAGAAGCTTCTCCCATGCTAGATATTTGTTCCACAGAACATTCTGATTGGACGATTTTTATTGCTTCCGCAGTCTGAGAATTTTCAGAGCTTTGCGTAGAGGACACTGAAATATTCTCAATTTCCACAAGTTTAGGTTCAGTCTCTCCAGGTTCATCCCTTGTGAAAAGATTAGAGCAGACACTCAAGGCGGTGTGCTCTTCATTTATATTGGGGAGCACTTGTGATTTTAACGTGCACAGAGTTTCTGTAGGAGGTGTAGCGGACTGACATTTTGTTGGGGAAATCAATACACAAGATTCATTTGTTGCAGATTTCGTATTTTCTTGTCTAATAAGCAGCAAGTTTACAGATGCTTTGCTATCGGTGTCTGTATCAGGAGGGTCTTGTTCAGAATGCTTAGAAGGTTCACATTCTGAGCTACAAGGCATTACCGACGACGACGCGATTACATCTGGCCCATTTTGAATGGAAGTTCCTTCAGAGGCTTGTGAGGTCTGGAGAACAATATTTGAATCCAGAGAGTGTTTACTAAGAGATAATGACTTCTTACTGTTGGAATGACAATCCTTGTCTGGAGCACCTAATACTTCTGGTTTTGGGGATACGCAGCTATTGGATGGTATCACTTCGGGTATGCTACTCTCAGAAACAGTCTGCAAAGGCTTAAGGTGATCAACAAAGGCAGCCGGCATGCTGCATCTGCGTACTTCCACGACAGGCCTGCATTCCCCCATAGCCAGTTTCACATCTTCAACAGAGGCCGAGCGGAAATAGTTTGGGAAAAGCCGGTTTGGTATAGGTGCTTTAGCGCGCTCTGGTAACTCTGCGACATTGTCTAATTCTCGGTCGTGAACGGCCGGTGACTTGGCACACGGTAAAAAGGGCGACTGTGAAAAAGACATCTGGGAGTCGGACCCTTCCAGGGTAAAGTCTGAATCATATTCAATCGGAGGTCTTGGAGTAGTCACAGTTGCGTGGCAAGAGTCTTCTGAACTGGCAACAGAAATCAGAGATATCGATCGAGAGCTAAGGCCGGTTTTTTCACTCTCGGATCTAGGTGACCGAGCGATATTGTTATTTTCCAAAACCAACAGTGTTTTTGCAGAATGGGTTTTTGCATCAACAGATTGGGATCTGCAACTGGTGGCATCTTTCAATAATTTCTCTTTTGTTGAAACATCGGATAATTCGGAGCTCTTTGACCTCATCAATTCCTTGTTTTTGGAAGGAGTAAGTGAATGCTTCAGTTTTTCTTTTTCTTTGATTTTGCTTAGTTCAGCGCTGTTTCGATGCCGTAGCCTTTCTTTCTCCTTTTGCTTTATCTTTTCTTTATGCTTTTTATGCCACTGTTCGATTTCCAAGTCTTTGAGACTTAGCATGCGTTCAAAACTAGTTTGCATGAGATCATCATTGACCAACCTTTTTTCTTTTGGCCGAGCATCTTTTGATGACGATTGCAACTTCGGCTTACATTTTTCAGATTCGGCGTCTTTGGGTTTGAGTTTCGGTATATTTGTTTGTGTTTTATCTTTGTGTTTATCTCGCTCTTTGTACCGATCAATATCTTTCTCTTTGTCCTTGCGATCTTTTTCCTTGTAGTCTGAAACTTTCAGTTGCTCCTCTTTTGACTTGTCTTTGATAACGGAAAGCCTTTCATGTTGTAGTCTGCTGCTTTCCGAGCTGCTTTGTTTACGGTCTTCTTGACTGTGCTTCAAGCTGGAAGAAACAAGGCAATCTCCTTCTCGTGACTTGTCTTTTTTCCGATAGTCTCTTTCTTTATGCTTTGCCTTGTCTGATTTACCAAGGTCCGCATCCTTTTCGGCCTGTTTTATCTTTTTATCTGCACAGAGTTTGTAGTCTGCTGGATGCTTGTCTTTCTCATTTTTGTCAGCCTTCTTGTCTTTTGTCTTCTCTTTGTCATCGCTTTTTTTGCCGGCTGTTGAATTTTTTGTTTTATTTTCTTTTTGTAATTTATCTGTTGAAGGAACGTGAGTTTTGAGTTTGTCTGTGTTCTCCTGTATATCTGGTTTTTCTTTTTCTGATTTAGCTTTTCTATCCTTGTCAATGCTTTTTTTCTCTGGCTTCTCCATGTCTCTCTCCTTAAGGGCTAATCTCTTTTCATTTTTCTCTCTAGCGTCTTTGAATGTTTTCTCAGAGTCTACATCTCTTTCGATGTATAATGGCTCTTCCTTGACACATGCATTTGTCGGCAAAGTCTCCATTTCTTTTTCCAATATTTGATATTCTGTGTCATTAGTACACTCTCTCCCCTTATCTTCCCTTTTTGTTGCCTCTTCATGTTCGTCTTTAGAGCTCTCTAAGTGAACATGGTTTTCTCTTGCTTTATCTTCTTTTGTTGGGGATTTCTCAGACTTGGCTTTTTTTTCCGAGGATGTGGTTTTTGTATCCACGCTCGCAAATTCTTCATCATTCTCATCGCTTTTAAAAAAGTTTTCTTTCCAGAACTCTCTGTCAAACTCTATATTCCTTTGCACATTTTTATTGTTCTCCCTCTGCTTGCCTCTCTCTTTCTCCAATTCACACTCTCTTTTCATCTTCTCTTTCTCTTTGTGTTTAACCTTGTGCTTTTTTACCACTTTACCATCTTTGTCATTGGATTCCGAGGCCTCAAATGGGTTCTTATCATCCTCTTTACATTTGGTACTAGGCTTCTCTCCGTAGTCAATAAAGAATTCTTTGAGATGCTTGCTTTTTTCCTTGTATTTGGAAAACGTAGAACTTGAACTTTCTAAAGAGTATTCAGCCTCGGGGCTCTGGTCACACTGAAACAGCTCAGTCTGCAAAGACGTCTCAGATCCTCCTGGTGGTGACACACACATTTTAGTGTTTTCCTGCTTGAGGGGGGCCGACTGTTTGTCGACAAACGCGTAAGAGTGTTTGGGGGATTTAGCGGAGGTGATCTGAAATAAATGCAAAGATGTTTCATCTTTCGTACATATAGATTTCCTAAATATATCCTCCTCTCTGGATTTATCTAGAGTGTCTAAACTTGGGCACATTACTAAATTTACTACTTTCACATTTTCCCTTTTCTCTTTTTCTTGCTTTAATTCTTGGTTTTCCTTGTTTTTGCTTTGATTCTTTAGTTTCCTTTTGACTTTGCCCTTCTCTTTCTGGTCATTTAAAACACTGTAATCCTTTTTAACTCTCAGGTCAGAATTCAGACTCACTTTGTCAGGAAGCAAATCCTCATCTGAACTGTCAGAGCTCGTGAACAACAACCGAGATGGCTTCGGTTTTCTGTTTTTATAGACTTTGGGAAAATCGACTTTGTCGTGCTTTACAAAGAATGTATCATTTGCATCTGCATTTTCCTTTTTTAGATCATTCCGAAGTACACGTTTATCTTCCAGCATCTTGTTTATTTCAGGGTCTTCTTCCTCTTCCTCCTCATCTTTAAACTCATACTCATCAAGTCCTGAAACGCAAGGTGTTCCTTTGGTTGTAACATGCTTGCTTTCACTAATGAGAGACTCCTTGTCACCTTCTGAGTCTAGGTTTTCATCCACGCTTGAAAGATTTGTAAAGTGTGGCTCTTCAGAATCTGTAAATACAATAAAAAAGGGAAACATACAAAATTAAATACTAATTAAAATATGCATTTTTGACTTGCGCAAATTCCAGCAAAATCATGTAATGACTCAACTTAAACTGTTAACTCTACGGGACAGGGACCACCTTTCCGAACGTATTCATATTCACTGCACCCCACTTAAGATGACTGTACATAGTACATGACTGATTTTGTACTTGTGTTACTGCTTCATAAAATATTTTAACAGCAAAATCACCATAGGGAAAGTCTCAATGGAACATTTAAAGTGGTACTTAGTATGTGCGATAAGTATGAAGATATTCAGAGCATGCAAAAATCTATAACCTATGATAATGCTACATTTAGGGATTTCAATGATTTGAATATTCCCTTGTGAAAAGGCATTTTGCATTGGCTGAAAAAGAAATGCAAACATATTCCACCTGCATAACTTTCTTCATCATCTGAGATGGGGACTTCCCGCTTCAAAAGCTGCTCCAATTCTTCTGTTTCAGCTACATCAACAGGTCGCGCACCGTGTTTATTTGCTTGAAATGCATTTCCACCATGTCGAAGAAGCAGTTTTACAATCTGGAACCAGACATATATGTTCAAATGATAAATGATTTTTCCATGCAAAGAGGTGTCGTCATTCTGATTTCTACATTTTAAAGCCAACCACATCCTGAAAAGGTGACATTTCACACAGCAAAGTGAATGTGCGCCAATTAAAACGTCATTTGCCACTATAGGGAAATTCTTTGAGATGTATTTATTTGGCTAGTTACACTCATGTGTCATAAATAACATACTCTGTTGACAGCAAACCAACCTATGCTTTCAAGTAAAAATGTCCTTGCTGAGTAATAACCTAATCCAGTTTTAGCTGAGCACACCGGCATAATGTCCTTGTATACATTTCTAATATTGATTCTCTCTCGCTCAAAAAAATAATAAAACAAATAAAAAATCATGTTGTGGATTAAGTTAACCACCAGGGGGAACTCCAGAGTTCCATACAATTCACCAATTTGTACTTGGTTTTAAATCCTTTGTAAGATGATGTCAGTAGTTGTTTTTTTTTGCACCTAAGATCACAGTTTTAGACGGTTTTCTGTAGGAGCATATTTCACACTTACATCTCTATGCCCGCTGCTGGCAGCATCATGAAGAGGCGTATCATCATCCAGGCCTTGCGTGTTTACATCCGCCCCGGCCGCTATCAAAACCTTTGCAACATCGTAAAAGCCCATGTTGCATGCTTCATGGAGTGGCGTCCAGCCTGAAAAAATAAATTTTACATGTTTTCATTACAAACAGATAGCTGATAAAATGAAGTCCCATCAGATTCATGATCCGAATCCACAAAAGGTCTTCGTCCTACTCCACTCTTGAATGAATGAATATATCTGAGCATCCCTTAGCGCTCCTCTTGTTCATTTACCCTGTACACAAATAATTTTTTACATTATTCCATTTTGGAATACTTTAAGGTATCTCAATTGACAAATTTTTATTGAACGGTTTTATTAGTGGCCAAAGAACCAGTGAAAAATACAACAACCTTACAGGTATAAATAATGCAAGGTGTCTTGAAATCCTCTTCATTCCCCACTATGAATTGACCACAACCCCCCTTCACATTTCATCTTATCGCCGTATACAATAAAACATTACCCGCAAAGTCTTTAACATTGACATTAGCGCCCAGACGAATCAGCTCTTTCACTTGTCCCGTGTCTCCTCGTATGGCAGCCATATGCAGCGGGGTCTCCCCACGCTCGTTCCTTTTATTCACTTTGTCTTTCTGACGTGTAGACGATGTGGGTGTTTTCTTTTGAGCAGGTGTTGCCTGAGAAGGATGATTTGGGGTGGAATCTAAACAAAAAGAGGGAAATTAGTAAAATTGAGACATGTTATCCATTCTTTAGCCTGTTTTGCAAGTGCTTATTTTTTCCTCAATTTAAGAAACGTATAAAACATACATCTATATCTCTCTCTCTCTATTTATATCTGTAAGAATGTAAAATAGCACACCAAGGATTCATTTTTAGTGGGTATAATTACAGAAACTCGACATTTCAGCTCCTCTGGGGCTTTCATCAAGAGAACCCTCAACACAGGATATACTGTATTTGCTTAATTATAGGCAACCTCCCACACTTTTTGAACTAAACAAAAAAAGAAAGAGGCCTGAATATGAGGCTGACCCTATGAGAATAAAATATATCTATTATATATTTTTGCTTTCGTTGCTCTCACACTCTCGCTCTCTCTCAATGTCTCCCAAGATCCTCCACCGACTGCTTCCGTGTTCCTGCCTCATTTTCCGCAGCTCTGCTTCTTCTCTTGCCTCTTATTGTTCTTCTATCTTCTTTTTTCGTCTGCTTCTCTTCAGTATCAGCTCCATTATCCAGGTACAGGTTGCGTATCATTTATCAGGAAATTCCTTATCATAAATTTTTTCAGATAAGGGATCACATCTCTGCCATGATGCTGTGCTCCTGGCTAGAGAGTGGAGAACAATACTCCAACACCAGATCCTTTATCCCAAATGACCCCTCATCCGAAATATTTCTGGTCCCAACATTTCGGATAAGGCATACTCAATCTGTACTTCTGCAAAAGGGTGGAGCCTTTAGGCACACCCTCTTCCCCAATTGGAGGAATGGGGGAGAGGCTGTCCCCCCGTGGCGCACGCCAAGAAGACAGAATATTGCAGATGGATGAAAGAGAAGCGGTTCTGCGAATCTGTCTCATTGTTCTGGCCTCTCGGAGTTGAGGTGCGGAAACAGCCTCTTCCCCATCGCTCCAATCAGGGAGAGAGTGTGCCCACAGATGCTCTGGGAGGCCTGTTTCACGAAGCAGAGGTCGAAGAAATAAGGCAGGCAAGATTAGAAGCGGAGCTGCAGCAAAGGAGAGAGAGAGACACGGAAACGTGGATAATACTGAAAGAGACGGAGCGTTATAGTGTATATGAAAGTGAGAGCGAATGAATGATAGCGAGAGTAGGTGTGTGTGACAATTGGAGGTCTGAAGACCTTGATTATAAGACACAGTCCTTTTTTTGAGATTATTTTTTTCTGAAAAAACTTCCTTATAATTGAGCAAATACAGTATATAACTAATCGTCATTTTTATTATTATATGGACTATTACCACTGGCTTATTTACACATCTTGCTACCTATAGTCTTCACAGTTTCAGAGCTATCATTCTCCAGACCTTAATCAATGCTTTATGATTAAATTGCTTGTATTCAAAGCAAGGATTTGCCTAAATCGTGGTACATTTGTGGCCCTTAACCACCATGATACCAAAAATGTTAATACTGAAGTCATTCCTCAAGATGCTGTAAAATGATTTAAAGATGGTATACCTGGGCTGTTGTCTCTAGCTGTCATTTGCATCAGAAGAGCCATTTGCTTGCGCTCTGATAACGGGTAACCGAAGAGGATATTAACAGGAGTAGATTTCTTGGTGCCGGTTTCTTTCTTCATTTTCTTTTTCTCTGGACCTTCTTTCTCTGTAATTAGTACGAAATTGATTAAGATCTCAGGTCTACGCTTTAGAAATATGCAGCGCATTAGACTGGAGCCCAGATATGGGAGGTGAACTGGAAACAATGACTCAATTTTGGCTGAACCAACTAATTGCAGATTCCCAGAGTTAAGCAAATTCCTCTTGCTCATTTAGATCTTTGATTGAATTGAGCATTAGGACTTATAGTAAATGTTACTATTTTTACGTTAAGCGGTTAGATTTCTGGTTTGTTCTATAGATGTCACGGCAACTGCCGGTCACAAGGAGACAGAAAGTCATCCTTCCTCTCTTCTTAAAACAAATGACTGTGTTATTGTGTGTGTGCTAATGCTCTTCTCCCGCTGCCAAACTATCTGTTGCTTCAACATGACACACTTACAGCTACAGGTCTTACTTTCCTTTCCCTGATGGTTAACCCCCCCCCCCCAAAAAAAAACATAGAAGCGACCTTTACACCTCCATTAAACAATATAGGAACTGTATGGAGTAGCGTGCCAGCAAGCACCTTCGGCTCCTTACGATGCAGATCGAAGAATCACAAAAAATGCTTTATGCCAAATAATAGCATGGAGAACTAGTTACTAGAAAATATCAATTATTTAGGAAAGAGAAAATAAACAGCTTTAATGAAGAAAAAAAGAGAACGCATGTTAACGTAGCTGTATAGCGAGGGCTACGCGGCAACTTAGATGTCTTTAGATTATCGTGCACAACATCAACCCACGACATTCGTTAACCAAGAACTACACACAAGCAAAACACAGAAGCAACCGGTTTTATTATTAGCGTTTAGGTAGCCCTCGGCATCCCATTTTCTAAGCCAGAAAACATTCACACCGTCTTAATACACGGATATAGACGTTAAGCTCTTCGGGGAAGCAGAAGCTGCACGTTACACTACATGAGAGCTGGGATTAAATAAGATCAGACATCGGAGTCTGCAGGACAGAAAGAAACGCAGCCCAATCAGCAAGAAAATAAAGCCTTTTAAGACAAACCAGTCGGGCCCTAGAAACGCTTATCATGGCAGCCGACACACGAGCCTCCCGTACACAAAGGACAAGAGACCCGTAAATGCGGTGTATTCATATATCGGTATACACACATACATATGAACACACACGCTCACAGACGTGAATGAACCCAGCACGTCACTTTATAATCCCTGCAGTAATTCCAATAACAACAATAAATAATAATAATAATAATAACACACACAATGGAATGGGATAGTGAAATCAGAGCACTGATTGTGAGTTTGCTGTATCACAAAAGCCATCTAAGGAGGCTCAGAACCGCCATAGGTAACATGAGTTATTATTATTTATTGATTTATATAGCGCCATCAAATTCCGTAGCGCTGTACAATGGGTAGACAGGACATAACAAGTAGTATATAACATAACAATTTGACTTACAGAGCCAACAGGTGAGGAGGGCCCTGCTCAAACCAGCTTACAATAAACCAAAGCGACCATTATATAGGCATCTTCCTTCCTAATCGTTTACAGCACTAGGGCAGGACTGGGGTTATTATGCCAGCATTTTCGAATAAAATACATTTACAAACGTGGCTGCCGGGTGGGCCGTGCACACATCCACAAGCCTCTCCAATATACCCCACGACGCCATGCACGCGATCATACATACAACATCGGGGGATGCAGAGGGCCTGATCATACACCCTGTTTATACGACAGGACCACCCTTCTAACAATCACAGACGAGCCCCCATTATCTGCATGAACGGCATGAACCGAGTTACTGGGATACATTAACGACAGGGCTGCACACATTAGCATGGAGGAGCGCCGTGGCTTTATTGTCAGGTCGGATTTATGGTGCCTTTCTCTACCTCCACATGCTGAGCTGTTTGCTGTGATGCTAACGTCCTTGTGAAGATCCCTCTGGGTGATTACCAGACATTTTCTCACATGCCACAGACAGTATGATAAGGAGTCAGTGTGCTCGTCTAGTAGATCGAGCCAAGATAATGCAATTAGAACACAAGCCAGATGCGCCACTGGCTAAAAACATCAGAAAACATAGTATTTATAAAAACTCCCTTTTAGGTTGAGACTAGAAATAATAGTAAAACTGATTGGCGTTGTTTACGTTTAAGGACGCGGCTGCATATATAGATACACGAGCACCATTTCAATGCGGAAATGCCATTAAAAAGGTGTGTGCATTGAGTGTGTGGAAACTGTGTACAATATGGCAGACAGACAGACAGACATATTTCTTTTATAGCTTCCACCTAATGAAATTAGGATTACATTGAGAGAATTGGGATTTCTGCAATCACCTTTATTAACTACACTGCGCTGTAATACATAGAGGCTGGGGAAAGGACAGCTCATGCTGTGAACATCAATATGCCATAGAAAAGGCACACAATAATAATAATAATAATAAGCACCATCTCCCCTTATAATAATATAACGAGTACTGGTCAGTATCCCTTTACATCAGGTTAGAAAGCTGGCTATGGACACATACAACAAAGTCAGGCCAGAATATAAGACATGTGACAATAAGACACCCCAAACCTTTCACATGAATAATTATGGTTCAAAAACCACAAGTCGTCCTTAACTGGAGCGCAATCCAGACCCCCTTTCTCATCTCCCAAGGATAGACACTAAGAGGGGCTGTCTGACTGTACTCTGCATAGGATTTGCCCTTTATGTCCAGGTTTGTCGTACAATATAACTTTAACCCTTCTACTACTAAAAAAATATATAAAATCGATTTTAACTAGCTTTACATACTTAGTATAAAGGGATGCCCCCAGACCACTGGTTCCCAAATAGAGCAAACCTTTAATAGCAACACGACTGGGGCTTTAATAATTTTCCCCAATTTTTTTTCCCCATTACCTAATTTATTCCCTTCTTATCGTGATCTTTTTGCCTGCCGATCCCACGAACATACAGTTCTGCGAGCCTGCTGTCCTAATCACATGATGGGTTATCACTCCTGCAGAGTCAGCGCTGACAACGCAGGAAAGGAACGCACCGAAAAAGTTTGGGCCCTTCAATCACTTTCAATGGATGCTTAATATTACGAGGATAAAGCGCAGGGAATTATTATGGGGCCCCTTTTCCGCCATACAAAGGGAAACGCAGCACTTACCCTTTTTACCCTCTTGCTGCCATGTGTATCTTGTAACTGAAAAGCAATGGCGTCCGGATAAAAGCTATACCTTCTAACTACAGGAAAAACAATCCGTACAAGAGCTACAGAACTGACACAGCACAGATTCTTTTTACTCTGGCGTCTTGTCGTGTTTTTATAACAGATACACGTCCGGGGTAAATCCCAATTCAAGCACAATCCTCGGCCAAACGTAACAGCTCCAACCTCAACCGAGATTCCCAAAATTTGCAAAGAGCGTTAGTAAAGTAAAGTGTCTAGTTAGTCGTAATTGTTTTCGGTGCGTATTGGAGTTGATTTTGCACAGACTCCGGTACATTTTAGCGCATGTAAAGAGGTGCAGGCATTCTTCAGTTACTGGAGCTTGGAAATGTCACTTCTGTCTCACTGCCATCTCCCTTGGCAGCTGCTGCATGCAGTAAAAACGCATTGGAGTCTACGCAAAATTCATTCTTTTATGCATTTTATATATAAACGTGGATTGTACCTTCAATTTAGGATTCCCAGCACTATATTTTATGAGGTCAGCTGTGCCAAGAAGGAGAAAATGTGAATTTTAAGCATCTAATATAGATTTTGATCGGGTGCATTCAGTACCAAGGAAATATGTCCATTAATGGCGATAATAGCCGAGTGTCCTCTTCATCATAACCCGCTCAAAGCATGAATGCTCGTTATACTGCCCCATATACTATGTGGCTTCTTCATAAAGGAACCCGTCTTATTTTCCTCTTGTTCAGCTAAATAATGGATAAGGTGGCCAATGCTCTTGGATCTACTGCTAACCAGCCTCAGATCTCCCTCCTTTCCCTACTCCAATTTGCTACACTAATCTGATCCCATCTGCTGCCACGCTGTGCAGGCTCCTCCACTTTCGCCGCATACACCCTATAATAAAACCCTCCTGATCCATACATACAGAGCCCTAACCCATTACAACCCTCTACATCTGTCCAAGTACTCTCCACCATCCACCGGGTTTGCCGTGCCCGTGATTTACTTGCTTTTCCTTTTCTCCCCCCTCGCATCCAGGATTTTACCTGCATACTTCATGTGGTTGAATTCCCCACCCAATCCTCACAACCTGCATTCAACCTCTTTCCTCCTCTTAGGTTCCTCTTTCCTAGGATCTGGACATGAGGTTATTAAACTACAGGCCCTAACAACAGTGATGTGTTTCAAAGCAAGAGATGCTTTTAATCCGATTATCAAACAAATCCAATACAGTATTCTTCTTAGAAACAACATTCAACCAGCCGTCAACCGGTCACAATGGCGAGTAAAAAGTCTTGCCAGAGACCTGGCCTTAGCCATGAGTCTAATCACACTACCTAAAAACAGGCATCCCTGTATGACCATATGAAATGCTGGGGGGTATATATCTGCCCCCCTCCCTCCATGTTGGAGACCTCCAGGTCCCTCATAGCTACACGTGACCCTTGCTACAATCATCACTAATTCTTTCTTGGCCTCCTATTAGCGCTGTAAGCCCACATAGCAGCCGTCTTCTCCTCCTGCACCGTATATGTCTTTTACATGTACATGTTAATCTGGATGTTGTCAATTTGGTATTCTCCCCTATTGTAATAGTGCTACAAAATCTGCTGGTAATCTATAATCAAGGTGCGTTACCATTTTTATTATTATTATTATTTTATTTTGGAGCAGGTGACAATAATACAAACCACACTTTTTACAGAATGCTCTCGCCAATTGTGATATAATTTAATTCAATTATTTTCTTTTCACAGGAGGGTAAGGTGGAAGCTCCCTATCATTAAGTTAAATCCACACAGGTGATGGCTCATAAATATCGCTGGTGACTTTCTTTTCTGAGATTGTTACTGCCAATACTAGGCTACTAAATAAATGTCTGAACGCAAAAAAAAAATTAAAAACCCATCTGTGCCACTGAGATGTGCCCTGTGAAACCGACTGAGGTGGCATAGCAAGAGAAATAGAGAAACCTGCTCTTTGAGAAGCATTTAGTGAAATTGTGATGATTTCATTTGAGTAAAGGCTTTACAAATTGCTATTGTGCTGTCAAAGTTTGGCACAACCAGCATGACTAATTTACACCCCTGATCACTTCTTCCTCTCTCTTGTTGCTCCTCCTAATGGTCTTGATGGTGCCAGAATTACCGTATTTGCACGATTATAAGACAAGGTTTTTTCCAGAGCAAATGCTCTGAAAAATACCTCTCGTCTTATAATCGGGGTCGTGTTATAATCAGACCTCAACTAGGTCTGACTATGAGACTAAGATCCAGATCCCTCGCAGCGATGCAGGGGACCTGGATCCTCCTGTCTGCCCCACACCCTCACTTACCGGTACTTCAGAGTCCCCGGTGTGTAGTCCGGGCAGCGTGTAGAGCTCTACGCGATTCACGTACGCAACTTCCGCTGCAGCCGGAAGGAGGTGTGGTTAGCAGCGGAGGTTGTCTGCGTCCATCACGCAGACCTTCCCCGGCTGTCAGAGATCAGAGCTTCCTATAGAGGGGTATAAGGCAATTCTGGAGGCAGAGTGGCACATAGGGGGTCAAAGGGCATATCATGGGGCACAGTGACATATAGGGTGTATAAGGCATTTCTGGGGCAGAGTGGCAAACCTGGGTGCAGATGTGCATAACTGGGGGGGCAGGCTGAAAAAAAAGGAAATAAAAACAAAATATTTTTCTCAATCATAGCTTTTAATGAAAAATAAATGTTCACATAGTTTACATGAATTAACATTTACTGGTAAAACTTTTTTCTTATAGGGTCGTCTTATATTCAGGCTTTTTCATAAAATTAATATTCAGATTTTGGGGGGTCGTCTTATAATCATGGTCGTCTTATTATCGAGCAAATACGGTATATTCATCAAGAGGAGTGGAATAACCCAGCGAGGAGGGTCAGTTAAGATCGCCATCCAACACGATAAAAACAAAACCCGGAGACGTGAAATGCCATCTTATTTTGTCCCCAAAATTACAGATCTCGTAGGTCTGCGGATTATTCTGTGATGCCTATTAACGGCAAGCAAAAATACTACTAACGTTCTGCATTATACGAGATTCGGGTACATTACACCAACGATGCTTGCGCAAAGCCTATACACCGAGCAAGCTCTGGAGACGGATCCGGACTTACTTTTACCTGCATATGTGCTGAAAGGAGTTAACCGCTCGCCCCAGCTTTCACTTGTGTTTCCTGGTTCTGAATCTACAGAATCAAAGGCACAGGAGAGAAGGGAAAAGGAAACAAGTAAAGCAAAGGAGGACAGCATGTGAGCACAAGCAGAGAGAAAAACCATACCCATAAGTGTGTAGCAGGTACAGGATAGAAGAACAGGAGGGACATAGGAGTGAAGGCAAAGAGGGAGGACGCTACCAGTACACAATCCCTGTATAAATATATTATATATATATATATATATATATATATACATACACACACATACATGTACACACTCACACACCATATAGGAAGGAAAAAAAGGATAATAATAAAAATGGCCCACAACATCTAGAATATTTCACAATGCAGGACTTTTTGGTCATGTCACCTGTGCTTAACACTCACTGCACATTTGGCACTTGACCCCATGACCTTAGATCACACAACATGATCCACCTCGTAGAGTCTGGCATTCCTAGTATAAGCGGCATTCACTTGACTGTCCAACATGCGTTTCCTTGAGAGACTCCCTGTGCTATATCTCATATCTAGAACGGTGGAAGAACGGACTCGCTCTCTCATCCTGAAGTTCTCTCCTTTCACTTACGTTATAGACCTCCTGTTAACACAACGAACAAGGATATGCTAACCCTGAGAGCAGGGAGATCCCTTTCCCCCCGTAGTGTACTCATCTGCTTTAAGCAGCCACGTAGGCAAAACGTATGGAAAAGTACATGCTGAAAGTAGGAGTCTGAAAAGGCTACGAGCCGGTGAGATCTTTGTTTGGAAGCCAGGCCAGCGCACGACGTATATATGTATCGTATATATAGTTTACTTAAATCTATAACAGGCTCAGTCCACGCAGATCTTCCCCAAACCATAACCCGTTTCTCTGACACCTCTCTCGCATTATAATGACTTTGTCTGCAGCTTCCCCCAAAGCAATGGATTGGTTTTATTGTTTTATATGGCGCCATCATATTCCGCCGTGCTGTACAAAGGGTTTCAGAAAAAGAAAAACACATCAATGCCCTTACATAACGGAGGTCATATTATATCAAATAAAAAATAATTTTAAACCTTTTTCTTACTTAATAAAACGTCAACTTCTTATGAACTTGTACTTTGTAACAACTCTTTGTAAACATGTTTTTAGTGGTTATGGATTACTGCCAGGTTAAAAAACAAACAGGAAGACCAAGATGAACAGATTGCTTGCACACAACATACGAGCGCCAGGACACGCTGCGTACAAACGCCGAAGGTTGCACACAGATAGCGGTTAATGGATGATGGATTGGCGAGCGGTGCTCATAGGGGATGCGCTTAATGTTCTAGCGGGAAGCTACAGATTGTAGTTATCTGGAAAATGTACGGGACGCGTACAATACAAAGAAAATCTACACTAGTGCGCTATCATCAAAACCACTGGCATCGCTAACTGTCATAACTACAAACCACGGGGCCCTGGTAGTCTGTGCCATCATTTGCTACCCCTTCCAACATACAACAAATGTGAACACGCTTACTCATACTCACTCACACACACTTCCATCACCCCACTTACACATCCCTGCTTACACACACACACACACACACACGCACACACATCCAATTACAAATCCCTGCTCACACACACACACACACACACACACACATCCAATTACAAATCCCTGCTCACACACACACACACAGTTACACATACCTGCTCATACACACATTCTCACACACACAACACACAAGTAGAGTTCCATGCTCACATTCGTACATATATGCGATACGTTTATAAAGGGCCCTTCTGACCTGGATTGGTGCGGTCCAGGTTGGAAACAATTTTGAACCGGCACGGGGAGACCGAAATAGGGGGTCACACCAGGGCCTCTAGAGGCACGGGCCCCTTCGCAGCTGCGACGCCTGCAGTTATGCCAGAGGTCAAAAGCTATGCTTTATGCCAGCAATAAACGCTTCAGTCTACTGCAGCAGAGCATAAGAGTTGTACGTTTGAGGAGGGCCCTCCTTACCTCTGTTATCTAATGCACTACGTATTATGTCCCATGTACCCGTGCTACTGCTGCACGGAATATGATGGCGCTGTGCAAAACAATAGTAAAATGATAATAATTGGAAATGGAGCACAGAACACATACGGCTGCTGCAGATCACACAGCTATTTAATGGTGTATTCCACTGTACTGTATTATTGAGAGTGTGCATATGTGCAAACCAGGAGCTAAAGAGCAGTGAATCCATATATATATACACATACATACATACATACACACACACACACACACAGTATATAGCGCCGCCAGCTCTTACCTTCCTGCATTAGTTAACACTGAAGCGATACTACGGAGGTCTGCACAGATACGATCCGTGTATTCTATGACTTTTCTCAGCCATGAAAGCCAAAACAAACATTTGGAATTGTTGGTAGCCTGAGCTGGCTCACATGTCATTTCCAGGCTGGATTAGTCTGATACGCTAATGGAGGTTTTTCCATTTTAATGGCGTGAATAAAGTAAAATATGATACCCAAGCAGGGACTCGCTGTAGAGCAAGATAGCATCATCTGTTCTCAGTGTCTTTCTGTTCTGAACTTTTTCTTTCAGTATTTACATCCATCTATCACACGTCTTAACATAGACAAAAAGTCTGAAATAAATACCATTTTATTACATTAATAAAAACAAAACACAGGGCAAACAAGTAGAGCCTTGGGCTGGGCATACATAGAAGGTCCGATCACAGTGCACTATGCATTAAGCCCCAACCAGCATAACCAATCAGTATCCGTGACAACGCTTCTATATGTACCGATCGTACATGACCATTTTTATTTAATAAATAAAGGCCCCTTCCATTGTCGGCTTTGTCAGACCCAGTTATTTGCATAAGACCGTGGAAGGCTGTCCTACATGTCGCCATATTGTTAAAAGTTCCAAATATAAGATCAGGATCACAACCAACAAGAAAAAGTTGAATACCAATTAGATTACTAAATAGTTTCCACTTCGACATAAACAAAACACGAACATCTTTTTGCATGAATTAATAGCTTTACTTCTACATGCTACTAAATAAAGTGTCTGTAGCCCCTGTCTTGTGGTTTGGCCAACAACCTCATATTCCAAATCATGTCCTCCTCTTACTGCCAGAAACATAACACAGTTATCTAGAGCGCAAGCTCAAAATGAAACCCCAAAGGAACAGCCAAGTAAAAAAATAAAATGCAGAATTTTACACCAATATTTGATGCATTTAAATGAAAATATTTACTTAAAATATCTAAAGGACATTAATAGAAAACAATTCCCACAATAGGAAATGTAAATAAGTGCATGGGAGAAAAGCTTATCAATAATATACAATACACAGGCTGCGATAACATTAACGGAAAATATAAAGTGGCCAATAAATGAATAAAGCGGCCAATAAATGAATAAAGCGGCCATATGGGCCAACGCGGCGTTACCCGTGTCAGATTCGCGGTCATCGGTTCTGGATGGACTGAGCGTGAAGGGAAGCTTGCGTTTCATGGAAGACTTTTCCTTTGCATCTTTGCTAATGTCGTTCCGGTCCAGTTTAGGAGTTCTGCTGTAAGATGTAATCTTCTCCTTATTCTAGGACAGAGAAGAGTATTGCGTGAGAATAAGCCGCGCATGGTCCCTGCAGCATCAATCAGCGTCCGGCGGGTGACAGGAGGGGATCCGAGGCTCCCTGCTGCCGGTTCTCTTCTCTGACCTCTTACATCCAGAACTTACCCGGAACAGATTAAATGATGGAAAGCATGGCCCATGAAGGAGCAAATTACAAACGCCTGTACCATGGAATCAAAAATCACTTAATACAGAGTTACACAAGTAAGGATAGGGATTGTGTTTCAAATAAATTATGGGCAAAGAATATGCTGCCCAGATGTCGGGCCAACCCGGTCTCTGTTGAGCCACCCCACAATATCCCATCAAACTCACTCACAGTTGTTATAGTGTGCGTGTGCCAAACTCCCAAAATTATTATACTTCCCTTTCACATCCCTCCTAGTAGCAGTTTAACGTTTATAAGCTCAGCGTGCTTTCTGTGTATAGCATCAATTTTGGTCATTTACATATAAAAATAAAAAAAAAGTGCATATATTTTGACTGTGTCTGCAATACTACCTACATACGGCGGGTCTGCAATCCTGAACCTGGGACATGTACATGGGAGTGTGAACGCCTATTTATATATCGCTGGTAAAGACTGACAGAACCAAGACTAAGCTGTTAAAAGGGACTCTATATTGGGCTTGTTTACTTTGGATAAAAGATTCCAATGGTTCTTCACAAGATTTCTTTTTTTAATCATATTTGATTCTTTTTTTCTTTTTTCTTACTTGGCTTAACTTGGTGGACGGGTACACAAAGGAGAGAATTCACAGCTAAACAAGCTGTAACACTTCGCTCACCGTTCCCTGGAAGATCCCTGAAACAAGCATAGGTCTTACCATGTTCCTGGCCAATGCCAACCTGCGCATGCCACCGCAAAGTCATCTCTCCTAGCTGCCAAAATCACAAGTCCTGCTTCCAAATCCACATAAGCCTCTACGACCATTTACCCAACAATGTATTTGCCTTCAAATAACTTTAATCATTGCATTTATTACACTTGTATTGTATTTCAAAGTAATTGGCCTAACATTAAGGTTATTTTTTTTAACTGGGTTCTGTACATGGTGACAATGTCCCTAACTTTTTGGCCTGAATTCTCAATTCTCTCCTCACATCACCCATATAAGCCAGCGAGAATCAATCTGCTTCACCAAAGGGGGTGAATAATAACTTACTTTAAACATTAAGAACCTTTATATCAGTCTACCAAGTATACCGAACTATAAGAAAACCAAGAGCTCTTCTAACTACTAGCACAGATGGTGTTGACATGGTATCGCTATTAAATCATTCTGCTGGCATAACCAGCAGGCAGAACACGCTAGATGTGGACTGCAAAGTCAGCCTATGTGGTACGGTAAACTACAGCGAATTCTCCAAGAAAGCCCACCAGCTGTTTTCCATGCATTCCGACGCTCGGAGAATGACATCTGGAAACATCCAGAGCCAGTTGCTGGAGACACAGAGAAAAAAAAAAGAGACAGACTTCACAAAAACAACCTATTTAAGGGAAAGCAAATGAAAACATCTGGCCCTCTGAACAGTTTGTGCTCGTCTTTAGTGAGGATCTCGTCTTACCTTCCTTCCGGCTGGTTTTTCCACCATGGTGTTGCAGTCACTGTCTGAGTTCTCACTTGGGATGGTTTTTGTGGACAATGTTTTGGGCATTGTAAAGCTTCTCGGTTATCAGATCACTTATCACACTTCACCATCGTACGTCTGGAAGAGAGAAACAAAAACACAGATATTCATATTTAGTTACAAAGAACAAAAATAATATCTTTATTGAAATCGACCACCTTATAAATATTACATATTCTGGGTAGAAAATGGTCTTCTGAAATGTGAAGGTTTGTGCAATTTGATCTTACATTGTGAAATCGCTTCTGTGTAAAGTACGAGGTTTTTGCATATATTCACATTATATGAGTTTACAGACATGACTTGGAACAAAGTTAACAAAAGCCCAGCCTGCAAAACTCTCTACATCTTACATACAGGGAAAAGATGGAGATGAAAGAATAGTGGAGGAAACGGCGCTTGCTCTTAATCCTTTGGGATTACTGTGATGGAGACCAGTACTGAGCACCTCCATCGTAGACAACTTCCTTGCTGCTGCAAGCTCAGTTGCCCAAAGGATTAACCCTCTCGTGATCACCCAAGCACTAGTTGAGATGTGTAGGGTGCAAACAGAACTAGGTTTATTGGGAACAGCGCAGATAGTTTTATAGCCAACAATGTCTACCAAACAAAGTTGGGGTGATCCGAGGGAGCGGTGGCAATCCCGGGGTACCAACGGAGAGCTCAGGGTCCACGGATGTTATGTTCCAAAAAGCGTCTTGATCAGTCGTCGGGACTCTGAGCGTCAGCGCTGGTAACGTCCCCGGGAACAGTCCCTACGGTACCCGGGCCAGAGTTCCAGAGCCGCAGTTGGGAAAACTCCAGTTCTAAGGATGGGTAATAGAACCAGGTCTCCCAAATGAGCTCCCTCTCTGTAACCACGCGACATCTGTAGCGACTCAGTTCCAAACGTCGGTGGGCACTGCCACGATTCCTAGCTGCCGTACAATTTGTGGCTAGGTCCGGAAAGGGAATCAGACCCGCACAAGGGGAACACAGGGTCTATGAGCCCATAATCCTTAGGAAAGTCGGTGAATATACCCCTTTGACTGAGGGGGTAAGACACAGGAATGTGGTACAAATACATTGAAACTGGGCCAGAAAAAAATGTGGGACAAAAAGATGTCACAGTTACTACTGTGAGGGGACCCACGGAATGATGGAAATGTTGACCGACGCTCATACATGGCATGCAGATGTAACTGTAGCAGATTTAATAAGATTGTACTGTTGTTGGAAACCAGTCAAGCAATCTGCCTGTGCCGACAGACTGATGAGTACAGAGTAGTGAAATCAGAGATGGAACTGAAGACATATACATATCTAGAAATGGAAAGTGAAGTCAGGTAACAGGGAAAGAAGTCAGACGGGATAGAATACATATAATCAGAGGTCCTAGCAAGGTTAACAATTAAAAGTGGGTTTTTAAAAGGGTCGTGGTGGGTTTTTGAACCGGAGAGGACATAGAATATAGGGATTCAAGAGAGAAAGTCTTGCACACCTTTTCCCAAACATACTTTGGTAACCAGGTTTGGTACAACACTAATTAGTGTTAAAGAGGTTTAAGACAAAGCTGAGTAGGTGGCGGGAAGCCAAAAGGCACGGAACGCTTTACGAACGACATTCTGTGATTTTAATAAATACAAATTATTGCATTACCGTGTGAAACAACATTTCCTAGGAAAAAAAAAAATTAAAAACGTCAATGAGTTCTGTTTATGCGAGAGAAAGTAATTGTTGGCTATTGAAAAGTGAATTCATTCAGACGCAAAGCGTCTAAAAAAACCCAAAAACCCTGAACCCCCTGAAACAAAGGATTGCTGTCTAGTTTTTCTCCCCCCGAACATTTTCTTTATAATTCTATTAAATTGCATATTACTAAACTACAATAGTGCCACATCGATACAATTACTTTTACTATAACAATGAACAACAAAACCGCACATTCCACGGACCATTTGAAGGAAAGAAGAAGTATAATATCTAGCGCAGTTAATAAGCAGGTTTTGCTAAGTATGTTTGCTTAGCATAACATTACATTTACCTTTGTGGCTTTTTTTTTTTTGCTTACAACATGAATTAAATGTCAACGTTGCCCATTTTACTGCAGCGACTTCATCCTCTGGGGTAAATGAGGCAATTATCAGTGTAGCGGAGGCTAAATAAAAGGAATATTTTGTAACAGTATTATGTCACATTTAATAAGCTATTCACCCCCCCTCCCCTTCTTCTTTTTGGAAAAGTGCACAAATAAACAAGTAAAAAATCCGGTAAGAAACAGGCAACCCTGGCAAGCATGGGGAGAAATGGTCTAAGAACAAAGAACCTTGATACCAAAACATCCCCCAAAAAAGTTTGTTTTTTCCTCCCAGATCCACCAGGGAACGTTGATAGACATTGCAATGCTTTACACTACAATAAGAAAGTATAAGCGAGCGTTGGCTTGTATGGACACAAAGTACTCTAAGCGTATTGATCTGATTGATCGCAGTTAAAAGCTGGCCGGCGGGTTGCATTTTTCTTCTCCCCAAACGCCATGTGACAGCGTAAAGCAGAGGGAGAGATAAAGTTAATGTTTACAAACACTCACTTTGTCAGCGTGTGTAACTCATGTGACCAGGGAAGTAGATATAATCCCTGAGAAAGGCCTAAAGTCAGCGCCCTGCACCAACTAATGGCAGGAATGAAGCGAGATACGTTAACACATGCCCTATGCCGTTTATTTCGCTAGTTATAAACAGTTTAAGAATGTACGGTAACGCTGATATGATTCCCAGGGTTCCTTTACCTTTTATCCATTCAACAACACACCAAAAAAAGAAAGGCAGATTGTGTAAACCTGATTTGTACAAGGAAAGCAAGTTTTCTTATATTTCTTACACGGGCCAGAACGCATTTTCCACTGAGATCCGTGTCTCCCATTTATATTCCCGGTTGCCGTGCGCAGTTTTTACTCATAATAACCAGACACATGGACTTAGCAGGTGGATCCGTGGTAATATGTTTGACCTTTCCCTTTAAAACCGTAGAAGACTTTCATCCACATGGTTCCTCACAACAACGTGTCACAGAATCCCTTTTATAAATTTGTGAAGGAGTCACACAGAAATTGAAAAGGGATATCTATACCTCCAAAAGATACTAACTGCTCATGACAGCTTAGGATGACCTTGCGAAATATACGATACGCAGGGATGTATTCAAGAGGTTAGCTGCCTATGCCTTCGGGACATGGTAGCAAACACTACTGCTCCATCCAGATAATGCTGCGTATAATATATATATAAGGGTGAAGACAGGCCTTGAGACAATCTTCCCTGCATATATCTTCCCAAGCCACAAGAACCGGATGTCTGGGACCTGCCACCACTAAAGGGACACTCAAAAGTTTGGGAAGCTGAACCCATCTGTCTACATATACAAGAGATCTGTGCCAGGTATCATGTGACAGGAAGACCTTCCCTTATATAAACTTCCACGAGGTTTAGAGAAAGAGGTCATGAGTTTGCCACAACCCGCCAGTCATCTAGGTATGGAACAACAGTAAGGGGTAGACAGTAGAATTGTATTTTAAGCCTCTTGACTTCACTGTACGTCATGAAGACCCATCCCCATAGAGCTTCTGCTGCAGGAAAAGCTTGGCTGGTTCCGTATGATTAAATAAGTCCCCGAATAATAATAATAATTAAATAAGATTAAATAAGTCCCCGAAGACTTGCAGACAAGATGCGAAAATAGGTCACTTCCTATGTTCCGAACAGAGCACCAGACCAGAACATCCAATAAAGTATTTATCTGATCTTCATTCAGACCAGTCCATGAAAGCAAATAACTTGGAGGAAAAGACACCAATCCATTTTGTAACCACCATGTATAATTTGTAGAACAAGAACACGGAACAAATGAAAACTTCCATGGCACACTGTTGGGGTTTGCAGGTCAGACGTGGCACAGAGGAATGAGCCCAGAAACAAAGATAAGGAGCGATTTACGAGAAAACGGTAAAAATGGAAAAAAGAAACCAAAAGACTCTTTACTTGGGAGCAGAAAATCAACAATCAAGTGTAGCAGGATCCAAACAAGCAATATTACAGAGGAACAGCATTGGAGGGACTTGATAATAGCGCTACCTAGCAATTAATAGGCAGACATACGACCGTTTCTGTACTTCACAGATGTCACTTAAAGCAGCAAGCAGCTCAGATCCTCAGTCCCACGGGAAAGCTAGGGAGAGACAGTCCCTCCAGCTGACTTCCCAACACCAACTGGTCATCAAACCAGTTAACAGCAGCATCTCCCTCTAGGGATTCAAACAGGAGCGAGCTGCCAAGAGTGGCATAAAACCACATATTCAAGATGGTGCGGAGTGACTGCCGAATGTAGGGCACAAAAAAGGTCATATTAAGGGGGGGGGTGTATAGGTTTTCCAGCCTGCCTTGCTGTCTCCTCTCTGCCTAAGATGCCATGGAAAAAAATCTATCCTGTTAACCATTTCATTAGCCTATAGACAGACAGGTACATCCACAAAATGTGTGGCAAGTTTACCCTTAGGACGTAACTGTACATCATGTACTTAGTATCCTCCTGTCAGCAGGAGCCACCATTGTGGCCTCCTGTCAGCTGGTACACTGCTGCATAAGGAATTACAAGAAAGAGAGAGAAACAATGCTCCCCACAAAGGGAAAAACGTATTTACTTAATAAATTATTGTTATAATAGAGTGATATCACTGACATACATAAGATAAAGTAAAGGGATCTCTATCCAAAAACAATAAAAAAAGATAAAGCCCCGACATCCCATTGCTCTAGAACCACATGTGAAAGTATTACAAATACTAACCTATAGGGTACTATGTAAGGGATGGATGTGGCCCTCTAGAACATACAGAAATATGCATGCTGGGTATGTCTGTAATTAGGGGATGCTGCCAAACATAAATCGGGTCATTGTTCATCAGTGGCACCTACTGTATAGAAGAGGCTCTAAGCACTTCTTTATTATAATATGTATTTTATATACTAGCACTCACAATTTGTTACATGTTTTTATGGTTTTAAATGAAAGCCCTGTTTTTCTGCAAAAAAAAAAAAAAAAAAAAGGATGGGTCCCTCAAACACAGAAAAGGGAAATCTTGATTAAACCAACATATGGCAAAAAATGGCAAAAAAAAAACCAAAACAACAGTACGTAGGGTTCTAAAAAAAAAACCTTGGTATGCAGGATATCAGTTTGCAGAAATACAGAAAAAAAGCAGGGGAAATAGTTGCAAAAATGCATCAATATTGATGTTTTTTGGCCCCGTCACAAGTTAGTTTTACTTTTTCCCCAGTTTTACATTTGTCAAGTCGAACATCTGACTTTACATTTCGCCCGATGACGCATCAACAACCCGTTCTTTATCATACACAAACAGACAACTCTCGCCCGACAGAGCCGTTAAGCGGTAAGGTTATATATTTGGACGACATTTACGCTCCACACACTCGCCGTTGCTGAACAATATCGCCTATATGCCAGGTGCAGAACGGGGACAACGGTTATTCTCAGTTCTCAAATGATTAGGCAACGCAGAAAAGGAATAAGTTACAAAGAAGAGAACTGCACTTAGCAGACAGAAATTAACCACCGACGCGCCAAACTTTTATAGTGCATAGTAGCATTTTCCCACTACGGCAAGGTTTGGCAGTCTGCCTAATTAACCGGATAATACGATTGGAGAGAAGAAATACTTCTAACACGCCGGCCCTTTCTTCAGTTCTTGAAATTACCCATAGGAGCCGGCTTTGCTGACATGGACACAATTACCGAAACCACAGCATCACGGACCTGCTGGGAGCGTAGACGGCAAGCACCATCCCAACATCTGTCAGCCATGATCCTGCGCAGACAGGACAGCGACACAACTACACGCTGCCTCCAAACATGGAGAAGAATGGATGGTAACCACGGGGCTGGACACCATTTTCATTAAATGGGAGCATTCCTTTTATTTAAATATTGAAGCCACTGGCATACTTATTTTTATTACATTTTAACCACCACAATACAGGGTTCTCAAACCATTACTACTAGTGATAAACGATAATAAACATAATAAAATAATTGAGGCCAGGCCCCTAACCTGTAGAAATGGAGATCGGAGCCAGTATTGTGCAGATTTAAATGGAAGAGCTTTCAAGCAGCAGAGAGTATCAGGAGCCACCAACAGAAGCTTTGCTTTTACTAACAATTCTACATACTAGGCTCTCGGCTGGCTGCGTTGCGAAGCGGTGTATTGAGTAGAGCGAGAGCCGTCACGAGGGTCTGCAACTCTCTGACATCACTGTTCATTAATGAAGGGTCATCACCAGCAAACCGTAGCCCTGTACTAAACACATTGATTTCCCTAAAGCAGAAGCTCACTGGGGTCGGCCACTCATACTGTACAATGAAGTCAACAAACTGAAACACAACCATGCTGCCCACTCTCCCTTGAGTGAAGAGACCCCACAGACTCGTACACTCTGACTGGATCAGCCCCTCTCGCTCTGCACTGTTCTTCCGAATGTTAGAATAATATACCAGGAGCTCACTGAGTGTTGGTCAGTACCGCTGTGTTTCTTTACATATATCATATATACATTTACACCACGCAAGGAACCCATGTTCTACAATTACACTGTTGGTGCCGCTTTATATAGGTCTCTATCATAAAACACACTCTATGTCACACACGCAGCCATCGCCACCAGGGCCTGATTACCAGTTCTTCTGTCTAGTATCACTTTGGACTTGATAATGGAAGTTAATCATAGTTATTAGGGATTATTTTATATGGCGCTTTCAGCACTACATCAAAATCTTAATCCAATAAAAAGGTATTAGTACAATTAGCACAATTTCTGCACAGTATGTGTACGGTGTTAACCTGCGCTGATTTCAGAACATATCTTCTAGTAGTCTGCAGCTTCTCACACTTGATCGTTTCCTAATCCTTCTTGCCTGGTAGCTTACAGGTTTCTTACAACGGACTCTGGTTATTCTATACACATTGTGTTGGACCGCATCAGCATACGGTTACATTTCAAAGTGTTATCAGCATATAAGGGAACGTCCTCATGTAGTCTATTGTATGCTGTTATATGCTAAAGAAAACGGGATAAAACTCTCGTCCCAAGATCATTAGTGCGCCTGTTTTATGTACTTTGTGTGTATAATATCAGTCTCAATGCATGAAAGCGGATGTAGAAATTGGGCATTTTTTGTAACATTGTATTATCTTCAGGGATTAGGCTTGTGTTTCTGAAAGCTTCTCTCAGGTACCCATGTGATGAGCATCTGACACCTTCCAAGGTACCACCGGAGATCCAGGGTCCTCGGATAAAATAGATTTCTCCGAACAGTAAACACAGAGCTTTATAGGGCTGCAACTATTATTTTCATAATCAATTAGTTGGCATATTTTTTTTTTGATTCATCGTTTAAAAATAAATAAAATGTAAATGTCTTCGTTTATTTTAAATAACTGGATGTTAAAAACAAGCAGCAGAATAATAATAATAATAAAAAAAACTTTCAGAAAAATGCATTTCATGCTTTTATTTCCCAACCACCCCCCCCCCGGTATGCCCAGGTTTGCCACATTGCCTTCCAGATATGCATTATACCCTCTGTATGCCTAATACCCTCAGATATGCCACTCAGAGATATGCCACTCAGCAACAACTAATCGATAAAATCGATGATAATCGATAATGAAATTCGTTGGTATTTTGTAGTAGGATAGAGTAGCACTGGGTTTTTTTCGTTCTCAAAAATAGCACCCCCCCAACATTTCTAGACCAGTGTTGTCTGTCAACCATACTTCCCGAGGCAGTTTAACTCAACAACGACGTGTTTATATATGAACCGTTACAACTGCCCCTTGCCAAATAGGCATTACTGCGCAAACAACCGCGGCGCTTGAAGATGTATTGCGGGTGGACAATTAGCTCACTTTCCGTCAAAAGACATGCGACTGAATTACTTACAGCCTGTTGGAGGGGGTTGATGGTCCTTAAGGGGTTAATTGTCTTTTATTAAGTGTAAACAGGGTTTCTTCTCCTGTCCAAGTATCATAAACATTGGCACCTTTTAACAAGCTACAAGTATTTCTGTGAAGCATGCGCAATGTCAAAAGAAGCCCTTAGTTCTTCACATTGCAGAAAGTCTCTTTGGAACAAACCACTTCGTGTAAGGGGGGGGGTGGAGTCATGTGGAATAAAACACTAATTTGTTAAAGAGGCAGCTGGGTATCGGCCCCAAGGATATTTGGAACCAGGGCAGAACACCCCTATGGCCCTTGCACTGTGGTAACGCCTGTCCTAACTGTGATGTCAAATACTGCAGTGACATCACAATGCTGTGATGTTCTTTAGAAGCGCATCCAGAGACTGGTTGTTTCAGATTATGAGCAGTAGCAGTACTGAGCATAGTATTTACCTGTCCACTACAGGGAGTGAAATTGCGCTTTCAATTCAATTTGAAAAGACAAATTAGGCAGAGATTACAAGGCTTTCATTTGTGTGCACGCAATACCCGGCACATAGCTGTGAATCTCTGCACCTGACCATCTGAGTGACACCTGAAAGGTACACATTTCAGCCATCATGGAGCGCACTTGCTTCGGCACTCCTAGCCCTCGCACAAGCAGCATAATAACATTTGCGCTGTTTGTATTTGGCTGGGCGCTCTTATGCGGCGGATCTGTACTTTCTATCTATGGGTTCGCGTCATGCCAGTCCGACAGCTGTACCACCTACAAGGTGATGGGCCCAGTACTTGCTGGGATAGGGCTGGCATGTTCAGTGATGGCAGAGGTTACTGCCATACGAGAGAGGAGAAGGAGGGAATTAGAAGGAGACCCGTCGGATCCAGACAGACGTTTCCTCTGCGGGAAAAGCCGGCGGTTTGCGCAGTTCCTAATATCCGGGATCCTGTTATTGGCCTGCGGGGTACTGCTTAGTATCCCAGGACTTGTGCTACCAGACTGCACGCCACCATCCATCACAGAGAAAACCGCTAAAGTCTGTGTAGATCGCATGCTGGAGATAGCCGTATTCGCAGTATTCGGCTTGTGTTCCTGCATTGCTGCCTGTGTGAGCGCAAACCAACCGGAGGAGGAGGACCCAGAAGTCGGCAGAAATCAGCCACCCCCACCTCTATACTTTGCAGAAGGACACGATGGGCCAAGGAGCGAGGACTCTTCTTCCTCCTACAGCGGCCTTTTTCCAAGGGGCGACCATGAATCCAGCGGACGCGATGGGGAAAGCGAATACAACGTTCCACGGCTGTGCTGGCCGAGTGTACAATACATCGACGAGGGTTCCCCATTGGAGCCACCTCCAAGTAACGAGGACATATTTCCTACTCCGCCGGATCATGAAGAGGGTTCATCACCGTATTACTCTGTTTCAGAATCATCGGAGTCGAGTGACTATGAGCTCGCACCAGAACCCTAAACAAGGAAAGTCTGAACTATTGGGGAGGTTTTTTTTCTAACATTTCAACTCAGTACAGTTTGAGCCAAAATATCACATCTGACAACATCCAGGTCTGCAGATAAAGGACTGAAATCAGACCGGGTTTTTTGTCAGTGCCAGCACCGTACATAACGCCTGTTGAAATGTTTTTTTCCTCCCCATGAGACTTCCCCTTTAAATAACGGATAAATAAAATATCTTTTCATGGTTGCCTCTTAAACAGTATCTGTGCGTGTTTGTGTGTGTGTATGTTGGCTATACTGTGTGTATGAGGTCACATTATCTTACGAAAATTTATACCACAATGTAGCTCAGCATTCAAGAAAACTAGTTTAAATTTTATTCCAAGAAGCCACCTTTATAAGAAGATTGTTTGGGAGATTTTCCATGCTGAAAACATCACACCGAGCGTCTGACAATTATAACAATGCAGATCATATTTGGACCTTTTGTATATTCTGTATGTAATTCTTCTGTATCAGTCTGGGTGATTAAGACTGAGCCGCTCTGTTTGCCACTCGCTGGTAAGGTCGGTGTGTTGCTAGTACATTAGAATAAGAAAACACATACACTCGACTAAATTGCAGCCGTGCGAAAATGTCCCAATATTTTGGAAATCTAATTGTAACTAAACATTCGCGAGGCGAGAGTCGCTTTAACCAGAGCAGTCATTTATGCCGTCAACTATGCAAACCACCCCAAACGTGCGTCACACGGCTCTCTCAAACCCCTACCGTGCTACAGATAACTCATTAGGCTTTACTTCCAAATTCAGGTGGTATAATAAGATCTAGAACGTTATATTTATGATATATGTTAATATGGAGGGGGGTAGAAGGGAGGTAGTCTCATAAGACACAGATTTCAGTCTAATAGCTGATACTGCGAAGACCTGAGTCACTGCGTTTCTTGATGTCCCTGCACAGCTTTGTTGCCGTGGCAACCAAATCCAACATTTAATGCATTCATTGCGATCTGCATACTACTACTTTGGACGATGACATCGAGAGGAACTAACAGCCGCCTCTCAATGCGGATGGCCACGTTACTACCATGCAAGCATCAGACCGCAATAAATGCGTTATTCCAGCGTGACCGGCTGTTAATGCGCAGCAGATAACGCTCCGAGAACGTGACGTGCCAAGGGGCTCATGGCATTTGCAGGCGGCCCTTTTGCTGCGCTGATATAGTAAGGAAGTGGATGTCAAGAAAAGGTTATTATGCATTTTGCATTTCCTGGCCTGAAAGATGCTGCTGAAGCGTATAGTCGCACGTCTTTGTTCTGTAACATGGTGCTCGGGAACCGGGCAGATGTAAATATTTGGATAATACTGTTAATGATTTCCTTATAAATGAACAATGAATTGTCAGAGTGAGCAGCGGGTTCGATTTGCGATGGCCTGTGTGCAATCCTGGCATTGGTATCATTACTAAAGACATCATTCCTCACCCAGCCTTATTCATTCGCCATCTCACCTCTTTGTCCCGCATAAAATACTATAGAGGGCCACCTGTTCTACATGCTAAAGTAACAGTTTAGATAAATAGCTACACTGGATTCCACTGCATGCCTGAAAAATATAAAGCACTGGGTCATAAACCACAGAAATCCTTAATCATGTTTTTCTTTCTATACATTATCTCCTTCTCGGATACATAAAGGGCTGGTAATTACCCAACATACACACAAAAACTGTGGCAGTGTTACAAGCTTTTACATGCAGGGTAGACAAAAAGGGCAGGATTTAAAGGATCATATGCATTTTAATAAATATATCTGTGGGGCCCCTTTAAATTTACATCTCCCTTGCACGTCTACAGAATCCCCCCATGTGTATTTGTTCATTCCCCCCCCCCCCATGCAGGTCAGGGGAATACATCTCCCGATATGTAGTTTAATGAACGCCAATCAGCTCCGGCACTGGCTCGGTAGCAGAATTCAGGGGGGCCAAATGTGGCCAGTGCTCCCACTAATTCCAATATGAGCCCTTCCCTGCCACTGGCAGACTGGTGAGAATCACCTGGAGCTTCTGTGTGCTTTTATTTTAACCTGTTTAAATAAGGCATATTAAAGTGTTCATGATAAAGTCTCTGGTAAACGGTTCCTTGAAGATGACCTGTACATGCACGTTGTCACCATTAAATAATAAATGAATAAATGCCAACTGTCTGGACTGGTGACCCGTTGGCTGCCGGTTCTGAATGCGATGTACGTGGATGAGTTAGACTGGGCCTTAACAATACAATAGTGTGTGATGATAAATTTATAGTCATCCCATAATTCTCCATTCTACCACCACTATCTCTTTTTAAATGTTGATGGTTCCTAAGATGCTGATTGGGTCGCTGGAAATCGCAGCGCGTCACCTTTGTGTAATATTGACAAAGGAAGCCGCAGCTCTGCACGTTTCTAACGCAACGTTTTTGTTTTGTGCATACGGTATGTGCAATGTCAGTGCTTCTCCCCATTCAAACCAGAATTGAAGGCTGTCCTTTATGGCCACGCAGTCCTGCTGCTACAGGAGTGTAAGCCTGCGTCCACTTAATCAGAGTTTATTCTGTATTTTAACAGAAAATTTAAATTAAACAAAAGGAGTCTATTATGTTGTCATAAAACACTATATACTTTTATACACTTTTTATATACCACCCTATTACTATTAAAGAGGCGTAAGGTAGGAGGAGTACCCTACAGATACCATGATGAACTAAGCCAACGTACTTGGAAAGTAATTAACGCGTACACACAGATTAATCGTGATAAACAGGGTTTTTTAATTATTTATAGGTTATATCATACGTTTGATTATTCTCATCTCACACCAATCCATAAATAATGTATTATAGTAATACAAAGCTTAGACGTACAGCGGACTTCCATTAATTAGGTGTGTGTGTCTATTCACAAAAGCTTATGAAAAACTGCGAAATAGATTCTAATATTTAAGAAATACCAAAAGTAGAGTATTGCTATTTAATAAGGGCAAAAAATGCCCCTGTACATTCTATACTTTTTGTTTGTTTGTTTTTGTACTTTGTGTGCAAGATAGGGTTTTTATGTATATTTCTAGCACATAGTGTTTGGGTACTTATTTTTACATATTTATTATTTTTTTTGTACTTTTTTAATGGATGGTTTCCATTATAATGTCACAGTGACACCATTGAAGTCTATTATTTTTTAATTGTATTACATTTATTCTTTCACTTTTGAAATTTTTATATTTTATATATTTACAGGGCAGCACAGCGCAGCATTAGCAATCCCAGTACCTGTGATCAGCCCAACGTGGGAGCTCAGAGGTCTTGCCTTTCAATACAGGCACCTCTGCAGCATTGCAGCAACACCGACTGAGTGAAGAAAACAATAGTTGATTGCTTTCTAAGCGCCTTTACCCCCATGATGTGCCAGGCACGGCAATGGTCATTAAGGGGCCAACAGTTAATTCATGGAAAGGAAGCTTTGCAATTTACAACATCAAAAGCGGAATATGCGTTCATAACAGTTTAAGCAGCAGCCATGCACCAACCCCGTACACTGCTCTGTGCATGGATGAGTAGCTGCGCATGGTAGCCATAAGCTCCCAAGGTTTATCCGCTGGTGTCCAATGTTTTGTGCCATCTTGGATTGATTTTTAAAACTTTGCCTAAACAAAAATGCTCTATCGTACGCCTTCTCACGCCAGAATTTTACATATATCTGTTCAAACCCGTCTGTCACTATCTTGCCAATTAATGAACTGGATAAACGAGTTACGTTACGAAAAAGTTACGTTTTAATGGCCAAGGCTACCAGGCTCCTGGTATATTTCCACTCTAATCAGTAAATGCAATGTAATATTTTGGATTCACACCGTATTATATCATATTATTATACCTCCTCTATATTTGCATAGTTGTATGAAAAAAATGTTTATAAAAAAATTCAGATGTTTAAAAATAATTAAAAAAAGTTCCCAAATCCCTTGTCCCGGCTTCTTTTGTTTTTTATTAATAGAGAAAATATTTGTTGAATATGTTTTTAGGTAGCTGCATATTAGCCATTTGTATGTGTTCTAGCGCTCTCATCGTGGCCCAATTGACTACACAAACACCCCGATGCTTTATCATACTGCCTCTGGTGAACAATACAACAGCTTATTGTTAATCATGTAGAAAGTGAAGGGACCGGATCGCGCTGTAATAAAAAATCCGCTCAGTGTGGTGATTGTGCAGAGAACGCCATCCAAAATATCGCGACTGACAACAATGGCGGCTTCCAACACTGCAGATAAAGGGCGTTTATTGGAACAAAATGAGGCAAAAACAGGTATGTATCAATTCTAACCCAAGTTACTGTATGCAGCTCTGGATTTTATGCTCAACTTAAAAAAAAAAAAAAAATTGGAAAATTCCTATGAAACTCACTAACATGCATGTCTAAAAGAAACGTTAAGTGTCCAAATAAGATAAACAGGAAGAATAAATTATGAGCGAATTAATGTTACCTTGGGGAAAAGGTACACATGTGTTCAGTATTTATAAAAGCTGTAATATCCCTCAAGCATTAACTCCTACTGATGCAGGATACACACACTATTGTCATAATCATGGACATGTTAATCGGTGGCAAGTGTTGCAAGGCTTTTTTTTTTTTTTTTTAAGAGCATAAAAATTGTTCAAAAATATAGGTAGAGAATATAGGTGACGTAACATTGAGATATATATATAGGGGACATGGAATTCAATATATTTTTTCTTAAAAACCTTGAATGAGAGCAGACCAACAAAAGAAATGTGTGTGTGTGTATATATTATATACATACGCGCTCGTACACACCCACAAACAGAATAAATCCAAGCACGAAAACTTTCTGACGTGTGTGCGTATATCGCCATTTACACATTGACAAGTTATGACCTACTTTTCGAAAAACAGGAAATTTTATTTCAAATACGGCAAAAGTGAAAACATGACAAAGGCTATTAACGCACCCTTTGTTACAAATGGGGTTGCGAACATTCAATGCTTGCTTTGTCAGTGCCTGTCTGAGGCCTTAACATGCTTTCCTTGGAAACCATCAGCAAGCCTTGGGTTTGCGGTAGAAAATAAGGTAGGTGGAGCAGCAAAGCCCCATGCCAGATAGCAGATTAGGCATTAGCCAAGTAGGGCATTAATGCAGAAGCAAAATAGCAGCACGCATGAGGCAATGTCATGTCCAACAGCCTCTGGCAAGCTTTCTGCAAGGATGTGCCATTTCTTCCTTTCTATGCGGTATTCATGCCCGGCCTGCATTGTCTCCGCACGCTCGCCTGTGGAGAGAAACAAGGAACACACCCCCCTTCACCCCGCTCGCTTTATATCACGCCACTGGGGCATCTACTAGACCCAGACTGAATGGAATTCAAATGTATTATTACATGGACACGGAAAACAGGGGGAAAAATGTCATTTCGAACACAAAAATGGCAATTTGCATTAACACACAGATCTAATTGTGACAGGTTACTGAACACAAAGTAACAACACGGCAGCAACATGCCATGTTCATGTTCACTATTCAACGACTGTCTAAGCTTAGGTCGAGCGGAAAAAAAGGGACAAAGCCCCACACTGTACAGAGCATGGCGAGCAAAATTACACTGACGTCAGTATGAACACACACGCATATCGCAGACATGTCCCTGTTGGCATGTGTATTTTATTTTGCTTTTGTGTTTACTATTGTATCCACCGATTCGTTTTTCTACAGAAAAGAATAGCAAACCCAGCTTGGAAGAACAGATTAGCCGCGGTCATTTCGATCGCTCGGCTCTACAAAGAATTGTTTCTAGCCTTCCTCGCAGCTTTACGTATATAATAAAAAGGAAAGTAAAAGCGATGAATATGGAGGCTGGGCTGGGAAGGTCCCGGCAGCCTGGAGCGACAGTAATGCAGGCAGATGGGCAGTGACACATTCAGCAGCCATTCCTGCTGCTCTCTCAGCACCAATCCTCAGCAACAAAACACCCCTCTCTGCCACAACACCTCCTCCACTGGCACAAACAAATCGTCCCCCCTTTACAACACAACCACACGGCTATTAGTGTACACACAGCTAGCGTGTTCAGGCTATTAGTGTACACACAGCTAGCGTGTTCACGTAAGGGAGCGCTGTAATAAGACGCCTCTCCCCAGAGGACATATTATATCTAACTCTCTTCATCCAAAGTGTGGCTTGTGGCACTTGCTGTACGCAGGGACAGCGTGTAAAGGGCACACACCTACCAATCAACGTGATGCACGAAAGAAATGGTACATTAGCACTAGCAGCACTGTCAAGATCATGGATCACCGTCAAGATCATGGATGTCGATCCCATGCAAATACAACAATACACAAAATAATCGTTAGTGACTGCCCCAAATGCTTCGTGTAACCCAACTCAGAACCGATCCTTCCTCACCTCCATTACCATGTCATACTTTACACAGAAAAGGCTCCATTAGCTGCCTCATCCAGCAACTATTCAGCATTCCCACCGGGAAAATCCAAACACCACAGCCTGTGAGCAGCGTGATAAAGCATTGAGAGGCGAGGGAAGCGCTGAGGGGGTTAAACACGCGTGTCCCGTGGCACTGACAGCCACCAGGCAAGTGCCAAGACACGGGAAGGACCTCATATAGCACACATCTGGCGATGATAGCCACAAGGCCTGTACTGCTACATGCACAGCCGTGACAGGAGGCCTCCGCCCCCCAGCGCACGCACTCATCACACAACATGCAAACCCCAAACAAGCCCTGGGATCCCACAGCTTCAGCACCTCCGACCTCGGGTTACTCGGCGGCTATTCGGCCTCTGAAAGTTACGAAGCGCTCGGTTCCGGGGTCGGACTGTGACTGTAAGGGGCCTCGGCAAATCATACACAAAGCATGCTCTCTCTCCCCGGGGGTTCACGCTCCTCACCTGCAGCCGCACGGGTCACAGTCTCAGGCGCTCTAGGCGGCTCTGGAACCTCTCCCGCGCGCTCCTTCCAACAGCCACCTGTCCCGGGCTGCTCGAGTCTCCAGTCACACACAAGCCGCTAGCCGAGGTACACTGGCCGAGAGCGGGGCTCCGATAAAATCACTCCTTCACCTCCTCCTTGTTGCCTGAGAGCAGCAGCGCTCACACCCCTCTATTCCCTCACTGCCTCCCTCCTCCTTCTCCACAATCTACACACTCCCCTCCTCCTCCAGCCACACGGGCCTCAGCGACCGGACACGGATTGGACGCCGCTCCCCTCCCACGTGACCCTGGGCAGGAGGCGCTCTCGGTTCAGCAGCGTGAGGGGCGGTGACAATGTCAAGCAGCCCTCCCTCCTGGCGCCAAGCGTCTGCGAATACAGTGTATTAGCCTGCGCCATGTACAACTTGGTCCACCACAGCAGGCACGTCACTGGCCCCTACACGCATGTAACGCGTTTTGCTTGTGCGTTGAAAGCGGTCACTTATGGATACTAAAAAGTACCTCAGACATGTCACTAGCTGCTGTCTGACACAGCGCGCTTTAACGTACTGTGTAATGTAAAGGCAAGCTGCCATGACACTGAAGCGCACGGACAGGGGGTAGCGCTGTGGCTCCGCCCACGTCAAGGGAGGAGCTATCAATCTTTTCTTGTTGGCAGTTAGAAACAGTCAAGTGTCTAGTGATTGGCTGGCTCGCCTCGTACGTCACGCCGCTGTACCTGCGCCTCGAAGGTGCTGGAAGTCGAAGGCGGCGAGCGGACACAAGCAGAGCGGACGAGGTGGCGGGGCCCGGTAGTCTGGGGCCAGGTTGGGTTATTTGTTTTTGGTGGGTATATTGTAATGAAGACTCGGCGAAATGGGCTAATCGATTTACTGTTTCTGTTGTTCGTGGTGGCGCAGTGATTATCCCCCTCCCCGCAGCGCTGAGATGTTGCGCATGCGTGGAGCCGATCGTGCGGGGTGGCGGTGACGTCTCATGCGATATTGGCTTCTCTGCGTTGACGCGTTTGGGTCGCAGTATTACTATACGGCTCCGTTATGTTGCTAAGCATCTTGTGTGTTTATACCTTTTTGGATTAGAGCACGAACCGTATTCTTAACATGCTCCATACGTGTTCTTTGTTGGCGGAAGTCACTTTCTGTCGAAACGAATATGGAGCCCGATTGTTCGAAGCTGTTTTTATCTGGTTAACGTTTCCGGTTCGTTGGTTTACTTTGTTGCATGCAGGAAATACCCTGTTTAAGGAAGTGGAAAACTTTATACATATTAATTTTTACTCAGCGCTGTGTCATTGTGAATAAGTCATTCGGTGAAAACAAATTAGGTGCCTTAGTGGAATAGTTTATTCACAGTAATACTGTTTCCGTTACCGAGAGGGAAATAATCACGTGATTATTCCTGAAACAGAAAGTGCTTCATAACTTTGTGTATTTACTGTAATACCCTCTGATTGGTGTGTTCACTAATATGCCCTGAATACCCTTAAATGTTCCAACGTCCAAATGATTTATTGTTATGTCGGATCTTAGAAAAGTTTCTGATTAAAACCATTATAAATCAAAAATACGGTATTCACGGTCAACTTTCTAGGGAAGTTCAATCAGATCTGCTCCTTTTTAATACACACTGAATAGAGAGTTGTATTTGAGCTCCTGAACGTGACTATTCATCATGGAGGTGTTAGTCTGCCGATTCTAGTTGCGTTAGACCGTTTGAATATAGGTACTGGTATACCGGAAAGATGTATAGTTTATAACGACCGCTATTTGACGGATGATGAGCCATTATAATAATTAAGGGAAAAGTAAAGCAGCTCATCTCAAAATCGTAAGCTTGTGAGCAGGGCTCTCTCCGCCCAATGTATCGGTTTGTCCTAGTCTGTCAATTCTCGTCTTGTCATACTCCTTTGATATTGTATTAAGTGCTGTGTAAATTGTTGCCGCTATATAAATAAAAGATGATGATAGTTTTGATGTGAAATATTTTTGTAATGTAGCAGAAAACCCCCCATTAAAATTGCTTTCATTATTTCTACATTTTGACTTATGCACCTGAAAAAATACAATGTCCCACAACAGCGTGAAGAACATTTGGGGAGTAGGAATTTGGTGTTTATTATTATTATTATTATCATTATTACATGAAGCTTTATCAGTTTTTTTTGGGTTTTTTTTTTACGGTCTGGCGCTACAACTATTTTTAATGTCTTACAACAAAGCACAGATTTTAAATTTGTAAAAGTAAAACACTTTGACACTGCCAGAAAATATGACATTTAAATTTACATAGTGCTCAGTTTGTTTCATCCTGAGCAAATGCCCTTCCCCCGCAAATCTCACTGGGGATTCCCCAGACATCTGAAGAAGTCTTTATGCAGCCATCCTGTTCAGATGGCAGGGAAGGCAAAAACATCCACAGGAGAATTTTACTAAAATTACGCGAGCTAGGAAACCTCCGCAGAGCTCATCGTGTAAAGACGTTTTGCGAGAATCTATGTTTACTTGCCAAAAAGAATTCCACCTTTTTGAAAGAGAGAGAGAGTGCCTTATTCTCCTCTGTATGAATGAGTGCTGCAACATGGGGGGTGGGGGGTTACTTTATTTTTCTGTCCTATTTTGTACAGTGGTGTTTATAAAACAAGTAGGTATTTTAATACGTGAGTTGTATGTATAAAATGTTGAAAAATTACAGTTTTTTTTTTTTCATAATACTAACATAATTATATATATATATAAAAATTTACAAAGGGTAAACAGACTTTATCGTTCTGCTATAATGTTCCCTCAGACAGGTAGTATTAATGAATCTCGGTGTATATGGCAGGAGTGGAACACCCACATTGCGGGAGCGGGCAAAAAATCAGCGGGATTAAAAAAGCCATCCAGCACAGGGCTCTAGCAGACAGCACAGCCACTCCAAGCCCGCCCCGAGCCTGTGATCACTCTAAGGGAGTGATTCTGTAGGCTGAAACCGCGATTGCAGGAAAACCTGCAATCGCGTTTTCAGCTGCCACAGGTAGCTTCAGGGAAGGGGGAAGGTGGGAACCTGACCCAACACCCCCCAGCTGCCTGATCGCTCCATGAGAGCGACAGTGCGTTAACCCCTGCAATGCCACAAATGTGTCATACACAATTGTGGCATTAAAGGTGTTAACATTTGTCAATGCTGTGCTCCAATGGAACATCAGCATCGTAAAGTGTTAAAATAATTAAAAAACAAAAACCAGCGCCGACCTGAAAGTCCAGGGTGCTTCCAGGTCAAATGCTGTGAGTTTAGTAACTGGGCTGATGATGATCAGATCCCTCCTGACCAACTGTTAGTTTTAAAAAAATCCTGGCTCGTAATTTTTTTAGCTGGCGCCTCGATTCACAACAAAGTTGTCAAGCCCATGGCTTAAGTTAAACTAGAAATTGCTGAAAATGAAGATTGTGTTGGAGAATGAAAGCACTATGCATTTCGATTTTATGTGTTTTGGAGCGTCATTTTTGAATTTCAGCTGAGATGGTAAATCGAAAACTATACATTGAGACGGTATTGCCATTTATGTAAATATGCAAATAGCCCTCCCTCTTGAAGAACTAGATTTGCAGAGTTGTTTTTTCCCCCCTTAGAACATTCCCTTTTAACCCTTAGGTTACCAAGTCTGTATGTGGTATGTTATCACTGACATTTCTTTAGTGTAGTAAAGGCCATAAGTCTCTTGAGCCATCTTACCCTCTCCAAGTGGACGTCTCGCAAGAGACTTCCATCATAGAGGAAAGACAGCACAGTGATGACAAAGGCACCCCCACTCTCCATCTTCCCTCCCCCGATAACTCTTGGCCGGGAGTATAAGCCATGGCAAGTAAAGCTCTATGCGAGTTTGTGCCAACTTCATTTAAAAGTTCCTCACTAAAGTCAATGTGGTTTTTCTTGAAAGAACGGTGTTATTGTTGTGTAGCTCTTTAAAGGCCCCCCCAAAAAATCACATCTGAATGAAGCCAATTGAGCAGCATATGTTCCAATACAGGCAGAAGCCAAGCGGCATTTCTATTGAAGCCGGAGCTCTTTTAGCTAACAGAGAAGGCTCAGTAAAGTGGATGTCAGAGGAGCACATCGATCGGTTTAAAGTGACGCTCCCGCTGTCATATGTAAACCTTTATATGCAAACCTTTAGATTTACATGGTGTCTCCCTTCAAATGCATCAGAGAATCTCGACCCGTATGCATTTTACCCGCTCCCCGCGACTATTTTCTGAGCATGAGATGCATATAGCGGACAACCTAGCTTTTGTTGGCCTTTATTAGCAAGTAATTATTGCAATAAGATAAAAGTCTTTAGCCACAAGTAAAATGTTATTTTTCCTGAGTTGGGTTACTAAATATAAGTTAAAGGAGAAGATTAGTGTCCTCAAAACCCCCACTATAAAATAATACATGTTGAAAGTACGCTGCGTACTTCAAAAATGAAAACAGAAAACAGAGAACAGAAAAAAGCGCTTTATTAGTTGCAACATCTGCCACCCTCTGACTTTTCTTGCCACTGATTGGTGCTATAAACAGCCAATCAGGTAGGAGTGCGCTCCCATTGTATCGCATCTCCTGCACTGCATTTAGCTGATGGATGTGGAGAGAGAGAGATACATTTATATGGGGGATTTTCCTGCTGGAGGGGTGCCCTGTGAATTTATACAATGGCTGGATTGTCCCATTAAGCAAAGTTGGGATAGCGGATGTTTGCTTTTGTGTGGCAGTTCATCTCTATAAAATGAGACTCCACAGAAGGTTAATGTACCTTTTACATGGTGTTTGTTTCCCGGGGGGGGGATTTTAGGATGGTAATTAACACCCCTTTATCACTGTATATATTTCCTGTTCCTTATCCATCACTACAAATTTTACACCTATTATTATTATTATTATTATTACTAAATGGCGGTGAGTCATTCAGAAAAGGACCTAGTTGTATAGTTTATTATGGTTCAGTTGGAAACAAATGGTTATGTTGGAAGAAATGAAACTCCTTACTGGCTCATAGATATGCTCTCTGGACCACTTGCGCCCTCGTACAATGACTGAGTGCCCCAGGAAGCCCTTGCCTAAAACATTTGCCATTGGAAAAAGCACTTGTATTTAGTTTTCCCTTGAGGGATGGATCTAATAATAAGCAAAATTCTATGTAATCAGTCCATTTACTTTCCAGTCAGCATTTCTGAATTAGCGCATGCATTGTGTGCTATGGAAGGGATATATATACTGCTAGCGTTCATTCACTTTCCCATCATTGTACAATTTCACAGCCTAAATACTTGGTTTCTCGATCTCTCCTTGGCAGCTCCTCCAGGTTTCTTGCCTCTGGAAAGTCGCAAATGTTCCAGTGATCTCACAGGAAAGGCCCTCCGCATCATAATCTTCCTTGGGTAACATGACATGTACGGTTGAAAGGGCGCGAGTCATAATTGGATATATAATACCCTTCCGTGTCTGCGGGGTTTGTACCGACCGCAGCGGATCCTCAGTAATGAAACCCGGCTTAGTAAAGCATTGTGAATGTCACCGAGCCCGAGCTCACATAAACGTGTCCTCTTAGTCATTTTGCAGATTTTGACGTGGTTATGTAACTCTGAGGGAGGACCTCTTCGGCAGCGAATATCACCGGTGCGGTGCAGTTTTCCCAGCAGCAGCGTTGTTTATAATTATGGCTTTTTTTCTAATACACACCCTTCTGGCAGGAGGCACACCTCACGCGTTCACAGAAACGCGCTTCCTTCTCTGGGCTTTTGCTGACAGGTTAGAAGATTTAAATTCTGTAATTACAGCCATGCTGCAGATCTGCTGACTTTCCATTTGGAAAGGTAATAGAGGTTTTGCCTTTTTTTCTCTCTCTCATATAATCTAATTTATATTGCATAAGTATATGCTTAATACCGCGGCAGAATTCCCTCCATTTATTACTACTTTACTGCACAGCCAGATAATTTGTAATATTGATTCTTAGAACTCTGTACTGTACATGTAAAGTATTATTTTCAAAGGTCCTAGAGTTTTGATGTTTGTATAGATTTTACAGAAAGGAAATTAAAAACCTTTTTTTTTTAACATCATTTTGACATCAACAGAATCACCACGAATTATGTTCTTGACCCATTGCAAATAGTAAGGACAAATAGCAAGTGAATGTACGTGTACAACAAATGATACAGATAATCTAGCCACACAGTGCCTTATTGCATCAGGTCATTGTTTTATTGGGCCAGTCTACTAGATTGTTCCATTGGATTCCTACCTTCTGGGAATTAATAGCGACGTTCCTGTAATCTGACACACTAGAAATATCCCGGCGTATTGATGGAGAATGATAGCCGTTTTTTTAAAGTTTTCATTGGGGAATATAAAGTAGATTGTGAACTGAAAGGAAGTCTCTCTCCAAGTTACTTAATGTGCAGAGCGTTATGATGTCATGAAGGAACATGTAGCCAAGTGAAGAGAACCACAAGCACACACGGCCAGCAAACTACAGACATTGTGGTGACCGGGGATTAGATTGTCTGTTGTCTGGATCGGTTCCATTGTGCTTGTCACGACAACCAGGGCAGAGTGCCTGCTCTTAATAGCATTAGTATGATTGCGGCGCTCTTTGTACTAGCCTTCAGCCGGCTTCCTGGTAGCCAATGAGAGTGCTGATCCATAACTGCAAGCATCATTTCAACCTGCCTGTTTCCATGGTAACCAAAGGACTGTGCCCTCTCTCTTTATTACACAGCGAAAAAAACCAAACATTTGGACCAGATGGCATCATTATACACTCCATTTAAGAAACAAGAACATATAAACCAATACATTGGTTATATAATAGTTTAAAGCAGGGAGTCAATTTGATGTAGACGTGCTTTTTGCCATTACATGCACAAGCACCATGCCAAATGAGTATAGTATTCAATTTATAGAACGTGGATCTCTATAACTAAAGGATAGATACTATATACGCTATACTAGTACAGTTGTGGAGAAGAAATAGGGCATAGCGAACATTTTCTAAAAAACGAATGTATCAAAAAGTTAAAAACAAGCTCCCAAAATATGTCGTGCACTCCAATGGGTGCTCAGAAACGGACACCGGGCTTAAATGCAAAGAATTAAAACTCCCCCCCCCCCCCTCATTAGAAATAAAGCCGACACACTCCCCTCCTATTGTGGAGGTTGCTCTCCAGGGAGACCATTGTATTTTCCTCCCTTTATAGGCACTTGGTAGATGGGTGTTTTTTATCGGTTGCCCTCTATTGTAACAGAATTAAACACAAGGCGTTTTGAGCCAGTGTGAGAATGTGATGCATGTGGATCGTTTAAACAGTCATAGTTCAAATCTACCAGACATTACCCGCTCTCCAACACTGCGGACAATGTCTCCAGAACTGCAGAAGTTCTTCCAGTGAGATATCCGTATTGCTTTGTTTCTAGAGTATAATCATTCTGCATTTGTAAAGTATAACGTAGGTCATAATAATGAGTCGTGGCAGAAACTATTTTGGGAGCCTTTGGCAGTAGATACGAGGATCCTCAGGCGTGCCAATTCCTTTATATGAGTTGAAGTTTGTTTTTTTGGGGAATTGTTACTCTACTGCGCCAGATACATTTTCCACTGACAATAGAATGTGGTTTCTGGAGCAGCCGGGAAGCAGCTGCCGGATCAGAAACCCCGGCCATAGGAACAATGATGTCATTTTCCTTGCTGTACCGTGAGGAGAGAAACCTGCGCGACTGGTCCTTTACGGTGGTGAACGTACTTCTCTTCGCTTATAGTTTCCTCTGTATGCCTAGCGGAAGCGGTAGGGCTTCTGGTTTGTTTCTCTTTAAACAGTTGATCCATTTCAGCTGTTGAATAGAGGAGATATTTATACATGTACAGGCTTCCAAATCACTTCTGAAAATAATCGTGCAACCGCTGGCTGGGAATCTGTCCTGTATTCGTCTAGATCTCTTCTGTTCTATGCTTTGTTTACATTTCCTCAAGAACCAAACTTTCTGTATGTTGAAGGGGTAGAATGTATGGCTGTGTGCAAACATCTTTGCTCCTGTGCCAAAAACAATTGGATAAAAACAACCCCCCCCAAAAAAAATGATCTTCAATCCTTCCAAGAGTTCAGAGGTAACCCTGTAGCTACTGATGTCTCTCACAGTGCTGGAATATTTACTTATCCCTCCGTGTAGAACCAAGTGATACGTCGGTTCTTGAGCATTAACTGTTTCTTAAAGGAGGTTAGATCTGGACTGAGTCTTATATTTTCTTTTTCTTCAACCATCCTGACTTGCTGGTTGTATGACAAAGCGGCACTTTAGCAAAAGGGGACCTGTAAAATTCTGACACAAAGCAAAATGTATAGTCCTAACCGCAAGTTGTCCAGGTCCTCATGCATCAAAGAATCCCCAATCGCTCTGCCACCACCACACTTGCCCGTTGGTATAAGGTACTTCATGTGAACGGTGTTTGTTTTCACTAGACATAACGGTTTAGGGCTGCAACAACTAATCGATAAAATCAATAATAATCAATAATGAAAATCGTTGACAACGAATTTATCGATTAGTTGCAGCAGCTCCTACTTAGTTCCTCCCTGCAGTCACTGCCGATTGCCCACCCACTTCCTTCTTCGCAGTCCCCTCCTGCAGTCCTGCCGATTGGCTGCAAGGAGGGACAGAGAGAAAGGGGCGGGGCCTATCAGCAGTGACTGCAGGGAGGGACAGGATGCCTGAAAGGGTTGCAGCCTGTAAGCAGCGTTTAGGTATTTAGGATGGTGAGCGTTGCATTTATTTATTTTTTTTTAAGCTATTGCCAAGCCCAGTGAATTGGAGCACTTGAGGTTGCGTGGTCCGCAACACAAGGGAATAAGACAATTCCTCTGTACTATCAGAACAGGTGTGACCTTCACTCCCTGCTTTAGTCTCCTCTGACTTATTAGGTTATCAGCTTTGTTGTTTGCATTTTTGGACAGACTATTACCTCCAGTTTGATTTATATTCTCGTTTTAAGAGGAAGGCTGTCTTTTCAAAATATGGTCCTGATATTTGTTCCCCATTTCCTTTATTCTTGGTGTTGTCCATTCTGTTCTTATTCTTTAGGCTACACAATTGTTTTCCATGTTTCTGTGAATATGCAATGTTAATAAATGTTCCTCATCAAATAAAATACTGTTTTACTATTCTACTAAGGTGTAATTTTTTCCATAAATGGCACCAAACTAGAAGCGTGCAGCCTATAATCGGGACAATGCGGAATTATATTAACATACAGAGGGATATTGAGAGGGAGTGGCGTGTCTGCTTTAACAGAATAATCACTTATTTAAAAGGGTATCCCAGTCATCGTACATTTTATCATGCTGGCTCACACACAAATATCTTAATTTGTATTCTTTGCAGTGATTTAAACAATGCTCACTCAAACATTACATCATCTGACTTGATACAGTAGTATATTTAATGCTTATAATGGCAACGTGCAGTTGTTTCATTGTTCAACTGTTCCACAAAGCCTACATTTTAGATCCAGTCTCTTGCATTTAACCAGATGTCAGTGTTGTCTGCCAGAACACTGTGATGCAATAATCACATTACACAACACACTGACACACTCCAGATCTCTTTTTGGAACTTTTATTTAAGTATTTGCACGCACATATTAATGGGTTAAGTAATCACATTCAAACTCAGAGGTTGGCACGGACTCCGAAGCCAGGTCCTTGTGGTGGCCCAGATAGAGAAGTTAGGCCTCCTGCAGGTTCGCATGAAAACCGTCCATTCCTATAAACAGAATTTAGTACAGTTATTCCTGGGTAACAGCACGCAAAGCAGCGCCCATGTGCCTGGCATCAAGAAGCCATCACAGCACAAATGCAACATCCAAGCATCCATCCCACAGAACTTTGATACGAGGACTGCTTTCTTACTAGTTATTCAAACATGTAATTCTACAGCTCTTTATATTGACATTCTCTCGTTTTGTAAGCACCGGTATAGCGTTTCCTTCCCTGTGCCGCTGGTTGTTCGCAGGACTACAATGAAAATAAACTCCCCACCACCCGCATTTCTACAGCTTCCCCTGAGCCAAACCAATACACTATCCTACCTCCCAATGAATAAACCAATCAATATCTGGTGTTTTTAATAAATGGCGTTAACTGCAAGTAAGCTGAACAAACATTTTCTAGAATATAATTAATGTACATCATAATGTAATAATCACAACCGTTACATAGAGAGTTTGAGGTTTCCCTGTGAAATGATCTGTTTGGGCCGTGCTCTGAACTTACCTTGGGCCAGGAATTGGAACTTTGCCAGCTTTCAGATCATCGATAATATTTTCAATGTCTTTTGTCTCCAGATCCTCCTGCAAGAGTTATACATACACACACACACATTCATTAAGTTGCGTAAGAGCTCCATGTCTGGAAATGCTAGTATTTCCATATCAAAGACTTACACATGTAAGGTGTGCTTTGTGGTGTTTTCCAGAAAAAAAAAGAGATTAAAAACACTGAAGAATAATGTTATTGATTTAAGTAAATCCAGGCAGTATTAGGTATCTTTTTTCCTGTTTCAGTTTACTGCTACATGATGTTTACCTCGCTGCAGGCAGCACAACCAGGTATGCTGTGCTTCTGCCTATGGTGCCATCAACCTACATTTGATGTCAGGCTTGTATTTCAGTGACGGGTAACGGATCCCCCGCCGGGTTCTAGTATAAATGTTGGGACCAATGCAATGCTAGAGCATTACACCAGCTCATACTACCCATTACAAAAGGAACACTGCACTCTTACACCTCTGTAAAAACAAATAGTTAAACTTGTCTGCCCCTTTTAAAATCTATTTGTCATGAAAACACCAGCAAACCCTGTAATATATAAACCGTATGAATTTAAGTCGGTGTAAACCAGCCTCTTCAGAATAAACACTAAAAACACAACCAACTTTTGTCAAACATCATAACAGCATCACATCTTCTGTCAGGAAAGCCTTTTAATGCAGACTATGGAAGCTCTCTCTGCTGAACCAGCACAGCCTTCATGGCACACATACAGTGAAAGAAAAAAATTGGATCCCCTTCTGATTTTGTACGTTTGCCCTGACCAGTCTATAATTTTAATGGTAGGTTTATTTAAACAGTTAGAGACAGATTAACAAAGAAATCCAGAATAACGCATTTCAAATAAATTATAAATTGATTTGCATTTTACTCAGTGAAATAAGTATTTGATCCCATATCAATTAGCAAGATATCTGGATCCCAGGTGTCTTTTATACAGGTAACAAGCTGTGATGAGGAGCACTCTCTTAAAGGGAGTGCTCCTAATCTCAGCTTGTTACCTGTATAAAAGACATCTGTCCGCAGAAGCTATCAGATTCCAAACTCTCCACCATTGGCCAAGACCAAAGATCTGTCTTAAGGATGTCAGGGACAAAATTGTAAACCTACACAATGCTAGAATGGGCTGCAAGACCATCGCCAAGCAGCTTGGTGAGAAGGTGACAACAGTTGGTGCGTTTATTCTAAATAGAAGAAACACAAAATAACTGTCAGTCTCCCTCGATCTGGGGCTCCATGCAAAATCTCACCTCGTGGAGTTTCAATGATCCTGAGAATGGTGAGGAATCAGCCCAGAACTACACAAGAGGATCTTATTAATGATCTCAAGGCAGCTGGGACCATAGTCACCCAGAAAACAATTGGTAACAAACTACGCCCGCTCAAGAAAGCACATGTACAGCCCATCTGACGTTTGCCAATGAACATCGGAATGATTCAGAGAACTGGGTGAAAGCGTTGTGGTCAGATGAAACCAAATTGAGCTATTTGGCATCAACTCAACCCCAAGAATACCATCCCCACAATCACACATGAAGATGGAAACAATTGCTTGGGGGGTGGGGGGGGTTCTGGTAAGGGGACAGGAAACTCACCACATCAAAGGGACGAATATTCCCTTTTTGCAAGTCATGCTTTGCAAAGGGGTCAAATACTTAAAACGCAAATCAATGTATAACTTATTTCGAGATGCGTTATTCTGGATTCTTTTGTTGTTATTCTGTCTCTGTTCAAATAGACATACCATTAAAATTATAGACAGATCATGTCTGTCAGTGGGCAAACGCACCAGGGGACCTAATATTTTCCTTCACTGTAGGTCCGTTGGGGAGATCCAAGAGGGAATAAAGGTCTGCTATGGTTTTGCAAAGGAATTTTATTTTGCCCCTCGGTTTTGTAGCAGACTGCTGCCCCTCAGCATGAAATATTATTCCTCTCTTCCTGTTTTCTAAAAGTCGTCAGGGGAACACACAGAATAACCTTATATTATTGTAAGGAAAAATGGGGGCATCACTTCCACCCAACATACAACAAATGCCATCTGCACGTCTAAAACCTTTATTTAAATCCTCTGAGCATCGCTGTGAGATTAGCAGGTGGATTATCTAACTGGTAACACAGCAACAATCTGACCGGAGTGATATGGTAGGTAAACACGAGTGCATTCGCTCTAAGGGACAGGGAGTTACGTCTATTAAACACAGGTAACACTTGTCACGTTAAATTATCTATGCATTATAAGCCAGGGCTGGTATTTCTTAATAGCGAACACAGAGGTAAAATCTCTCTGCATTATGAACAGATATTTTTGTTGCTCTGCCACCGTTTTGGAACTGTCAGACACTCAATTGGGACGGAATAACCCAACCAGGGGTTGAGCTCCTAGGTATACGTAAGCTCAGGTTAGCTGGATGGCAAGCTTGAGCATTGAGTATGTAGTCAGCAGCTCAGAATTATTATTGACTTATATACCATCACATTGTGCAGTACAGAAACGTGATCGCATTTGTTATTAAAATGAACCTAAGCGTCTATTCTTAAATGGTTTTACAATATTCTGTACCGCAGCTTGCCACAGGCTAAAACGGCTACTGATCATGATCACTATTAATAAAAACTGATTATACTTACATAATAATGGTCGTTTATTTGAACCATTGGTGCGTTCACACAAGCTCCAAGACATTCAACTTCTGTTAGAGTAAATAGCTTGTCCGGTGTGGTCTCTCCTACATGAATTCCTGTGACAAGGAAACACAGATTTGCGGACACTCTGAAACGCATCACAGCAGGTATCATGACAACTATTACAGAGCACAAGACTATTTTTAGTACCAGCTGCTGGACAATCTTTGTTAACCAGATTAACCTGAACCACTACAGAAGCTGTAGGATGGTGAATAGTAGAAAAATGCCCCCTTGCGACTTTTGGGTTTTTTGGGGGTTAAAAAAGATATATTTAGATATCTGCTGTTAATTTAGACCTTCCCCAAATAAACCGGACAGCGAGGTGGTGATTTCCACTATTCCCCCTTTTCTCATATAGCAATTGCGTATTAATAAATACAGGCGCTCAGTGGCCCTAAGTCTTTGGTGAACTCTGGATCAGCAAGTAGAACTACCATGCCTTTAGTTTAGACAGGGACAACACATACACCCCAAATATATCAGCACACACTGTGTGTCTTCCAGCGTGTCATTTGATGTTATGAATGGTTTAGTATAGTAGACAAGTGTGCATGGAACACCCTTCCCCGACATTCAATACTGTAAGGTTATACAGTGGAGCAAAAAAGTATTGTCAGCCACCAATTGTGCAAGTTCTCCCACTTAAAAAGATGAGAGGCCTGTAATTTTCATCATAGCTACACTTCAACTATGACAGACAGAATGAGACAAAGTCCATAAATCGCATTGTCTGATTTTTAAATAATTTATTTGCAAATTATGGTGGAAAATAAGTATTTGGTCAATAACAAAAGTTCATATAAATACTTTGTTATATACCCCTTGTTGGCAATGACAGAGGTCAAACGTTTTCTGTTGCTGGTATTTTGGACCATTCCTCCATGCAGATCTCCTCTAGAGCAGTAATGTTTTGAGGCTGTCTCTGGGCAACACGGACTTCCAACTCCCTCCAAAGGTTTTCTATGGGTTGAGATCTGGAGACCTGGCCACTCCAGGATCTTGAAATGCTTCTTACGAAGCCACTCCTTCGTTGCCCGGGCGGTGTGTTTGGGATCATTGTCATGCTGAAAGACCCAGCCACGTTTCATCTTCAATGCCCTTGCTGATGGAAGGAGGTTTTCACTCAAAATCTCACGCTAAATGGCCCCTTTCATTCCTTCCTTTACCCGGATCAGTCGTCCTGGACCCTTTGCAGAAAAACAGCCCCAAAGCATGATGTTTCCACCCCCATGCTTCACCGTAGGTATGGTGTTCTTTGGATGCAACTCAGCATTCTTTCTCCTCCAAACATGACGAGTTGAGTTTCATCTGACCATATGACATTCGCCCAATCCTCTTCTGGATCATCCAAATGCTCTCTAGCAAACTTCAGACGGCCCGGACATGTACTGACTTAAGCAGGGGGACACGTCTGGCACTGCATGATTTGAGTCCCTGGCGGCGTAGTGTGTTACTGATGGTAGCCTTTGTTACTTTGGTCCCAGCTCTCTGCAGGTCATTCACTAGGTCCCCCCGTGTGGTTCTGGGATTTTTGCACACCGTTCTTGTGATCATTTTGACACCAGGGGGTGAGATCTTGCGTGGAGCCCCAGATCGAGGGAGATTATCAGTGGTCCTGTATGTCTTCCATGTCTTCCCAGCCTGGTGCAGGTCTACAATTTTGTTTCTGGTGTCCTTCGACAGCTCTTTGGCCTTGGCCATAGTGGGGTTTGGAGTGTGACTGTTTGAGGTTGTGGACAGGTGTCTTTTATACTGATAACAAGTTCAAACAGGTGCCATTAATACAGATAACGAGTGGAGGACAGAGGAGACTCTTAAAGAAGAGGTTACAGGTCTGTGAGAGCCAGAAATCTTGCTTGTATGTAGGTGACCAAATACTTCTTTTACCGAGGAATTTACCAATGAATTCATTAGAAATCCTACAATGTGATTTCCTGTATTCTTTCCCCCAATTCTGTCTCTCATAGTTGAAGTGTACCTGTGGTGAAAATTACAGGCCTCTCTCATCTTTTTAAGTGGGAGAACTTGCACAATTGGTGGCTGACATAATACTTTTTTGCCCCACTGTACACACTCTAACACTGCCTGCAGAGATACACACTCATGTTACTGCTATATAGTAACACCCGAAACAAAATACACAAACGCTCTTATATCAATGCACACACTATTAAACAACATACACTAACACACACCCATATTGTATGTGTATGTTGTTGCATAGTGTGTGTGTATTTATATAAGTTTGTGGTGTTAGCATGTGTGCGTGTGTGTTTTGTTGTGTATATATATAATTATATATATAATACATACGCATGCTCTTTAGTACACATACAAAAACATATACACCCACACCACTGTGCCCCATGGTATGCCTTTTGACCCCCTATGTGCCGCTCTGCCTCCAGAAATGCCTTATACCCCTATATCCCATTCTGGCATTTAGGGGGTAAAATGCATATTATGGGGCAGAGTGGCATATAAGGCATTCCAGGAGGCAGAGTGGCATTAAGGGAGTTAAAAGGCATCAACCCAATACAGCAGGAAGCACCGGTAAGTGTGTGTGTGTGTGTGTGGGGGGGTGTTAAATGGGGGGGAGACAGGAGGATCCAGGTCCCCTGCAGCGGTGCAGGAGATCTGGATCTTAGTCTCATAATCAGACCTCTATTTGAGGTCTGATTAGAAGACAACCCCGATTAGAAGACGAGGGGTATTTTTCAGAGCATTTGCTCTGAAAAAAACCTTGTCTTATAATCGAGCAAATACGGTATGCAGGCACACACAGTAAAATACTTAGACACACAAACTAACAAATTTACTAGCACACAAAGTAGCATACTAGCATACTTACACACACACACATTCAATAGGATTTTTCTCTTAATCAGGTCTGTGATGTGATCACGGTCACAAATGAAAGAGAGGGAAATGCCACAGTGCCGTTCTGATCGCAACTCATGGGGCTCCAGGCCTATTAATCCTTTTATCCCGCTGTGAAGACATGAAAACGTTACATATTCTTGTCAATATTACTAAATGTCTGCTTTCCCTGTGCCCAGGAGTAATATTAGAATGTTTGTTGTATTTGTGAAGGTCATATCTGCAGAAAGCTAAATTGCTCTTATACTTATTATTTCAACTGATGATTACAATGAAAGACAATATACTTAAATACACCCCACAGTAAAGTTTAATCCTAAATATGTTTAATGCATCATGAATTAAAAAAAAAGGTAAATGTATTTTATGATTTAACTAGGAGATAAATCATTTCTCCATGCAACATCTGCATGCAGCAGTACATTGGCATCTGGTATCTGCGACTATGAAGAAACCTGATTCCTTACCCTTAGGATTCTTAGCCAGTTTTTTTTAGAAGAATCTGGAATTCATGGGTGTTTTTTTTTATGAAAGTGTATTTCGAATGAGTTCACCTCCTATCCCACCAGATCCCCTGCCGTTATTGTACCTTCCTTCATATGTGCTGCTTACAGGATACGCATAAATAAGGCTCACCTTGTCCAGATGCACACAGGACATTTTGGAAGGACCGCTTGGAAAGTACATAAGTAGCTTCTTGTTTCAGAGGTAAAGTAACACTAAATTTATGTTTTGTTTTTATAATACAGGAATGCAAGGCACATTGGATTTATAATAAATCACTGCTTGTTCCAGGAAAGTTTGCCTAGCATTTCCTTTTAATTACTTTAGAGCTCTTGAGGTGTAAATATTTGCTCTTGGCTCAGGACAGGAACACCGTCATTCTAATCAGCTGAAAGAGTTTGGAAGTGATCAGCATCTTATAACGAACGTTATAATTACATTTAAGTAATTTTAAAAACAGTTCAGTTTTATTCATCTGTTGTTTTAAGTTGTGTTTTTTTTTTATGGTATTTAGTTATTGTTTTATTTTTTTACTTAGTATTAAGATACTTTCTGAAAAAGAATACATTTTCAGTTTTAACTTTTGATTGAGGAAAGGTTTATAATTTTTATATATTACTAATTTTTATGTTTACCCTCAAAAAATGTGAGAAATAGTCCCCATTTAGTTCAATATTGTATTTAGATGGATTTTCCTACAATCTGCAGAATGTCACAGTAACTTTAAAAAACTTTTATAATCTTCTTACTATATATGATCATAGTCTTCAGAAAAGCAATTTTCTCATCTAAAATATATAATTTGCTTTTACTCAGTTTAGAATAACTTTAAAAATGTGTTTACTGGAAGTAAGAATAATGCACAATAGACAAATTTCCAAAATAAATATTTTCAAAATTACCAATATCCCTTGACCTGTAAATTACAGAGCGACATTTAGTTTCATAACAATGTGATGCTTTTTTAATTTGTAATATTCAGAATTATATATGAACAATGATTAAACCCAACTTCCTATTGTGTCTCATTGTACTATGGAATTGGAGTTCACTGAGGTAACTGCCACATAAGCAAAGGACTCAAAAAGTCCTAAGGCTGTTGGCTAACATCGCTTTGGAATGCAGAGCAGAAATGTCTTGTATAGATCATGACTGACTGAATGTACGTGGGGTGGGGGGGTGTAGCAAATTGTAAGTTGTAAGTTATAACAATGTAAAAAACCTAAAAAAGTGAGCAGTCAAGGGAGGTCAGGTGCATGATGGTCAATAGTACTTTTTAAATGCCAAAGAGAAGTAATAAAAAATATAGGCTATTAAGCTATTAGGTTCTGGTTTGTTAATATATTTCAATGTGTTTAAACATTTATTACTGAGAATGTTTTGTATACGTGTATGCTAATAATTTCTAAAGTTTAATAATTCAGTTTTTGTGCAAAGTGTCTACAATGGTGCCGTCACATAAAAGATATGTTAAATCAGGGGTGGATCCAGAACTTGACCACAGAAGGGACATTCACATCAACACATCCAGACACTCACGCTAACACAATGCAAACACACTAATACACAAACTCGGACACACACATACTAACATACTCAGCTTCACACCCAGACACTCACAATAACATAACTAGTACAACTGTACACACTAACACACATGCAGAGGGAGACAATCACTAAATGGAAACCTTACCATATCCAGACCCACTCACATACATACAATAACATACCCAGACACGCCACAAGGTGACCCTGGCTCAACCCTGTCTTCTTCTTAAAATTACTCGTGAACCATGTCTCTTTTTTCGCAAATTAACACTTTGTGAATAAACCCTATTGAAAACAATGACTATACCTGGGAACTACCCAGGCTAAGCTACCTGGATCTCTCCTTCTTCTGAAGGAGTGACTTCATGAGAATTTAGAAAGTAGGAGGGGAGGTAAACAGGGAGTGGACATGCTCAAACGCTGCTCCCCTATCCAGAGAAAAATGAGAGTGACCTGGAGACCCAGGGAGTTAGCCTACTATAGAAAAGTGTCCTTTGTGCTCATTTGTTTTCGGCTTTAAAAGACAAAAAAGTACAAAATACAACTATCCCTATTCCCTAATTTTCTGAATCCTCTAGATTAAGCTACCACATCCAGTGGCACAGTTCAAGCATTTAAAGACTGACGGAAACTTGGCCAATATGTACTCAACCCACTGCTTTTCCAAAAGCAACACATCCAAGATGGTAGCGTGTTTATAAACTGAGCTTTCTGTGGTAATTACTGCCAGTATTCATTGGAATGACCTAGAGTAACCCTCTACTAGAGGAAGCTGCTGAAAAGACTATTCAATGCTCTGTCCCCTCTCCATTCCCACCTACTTTATACATTTTTGCTGGTATGAGAACATCTTTACGACATTCTCTCTGCACACTGCTCATGTTTTAGGTATCGGGGGAACAGGATCTGTGCAAAGAAGATGTCAACATCCAGGGAGAAAAGAGGGCTCTTGCCGCAGTATACTATAAGACATTTTGGACTTACTTCAGTAGTTCTGGTATTTCTACTAGTTATATTTATAAGTCCAGGTGAGTAACAAGTATTACACTGATTTACTATATGAAGTTGAAATATTACTTTGTTTCCATGCACCAAGATTGCATATCTAAATATATACACAAACACACATAGTATCGCATATCATTATCACCAAAAACCTTCAACGTGCACATGGAAATGCTGACCTTTAAGGAAAAAAAAATATAAAAAAATACAAATGATATACAGTGTTTATGAGAAAATATTGAGTAATGTTTTATTTTGTTAAGCGTAATGCTTTTTTCAATGAAAATAGTAAAAAAAAAAAAAAAAATTAACCAATTCCAGACTGATATACGCATTGATATATTTAAAAAGATACTTACTCGAAACCACTTACATTATGCATAAAAAAGGTGTACTGAGCCAGCAGAAATCAAATAATTTTTTTACATCTATCTAAGTCCTTGTGCAACTGACACATTTGAGATAGAATCATAAATTAACCGGGCACTGTAAACCAACTATTGTTTATTGTATTATTATTACTGGTTTTAAATTATTCTGGTTTAGACATCATATTTTCCCGCATTAAAGAAGTAGCTGGTGTATTTTTCCATTTCCCATGAGCATTTAGTAATTCTTACATTGGAATCCTATTGCCACAGGAACAATCTCCCTGTGCACTAACTACATCATACAGATTATACATGCGCTCTGGGTGCTAAAGATTGCTTAGATCCTCTGTTAATATATTCTCTTGTCCATCTGAGGAAAAAAGAAGCAATATAAATTCTTGGAACTTTTCACATACAGTACAGCAAAATAACAGAATTAGCATTTTATTGATATTTAATGTAAATGAAAAAAAGTGATTAATATATTTTACAGGAAATTCTGTAATATGATTGTTCTTGTTTAAGATTTTCATCCATCTAGATAGAATGTTGTAATAATTTTATGTTAAACATTTAATTTATATTTAATTTTATTTTGAGTGTTCAATATAGCCCTCCTCCCCCACATACAAGAGAGATCAGATCTAATGTTTAATGTTTGGATAAAATGCATATATGAATTAAACAAATTTAAATAATTGACTATATTAAGCAGAATAAAATGGTCAAAATGGTCACACTGCTTATACAAAACTAATGGTAAAATAAGACATACAAAACAGTAAAATAAACAATAATTAACAATAGAAAAAAACCCACTATACAAAAGTAACATAATCCATGGAAATATGTAGATGTTCCTTGCCAAAATGGAATTCAAGAAAGTCCAGGAAATTCCAAGTGTGTCTCTCAGATGCCCATTGTTACAGGAATCACCTTCTTTGATGTTACCTGGGAGGGGAGTGTGTAGCCCAAGCAGCTTATGACACTCATAACGGGACAGCCAGTAAAACCTGAACGAAAACTCTGATATGTTATATTTGGTTGTTCTGATACCTTTGTGCAGTAATAACTCTGGGTTAATCATGTTGCCCATGTTATTAACAACAGGGCCAGATTTGTGATGATGAGGGGGCGCCTGATGACGATTTGCATGGCCACATTTTATGTTTTTATGCTCACATAGCATTCGGCTGAGCATATCCGGCCAGTGGCCACAGAATGCAGCACCCAATCTGCCTATGGATCTGCAGATTGGGTGTGTATATGGCACACTTGTTTTGGAGGTTTTTAGTTTAAATGTTCACCTTGCGAATGCAGAGATTTTGTGTGTCCTACTAAAAAGCAATGCACTCGCTATAGCGATTCTATGTTCCCCCTTTCCTTTTATTATACCGTAACCTCAGTACATCAAAATTTATGTCAGTTATAAGCCCAATTGTGCTAAATTACATGATTTACATTGACGAGCATTTTTTTCTGTTTCTAGATTTGTCAAGTGGAAATAAGCTTCGTAAGATGCTACAGAAAAGAGAAGGTCAGTTCAGCACGTCTTAATAAAACTCCTTATTTGCCCTGGATTTTATACCTTGCTGATGTGCCTACAAAGACATGAAAGAAAACATAAGGAGGTGGCCATTATCCCCTTCCTTCAATAAACTAAATAGCTGCAGCAGTCTACAATCAATTACTCAATGGGGTTTATTCACTCAATGGATAGTTTTCAGAAGAGTTGTGTTTTAACACCCTCACTTTATAAAGCAAAATGCTAAGAAAAGAGATAGATTTAATAGTTATTTTAAAAGTTATTCAACAGTTGGCTGGGAACATTTTTCAACTTAAACTACCTGTGGACAAAGGACCCCATTTGGGATTTTAATACAGAGGGACGCTTCCCAGATAAACTTTTCTCTGAAGTCCTGTATATTTTCCTTAATGACAGATCCACAAATAATAAACAATGTTACCCTTGACACCACAACTAAGACACTTCACCAACAACTACTGAAGGCCACACTTCTTGTACACCAGGCACCTAATCATTCTATAGCAGCAGATATCAGGTTTAATCATCATATGTATCGCTGTCTAGCATTAGCCATGGAGAGCTAATAAAAGCATCAAATAAAGCTACCATATGCACATGCATTGTTAATTTGATAAGTTGATTTTGTTTTGTCCGTTTGTATTGTAGCTTCTGCACCTGCTAAAACAGTGGTGGCCGTAGAAGGAAATAAAGCCAACGAGTTCTTAAATACACTAAAGAGACCAAAGCGACAACTCTGGGACAGGACTCGTCCAGAAGTCCAACAATGGTACCAGCAATTTCTCTACATGGGCTTCGATGAAGCAGTAAGTACAGAGAATTAATGACAAAAAATCATCAATAAGAACATCTACCCTATGTATATGAAAACGTTTTTTTTTTTAGTATTCTGATAACACTGAAAATCTTTTCCAGAAATATGAAGATGACATGTCATACTGGAAGAACCAAGGCCGTGGCGGGAGTGAATACTATGGTGGTTTCCATCAGCATCATTATGACGAGGATTCAGCCATTGGACCCCGCAATCCCTATACCTTCAGACATGGAGCTGGGGTCAACTATGATGATTATTAGAGTCAGAAATTCAGTACTGTACAACATATTTAGATTACAAGGAGCAGTTGAGCTTATACACATTTAGTATGGTTAGTTGCTATACAATAGTGAAATAATAAATACACTATTATGCTCTTTTATATTTTGCCAAAAATATGGCATGGAAATACCTTATATTGATTTTAGTTTAAAGTAGGATCTCATTTAGAGACCTCAAAAATGTATGTAAATACAAAGTACCTTGTTTGTTTTTTGTTTTTTTTAATGAGGGGCAGTTTGTATTCAACAGTACATTTTCTTATCTGATTTCAATCTCAGCCAAGATGCCAGTAAGAACTGCCCAGTATAAAGCAGAACACTTGTGTCTCGAAACATTTATTTTAACTTTGTGATTTTATTGTAAAAAGCCCAGCCATGTGAAATAGTGCTATGTACTAAGAATCCAGCACTAGAAGTTAGTCCTTTTGCTGACTTTCTTCCCAAAATAAAATAAGCTTAGTTAAAAACAGAATGTATGCGTTTACTTACACAAGCAAGCTTATATATATATATATATATATATATATACATACACACACACTGCTCAAAATAAAGGGAACACTTAAACAACACTGAGCCTCATTGTGACTTGTTTTAAGGACATTACATCAAAGTTGTATCAGCCTGTAGTGTGGTTTTCCATTTTGATTTTGAGTGTGACTCCATATCCAGACCTCCATGGGTTAATAAATTTGATTTCCATTGAGGATTTTTGTGTGATTTTGTTGTCAGCACATTCAACTATGTAAAGACGAAAGTATGTCATACGATTAGTTCATTCCTTCAGATCTAGGATGTGTAATCTTAATGAATGTCTTCATTATCCAGACCTTGACGCTCTCATTAAAGAAAGCCTATGGAGGAAAGCATTTTAGTGGACAAGTAGGTCTTCTTCAACATTGCCATAAACAATCAGATCAACAACGCAGCCTTTACACTTATAGGAAGGTTATTGAAAGAAACATTGAGCATTGTATTTTATGCTTAATGAAGATTTTTTGTTCATGGGACTATGAAGATCACCCACTGATTTAGAAGAGAATAACCTACAAGGTAGTTTTACAATATTTTATTAAAATAGCATATTCAACCACCATAAATTGATAATACTTTATTTTTTTATCCAAGATTACACGACAATACAATAGTGATTCAAAATAGTCTTGTTTTTTTTTTTAACAGCTGCTTTAAAATTCAAATGTACAGTTACTTGAAACTCTGAGGAAGAAAAACATTTAAAGAACAAAAAACAAAAAAAACAGAGTATAAAGCTTTTCAACAGAAATCTTCAGGCCTTTCACCCCTTAATACCACTTAAGGGGTTAAACTAAAACATATTGATATGTCAGTGCAACACTCCTGACCATACTGCTACCTCTGTATGCATAGAAGAACATCTTATTTAAAAGTACCCATAATTACTTTTTAACATATATAAATAAAATTGGCATTTTACTTGTCCCACTGTATTTTACTTGTCCCATTGTATCTTCAGTTTGAGGGAAAAAAAATAACAGTAATTTAAATCCCTTTGTGCTACGCAAGGGATGGAAAAAAAAAACGTTCATAAAGCCAATGCTCTGCCAACCCCTGTCCTCAGCAATTGGGTTGGAAACTGTCCAGACACCGCGGCAAAACAACGTCGCAGAGAGGTTTATAAAACGTGGAGACTTCCAGGTACATCCTACACTACTGTACATAGAAAGACAGACTGAAAAAGTGCAAGGCAAGGTTTGCAGTTCTCATGGTTTGTTTAGGCACATCCATTCCTTTAAAGCAAGCTTCAGGGGGGAAATTCCAGTTGTATTCTTCACGATAGCTCTTAAAAGTCTCTTTCTTCTTGCAAAACAAATAAAGGGGAAAAAGGGTGGAAACAAAAAAAATTACATCCTGTAAACCTTCAAGATAGTCGCCCCTCTTAATGGAGTGTTCAGTTATGTCGTGTTCTACCTTTTTTAATTCTTGCTGGCTTCGGTTTGGGAATATACTGGTTGTTTGCTTGATATTCAAGTTCTTTGCTAAAGTAGTGGATGGTTTTGTTTAGGCCCTCTTCTAATGGGACCTGCAAAGACAAAAAAACATTTCTCCATTCCATTTCTCTCATGTTTTTCAAGTACCTCAGTATCCATCTTTCTTCACTACACAGTAACCTTTCTACCAATAGAACTTGACATTACTGATAACAGCATAATTATAGGATTCTGGATGGAATGGCCATTTAGCTGTTGCTGCACAATATTATTATAATCTACAAATTTATAGAAAATAGCGTGCTAAATCTCAGCACAGTGACACCAGGTCAATGACCAGGTTAAGGCCGGCCAAGAAGCAGTTGAACGACAATATGTTCTTTCCTTGATCATGATGAAAAGTGTCTGGCTGACATGACCTTGCTAGTGGTTAACTCAGTCCCACTAGTGTGCATAAGACTACAGATCTGAAAAAACTAGCGAAAGTGGCTACAGCAATTGCGAGAGAGTCGAGACAAAATTTTCTTCTCTAGAAACTAATATCTCCAAGCAACCCTCCAGAAAAATGATTATAGATGCATGAGCAAATTGCTGAACCACCTCTGAACCAGAAGTAGACCAATGCCACAAAAAGCCTTATATTTGTGTGTAATAATAATAATTATTAATAATAATTTTGGGGACCATGGCAGTTTTAAAAATCAATAAAAACTATACGTTGATACATTTTCCATTAACTTCACACCACTATGCAAGAAGTAACAGCCACAAGAGACTTTATAGGGCACTATTTCATTGAATGTCCCAACAGCATTGCCTACATATACAAAAAGGCGTAGTGTGACTGCTTCTCGAAGTAGTAATTCTTTTCACATGTACGTTTACACACTATGGATTAGGAAAATAAATATTGGCAGCAGAATATAGCAGGAATCATAAGAGCCTTGTATATTATAAAGTGCCCTATCGCCCATTCCTCTGCTATATAAGAAAGATGGCTGCTGCTAGTGTCTGTTTTGCAATTTCAATCATATATATATGTAGTCAGAAAATGGAAGGCACATGCACATTTTAAAAATCTGAACACTTTTCATATATATATATAAATATATATATATATATAATATATATAACTTGAACTCATGGGTGATATCTAAAAAGCATGATTGTGATGCTTCCTATGTAAACCAACAAAAAACAACTAGTAATACTAAAATGAAATACTCTTCAAGATTACATACCACAGGCTCCCAACCAAGCAAGAGTTTAGCTTTCCTTATATCTGGTTTTCGCCTTTGGGGGTCATCTTGTGCTTCAGATAGAAAAGTGATCTCACCTCCACTACCTGTTGGGGTGCAGAAGTTAATTTTTACCATGCACGATGATACAAGGCAGAAAACAATACAGCGTGTATTACTGAGTGAAAGTATCAACATGCAAAACGGATTATGGAGGATTAGTTAACTAGTGAGTAGCAATAAGTTTCATCAATTGTACAGATAAAATGCGAATCCACGAGCTACAGCACATGTATGTATATGTATTTATTTTATTTTTTTTAAACAGATTTTGATTGTAGGTTCTTTATTTTTATTTATTGTGCGTCTATGACCAGATCATTAAAGGGAAGGGCAGTTAAAAACAGTGTAGAAAGCTTTATTTTCTTCTGCACTACACTTGAGATATATGTGTAGAGCCTCACAAAGGTTTCGGGGAATCTACACACATACACAGATGCCATCTACAACAGAAATCGGGATATCTAGATAACAAATAAAATGAAAAACAAAGAGGTATATTGTTACCAGTTTGTCAATTATGCAAACAATGGTCATCAGATAATTTGCTTTTTAGATGATAGCCTTTTTCAGTGGAGGTAACATTGCAGGTTATCTCCACAAGCAGAGAAACGCGTTCAGAGTCCTGAGATCCCAATTCAATTAACCACTTTTTAATTAGACATTTAAATGAACATTGGCAGCACCCTGCAAGAGCACTGAAACACTCACCAACAAGGTGTTTAATTAAACGGGCAAACTCCAGGATGGTGTGTTCTTCAGGGTTCCCCTGAGAAATGAGAAAAGTCGATTACAGTTCTTTTTCCAGACAAGTACCACAACCAATTCTAAAATTTAGTAACATAAACGGATATAAACCAGAGTAAATACAACATGCAGATTGTATTAATGTTTATTTTATGCAGGACGCCACTGAGAGCCACAGCGACAGCCTTATATTATATTAAAGGTTTTTCTCTTTCAAATACCCGTGCAAGCTCTGCGTCAGGAAATACAACTTATTTTATTCTGTACGCTGGGGCCTGGACTAAAAGCTTCAATGGGCTAAGCCTAGGATTTTTCTACTTGATATGACCATTGATACAACAGCAAGAGATAATGAAGTGAGACAAAGCCATGAACTCCATGAAACTCAAGCAGAGTTCTTGGAATTGTTTTTTTTACATGTATAGCAAAAAAAAAAGTGCTAATAATAGGCTCTGCTTCTATTGGGGTGTTTGCCCACCAAAAAGGTAATATTTACAAAGAATAGCAGCAAAGAAGGGTGTCTTTCAGTTCTCCCATGGGTATAAGGGCATCCCCATCAGTATTTCCATTGCTTCTGGCAGACCCATTTGTGCAGCTGGACCATATTTCCCAACAAAATAAACCAGGTCTTAAATGAGATTTTTTTTAAAAAATCTTGTTTAAAACCTGCAGGGGTAAGCATGAGTAGCCTTGAATGTAAAACCAGTAACAATGTTTCTTTTGAACATCACACTTCAAGCACACTTAGCCATAACCACTCTGCCACAGCAGATGTACGATTAGAATATGGAGTCCAATAATATGATTTGTTCGTTCAATTATTATAGCAAGTAGTGTACAGTATCACATAAGAGAAACAAAAGGTAAGGGGGAGGCTCAAACAAGCTTACAAACTATATGTCTATTAAAGTAAAGCTTTCTACACAAAAACACATGAATAAGGAAAAATCAAAATAAACGTACCAAATTCACAGGGCTGCTTACATTGCTGTTCATTAACGCCACAAGTCCATTTACCAAGTCACTGTAAAATAAAACATTTAGGACTCCAGTCTGAGCAGATACAGATTTCATAAAGTGCATGATCAACTTATGAATACATCGTGAGAATAAAAAGATGATACAAGAGGATTCATATGAACCCCATTACCCAAATTATACATACACACACACATATAAATATCTATATATAAATGATTTAGGTCACATTGTAGACAGCATTTCCCCAAATGAGCCACTAGAGGGCAACATAACCACTACTTTTGCAGGTAGTTTGACATCCCTGTTTTCTAGTGATACTTGAAACTTCAGACCATACCTATTAGCGAATGAATTTCCTGCTGGAATGACACAAGGATTATAATGATGTAAACTTAAAATCCCAAACCCAGAATTTTGTCAGCCCAAACTGGAGGACCCCAAAATAAACAATATATGCACAAGGACAAATATTGAGATTTTAAATATTTTTCATCAATGTTTAACAAACCGAGTTTTGAGATAATTTCTCTTAAGTGATTAAACATATCATTCCCATCTGAGAATGGAATGTAATTACAAGGAGAGGAATAGAGGAGAAAAACAAACATAAATACAACCTACCTAACATATTGGAAAGCCCTGGTTTGTGAGCCCGAACCATATACCTGCAAAAGAATTTGAAAAGAGAAGATATATAAATCCACTGTTAGGAGAACTAGAGAGTTGATGTACATATCTACATGATCACACATAATCACATCTGTCAGGGCATATTATTTTGAAGGTTGGATTTAACTGACCCAGGTCAGACATTGAGAAAACATACAGCTGATATTTCTGTCAGTGACAGGGTGGCCATGGCTGGCAGTTGTGAGAAACAAACTTGGTCCAAAACCCCAGTAATTAATCAGCTCTAGCATACTACCCAGTCCAGTCAAAAGTACATTTGCCATAAGGTCTGTGTAGTAATCCCATGTAAAAGAGACATTGTTTCTTTGGACACTCTGGTGGCTACATATGAAACTGCAAGAAAAATGTTCTGGTGCCCTAGGTTTGTACAGCTCCAGCTCGCAAGGTCAGCAAAAAGGCTGTTTTTTGGATATTACGGCTTGAGCACAGACAACTCAATTAAAGTAACACTATGAGAGACCTGGAGTTCTACAATCAAATGCACTGAATAAAATGTGTGTGTGTGTGTGTGTGGGGGGGGGTGTCAAAAGAGAAAATGAACAACAGCTTCAAACACTTTAATTGTCTTCTTAAGGGAATACAGAGTCCATGAAAAGGTGTACATGGTCTGCAACAATGCTTAGGTAGGTGGTACATGTCAAGGTAACATCCACATGAATGGAAGGACCCAAGGTTTCCCAGCAGAAGAGCATCACACAGCATCCACCATCTTGCCTTCTTCCCATGTCATTTGCTCTCCAGGTAAGCAATGCACACAGACCATCCACTTGATGTAAAAGAAAATGTGATCCATCAGATCAGGCCACCTTCTTCCAGCGATCTGTGGTCCAGTTCTTATCCTCACGTGCCCATTGTAGGTGCTTTCGGCAATGGACAGGGGTCACAATGGGCACCCTGAGTGGTCCGAGGCTATGTAGCCCCATACATAAACTGCAATGCACTGTGTGTTCTGACACCTTTCTATCAGAACCCGCATTAAACTTTTTCAGCAGTTTGAGCTAAAGTAGCTCATCTGTTGGATTTGATGACACGGGCCAGCCTTTGCCCCCATGTGCATCAGCAAGCCTTCACCGTCCATGATCCTGTCACTGGTTCACCGTTTTCCTTCCTTGGACCATTTTTACTGGTGGTACTGACCACTGCCGACTGGGAACACCTCACAAGAGCTGCAGTTTTGGAGATGCTCTGACCCGTCTAGCTATCGCAATTTGACCCTTGTCAAAGTCACTCAGATCCTGAGGCTTTGTAGCTTTCTTAGCCATGTAATTACTTATGGATGACATCTGGAAGCTGCTTTAAAAAGCATATTGGCGTGCCGTCCATTGAATGCAGAAGTGTGAATAGAGTACGAGCTAGGGAAGCGGCACAGAAGGAAAACGGAGGTTGTGCAGTTTTAAAAAATAAAACATAAGGGGATTTAAACTATATTGGAAATCGCATAAAGGATGGGGGATTGCAAGGATGAAATGTATTCCCAAAATAGACATTAGTGGTTGAGGACAAAAAACATTACTATTATTAAATGAGCACCCCAAAGAGAATCAGATGCAAAAAAATACTCTGCATAATGAATAGTTCTGTTTTATTGAAATTTAATCTCACCCCATAAATTATGCAAGATCCACAGAGATCTGTTTGCAATGTTAATTTACCCTTAATGGGCAACCTGCCTTTGTAAGAAGGATTGCATACACTAGGGAGAAGTCTGCACTTTTGAGACAGCTTCCCCAGATTAAATGATAAATTATATGAAATCCATCCATGACTACCATCATCAGTTCATAACACCAGAAAAGTGAACATTCAAATACCCGTGTGTAGACCGATGGAGCTATGGATTATCATATGGATTAATTGGTGGGCAACAATGTTGTTCCACATTGCTCTCAGTGTACCAACATCTAAATGATATAAGATTGCAAGATACTGCCTCAGATGTTTTCACTCCTTTACGGTAGATCTTAGTGGAAGGACTATTTATAACACATATTGTACTAAGTGTTGGTGATACCAAAGGTTTTCGTAGGCAGGTACCACCGAAATGTGTAATACTTACCGTTAGTGATTCTCCTTGTAGAGCCTGTAGAACAAAGTTACTAACAACTCTGCCATCATTCATGTGCATGCGTGGACCAAAGGTGTTGAATATCCGAGCCACTCTAACCTCTACTCCTTCCTGTCAACAGAAAGAACGTAGGTCAGGTATACAGAAGAACCCAGCAAAATGTTCTTTCCAAATGTCATACTTTCAAAGTTTAAATCGTATGACTTGCAAATGGTGCACTGGTTTCATTTTACTTGCTCCTAGTCGACGTTCAACGACACCTTTTGCAAGCAGCGCTACCACTTTAGAATGAATACAGGAATAGGAGACATCTGTCTTCCCACAGATTCTTTCCTATGGTAGTAGATGATAGTCCCAGTCTTCAAGTAGTACTGGGAATTACATGCTTATATAAGACGATTTTCCCTTTCAAGTGTTGTGTGATATCACAAAGGAAACTTCAAAGAAATCTTGAGTTCCCTTTCTTTGATTATATACCATGGTAAAGGGCAGAATGCGAGGTCCCATCTTCACCAAAGCCACAGGCCTATATAAAGAGGTTTTCTTCCCTATGGATATAATTTTATTACAAAGGATTTTTCCTCTATGGGTTCACTATTGTTTTTAAAGGAAACTTCAAAGAATCCTAAAATACTTTAGCTAGGACATTGGAGGGTGGGTCTAAAAAGATATTCCGACAGCAGATCAGTTAGTAACCACATTGAGCCCAACTATGGGGATTCAAAAGGAACAAGATTTTGCAAATGAGACAGAATATTATAATTCCTTGCTGTTCCGTGGAGCACATATGCTGAGCTATACAAAAGGATATCAAGGCTTGCCAAGGAACACAGAATTTGATGGTAGATAAGAACCATTTGGCCCACCTAATCTAAACATTTTTCCTGTTGTAAAGACTCAGATCTTATACAGTCTTTGGTCTCAATCTTAAATTCAGGATAGCTTTATGCTAGGGTAGACTTCTGCTGGTAGGCTGTTCCACTTGGCTACCACCTTCTCAGTAAAGTAAAACTTCCTTACATAACATCTATGCCGTAAGATCTTAGCACTTTCAAACATGTAAAGTGATGATGAGCCACTACTGAATTAAGGAAATGTTCAGCCACTACTGAATTAACGAAATGTTCAGCCACTACTGAATTAACGAAATGTTCAGCCACTACTGAATTAAGGTAATGATTCTTCAGTTAGCAATGTTATATAACAGCTATTGTCCTTTTTGGTGTCCGACTGCCAGTAACGAAAAAAATAATTAAATAAAATTAAAAAAATAATTTGATACTCAACATGAAATGTTTTTTTATATACTCATATATAAAAATCTACTGACATACCAAATCTAAATACAAATGTATTATTAAATTACAGAACGATCATAAGGTATTTTTAAGATAATACATTGGGAGATCTTAGATACTTTTTTGTGACAAAAGCACATCACTAATTTTATAATTTCAGAATACAGAATAGAAACATGAAACTGTATGAAGCATTTTCTGCTACCATGGCAACAAAACGTTAGCCCTATTTATATAATCTGACTACAGGATACAACGAAGCAGTGCATGTAAAACGTGAGGTGACATTTGACACAGCCCCAGAAAATTATGCTTATGCACATTAAAGTGTTAAATAGGTAACAACGGGAAAGTCAACAAAGTACAACAATGCCCCAGGAATAAATACTTCAGCATTAAAAGTTACTAAAAATTTAGAATTTCATTTGACAAAGGTTTTTTTAGCTAAAGCCATCTTGTCTCAAAGTGCGATGGTGAAAAAAGTGGTATTAGGTTTTAAACCAAGATGAGACAGAAAGAGATATGCTACGCATGTCCGAATTATTTAAATCCAGGTGCCAGAGGGGTTCGAAAGGCAAGCGAAGAAATAAATCTGTGTATTTCATACATTTATTCAGATTTAATTGCGAGAAAAAGGAATTGGGGTAAGGCAGCAGGTATTACAGACAGCTGATATTTTAGATAGAAATATATAGCCAGGGGGTCTAAAATAAAAAAAAAAAAGTCAATAAGCGAGGAGAAAAAAGAACCAAAATAAGGCAATGATCAAGAAGCTTTGACAAGAACATTATATACAAGTGTGCCTTATTATTGTTATTAGATTGTTAATATAGAGGCTAGAAGCATAGTTATACCACACAGTCCTTCGTGAACAAATATAACCAAAAGCTGGGTAAGTGTGACAATGAAAAATATTTTCTGCACATAACAGAAATATAGCCTTGATTCCTACTAGTTCATAATCACAACAGCAGCACATTGAATGTGCTGAAACATAAAGAGCATTTTTAAAACGAGGAAACTGCTAAGCTATATATTATATATAATTTAATTGCAGACTAATCTGGCAAAAACGTGTTTAAAACAAACAAGCTACTTACACCCTATAGTGGAACTGATTTATTTTATTTTATTTTTTTTACTATGAAAAACTGTTGCTCTCCTAAAACAAGCTAGCATAAAGGGGTTCCGGCATGACCAACATATTTTCAGTTCGGTGGAACCTAACACCATGGAAATACTCTGACATTCAGCACTTATCTCTGTCATATCATCACGCTACCAGTAAGGCTGCGCGTCAGAATAAAGGTTAAGTAACAGGTGCTCATGGTGCCTGCTAAGTGGCAAGAGGAGGTATAATCAGTGTAAAAGCGGCTGTTCATAAACACCTCGACTCACCCAGTCACCTAGCCCAAGGCCGCTTCATTCCATTACTGATTATTCTTAGTGTTCTGCTACAACGTAAAGCAAAATGTCACCATTGCCTTTGAACCAGCGTTACCAGTCTTACGGTTGCAGCCTCTTTGTAAAATGTAACATCCTGTCCCACTGTAGCTAATATAGTATATTAGTCCTATAAATATAATGTTGCCTCTAAAGTATGTATGCACAATAAATCAATAACTAAAAACACAATTAAATACTTTGGCCTGCAGCCTTGGATGTTCCAAGCGTTCACATACTACACAACCAACCTGTTTCATGTACGCATAGCACATGGTCTCGGCCACTCTCTTGCCCTCATCGTAGCAGGCCCTGGGACCAATGGGATTGACATGACCCCAGTAATCTTCGCTTTGAGGGTGTACTTCAGGATCTGTTACAAAATGTACAGGATAGTTGGGATAAAGCACATGGAACATAAATAACCTCATTGAAGGATAAAATAAAAATATGCCCTCACCTCCATATACTTCTGAGGTTGAAGCCAAGAGGAGTCTAGCACCAACACGTTTTGCTAAGCCTAGGGGGATGAAAAAGCAAAATCAGAAGCAATGTGACAAAAACATTTATAATATGGTAAAGATTTTACAAAACCAGAAGCACTCACATAACTCACACGTTATAATCGGGTAACTATGCTAAAACATGTATGAGACATTAACAGTGAGCAGGCACGATACATAACTTTTCTCTGAATGGAATAAAGGTTCCTTATACGGCACCCTAAGGTTCAGTTCTTCTTCTTAATGCTCCATGTTGCTAGTATAAGTTGGCATTGTAAGTGGAAAGATCAATAGCATTTTATGGCATGGACTCACCCAACATGTTCAGTGTCCCAATTGTGTTAGTCTTCAAGGTCTTGATGGGATTATACATATAATTTGGAGGAGAAGCAGGAGACGCCAAATGGTAAATCTGGTCCACTTTTTGAAAGCACGAAAAAAAAAAAAAATTTGGTTAAAAATAAGAATATGCTTTTTCTTTTTTTTTTTCCCCTCTATGTTCCACTATCGATTCTAAACTCTAAACAGGCATTAGGCTACTGAAATATATCAAGCATTAAATATAGATATGGTCAATATTATTGACACCCTTGAATATTTTGTACATCATGTACAGTACCATCAGAAATAAGAGGAAACGTACCTGGTAAGTATTATCAGAATATTTAAATGGGATATCCGAATGTATTCGAAAAGGTATATACTGATTTCACAGAAGAAAAATAACATATGTCCTGGACAACACTAAAGGCCCCCTTCCCTAATATTTGTTTCTACAACCCTTGGCAACATATCTATCTGCTGCCAGTTTGTTCTACACTTCAATTGCAATACGCTCAAGTTCTCGAAAGTAAGTTTACAGGATTGCGCTTCCCAGTAGGAGATTTCAGCTCCTTCCAAAGGTTTTCAATTGGACTGAGATCAGGATTCATCAATGAGAGTCCATTGTTTTGTGCTTTTGAATGTGTGGTTTCAATCACTGTCCTGTTAGAGGACCCGTTATCTTTGACCCATACCTAGTATTTTGACACCGGGTAGCACATTTTGTTGTAAAATGTCTTGGTAATCCTGTGATTTCACTATTCCCTTTTTAGATTTAAAAACAGCCAACCCCCTAAAATTACAGATCCTCCATTGTATAACTATAGCTAGGGTGTTCTTTTCCTTATAAGCTTAATTTTGTGACCTACAAACATATCGCCTGTCTGCATTGCAAAACAGACCCCACATAGAACATTTTCCCACAACAATTGTGGTTTTACTAGATAGGTTTGGCAAAGATCTTTGTATGATTTGCTTTCAGCAGCGGTGTCCTCCTTGTCCTTCGCCCATAAAGCCCTTATTGGTTTAGCATGTGGCATATGGTACAGTCTGAAACAATCACCGGAGATTGTTCCAGATCAGCCTTAAGATGCATGGCTGTCTTACCGTTTGTTGTTCCCCCACAGTTCACACTAACCTTTGAAGGCTTTGATCTTTTTTGTCTTGCTACCATGTCCCAGGAGCCTTCAGACATTTCCATTAGCGGCAAAATTATTAACGTTGAAAATCGTTAAAAGACCCCAAGATCTTTGGAGATGGCCCTGTGCTGTTTAGATTGCCTGCGTTTGGTGATAACAGTATTTATAAAGTTCTCAGACAGCTCTCATCTTCATCATTGTAGAAAGAAGAAAAACCCAGAGAATAGATGTGGTCTTTTTAAACCATACAGCCATCATTAATTGGTTAATTCGAGTCATGTGAGCACTGTCACAGGAAAGTCTAATTTCATTCTAATGACATTCTGGTCATTTATTTACAAACTTATCTGAATTCTTAAAAATTGCACCAATAATAATGCTGTAGCAATGTTTCCATGTTTATACTTTTTCCTTTCAGTTTTTTTATTATTATTGATTTATCCTGTGCTTTTCTGTATCAAATGTAAGCGGTTTCACCACACACTTTTTTAATGATGTACAATATATTCAAAGGTGCCAATAATCTTCACCATAACTGTACAATGCCGTTTACAATAATGAAGGTTAGCGTTAATGAAAATAATTTTATTTCATTCTGCGGACTGTAGGGCTGCTATTATATACAGGCAGTATTTATCATGCGATGACTTTCCCTGCTCAAACACGGAGCACAAACATGGCAGACAGTCTGTTAGTTATCAACTTGGCTTCACATGTAATGTGACCTTGTATCAATTTCAGAGCACCCAGCAGGAACCTTCAGTAAAACAGACATATCTAAGCTCAATAGAAACACCTATCTGAGCAGTTGTGTAACATTGATAAACATTTATGACAGTGTTGTGCAAGGGTGTCCCGTCATGAAGCCTGCAGGCCATTTCAACTTCCAAAGCCCTTTCATCAGGCCCTCTAAACCTGGTGGTGGCTTACTATTGATTAAGCAACATGGTATACCAACCTTGGCCACTCATTCAAACTGAATGTGTTGAATTACATTAGAGTCTAGCGAGATTCTACATTACACCCACACAAACACACACATTGACAGGGAAACAGAAAAGGAAGAACATGAAGATGGAGATAGGAGGCACATATATATTATATATTATATATATACACACATACAGATATAAAAAGGGAAGGTTAAGCAAATTGTATACGATAAAAAAAAAAAAAAAACGGGGTTGAATATAAACATCCATACAAGTCAGAATTCTTTTATATTGCACTTTTGTATGAGACGTATTTAAGGCACTTATAAAGGTATATGGAAAAATATAAAGCTATACCTTGTAGTATGAATACAAAACTATTTAATGCATTCCACATAAAAAAAAAATAAAAAAAACGGTCACTTTCCCTTGGGAAAGCGAAAAACACATGTGTTGCGGAACAGTATTTTATAAGGCAATGGCTGAAAAAAATTGATCCTCTTGTTTATCTTTAATGGTTTCAAACCAGATAGAATATGTGGTACCATAGATCTGACTGCAAGCCCCATTGAACAGCTTTGGCTCTAGACAGCAAACACAGCTTTGCCTTTTAAATATACCATTCAGTTTCTGTCTAAAGCCCCTCAGGCTAAGCTGCTGTCTCCTGGGCAAGAAGAATTGGGCAGATCTAAGCAAAGGGAATATTTGAAGCCTTTCAGATTATTTTATTTATTTTTTGTGGACAACAGAGCTACTTCTTCTATGAATTGTTACTCAGGAGTGGGCATACTCCAGGAATGGCATATACCGTATTTTCTGGCGAATAAGACGACTTTTTAATCCGTGAAAATCTTCTCAATAGTCGGGGGTCGTCTTATACGCCGGGTACTTACCGAGCCGGAGAATCACTATTCCCCACGAAGTCAAGTATCTCTAGGGGAGGGGCAAGCGGAGAAGCCGCCTCCCCTGTGCCGGTCTTCAGGGCCGCGCCGAGGTAGGTGCAAGATCGTGATCTCCCCAAACAGCCCTGCTCATCGGGCGCCCGCTGATCAGGGCTAGTTGGGGAGATCACGATCTTGCACCTACCTCGGCTCGGATCACAACCTCCCTCTAACTAAACCAACATTAGGGAGCTCGAGGTCTGGCACTTCAGACCTTGGCTTCCATGCTCCCTCGTCACTACGTGCTGGCTGTTGATGCCGAGCGCAGGGATGACGGCGCTCGGGATCAATTGCCGGTGCGTAGTGATGAGGGAGCAGTAAAGCAGAGGTCTGAAATGACAGACTTCACGCTCCCACAACTGGATGGAAGAAAGAAGATGAGAAAGGTAAGAGATTCGGAGAAAGGGGCGCGAGTTCAGTGTATATATGTTGGTGTGAGATGGTCAGTGTATGTGTATGGTCAGGTGTGTGTAAGAGCAGTGTAGGTATTTGTGTGTTTGTAAGCTGGTGTGTAATATATATACACACACAGACACACACATATATATATATATATATACACACACACCAAAATCATTACCCAATAACAAAAAAAGTCACAAAATACCAAACTACATAGATTAACTGCAATGCCAATTGTGGCTAGTAAGGAAGTCTTGAGAGAAACAAATATTTCTCTCAATATATAATAGGAATAAAAATGGCTTTTAATGAACATTGATGTGGCTGACTTTACATCAAACAAATAAGTGCAAGATTTATTTATTTATTTTTTTGAAGGTAGGCAAAATAAACATCAAAACGACAAAACCTATTACAGTAAAATTATTATACAATCTAGACAAAGAAATCCGTAATTACTTTGTCAAGATGCAGCCAGATAGCAATTTTGCTGCCCATTTGTTGGATTTGTGTTCTGGCATATGTTAGGGAGAGCTGACCCACCCAATCCAAGCAGGCTTTGTATACAACAACCAGCCAATCACCGTTAAGGTACATCGCTTGCCGTGATTGGCTAGTTGTTGTATACTGGGTAGAGGGGTAGTCTTATACGGCCCAAACTCTATATTTTAACTGGAAAAGTTGGGGGTCATCTTATACGCCGGAAAATACGGTATTTATATATACACATTTTAGAACTCTTTATTAAAACTTGCATCTCTCAAAGGGTATATAAGCCACACTGGCAAATATACAGTTGAAGTCAATTATAATAATCTAAAAGAATGCATATGAAAACCTGCATACGCTATGCAATGAGATGTTGAGGAAATTCAATTACAGACAGGACATAGCAGAGAGTAAGTTAATTCATTTTTAGATCTGGTTTCTTTTGCTCTTCCTTAGAATGATCAAAAGTGAAATTGTTGCAAACTTACCTTCAATATAAAGAGGCTCAACAACATCATGGTTAATAAGCTCAAAGTTCTCATGACCAATCCAGTGCTCCACATTTCTTTTCCGGCCAGTAAAGAAGTTGTCCACAACAGTGACTTCATGCCCGTCCATCATAAGTTTATCCGTAAGATGAGAGCCAACAAACCCTGCTCCTCCGGTTATCTGCATTAAGAAAGGCATCATGGGAAACTTTTGACAGAACACTACTTGTGCCACGATACCTTAAGGTCACATATGCATTTCCTTATTGTCTACAAGAGTATGACAAAAATCCAGGATTAAAAACGTACAAAATTTGGTATTCCTTCCAAGAGTCATAGGAACTAGTCATTAAGGCCTCTAACACTTTTTAGGAAATGTCTAAGCCATCCAGCAAAATAATTATTTCTCAGCCCAGATTAAATTTAGCTTGAACCTATAGGTTTGAATTTCCTTACCTGTATGTGGGGGGGGGGGGATATGTGGGGAACCGGATAAAAAAAAACCTTTAAGGTCCCAATAATTGTTCCTCTATTACAAAGATTTATGGGGAATGCAGCACTGGGTGCATTGCTATCCACATCCAAACTAAATTTTTTGCCAAGAGCTAAATGCAAATATGCCTCTTTATCTTATATTATGCTTGAGTTTGGAAAATAAATTACCAGGTCGTCACTAACAATTTTTACCCAACATTTTACAATTACCATAGAAACCAGAAAAAGGTCTGTAAAATATGGGACTGGAAAAGGAAGGGCAGTTTTTTAAAAAGCACTTGCCACTTAAAAAAAACAGCATACACCAAATTACAACTTCCATTCTGACCAACAAATGTAATTCAAATATGTTATAGAAATGGCAGACGATCTGTCTATTGGACATTGCACATTAGTCAGTAAAAACAAAACTGTAGATTATGCATCTTTTTTAAGTGACAACTGAAGAACTGAAGCCAAAGGTAAAAACAAAGAATGGAAGAAGGACAAAGAGAGGGGTACGGGCTAGAAGATCCAGTATCCTGGAGAATCTCTTAACTGGTGTGCTGAAGTTGCAAAGGTGAGGTCATCTAATTACATGTCAAGGGCCTCTATCTTCTAAGTTGTATTTTTTTTTCTACCAAGAAAAATAAGTCTTCACCCTACATCAAGGACTTTGTTTTTAGTAATCATTGCTAATATACCGGAATATGGTATGCATAGAAAGCCGACATTCTGTGTGTGGATACCATTTACGCCTGGGTGTAATTCCTTCCAGCCTACTCTTATTAACTATAGCATATTAAGATGTATGGTAGTCATGCAAAACTGTTGTAAAGAATATACCACTGAAACATAATGTCATCATTAAAGAATTTAAGTTGTTGAACATGTTTTCAGTCCTAAGGCTAAAATCATGAGAGTTCACAAGCCATGATTTGTAAACCTTTCCCAAAACTGCAATGTTATAGATCAGAAGTGAAGGAACATAATATCATGCTCTTGTTCTCTTCTAAAACATTTAAATCAGCAGACTAAAAAACAATGTTAGTTGTGTTGACATAGTTATGCATAATGAAAGGCCAATAACAGCAAGGTTTTTGTGCATGAAGAGCCCTGTATAACGCATAACTATTAATATGACCAGGGTTATGGGGGTTAGTGGAAAGTAAACCCCAGTAAAAGCAGCTTAATACATTTTTAAAATTCATTTTATCTCCCTCATCAATTTTTTTTTTTTTAATTATCTTGTATGTGGTATCACGTCAGTGGATGTAACTTTTAGACTTAATATTGGATAATAACTGCTTTACATTTAAGTCTCAGAGCAGCTGTAACAACCTCGCTGACACTGTGTTCTACAGTGCTTTATGAGATGTCACACCACCTTACACTTCTAAGACACATCACCAATAGAGGTTCTCATAAGTACAAATAAATGTGCTCCAGCCTCCAGTCATGCTGCACCTACGCATTGCGTACTGTGAAAATAAGCAACATCAACGTACAACACACTCCATGACGTATCCTGGCCTAGGCCTGCAGCAGGGGTCCTAATGTCTTTCAACGTAAAGGTTACGGGGAAGATCATTGATCTTCCCAATCATTTACACTATGGAGCCTTTCCATGTCTTAAAGATGTGGCCCATCTTTTAATGCAGTGAAGACACCGCCTAGGGCACTAGCATTACTGGTTACATCTCAGAGCCAGAAAGTATTGCTGTGGATTCAGCAAAAGCCAAGGGTGAAACATGAAAAGGAAAAAACCTCAACTAAACAAGAAAAGGCTAGGTAACAAGCAATAACAAGGATCTAGCAACCCAATGCCACTTATCCCAGGAAGTCAAGGAAGAGAACAGGTCTTTGTTTTTTCAATTACATTTTATTCCTTTTTCGTTAAAAGTTTGTGCTCCTTGAAGGAAAAAAATAAAAGTAACTTTATTTTCCATTTTCGGCTGTCTATGTGTCCATTGGTGTTCCATGTATTATTTTTCCTACCAATAATCTAGTTGACATAACATAGGGTGGGTGGGGGAGGAAATCACAATTACTTTTCCTGTGGTGAAATGGGTATGGGAGTAAAATGTCTTTATTCTTATATCCCTATGATTTTATCTTAGTTAATGTGCAAACTACAGTCCGAGTAAACATATTCCAAATCTTTTAAACAAATACAAGAAACAATAGACACAGATAGTATATTGGCAGATGTCAAGAAAGGTACGGCACATCCACAACGAATAGGCTCAGCCATGTTATACTCTAATAAAAATAAATGACTTACCAGAATCCGTTTTCTATCCTTTTCAGATAAAAATTTCACAGGTGGATATTTTTGAGTAAAACTGGTGAGGGAAGAAATTTTGTAAGTGTAATTTCTGATGTAAGTATTTTTATCAGCTAGAATTACATGTACAAAAAAGCCTGACAAGCAAAAACACATTAAAATGAACATAACTCAATATTGTTTTTAACCTTCGGAATGGCTTTGTTATATTATTATTATTTGTTTTATTTAGCGCCATCAAATTCTATAGCGCTGTACAATGGGATATATACACAGCCAACTGTATCTCCATACACATCACATATACAGTCGCAGCCAGCTGTGCACTACAAGCCCCACCAAAAGGTGCTCTGGACTGAAGAAGAAAATAAAATCCGACATTGGAAATCAAAGCTTAATTGTGATTAAATGTTTGGTAGGTTCTGCCTCGAAGGATGCGGGTCAAACTTAAATGTCACGGAGCAGAAAATGCACAGATGAGAGTTAACGTCTACCTGTCATCACACACATTACAAGGCTTCACTTTACAGAGGGTGAAATTACCTTAACCTTGAACTTTCTACTCCTTATTTCTATGTCAGACAATATGGTCAATAGGTGAGGGGGCGTAAGCAGCGCGCCACTCCGGAGATAAGGCACGTATGACGTTTTGATATGTACATGTTCAGGTCTAGGTTAACTTATACAAAATACCCTGAAATTAATCTAAAGCATCACATCAGGCTAAAACGCAAGTAAGGAAAGGTGGCTAATGACATCAAGAATATAAAAATATCAAGAATTAGATTTAAATTTGTTTAGAAATATAAGATCATTTTAATTCAACTTGGTTTATTGGTTCTGCAACAGATCGTAGAAGGCACATGTGACCTGAGGTCCAAAAACAGCAGGGAATGTCATCAAGACACAAGCTTTGATATTTAGTGGAGATAAGTCTGCGTATAATACACTAGAACAGTCTGTCTTCTGGTGGCAACATCAATGTGTTTTTTGGCTCATACAGTGTCTGAATAATATGGGTTCTTATGTTCACATTTAATGCATACTGGAGTCCATTTTTCTTGTACCCAAGAACAGTTCCTTTTACCGAGTACAAATGCAACTATAACTATAGTTATTGGACTTTTTTGGACTAGACTGTTCATTTACATTTGTAATTTTGTTCACATGAAGAAAATATGTCCATTTGAGACGCAAGGGTGAAATTTGTATCCTCTAAATGGTAAATTAAGGAACATCATTACCTACTGGATTTCAATACAGTGTGGGTCTGGGACCAGGGTGATGTCTCTGCAGGTGGGGGTTATTCACTAAACAGGGTAAAAGATAGCATTCTAGATTATACCAGACTCCAGGTCTTACCCTCTGCTCAACCTAGTTAAGTATGTTTGTGTTGCTTCCATTTAAGTATTAACATAAAAAAAAACTTGTGGTGCAGTACGTGAGAGCTGCTGATTGCTACATTACATATCCATATCTATATCTATCTAGATAGATAGATGATATATTTGTGACACCTGTACAATCTCTGTGTCTAGATTCTCATGGGTAGTCTGCCACGGTGTTAATAGTATCATTCCAATAAAACCCTCATCATTTTATGTCCTTTTTAATATAATCACGCGACAAGTTGATGGTGTGGGTGTCACACGCAGGTTGTGCAAGGCAATTTGATTTATAGTCATTTCCTATGGGTCTTGCAATGGCACAATATATTCTGTGACCCATTCATAAATGGATCACACAGTATACCTCAGTAAGCTTTATGCAGCACAGGACTAATAAAAAACAGATTATATTGCTTTTGAAGGTTGAATCTCCTCCATAAAAAAATAAACACTTGCTTCTGGAGGTATATTACCTATATCTAGGGCTGCAACAACTAATCGATAAAATCGATAATAATCGATAATAAAATTCGTTGCCAACGAATTTCATTATCGATTAGTTGAATCGATTATTATCGATTATAAAATGAGGGTTTTTTCAGAGCAAACGCTCAGAAAAATCCCCCTCCTTATATAATCCGTTTCAGTTACTCACAGCAGCAGCTCCTACTTACCAGTCTCTTCCTGTAATCACTGTGACAACTGGCCCCGCCCATTCCTTCTCCAGGCCAGAACAACATGGCTGTGACACTTATCTAACTGTAAGTATAA
>VKOC01000006.1:28420509-28446425 GCA_009364415.1 Spea multiplicata
CGAGCAAATAGGGTATATTTAACACAACTTTTTATTGCACTGTATAGAATGCTGTACTAAGAAAGTTTATTAAAAGCTCTTAAACATTAGGACCTAATGATAAAGACCCACAACAATAGATCCAGGACTGAATATTATAAAGGTGAGGGTTCTCAGCTCCAACCCGGCTCCCTGTTAATACACCGGCTGCAGATAAGGGCAATCAGCACATAGGATTCTACAAATTTGTCCATAACAAATTGACCTTTCCAGCGTATTTTAAAAGTCATCCGTTTTTCCATTTGTGATAGTTTTCTCTGAGGATTTTAACATTTTAATGAAACACTGCATTTTTAATGACCATCATGCTTCCTTCTGCATTTCTATAATGGCCATCATGCTTCCTACCTGGCCACATTTAATCTTCCAGTTTAGATACAGTGAGATTCCGAGCCTTAAGGGATAACCAGGATGAATCACTGTTTAGCAAAGACTGAAAAAACGGTTTGCTGCGGAAGTTGCAAATGGCAAAAATGAAACACAATTTCTAACCGTCTGTTTCAGTGCTCAAATCATGAATCATGAAATCTCTGTAATCAAAAGCACAACAAATCTGCGATTTTAGGTATGCCAAAACATTCAATACCATTTCTCCTCCTTGTGTTTTAAGTCATTTATGTTTATCTGATGAGTTTGTAGCTTGTAAAATTTGCCTCTTCTAATCTACATTATTATTATTATAAAACATTTTATTTATCTGCCATGAAGCCTACCCATGAGAGCGACGGCAACCCATGTTTTTGTTACTTAATAACAACATTAAATATTTTCTTACTGGTTGAACTACTATTTAGAAATCCCTAATTAAAGACTTAAAGCAGATCTCTCACTTTCACCATAAACACACACACATATATATGGATATTTATATAAAATGTTGAAACGTATTTAAACTTGCTTTTCTTAGGATCTGTCTGATTTATTCCTCTCCAAGGCTGGACTTTTGGAACTCTCCCCTACTGTTAAATTGTTGATTGGTTGAAGTAGCTTTTGTAAATTAATTAGATACTATTAGTCCAATAAATGAAGTTGGTAGTTCAATGGTCATGTTGTAAAACCTTCATTTTAAAATTATATATATATATATATATATATAATATAATAAATATATATATATATATACTATCAATTGGACTTACATTAAATAAAATGCTTTCAAAAACTACCAGATGAGTGAACAACTTCTTTAAAGGCAGTTTGGCAGCTGAATCCATTTTTACTGAAACATAAGTATACCATTGTACATTTTTACCTGCAATTCTGTAGCAATTGGATTTGCTACATGTTTTCATTCCGCACATAAAAAGTTGTATTTTCTACTGCTAGTGTAAAGCAATAGTGGCATGTCAAAGAATATTAAAAACACAATGTACAGGCTTGCCATCAAGAGTCACTGCTCTATTGTACATATATAAAGAAACAGATCACACGTCTATGCTACAAAAAACATATCACATGAAGAAATACGTTGGGAATTCTCGATATATATATATATATATATATATATATATATATATATATATAGATATATACAATATATAAAAATTGTACATTGTGCTTTACCCTCACCTACAGTGTGTATATGACAAATATTATTTAATTATATAATATCTGGCGATGAAAAAGTGCATTATAAAGCAAGCTATTTTACTGGAGTATTAATGATTTTTGGTGAAATATGGGGCAACCTGCCAGAAAACGTTAATTAAACAGACAGTGAGAGAAACATGTAATAGTGAGACGGAACTTGTTACTTGAATGGTAAGTAAAGGTTAGGATGCCAAATAGCCCAGTAATTAGGATGGACAAACATCTTCTATAAATTTGCATTGAATGATCGACTGGTATTTTCATTCCTTGATGAGCTATTGTCAGGAAAAGTCAGAAATATATATTAAATCATCAGTAAAAAGTAGATGATTATATTGCCACTGTGTTTTTTTCAACTGAATCTAAGCTTTAAATTCTCTGTTACATTAAAAATTGTTGGTTTAGCCACAAGGCACACTAGGCAGGTTTCGTTGGTGGTCTATTGGATAATTCACTCAATTTGGTATTAGTGCATGTTCGAGTGGAACCAGATGGCTGACAGGTACAATGCATTGTCTGAGCATGCGCATGCCTAGACCCCAGAGGGTATTAATCCAGCACTGATCACGACCTCAGTTGAGCGATTTTCAATTTCAAAACTGGTCTAACATGATCTTAGCATAACAGTTAACCAAGGAAATGGAACACTGAGTTACTGAACTCTTGTGGCTAGTAGAGCATTATGAAATATATAGACAAACCAATTAGCGGGCTGTGATTTATGGGATTCGCAGCTACAGTGCCAGCAGTTACAGATTTCTCTTATGTGTCATTCTCTCTTATGTTATTTTCATCATGCGTGAAAGAAGCATTTTGTCATATTTTCATACGAGCAGAAACAGGATAAAGTCATTTTAACCCATTCACAGATTTAGGGCATACTATTATGTCGTAAGGTAAGTAGCCTAAAGCATGGTTCTTGAAACTTTTTGTCTTGTGACCCAGTTCTCCAGCAAGTCCGGCCACCCCACTCAGAAAGAGATTTTTTTAATTCAGTATTGGCACCACTTCTTATCAGCGGCTTTAAACAGGCTACACTATGAAGCCTGCTAGGGTTTTTACCCAGATGTGCCACGAAAGGCTCCTCCTAACTTTTTTGTCTGTATAGTTGAATCACTGATAGGATTTCATAAAAGATGTATTTTTAAGCAGTATGTCCCATCAAAAAAGGTGAAGTAGGGTCAGATTATGCAAAAGCAATGCAAGCTATACCTCTACGAGGGGAAGGACAGACACCTGAATCCCAATGCTTTAGGCATACACAGCAGTCATTTGGAAGATCATTTACTTTTGCTAAATAAAGAGTACCCCCTCTGATTGGATTTATTACTATACAACAAAACAGAAAAGGTTTTACCCCAGCAGCTACTGTACCCCACACAGCCTGTACCTAAGACAGAAGGAGGGGACCTGGTCAACAATACCAATATTGTTCATATTGTAGCGTATTAAAAATCCAAGATATGGTACAAAAGGGTTGCAAGCTATTTGGCCCAAATGTCTGTTTACAACGACTTTACAAAACGTTACCACTGGTAACTAGTGTGCAAGAACACTTGTCATGAAGTGGCTAAGATGTATGTAACTTCGCCCATTGACTATGAAGAATAAAATATAATTTGCTTTTGTATTAAAATACCAATACTTTCATCTGAATTGGTATTTAGGAGTGATGGAAATTGAAAAACAAAATCAATCATGTGGGGGTTTTTTTTTTAGCATGGAATAGCCATTTTGCTATTTTCATATCCGGTTACAAGCATATTTCAGATTTCTTCTAAGCAATCAAGAAAATGGCAATTTGTTTCTATGTGGTCTTATTGCAACTAACAAGTAACAATCAAGCACAAAAATGTCAAATCAGACAGTGGGAGGATTTTTGCTAGCAAGTGGTGTAGCTACTTAGTACGACATTGTGAACAAAATGTCATCTACGCAGACTGACATTAATAACATATTTATTTCAACATATAATGCATAATAATGAATTAAATTATGCATTTTTAGTATTTATATTGCTTTTTTCTGTACTATACTTCCTTTACTAGAAATGTTCAGTTTGCATTATTATAGCTAACATTACTGCAATCAATCTTAATATTATATTTTTTTTTCTAATTGTTCAAATTCCTTGTAGGGGGTATAGTCCCTAAACCAATGACTTGATTATCACTTTTATAACTAAATCCAGTTTATAGTGTCATCCTAGTACTGTTGAATACCAAATCTCTACCCACTGTTGGCCCTTATGATCATACCTGTAAAGTCTCCAGGTTTCCCCAAGAGTCTCACCAGAAGAGGGTGAGCTCCGGCTAGCCTGAACGGGGTGTACTTATGATGCATACTGATTTGAGGATGATGCAAACTCTTCATTTGGCAAATATACCCCACATTTTAATAAGCTGAATGGTATTTGACAACAAAGTAGTGTGTGCATAGGAAATCACTTGACAAATTACCATAGTGCAACAGCCAGGGCCATCTTTGGCCATTTGTTATCGAAGCAGGTCCCTAAGTTCACTCATGCACTTTCTTAAGGTGAACAAGGTCACACATCTTTATTTGTTTTTTCTTGTCAATGTGCCTTAATTAAGCTCCCGCTTAACAGTAACAGTAAATCACCTAAGCCACAACAGTCACCACAGTAAGATAGTTGTTAACATACAAATACTGCCAAGCACAAGACAAACACCACTGACCTTCCATGCTAATGAAAAGTGATAGTGTTTACTAATTACCCAAAAGATACTGAAACCAGGTCCTGTCTGCTAAACAAAATGCCTGTCAACAAACATATGTGTAGACCCCGTTGCAATTCATTTGATTCTTGTTCTTTGAAATGGCAACAGAAATATTTATTTAATGTATGTTTTAATATAATGAATAAAGACGTACCATATCTATTACAGTTTTTACCTACAGCTAGACAATAAATGGGACTGGGTATAGTGTAGAAGAATGTCAATGCAGGAGAAAGTAGCAGAAGTATACAGGATTTAGTTTATATTGTTTCAAATTTTCTTTTTTCTGCAATAAAATCTTAACAATTTTTCAATCAACCAAATCTGGAGATGTGGCTGAAAAGCTTTATATAAGCTCTTAGTTTAGCACAGTTGTACGCAGACCACCAGTGTCTCTCCGAGTGTGACATAAAGGTTGCTTGTACACACCAGATAAAATGGCATTGGATCAGAAGTTGGTTCTTGGAAGAAACAAAATTAGAAGACCTAAAAGGTAATGAATCTAGAACAATATACCTGAGTTGTTATCGTATTATTATTACCAATGCACGCTATGGGAGTACTGCGATTCAACTGCTTGTTATAGGCTTATCTTTGGGATCAGGGCTGGACTGGGGACAACGGGGAGACTCTGGCACTTCAAAGCTGGCAGGCGCCAAATCACGTAAGTGCAGCCGATGGCTTGATATGAAAGGTTACATGCTACGTTGTAATGTCCATGTGGCATCCGGACAGGCATATCCACCCGGTCCACTGCTGGAGCGGAAGATCTGGTGTATATGGAGCACTGTTGGCCGGCGGTCAGTCTGGGCATGGTTAAGATCAAATCAAACCCAATGTACCAGTTGAAGGCTCCACAATGCTTCTGATATTTGTATAGCATAGGACACCCAAATACAGCACTAATAGGTATGTACATAGTAGGTTTTCCTGCCATTGGTGTAGTGTTTAGTGTTAATTTAGCAGGAAGCAGAGTAAGCAACCATTTAACTGCTATATAACCCTAAAGGTTTATTTGGTATAATGAACGCTCACTTGGAAGCAGCATCATCACTGAAAACTTCTTTTGCCTTAGGTTAATGTGGTCCCTCGTCTGATTTGAGCCATTAGTCATAACATCTATTAATTAAGGGGTCGTCTCTCCAGAGCACAATACACTCAGCGTTCCTTGAAGGCTTACAAATTATATTTTACAAGAATGCATTATTAATAATTAAATTATGTTTGTGGTTATTAAAGTTATATATCACCGTGTTTATTTACTAAACTTAATTCTTTATTTAATACATTGATCCTTGCGTATTATTAAATACATTTAAACTGTTAGTGGCACATATGCAAATGAATGTTAAATACGCCGGCATTAAATTTATCTGTGGGATCTTTAAATTGCACGTTAATTGCCAAATATTTAGCCATTAATTATCTTGATTACACACAAACATGTTTCTATCCAGTATTTGTCCTCTGATGATCAGTGCAGCTCAATATAATTTACATATTTTAAGAGGCTTGATCAGAATAAATAATTCATTTGAAGTGATGTACAATAATTGTACTTTCTTTTTATTTACCGCTCACAAAAGTAATTTCATATTTATTAAAAGTAGAGGTAAGCTTCAGTGCATATTATTTCTATGTGATTTAAGCTAAATCAATTTTAAGATTTTATTTTAAAATACGTGTGTGGCGAATCCCAAATTCGACATTTCCTGAGAGAGAGAATACTAAAATATACGTAATGGCGCTTACAGATAAAATAAGCAATATATTTATATTCAACCCCCTCAAAATATGTAAACAGTGGGAAAAAGAATGAAGGACTTCTTGTTATCAGGATCTGCATAATTATTCCTCCTCATTAGATAATGCTGGCTTGGTAGTTAACACTTAAACTGAATACTTCCAAAAGTATTGTGACTGTGACTGTGACTGTGAAAGAAATGCACAAGCTATGGATAGGTTTAATTAATTAAGTTGGTTATGTTAAAGGTTCCCATTTATACCCAACTTTACCTTTATAAGTGTTTATGTTTCAGGTGCATGTCTGGTATATGGTTATTTTGTTCAATAATTTGATCTAGATACAGAGAAATATGTCATTAGTATTAACATTTTAAGCCTGAATAGCCCAAAAACAAGTAATGTTTTGTCCCTGTCAAGTAACAATGACAAAGAACCACTGCTGATACTTGATGCAAATTCTTCCTGCTTACACAAATACACATACTAACACACTAAGATGCACACATATACAGTACACACAAACACAGCACTCCACCTTTTTTTTCCAGCGCAGGGAAGATCCAATAGCATACTTACACACTTACAGACGCACACGGTAGCACACCTACACACACATATATACAGCAGCATACTTACACACACAGTAACACACTTGCACATGCTAATATACTTATACACATAGTAACACACTTATGGGCTGAAGAGAGGGAAGTCTACCAGCCGTCAGATGTCCTGCTTCCTTGTGGTCCCCACACACTGCCTGCGTCACACACACATACACACACTTACTTACACACATTCATATAGAGTGAAATGTTTTTGATGTAGTACAGGTTTGAATAAATCTACACTTAAATTGCCTATTTTATTAATATAAAATTGTGCATAAAGGGGAACCATGAAACAAAGTGGTAAATAGTGTTTATTGTCCATCATAGTGCTCTGACAGCATGTACCTATTACCCCCTCTGGGAGAACTGGTGGAATTCCCACCTTCCAAATGCTCACCTTGTTTGGGGCAGCTCTTAAATTGCCAGAATATTGTTATTATTTTTATAATTAATATTACTAGTATTACAGTCCCTATCTGGGCCTAGGTCGGGCTCACCTAATATCTAGACAAAACAAAGGTCAAGTCAGAGGCGATTGAATATTTATGTAAGAAGGTACAAAGATGAGCTCTATAGAGGTACTAACTTTTAAGTATATGAATAATGAAAAAGTTTCTGAAGGCAAATGTCTTTAGATTTAGACATTTCTGCAATTCATTTTTTTTGTCACAGTAAATATGGAGAACGATAGTGAAAAGAGAAAATACAGAAGGAAGATTTCATTAAGAGAACCAGGACAGATGCAGCTTTCAGACAGATGATCAGTAATCTAGCTCTAAACCCTTTTCGGGGGCAGTAAAGGAGAGTTCTGCTCCGGCATCTTTAGAATGCAAGGGATATACAAAAGATTTGGGATTAACATGTTAAATTAAAATAGAGTTACTTAGAAAGGCTAATACAATGCTAATACTTGCAGGGCATTAGTGATCTAACTATCTTCTTAGATTTCGGAAGACAAGATTACTTATAGATTACATGTAGTCATCCACGCACCCAGCAGTCAAATCTCATTTACTCTGGGACCATTGCAAAGAAATAATAACTATATTTACAAGAGAAAAAAATGAAAGGAAAAGAAAACAAATATTTTAAATTATGTACACAATGGCAATAGCTTGTTTCTGTTTATTAATTTGGATATAAATTTGCATAATTATTTTTATTTACTGCTTCAAATGCTGCTGAAGGTGGTACAGCATAACACCTATCACTATATACTGAGGCAGACAGTGACGGTTGTACAGCATAACACCTACCACTATATACATACTGAGGCAGACAATGACAGAGGTACAGCATAACACCTATCACTATATACAGAGCAGACATTGGCGGCGGTACAGCGTAATCCCTATCACTATTACATTGAGCCAGACATTGACAATAGTGCAGCATAACTCCTATCGCTATATACTAAGCCAAACATTGATGTGGTGTAGGCCTACCACTTCATTGTCTGGCTTAGTAGTAGGGATGCACCGAGCGAATTCTGGACTGAAACCGAAAATGGAGCATTTACCTGGCCGAAACCGAATATGACCTCCTCACCATAAAAAAAAAATCTCACACTTTTATTTAAAGTAACACACCAAAATAGGACAAAAAAATCAATAACAATATTAATACATATATATATCATTGTTAACAGCAATCACACTCCTATCATGCCCAGGCATACCCAGATTCCAGCATGTACTAGCTGACTTGGCATGATAGGAGTATGATTGCTAACATTAATGTATTCTCACAAACTCATTAATTATATCCCTCATTCAGACAATGTATCCATTCTCTCACTCATTCTCACAATGCATCCACACATTAATTTATTCTCTCACTCATTCTCACTTTATTTATTCCAATATAATTTCTACCCCCCTCTCCCTCGCTATTCACTATCAACCCCCTCCCTTCTCACTCTCAGTGAATGCTTTCCTACCTTTCCTCTGTCACTTTTCTCCTTACAGCAGTCAGCTCCTTTTCCTAACCTTTGCCCTTCTTATTCTGTCTCCTTCCGGTTCAGAGGGTACGGATGGCAGTGGGCGCGGCTTCAGTGTTCTGCGCCGGATCTGGCAACAAACCCCGGCACACAGCAGCAGTTGCTGTGCGCATCGCAAGGGAGCGGTATCTGAGGTCTTTAACAGACCTCCGGCTCCCTTGAGTGATTTTAAGCCGGTTAAAGGGAGATCCTTGATCTCCCCAACCGAGCCTGCTCCTCCGGCGGCAGACATTACTGTCCATCTCTGGAGGGGTGCCCGGTGCCGGCAAGTTGGCACCCCCGATGAGTGGCACTCAGTGCGGACCGCCCCCCACTAGGTACGCTACTGTGTCAGATCTTCTACTTAGTAAACATGTCAGTAATATTACACCATGAAAAGACAAGAAGAATCTTTATTAAAACTTATAACAAATCTAAATAACCAGCAAGAAATAATTAACAATAATCATTTGGGTAATAGCTTGTAGCTCGCTTAACCACTTGAGTGCCACGGTACTATATATTAGACCACTTCCCCCCCTTATGCAGTTAATCATATCTGTTATTGGTTTTCTATTATGTTCTCTATGTTATTATTTTTCTTTTATAACAAGTAAGATGTTTACTCGAGACTTAATACTTGCTTATAAAGCATCATTAAATTCATTCCTCACAGTAACCACTTTTGTCTGGCATACCACTAGCATTTGGTTCAATATTTCATTAAATGGCATTGAAAAAAGTATAACACAATCTAGTAAAAAAACCCTGCTTTTAAGAAATCTAAATTACCATGCAGGCATTGGGTTGTATTATACAGCGCAGTTAGCTCAATGAATAGTTCTTTTTATCTGTCCTGAAGCCAGCTGTGAAAAGTGAATTCCGAAGCATATCTTTAATCTTTGTTTTCAGGGTGTGTGTACATTCTGTCCAACTCTATATTGAAAGGAAGAGTGAGATTTTATGTATAATTTGTTTTAAGGTATTATATGCTTGAAAACGGGAAAGGGAAAAAACAAACTTTTACACAGTTATTTAAAACATTGTTTTGTAATACAGTCCCCAGACAGACTGAAAAACAAATAAGCTTTTAGTGCTTACATCATTATATTATTATGGGGTATCTGATCCCCAAAATGGCTAAACTTAATTTTGGACCTGACCATTTCAAAAGATAATGTGCTTTACTTTACCAACTTGCAAATGTTATGCTCACAGTGGGTTAGAATTAAGACTACAGTGGAAAAAATAAAATGAAAAAGTCATACATTTTAACTTTGCTTATGAATCTGGCCTAATAACAGCTACCGGTCTCTAGTACTCAAAGGGGTTAACTTAGTATTGAAGTATGCAGACTCTAACTATTACTGCTTGTTTATAGGGCAATTAAATATTTTGATTTTAAAGGAGAAGTCCCTTTTTTCTCCTAGAGCATAAAATAGAGTGTTGTATACAGTAATAAGGTTTTGGATTGACAAAATGCTGGGTTTATCTCATTTTGTTACTTCCTTTACCTGCAGAGCTGGAGGCTGCCATTGTTGGCACTCATGATGTTTGGGTGACTTTCCCTGCTCAAACACCACAATGCTAATCGAGTCCATTCCTCCACAGACTTTTATTAGTCATAGTGTACAGCTGGGTGATTAAGACTGAGCCATTCTATTGTTTACAACAGGCAGCAGGATAAGGAGTCAGGGTGTTTGGCTAGTAGAACATAACAGAGCTGGACCATATACACATAACTAATATGTAGCTGCCGAAAAACATTATATTATGCCAAGAATGGAAAACCGGAAAAAAGAAAAATATTTTTCAAAATGTCTTTATTTTCCACTCCCACTCTATTACGATCTTAATGTTTCCCAAGAAAATCATTGTTTCATAGATAGCTAGGTAGAAAAATTGGCAGACTAGTTGGCTGTCTTATCTGGTTCTTTTCCTCCGTCAAATTCTGTGTTTAGATAGATAGGTCTATAGATATGTATGCATACTGGAATTTAGTGGACTATTGCATTTCTCCCTGGTTAATAACTTTTCTGTTAACAAATACAGATTATCATTATAACTATATATGGTTATTTATATACATATGGTATTTGCACCCACAAGATCCCCACCCTCTAGTGTTCACACATCTCCAGCATTCATCCACTCAAAATACAGCTTTCATGATGCTTGGCCAGGCAAGGCCAATATCAACTTGCTAAGTCGGCAGAGTTATAGATCAATCCCCACAGGAAAGGTTCTGGTTGATCCCTGTTCTTAAGACCCAATGCCCTCCAATAGCTTTATATGCTAATGCAAAAACAATGCAACAAGAAATTGTCTATCCTGTGACAACATAGTGATACTTACGGACAAATAAACATGCTGTCTGTCTACCTTGCTTTAAATAACAACTCCCTGCCCATAAAATCTTTCCACTGCCTCTCAGAGTAGAAATTTTACCTATCCTGGTTAGACTTGTAAACAGTAAATTATATTTTCAATTGCAAAGTCAGTGGAGTCTTTCATTTTCTTTATCAATTTATCTCCATTTCACTGCACCTTTTCCAATTCCAGGATGTCTATTTTTGTGATTTATATTCCAACTTTCCACTGATTTATATGAGAGAAAGTTATATGTTGTACGCTTCCTTGTATGATGTGTAGAATAATAACCCACTCAACTTTGGAGCGTAAACCAGTCCCTTGGAATAACAATAAAAGGCCACTTTAAACAGTGCCAACATTTCTCGTCTCTTCTAACTTTCAATATTGCCAACTATTCTTGGTATGTTAATGACGTGTTGCATTCTGCAGGCAAGGATATTATTCTTTCAATTTGCATCACTTTGCATCTCCAACTCAGACTGGGACAAAATAAAGGCTTTAATTGACCAATTACAATTTTGTAACAGCATTAAGTTCTTAAAAAGACGTTATCCTTGTCCAGAAACAAAGTGTTTAAAGGAGGCCTTCTATCTTCTTGAACAATAGGAAGATATTTTAAATGTAGCATCAGGGACCTCATATTCAGAATTAATTTTAGTGACAGCTCTCAGTTCACTCATATTTTTAGTGTCTGTTATATTATTCCTAATATGTCTTACTTAATCTCTATCAGTTTCAGTTCTAATGACATGTGATATATACACTGATAACAGAACTGTAGATCATATTTACAACTAAACATTGTTCTGAACGTATCTATTGACAATCCTATACGGTACTTGCTTGTCATAGCTCTTGATACATAGGCTTGAGGCAACTTTATGGAACTAATGAATAATTTAAGGTATTCCACATATTACAAGCATTGCCATGAGTGTACCCCATGGGTTACCACTACGCTGATCTAAAAGTTTAGTCCAAAAGTACAAAGGCACATTAGTTTCATACACTACTTTCTTCAACAGAGGCAGAGCTGAGTTACACTCATATAGGTCAAGTCAAGTCTTTACTTACTAGCTCTGCTTACTATGAACATATGATGTTGAATAAAATATGTAATTATTTTGTTACTCAGTTTTACATTACATAAAAAATGAATAAGGTTCTAAATCCACATTGTTGCCATCCATTTATGAACATATGAATGTTATAAAATTGAGTTTGTTTTTTTTTACTTCAAGTTGAGTACTAATAAGATACATTCACTGTAATGATTATTTTACTTATTGCACCAACACGATTGATACAGTGAAATAAACAACATGTAACAATCTAATATAATTTGAAATTGAAAATAAAATGATAAAAAAAAGGCACATAAGATGCAGAAAAACATCTAAGTGAAGTATAACAAATTGTAAACTCTCTGGAGTTTCACATAACTTTTCCAATGTTCAGTAATATGTTCTGCAAAAACTTTAAATATAAGCTATAGGAAATCGGAAATATCATGATATAGGCCTGAAGCACAATTTTTTTGAAAATATTTTAAGGTTTTGTAATGCTTAGGAAATTGGCATTCAGTTTTCTTTGTAATCTAAACGCAACGTATAAAGGATTACATTTTGTTGACTGTTGACTGTGGTCAATTTTTAAATGCAGATAACCTCAGTTTTACCCAGACTTTAAATATGTATTTTCATTAATCTGAGCTCTAGTAAATGTAAGGGAATTGTTTTACAATTGCCGAACTATTGTATAAGGACCATTAAAATGTTCGTTATTCATGCAGTGTAAGCAAAAGATGCTATCAATTTCACTCCTATTTCACAACAAGCATTCTTATGTTCATCATTAAGATACTAAGTGTGTGTAACTTTATATGCAGCTATGTATTTATGTTTTTAAGTTCTCCCATTAAAACCTCTCTCACTGTTGTAATGTTGGTTTCATATTAGATCATTATCCATTAATATGCAGTAAAACTACTGACTTATTTTGGAGACAGCAAGCTTTAATGTTTCACACCTTCAAGCATGTGAATCTCTTTCTAATATGACGGATCCCCGACTTGGTACATACTAAAATGAAATATATAAAATGTTATCTGTTATTTGGACAGTTTATATTTAAAATACCAGGACTCTACATTAAAATATAGATTGCCATAATGAATGTATTGCATTACTTAATCAAATAAATTGTATATAGTGTTGCCTGCTTTTGCCATTAGCTCTTACAATAACAGTGCTGGGTTGAATGTCTACGGGCAGGGGCATAACTAGAAACCACAGGCCTCTGGTGCGAAAATTTCCATGGGCCCCCAACTTCAACAGCTGGTTTGTGCCATCATTGCCCACAAACAACTTTTCTGTGCCTTCTTTGTTCCTTGCCCCCCAATTCCAAATCTGACACATATATAAACACACTTACTCATACTAAGATACACGTACACATTCATTCTAACACATCCACTCCATCTCACCCCATTTACACATACATGCTCACACACCTACACAGCCACATTCACACACATACACACACAATTAGACATTCATGCGCACACACACAATTACACATCCATGCTCACACACATAATTACACATTCGTGCTCACATACATACATACATATATACAAGCACATACATCCCACCTTCCTCCTGCCCCTGCTTACCTCCCCCTTCTCCAGTAGCTTTCTGCATGGTTTCACCACATGACGTAACGTGACCCAATACGTTCCTGTCTCCTCCTGCCGGTTCAAAATAGTTTAGAAAGGGCCCTTCTTAAACAATTTTGAACTGGTACAAGGATACAGGAACAAGGGCTTCACAGGGTTGTATCGGGCCCCCTAGAGCCACAGGCCCCAGCTGTGACCACTGTGCTTATGCCAGTGTTTACGGGGTCTCCGTAATATGTGTGAGCGTTGTGTCACTCAAGCTTATCTTAGTCCACTTTTAAGTAGATGCGGAAACCTAAATAGCCAGTTTATACATACTTGTTATTAAAATCCCTGTTTTCTTAAAACCACAAGGAAAATATTCAGACATTGATTGATTATTTTTGGTCTAAGATGGAAAACAGAAAGTCACAGCCTTTGCAAGGTAGAATATTCTGTAAACAGGTATTCATATCTTTATAACTAAGTCAGTATACCAAGAATATAACTACGTAGCATCAAGATCATACAGAACCCTACTGAGGTCTTTCAAGTTGTAAGAATTACATTGGATTGGATAAATTGAAATACTTGGATTGTGAATCAGATGTTATACTCCTGTTTTACATCATAACAGAAAGACAGGTGGACAAAAGACTTCTTGAAACAATGTTCTCCTTTATAGAGAGGATTCACAACATTTTACTGGTCTAGATTGATTACTAACATGAGCAGTTAGTATTCCTCGTCCTCCATGCTTTATGTTCTCTAGTGTTCTCAATCTCTTTTTATGTCACCTCTTATAACATTAGGTTGCGAACATGCCATGCCCCTCTTAACATGTTGACAGTGAAGTCACATTGTTGTTAACTAGTGACAAAGACAAACAGAACATACCTGTTGCTTAGATATAACAACATGAGTGTCAATGAATGTCCACAAACACACAGTGATTGCACGGGCATTCAGTCATCATGCATGGAAAAACATGGCAGAAAGTATGCCACTACTGATGCACAAAAATTTACTTACAGGTAATATGTGTAGGAGTTATAGCTTCTTCTGCCATGATGAAGCAAGGATTTAGGCAGTGGTAGAAAAGATGAAATGGAAGGAAAGAAAAGCCAGATATTAATGTATGAAAAACCAAGATGAAAGAACAGATTAGGTGACATGAATGAGAGACTTTTAAAGCAAATTTACATCTAAGACAAGCATGCAGCACAATGACCATGTGTAACACATTCCCAGCTAATAATAATAAACCTAAAAGCTTTGAAACAGCACAATTTTCAAAAAATACTATTTGATCATTGTATGCGACTGGTTTTCTTTATTTTCAAAGGAGAATACCTTACTATCACATACAAAGTCCTCAAACCTAAAAATATAAATTTTAAAAACTGAAAAAATATAGTAAAAAATATTTGAAACCCAGAAATCATATTTTCTTTAATTTTTCAAAAAGCCCATATTTTTGTATAATGTATATTTCTAGTATATACTAATAATTTTGGAATATTTTTTAATGGGGATTCAGGTTATTGCACAAGCATATGTGATACAATAAAATAAAGCACAACAAGTAACAATCTAATATGAAATGCCTTTTAAGCTCTTGTTGTTGACCAAAATGACTAAAGTTACAGCAGGTGCATACAAGATGCAGAAAATGACGTACGTGAAGTATATCAAATTGTAAGATCTATAAGTGTTTACATAATTTTTCTAATCTCCCGTCGTAACTTCTACAAAGATTGCAAATATCAGGATCACAATACACGCCTGAAGCACAAATTGATATTTTGTAATATATTGAATCTTGTGTTTATACCTTAAAACATCCACTTTCAATTTATTTTGTGATATAAAAGCAAGGTGCAAGTGAAATTGAAATAACTGAACGTGGATCTCATCAATAAGCTTTGAATTTTACATATTCTGTAATTCATTGTAATTTAGAAGTGTCACAAGGGTACTCTACTGCTCTAAACGTCCATGTCTCTTGGTTCTGGTGGTCAAAGGGCTAAAACAATCAGTGTCTGCCCTAGACCATAAATAATGATAAAAAAAGACTAGTAATTATTTTTTATGATAGTAAATGTAGTAAATAATGTAAACGTGGATTGGAAATACTGGAACTTATCAGGCTTCCTAAACCAGATGCATATCTGCAACCAAACATGCGACTACTGTATAATATTTACATCACAGGCAGCTCAATGAACATGGAAAAACTCTCCCTTCTTACTTTCTATATGGAAAGAAGAGAGGTGGGTTCTGGACAGCCATCCATGGGAAGTTACCAGGTATTACAGTTAGTCAACAGATCTCAAGTCACTGAGGTTCTTCCACGATAGTTAGGTAGCCAGAGGAGCTACAAATCAGGGAATTTATAGCCCTTCAGCCATTCAAAAGGATAACTAGACAACCTACATTCCTTCTATGGCATTGGGATACAATTCATGGCGTATTGCCTTGAGAATTATCAACTTTATTAATGTTATAAATGCAAGCCTATAAACTGAAAGCATGATTGTCAATTCCTTTACTATCAGCAAAAATATATAAAAATGTATTGTCCTTTGTTAATGTCCCCACATCAGCAAAATCTAGAGTGCATTAGAATTTTTGGAGCTTTGTATATAAATTTTAATAATCTTCTAAATTATTTTTTGCACAACATTTTTAGCTCTCTCTATCTCAATAAAAATACTGATTTTGAGGCATCTTTTAAGGAGTTGTTTATAACAAGGTAGCATTTATAGCACACCATAAAAAAAAGTGATTTTGTCATACTCTGTTTATGACAAGAAATAATAATGAAGCATAAAAACAGCATACATTAAATTCATTCTCCTCTCGGGAGTCTAAACAGTGTTTTGGAATGACTAAATCCTCACTACATCCATATTGCTTGACTTGCGATTTTAAGTATTATCAAATGACCTATAAACTACACTTCTTTGAAGAAACCCAATGTTCCATTTAAAGGGAAACAACTTAGGCTATCCCAATTATAATTGAATATATCGTATATTGACTGGCCCATTGTGTATCCTCTTAATATAGGTATAATTTGAGTCTCACCATAGTCATGTGCTTTATAGCAGCAAGATAGGTTATTACTATTTATTGATTTTCTTATAATGACATCATATTCTGTACAATGGCACAGTACATAACAAGTAGTAAAATCAAACAACAATTTACACAAAAGGTAAAGAGTGCTTTGCTCAAAAAAGCTTACGGTCTCAATAGAAAGGCCACAGATTATCAGTTCCCGTTGCTACAGTATATAGTATGTTATAAACATATTAAGAGCTATTTTCCTCTTACTGGTTATCAGTCCCAATTCATATATAGAGTTTAAATAGTAGCCACAGTTAGCCATTTCCCTTTAACCCCTTAATGACAAAGCCCGTGCATGTACGGGCTCAAAATGCATTGTTTTCAATGGGTTTAGGGACCGCCCATTGTCCTTAAGGGGTTAAACATCTGCCTACAGTATTGTTTTAGTAGATTAGTCTACAAATATATCAGGGGGCAACCTAGCTTCTTTGCATGTTCTCTTCCAGCAACAATCACAAACAAGTGTTTGTTAGTATAATACTGTATAGTGAATTTTACAAAAGAAAGTTTTCTCTATTTTAGAAGTTAAAATGAGCAACTTATGGAATGAAAAGTTTATGAAATATTGTAGTGCAACTGATAAAATACACTGCATAATTAATAATTCATATTCTGCAGTGTTCTACCTTGTATACAACATATTTTAATATATTTAAATATATTTATTTGTGTTCAGCTCCTTTCCCATTTAGTGTACCCACACAAGTTATATATTGCTTTCTTCAGATACCATTTTTTTGATCATATCGTCCAGGGCAGTAGCCCGATCAGCAGCTGCAGCCTACATTAAGGTAGCACGTTTTTTTAAGCTGATGCTGCGTAACTGTGTTACACACACCTTGTAAGCAGCCTTTCCCCTGTTCCTCCAATCAGGGGAGACGGTTGCTCAGAGGCTCCGGCCTTTTGAGGACCTGCTTTCTAAGAAATTAGAAAGTAAGTGGAGCATTGACCAGCAGGGAAGGTAGGAGGACATTCTTAAAGATAGTGATGGCACTTTCTCAGACGGCACAGGAAAGCTGTCTGGAGACAAACATGGTACAGAGACAAGCTTGTTTCTAGGCACAGATGGCACATACAAGCTGTTTGGGGTGCTGATGAGGTGGTTGAAGACATAGGCGATGTGGGAGACTAGCAACACCTTGCCCATTTAATCAGTAGAGCATTACTGGGCTGAAGGGGACATACCAAGACGTTTTGGACAATGCTATGCTTGCAACTTTGTGGGAACAGTTTGAGGAAAGCCCTTTTCTACTCTACCGTGACTGTGCACCAGTGCACAAAACATGGGTCATAAAGATATGGTTGAAAAAACTACCACAGAAACGCTCCAAAATCCTGTGGAAAGCCTTCCCCGAAGGGTGGAAGCTGCTAATGGGAGGATCAACTACATAGTAATGTCTGTGTATTTAGAATGCAATGTCATAAAAGTCCCTGTTGATGTAATGGTCAGGTGTCCATATAGTGTTTTCATAAAAGAGATTACCCTCTGTTAACACTCATTGCTCACTTAAAATGTCAAAGTTATAAATCTTTATTTACCCAACATTATTGCATATCATTTGTTTTTCTTTTTTTTCTTTAAGTATTCATACTTGGTTACGTCTCTGGGGGATAAATTACCATGAAAAACACTTTAATTCTTCAACCTAAAGATGGTAGAAAATCTTAATAAATACAGATTAATACTGAAAGCACTTTATTTTTGTGTAAATTTGAATTTTTTCAATACCTTACGTTATTTTATGCAAGTTGAGAGGTTACATATGTTTATAAATCTGTTCTAATATTATTAATGTCCTTATTTTTTATCTACTTTCCTCAAAATAACCTTTTGTAAAAATAAAGTGGGGGTGGGCGCAATTTTCTGTTCCTGCTTCAGACACAAAAGGAGCTAGCTACGGCTCTAATAAGTTACTATATAAAAAAAATATGACACAAATTGAAAAAAAGCACTTCCTCCTTTTATATGAAAAATATTTTACTAATCTACATAGGCTAATGAAAAAACATGCTAAATAGATTCTATTTGTCCTGAGTTTAGAAATACTCAATGTTTTTTATAGAGCAATATGTACAAGTAGTGTTTTGCTATTGCAAAAATTTTTTCGAATCTGGTCATTCTGCACCATGTGCTATTTGGGACATCTTTGAAGCCAGCCAATTTACCCTATCAAACCATATATTTTTGAAATTTTTAGACAACCCAAGGTATTTCAAATGCTGGTATTTTAAACCATTTCATGCACTATTTCTACTACCACCCTTTGCCAAACTTTGTGGTAATAATTTGTTTTGTGTTTTATTATCACACAAATTGTTTTTCAGGTGTGAATTTACAGTTCCTGGTATATGTCACTGTCACACAACATCCCAATTTGTGTTCAGCAACATCTCCCAAGTACAGTGATACCAGCATGCATGGGTCAGGTTGTTTGGGAGGTAAAATTCCACATTTGGGATGTGCACATTTTTCAACTTGGAACTTGGTCCTTCAGCCCCTACATTTCCGGAGCTGGCTAATTCAATTTACCCCATCAAACCATATATTTTTGAAAACTAGATACCCTAGGGTATATCAGATGCTGGTATTTTAATCCTTTTCATGCACAAGATTGTACCACCAGCCTTTGCCAAAGTTTGTGGTAGTATTTTTTTAAAACAAATGTTCATACAAATTGTACTTTAGGTAATTCATAGCTCCTAGTATAGATCATTGTCAAACAACACTCCAATATGTGTTCAGCAACATCTCATGATTACAGTGATACAAAAAATTCATGGGTTTGTGGGGTTGTTTGGGAGGTAAACACCCCCCTTGTGATCAGCAATACATTCTGACCTAGCATGGCAGGTTTGGGGGCAGCATGCACATTGTCACAAATCAGTGAGCAGGTGGCCCTGTTAGGCAATCAGCCTCTGGTGTGCCACTACTCAATGAGTCAGTTATAAGGGAGATCTTTGAACTTCCCAGCTGGCCCATTTACACTTTGGAGGGCTGTGCTGAGTTAGCTCTGTATGCCTGTAAGACTCTGAGTGTTGGCATTTTCGGAGCCAATTTAAGTTGCGTAGATTTGCTTCAAGATAATTCTTTTTATTAATTCCCCAACTTTTTTTCCACTGAAATGATTTTAATAATACATTTTAAAAGATTTAAGGCCTAAATGTGAATTGATTATTTTTTTTTGGGGGGGGGGTGACATCTACACTTTGAAGTTCACATTGATACCTAAAGAAGAATTCCTTGAAAATAAGCATTGCAATTTGTTTCAAACATAATTTTGACAGCTTACAACAATGGCATTTCTTCTGTCTTATTTTTTAGTCTCCATTTGCAATTCAATCCATTTGATATTTAACTTGTTGCAAAAAGTTCTGAAGAAAATATTTCTGACATTTTAAACTTATTTCCAAGCCGAAATGTAATGACATACTCAGTTTTAAATACCAAATACTAAGCTAGGAAAATGATGATAATATTGCATGAGTAATGCTAACTCCAGAAATATAGCAGCATGCTGCAGGAGCATAGATAAAGAGGTAAGTCCTGAGTCCTGGACTTTATCTTACCAATTTCAAGAAGGAAGCAGGACTAAAATGGTAAGTGAGCTCTGTGTGTGTGTCTCTATGTATAATAGCGTATGCCTGGGTATGTTGTGTATCTGAGTATGTTAGTGTGAGTGAGTGTTGGTCTGAGTGTCTGGTTGTGTTAGTTTGAGTGTCTGCACAATGTACGATTGGGACACCAAGCACCTCCTACACATACAGACACACATTAACATATTTACACACACACACACAGTAAAATAGTAAAATACTTACACACACTTACACATATGTACTTAGACACACAGTAAAATGCTAACACACATACACTAACATTTGCACACACACTAACATACTTACACATACAGTAACATATCAACACAAACACACATACAGTGACACATTTTACACACACTTACAAACATACAGACACACACACAGTAACATACTGTGCATACACAAACATGTACATAGTAACATACCTAACACACAGTATTATACTTAGACCCACAGTAACATACTTACACGCATATACTAACATACATACATATACAATAACATACCTAGGTTACCTAGGTATGCCCAGGTTAGAGGATCAGGTAGAGCAGGCGTTAAGGCCTGTGGGGAGCCTTCATTATGCCAGTGTCTACTGGCTACTGGCACTGGCCACTATCGTTACCAGGTGCCATTCACTTGCGGCACCTGCCTCAGAGCAAGCCTATGGCTCAGTACCAGGGGCACCTCCCTGATGGTAGCTCTGACTGGCAAACTTCCAAGGTAGGCTACCAGAAGCTCTTCCTCTTTTAGGCTAATAGTGTCATGGGAGTGTCAGGACTTCACCAGGAGAGTTGCCAATGTCTTGTGTCAACTTGCCAAAGAAGTCAGGGTAGCATGAACTATGCTATAAATGGAAAACAATATTTAAAGGAACATGCTCCTACACATGTTATTTTTGTGTTAATCCATTTGTAGTATGTTAATATTTGTAATGGACAATATCAAAATGTAGTTTTTTTTATTATTTAACATTGTTTTTATTGTTTTTTGAAAACATTTTTATTAACAACATGTAGTTTAGAAAAAATTAATAAAAACCATGTAGGTAAGTCACCCTCAAATGGGGATGTGTCTCAGTTTATGGTCATATGTTTTTCCAAGAAAACTAGTAACAATATTTCCACCTAAGACTTATTTGTTGGTTGTTTCCCATGCACACTCATACAGCATCTTCTGCACAGGTCTAAATGACATCCAGGAGTTGGCAAGATTTGAAAGCTACATTGATAAAGAATACTTAAATGAAATGAAATAAATGACAGAAAATTGTCACTTACTGAGGAATCTTGACCAGATGTTACCAAAATGAAGAGGGCATGTTTTTTGTTATTCTATGATAGGTTTAATCAATTAACATACTGAATCGCTAAGCAATAAACTATGTGTAAATCTTTGTTAAAAGATAACCCGAAACAGACATTCCACCTAAAACAATAGTATTTTGTACAAAATACAGATTCTACTGCAATTGGTACAAATGCTTTTGTGTGTTGAAGAATGTATTAATTTAAGATTTAGCAGTAAATATAATTAATCAAAATTAGTTTATGCAAGAAAAGGTGAATTTTATTCCACCAAAGTCACTATTGAGATAAATACGTGCTGGGGAAAAATGATGAAAAAGCGCATAATGTAAGCAGAGGAAATTCATCATTAAATTCAAAGCAAAACACATAACAGCACAACAGGTTTTCCTTGGATATTTTCAAATGCTTTAATTGGAAGTATTTTGTAATCATGATAGGTGTTGTGGAAAATATGAACTGGGATGGCACTCTTACTCTACCGGGTTGGTTTGTAATATTTTTAGATGGTAAACAAGAGCTTACATGCAAAGTCAAATAAAACAATATACTGTAGCCAAAACACGGGGAATGGAGATCAAGCTGTTCAGTGCTAAATGGGTGAGCAATGGACAACAACGCATCTCAAGTTTTAGAAATGTGTTTCATGGTCGACCCACCCATATCCTTGAGGGTCACAGATTATATGTAGCACCCTGCTATGTAAAGCACCGTGTCAAAATGAAGAAATTATGAAAAAATATAAAATAGATGTAACTTAAAAGGTTCATGTGTACATTTAAATCAAATGAGCTTTATGTTCTTTTTGACTCTTTATAAAGGCATATATAACCTGGGATGTGGATTTATATGCAAGTCAATACATTGTTTAGGATTCCAAAATGCATTGAGCACGACGACAACTAGTGCATTGTGGTTGAAAACACACCTACCATTAGAAAGCAATAGGGAATATAATTGAATTTGTTCATTTCCATTTTGGCTAAACTGAATTTAATTTCCTACCCGGCAGTAATACTTTTATTTGTTTTTTTATATTAGGCCTGTAAATCTCAGGAAGCAACTCAAGGGTCATATTACTCCAGGTCAAAAAGTTGTATTTATGTGCAACAAAGACCTTTTTCTAATGTTTGTATTTATTGTTCCCTTTTTTCATTTTTTTAAAAAAAAATCTTCTAATAATGTTTTTTTGTTAGATACTAGGCATCTCTCATATAAGCAGAGCATATCCCCGATGGTGTTATCATTGGGGTATCTTCAACTATTTATAAATATCAGGAAACAGGACTCTACCAGGTCACATTACAACTCATTGCCAAATCGGTGCTGCAGCATCAGTGGTAGGTTTCATGCCAGAGGGCACTCTTAAGAATGTTTAAAAAGAAAAGTAAACAACGAAAAGAGAAAGGCAAGAAACAACAAAAAATATATAACTATACACCAAATGGTCATCTACTGGCAAGATATTTCATTTAGTTGTACACTATGACTTCTAGTCCAAGTACTCTCAAAGGTTGAATGGTAAACAGCAACATGATCAAATCCTTCTTAATATTCTTTATAGTCTTCTTAATAGACCAATATTGCCTGCCTAACTTTCTATATCATGAAGAAATCATGAATTGCTATCATAAATTGACATCCTTAGTAAGCATGAACTCCACACTAAAGCCAAACCTTATTCCCGATGTTCAATTAAACCTGAGTGGAAAAAAAACCCATACAGTTCTGAAGTATAATGAATGCCATTTTAGTATCTCAAAACATGCTAATTTGCCTTAGATTTCTGTGAGTAGCTGTCAGATATTTCATAATACATACACAATAATCCCATCGGTATACTAAGCAATCAGTTAATTTATTCTCTGTCATTCATATTCTGTAAGCACTGTGGTACCTTAGAGCTGGTATAAGCACATCTGCTCTACGCATGAGCTATCAAAACCTGAACTGTTCTCCTACACTATAAATTATTATTGACTTGTTAATAATATATATATATATATAGTAGTGTATATTTTCCGGTAGAGATTAGAGATTCATTTTTATATCAGCCAACACCTGTAGCTACACCACTTTCCTTGTATATAGATAAATCCTCAAACATGCGCTAGAATATACAATGATCAGGGTTGAGTTCAGCTCACCTTTTTTTCATCACTAAAACAACTCCCAGGAATATGATGACAAACAGAAGGATTCCTGCAATGACGCCGGCAATTTTAACTGTGTGGTCAGACTGTTCTTCAGGTTCTGGATCTGGCTTGTGAGTCGCTGCTCCTGAACACACATTGTGTGCAATACAAAAAAAGGATAAAGAAAAGAAAAAAAAAAGACATCATTAGCATTTTTTTGTAATGGACCCAATGACATTAAGCCCTGTGAGATGCCAGTGAGATGACCAACACATTATAGCATATGCTTGATTGAATGTTAAGATGCAATTTCAAAAACAAAAGTGTCCACACCATTATCTGTCATGTTGTAAAAATAATCCTACGATTTGTAGTATTTAATTTATTTTAGTATGATATGACATTGCAAATGGATAACCCTACACTATCTTCAGAAAGGTTTGCTTGGTAGTGCTTACCTGTTTGATCTAAACATTTAATTTGTACTTCATCATAGTTCATAAACAATCATTAAAATAAACCAATAGGTATTATTTTTTATTCCCTGCCAATTTCCCAAAATGAGCAAAAACATAACGTAATTGACTTAAGTCGCATAACGCATGAGAACCCCCACTAAAAGTTACTATGCATTTCATTATCTCTTCCGTGTCCTGGTTCATAAAGTCATTGAGAATAAAGACTCACTAATAATACACTTGCCGTTGTAAGCCTTTCCCTAAATGTGATTTGCTGGAACATTGTCCTTAATTATTTTTCATACGTGAAGCAGTAATTCCATAACATATTAGCTCAAACACCTGGAAAAGTGTGATAAGCTCATTTACCATGCATTTAACCAGTAATTGTTTTTCAACACAATAGCCTATTTTTGCCTTTGGATATTAAAATCTAGGTCACATCTGGTAGTCAAAAGACTCCTTCTAAGCAATTTATTCACAAAGTGGGAAGCAGCTGATGATCACACCACTGGCGCCTACATTTAATATCTGTTTAAATGAGATAACCAGTGTCTTGCAGCGGCTACTGTCTCAGCCTCCCCAGCTCTGTTATTTCTAAAGCCCTGTTTACACTGTTTACTGTATAATGTGATGGAATGTCAAATGCACGTCTGATAGAATATCCATTTCCTCCTCTAAATGGCACCAAGATGAAAAATATAAGAGACGCAATGTTGGATTTACTAACCTCAATCCCTCCCCTACCTTGTACTTTTTCCAGGCTTCTATTTTTTTTAATCAAAATGTGACAGTATTCATAATGTGAAATGCCACCGGGTAGACAGGTGGTTTTGGAAATGGGAATGTACTATGTAAAATTCTCAATTACCTCCTTCTTTAATAAAATCTCTATCAAAGCCATTCTACCAGTCCAACATATACACCTGGATCTGGCACACATCTCACATCATACCCATGGTCCTAATTTCTGAGAATATGGTGTCAGTAATAAAGCAGAAATAATAGAATATAGATAATTAATAAATAAAACATAAGATAATACATAGGGCTGTTGAATTTTAATTGTCTCTTGTAAAAAGAGTGAAAAATGAATGACCTCACCACAGGAAACGATTCCTTCAAGGTAATCTATTACCTAGTCTACCAAATAAAAAATAGGCAATGTACACACTTACTATGTTATATTTGAGTGCACAGTACTACGCAGAAATTATTCCTTAATCATGTCAAATTTTGCCACATTTCCATTTTTATCATGGAATGCCTAATTCTACCACCTAGCTAGCCATGTGACAGATGTAAGGTGCCAGATAGGTTGAAATGGGGATCCCACTGCGGTTATTAGATATTTATTTTTTGGTCAATATGCCATAGCCCTAGCTTAATGTTTTCTCTAAGTGGAACAATTTCAACCTTCAGATTCTATAGGTTTACATTTTTACACAAGGTTTTAAATTCTTCATGCCTGCATACTTTATATCACAAATAAGCCCAGGGCCACCCCGACAATGGAGCCGAGTGGGGCCACCCCAAGCCCTTTTTTTTTTTTT
>VKOC01000006.1:28461393-28506475 GCA_009364415.1 Spea multiplicata
CCCACTGATAAATAATGCACTCTGTAGATACCTTAGTATATATTCTTTACATCTAAGGATGAAAAAAGCACTTGCCTAGTGATACCATGCCCTCCACTTCCTTCATGCGCTAGAGCAGGCTGGCGGTAAGTACCCTGCGCATGTGACTCTCAGCAGGAAATGCAGTAGGCCAAAAGCATCTCCTGGAAACTAAGAAGCTGAGGGACACGGAGAAGCACCCAACTCTGTAAAATCCTCCACTGGTTCCCTATTACCTTAGGAATTAAATAGGAATACTTGTACTTACATAGAAGGCCCTCCATAAATCTGCTCGTCCCTACTCGATCCTTACGTTCTTCCCATGGGCTAAAACTCTCCTCCTCACTTATCACCCCTTCCTTTTCTCATCTACAAGATTTCACTTGAGCTGCCCCATATTTCTGGAAGCTACTCCCAAGGAACCTTCAGCATTCACCCTCCCTCCCGACATTCAAGAAACATCTAAAAACCCACTTCTTCAGAGAAGCCGCACCATCTTACTACCTGCTAGAACTGTTACTGATACAACCACCACACTACCTCTCACCCTTTCTCTGTGCCTTATGTTTGTCACCCCATTCCCTCAAGATTGCAAGCTTGTGAGCAGGGGTCTCTCCACCTAATGTATTGGTCTGTCTTAGTCTGTCAATTCTAGTCTTGTCATTCCCCCTGAATATATGTATTCTACATTTCTATGTTAAGAAGGCTATAAGGCGACACTCAGCGATTGTATGCATTAAAGTGCATTAGATGGCTGCAGTTTTCCTTTAATTTTTGGTAAAAATTTAGAAGTTGTTTTTTTATAAACACTGTCACATTGTTTCTTTATGATCATCTCTGTCATTAAGTAACATTTTGTGACTTCTATCTCAGTGGGATGACAGGGGAATTGGATTTTAATTGAAATAAGAAGTTTGTCCAAATCTAAGGGGATATGTTTTTTTTTAACTTTTTTTGGAATAAAATACAGAATTGGCTTGTTTGAAAGACATCATTGCAAGCCGTTTTATAAGCGATTGAGAGTAGTAAAAAAGCCCAAATTCGCTTGACTGCTTGTTGCTAGAGAATGGCTTGCAGAGCTTTATAAATGACCACATAAATCTTTTGTGACATTTATTTTGCCTTTCTTTCTCCTTTTATGTGGTAAAAATATCTAGAATACCGGCATTAACGTTGCTGAAGCAGCAATGTATACATTGCAGGGCTTCACACACTTGTTAAAGGGAAATACCAACCCTTTTATTCATTTTCTATAGGTGCCCAGGGTACCCAATCATTTGTGCTAAGTAGGTTTTGATTACTTTAAGCAGAAGATCAGAAGAACTAACATGGTGTTTTGCTGGATGACCCTTAGTTCCTGTTTTTCTGGCACCAAATTGCTGCCCTGCAGTATGCGGGATATATAGATTTATGAAGAGGACCCAATACATCCCCCATACTACAGGGCAGCATTTTATCTGGGCTGGTCATCAATGGCTGATGTGGTCACCCTAAATCTACGTCCTTACCCGATATTTATTCCTTTCTCCCCTTTTTCGTCTAGTGATGCACCAAGATAATCTAATTTCATTTTTTTTTCTTAAAAAATAATGACATATGTTAATAAACCTTATGTAAATGAAGCCAAATCAAACAAATGCTGTCTGTATTCTATGTGGGTAACCTCCTATATAAAGAGGCTGACAGGTGCATAAGCCATTAAAGCAGGGAGGCTCCAAAGACCACAACAAGCATCCATGCCGCTATGATGAGACGATATGGGTGTATACCTTCCAAACCTTTGAAATGACGAGAGATACTCTTAGTTTTAGTTTACTTTTAGATTACAGAGCTTTACAGAGATTTACTAGCAATTGTTGGAAGTTATGACCATCATAACATTGTAAGAGACTGAAGTACACACACCTTTTACTGCCGTCGAAAGACACTATTGTGAGATTTATTGCTCTGGAGCTCCCGTAACACACACAACATTCTCAGCTCCTGGGAAGGTTGTGTCTCAAAGTCACTATCCATGCGGGCAGGGGATTCTTGGGAGGTGTCTCTTGGCAGTCTACTCAGAAATCATTCAATAGAGAGTGGATCATTACTGTGAAAAAGGCTTTAACCCTCGTTTCATAGCCTGACACAACTAAAGAAACACAAAACCTTTTGGGAACTACATTATCTGAGAAAAAAAACCCCGGGGGGAATTTTTGTTTTATTATTATTTCATCCTATGCAGACTGAATCAATACACTGTTTTCAGAACTTGTTGGAAGTAATTGGGAAGGCAGTTGATCCTGTCGATAATATCAAAGGACACGCTGAATGAAATGCAAAGACATACTCCTAAAATATTAGGAACATAAAATAATTACCGTAAAAATAAGGTTCTTGATGGCCTTTTTTTATTTTTAGCTCATTCGTACTAGTTATGATCATGATAAATGAACCCAATGACATAACATATTGTATTTCTCCCTATAACACAACCTGTATCCCAGAAGTTTAAAAATAATGTGAAAAGTCTTCTTAAAAGAGGATGCTTAATTGCTTTATCGTAAAATTAGCTCAGAAAATATTACCAGAACATGCATTTCGGACGCTTGTAGCACCAAATTCCCAAATATATGTATGATTTACACTAATTATGAGTTTAATGATGAATGACCATCCAATGCATTTCTTGAAGAATAAGCAGATTTAGAAGCAATTTATAGATTTCCCAAAGCTGTTTTGTATAATATAGTGTTTGCAGAATAATGTTAAGCAGAACTATTCTCCATTATTAGTCAGGTAATATGCACAAGTAACAAACTCTAGGAAATTCTGAGACTCTAGTTATCTATAGTCTTTCCTTAATCCCACAAGACAGGCGATGGTGCAGTTGTTGGATGACTGTACAAACCACAATGCTCATTCAAGTAGCATCTGAAAATAGAAAGCAAATTATAACGGAAGAAAAGCTACAGTACTGCCATCAAGAAACACAGAGGTATTGCCAAAGGCTAAGTCCAGCATTATATGGCCATGTTGATACTGCACCCAACATTGTGAAGTGGCCCATGACCCTCTGGAATATTCAAAGTACAGTAATCTTTTTATCAAACCAAACGGAAAGGGAATTGGGTTTCAATTAGACAAAATTCAAGAGAGAAGGGGGTGATAGGGCTGTGGGGAGGTACTTTAAAAAAAAATTGTGTGGATTGAGTTTTCAAATAAAGACTCCATTTACTCTTGGGCTAAATTGCCTATATGCATTTTTCTTTAGTAGGCCATTGCATCATATGAACCTATTTTTGTCTAGTTATAATTTAGGTTTTCAAATGTTTTTATCTGCCGATTCCCTGACTTTATTGCATGCTTTTGCTTCAAAAAGCCAAGAGCAAGAGAGACACATTACATATTTTGTGTTGCTTTTTGGTAATTAAATGTTTATTGCTGCTCAATAAAAAAAGGGATGCTGTATTGTTTTGGAAATTTGTTACTCGGCAATATTTATTTTTGACAGTTTTATGGAACATTTGTTTTAGCGGGTAATACACATGCATGCATGCGCACATTTCAATGGAAGAGACCGCTTAATTTAAGTCAAAGAGATTTTTATCTAGAAGAACTAGAAGTCCAGTTATGAAACTGTGCACCAAAATCATATTTTTTTTTTAACATAACAATACTACTTTGTCAGCAGCTAGGAATAAGTAGTTGCCTGGGGAGTCTGACGGTACACTTAAGAGGTTATACTGTCAGCAGACATTACTACAGACTTGTTGTCTTTACAAGACACATAGTTTTGAATTAAAGGTTAATCACTGGCTGAGCATTAGTCAATCTGTCCGAATCACTTGTATTTGCAGCCACCTGGCGACCTAAGGAGCAGAGTGCTAGGCTATGAACTCCTGGGACTCCTTGTAAATAGGTCCAAAGGTAGCCACATGGAAGCCCTATAGGAGCAATATTGCCGCAAATGCAAATACCTCTATTGTTTGTACAGCTCACTGGGCTGGTCAGAAGGATCCTCTGATCTCCTCAATCAGCTCATGATCACCACTGCTCACAAAAGCGCAACAGCTTGGCAGAACAAGTCTATCCAAATTAAAGTGGGACAGTTATGGCGTCCTACTATGTCTAGGCTTTTCATTAAAAAAATAATCAGTGACTTAAATAATGAAGTACACAGGACAGTTAATACACAAATAATATTGCACAACCAAGGCTGAAAGACACATAAAAAATTCAGTTCCACATGGTTGTTGTTTTTTATTGTGTGATAGATTTGTCTCAGAGTAAACTTCATCAAGGGTATTTAGATATTTATGTGATTGAAAATGAATGGTATTCAATAGAAGACAGATTCTAATAGGGACATTTGACGGCTAAATGATATCTGTTAATAGGAGTACATAATGGGAATGAAGGTTGAAAACCCCAGCCTTTGAGGTTGCAGTCTAAAACCACTGCAATATTGCATCATGAATGAACAGTCTTTATAAACAAAGTAATACTTTAAAAGTATAAATACACAAAATAGATGTTTTGCAGATTTTCTAGTTATCTGCCTCAAGCATTCTCTACTGAAACAAAAATCTATAGCTAAAAACACAGTTAATTTGGCAACAGAGTCTCATGACAATGGTAAAAATGACAGCCCGTGTTTACTTTTATTGGACAGTCTGTCTGCAGTTTAGCAGGCAAAACGAGTTCACACTGCACAACAAACACAGATCAAATGGTGATCTATAAAAATGATCCATGGGCGATGCCAGAAATAATGCCGCTGGAGGATTTCAGAAATACGTTATACTCCGCAACAAAAAAGAATTACAATTTTACACTCTATGCAATTATCCCACTGTTCCTTCAATGAAACTGAAATTGACCCCTAAGCTGTAAATAAAAAAAAACCCTCTCTCCTGTAAAAGAAAGACAACTATGTCATCATAAAAAGTAGAACTTCTGCAGATGGCTTCAAGTATTTTTCTGCCAAGCAGCGTCTTCTTTTATTCATGCTAACGTCAGGCCATACGTTTGCACATCATTCGCAAGGCTTCCAGGTTGTTGACACAAAGCTAGGAAAATGAAGACGGTGAACAGAAAGAGCTAAGTAATTTGGAGAGGCACGTAATATATAATTTATTGTATGGAGATAATTACTTAAATTTTTAGTCTAATAAGCAAGTTTGCAGTTAGTGAAATATACAACACAGTAGTAAAAAGGATATGTGCAATGGGATTGGGATATATTTGTGCATGTCTGAACTGAATAATAAGGATTTGAGTTTCACAATATTTGGCATAGAATAAAATCAAATTACCTTCAGTTTTTTTCATAAAGTGAAGCATGGTTGTAGTTTCAACTCAAGAGCTTCATTACACGCCATAAAGGGCCAACACCATTAAGCTTCTTAAGAAGGGCTGAGCTGGCCCTGCATGATGCATTATTCTAGAAATCTCACTGATTTACCTATTCAATATACTGGGCCAACAAAGCTTTTTTCAAGGAGAAGCTCTACAAGGTCTGTCTTTCTTTAACCAGAGTGATGCATCAAGTAGGTAAGATGACACTAGAAACTCAAGCTTTAATTGAGAAATCCCACACTTTGTTGCCAAACTTTCTTGCTTTCAACATAGGCCTGACTTACGTTTGTGCCTCCAGGCACAGCCACCTCCCCTGCCTCCTAAGGACACAAAATGCCATGGATGTTTTGCTGGCTCATCTTAGTCCTCCATAGAGTAAATGGACTGACTGGGGAGATAAGAGTGCCTTCTTGTAGGGCAATCTGCCTCCTGGTTTTGTGGCAGAGAGATGCACCCTGAACATACTGCCTATGCACAGACCAAAATATACCACTGACCATCATATAGCCCTCTTACAATATGGTGGAGAGCGAAAGGGCACACTGAATAAGTTGGTCGACCAGCTGTACCTATTACATTGGTAATAACGAAATCTGCACGGGGTCATCTCGGAGCAGGGCCTGGCACACGATCATCACTTGACGATCTACAATGTGAAACCTCAAGTACTCCAACAGTGCATGTTCCAGGATCCCATCCCAAGAACTGAAAAGATGGCAAAGACTGTGAGGTTTTATCTTTAAATCTAAATAATATAAAACTAGATGCTTGCTACCAATACGAGCAACCAGCTTTCAGCAGTAAATGATGCACATATTTAACTTTCCTCACATTCCTTACACAATATCATGTTCTTTTAATAAAATCATTTTCTGCAGTATGTACAAGAGAATAGAACATGTTCCACTTTATGTAGTGTACCTTCCCCCGGAGAATGCTGCAGATCACTGAACAGCACACAACAAGATGTTTACTTGTTCCTCTGCTGAACAAAACCGTGTTGAAATGCTGGTTTATCCTTAATAACAACAGAATAAAACCCCAGGGAATTTCAGCTTTACTAAATATTATTATTATCTACATCTAAAATGGAGCTTTTTGAATGCTATTTTTTTCACTTTACATAAAACATTTTTGTGGAAGTCTGATGCCTCATATCTGCTTATCACAATTACGTCTTTCTGTGGCAGTGATATTTCAATATTGACTTATCAAAGAGGACTGTACAGGTGGAAAAAGCTGAGTCTAGTGGCAAAAGGTCTACCAATACAGGCCCATTTATTTGCATCCCTGCACCTTATGCACTGAAAAACACACACTGTGTATGTGAATAGGAGATCACAAGCCAGTGGTTTCCAAGCCTGTCCTCGGAGCACGCTAACAGGACAGGATTGAGTCATCATCTCATTTTTTCAAAAAACATAACCAATTCAGTTGTCGTGCCTCGAGGTCTGACCTCGGTACCACTACTCTACAATCAATATACACTGTGTATAGCTAAGTGAACTGGCATTGGCTTGAGTTAGGCTGAAGCGGAACGGCTTGGTCAAATGAAATAATCACCCCTAATTATGGACATACAAGAGGTTTTATGGGAAAAGATGAAGCCCGCTACACAAGAGAATATAGGTTTCACAGTTTACAGCTGGTTGAGGATTATGAGATTTATAGTGGGGACTGCAGAGCATTCTCGAGTGTAAAAGACTGCTTATCCGTCATAATAAGATGGAAACAATGACTGTAAATATAGTCAACCCGCAGATCCTTATAAGGGGCAAATTCCATGGTCACCAAACCCTATTTTTATGATAATCATTTCCGCCGGGAGTCAAAACATACTATTTTGGGTCAATATGTACTCTACCAAACTGACTGTGGTTTTACGGAGCAGACAAGCCAGATGCAGCTTGTTATACTAACTTGATGGGGACCCATAGACAAATCTTGTTTAACCATGGAACATTTACATCTGCAGATGAGGCCTTGGGATTACACAGCAACTGCCCTGGATACTGTGAATTCCACCTCAGCATCAGGAAATGAAAGCTTTCTTTATAATAGAGAGTCAGAGAGGAGGGTGTAAATCCATATGGCTGGATACTAGCTTCCATTACTTTTTGTTCACTATTAGTTTTTTGTGGCTAACACAGTACTTTCTATGTTTCATGCACTCTTTCATATATGTATACAAACCTACAGTGGACTATTCATCCCACATTAACCCAACTATGAACCATCCATGTATTCGGTGTGATGATAATCATGGATTTCTTGCAACCTTACAGAATAGATTAGTGATAATTGACCGTGTTGTCAAATTCCATTTTGTCCTGCTATGCATGCAAAAGTTACAAATATTTTTTTTCTTGTGTGTACAATATGCAGCCTTATTTATGGACCATTATAAATAGGAGCTCCTAGTTATTGGGGGTCAGTTTACTTGGGTCTTAATTGTATGTGTCTGCAAGTAATCCTAACTTGTATGTGTCTGAGTAATCCTAATTGTGGTTTAACCACAGACAACACTGTTACTGTACACAGACAGAAGGGAATAAGGAGGGATATTATTGTAGATAGATTTATTGCAGTCCCAGCAGTGATTTTGCTTCCCTTTTTGCACCAATCTTTTTTTTTTCCACTGAAACAGATGTCATAGAAGAGAGTGCCATTTGTTTTAAGCCACAGTTTGTCCTCTTCACAACAAACTGATCATTTCATCTTCCGCATGACTGGCAAAGTGATGCCAGCACTGTGTTAAAGCCATTCTGTCTTTCAACAATGTACACATCTCTGAACATTCCACCGCGTGTAGTTATTAATTAAAAGGAACTAAAAACATAATTGCAATACAATTAGTTTTCAAGAGGAAGTGTTTAAAGGCTAATCCCACACAAAGCTCTGAAAGCATGAGCTATTAAAATCAACTCAATTTACCATTCTCAATCAAGCCGTCATACATGTAAGGAACTGTCTAGATGCTGCTACTAAAGGGGTGGTGTGAGCATTGCTGTTTATTACCTTGATAAAGAAAAGACGAAACTAGCACATCAAAGTATTAAAAGTGAAATAGGAATATCTAAGAGATCTTAGATCTACAGGTTCACCTGGAGGAGAACAATCCTATCAAGAAAAGAAAATACTTTATGGAATATTACAGATTACAGAGAAGTAGCATGTTTTATAAACGTTTCATTTTAAATCAGAAAGCAGTTCCTTCCACAACTATGTAGCGTAATAAGGGAAATATACATCATATCCTGACGGCTCCTAAAACATATTTTGATTGGTGTATTGGCTGGAGGCCAATGGCTACATTAGTAGAGTGATTAGAACCCAAGTCCATCGGCTGCATGTACCAGATACAATACAGTAAAAAAGACTGAACTCTACCCTAGGGCTCTCCCTTAACCAAATGTGTATGAAGCTAGTAGGCTTTACACAAATCAGTATACTCTTCCATTTTGTCCGGATGGGTACTAAATGGTGTAGTAAAAAAAGACCATGGAAAATGGCAAACTTTAAATTGCTGTAGACGAGTTTCTATTTTTAAGACAAAAGTGTCTAATCAATTGCATATTGCCATATAGTTTTCAGGACTAAAGATGAAATTAAACAATCTTGTGACATTTTACTATACCATTAAGTCTCGGGTATAGAAAAAGATAAAGACAATCTGAAGGCTGTTGGGTTATTTGTTAACTTAAAGGATGCTGAACCCATTCCCTGACCATATCAGACAATTCTACAGAACCTTTATATGAAGCCACTTTCCAATTATTATGTATTTTTTATTATTTTCCAGAAGTACAGATGGGGTTTACAGTGTGCGGTTAAGTGTTTACTCATTCTTATCAACTCTACAGATCAATGGTTTCCTAAATCCCTCTTTTATATTTTCACCATTACCGGTCATATGTACTTGAAACTACAACATCCTCAATTTAGAGTTGTAACTTTGAAGTAAAAACATATTTGTTCATCCTATTTTTTTCCAGCTTGTGTTAACAGCTAAATTTGAATTCAAAGCATGGGAATTTTTTCAGCTCTGCATCTGAGGCAGTTCCCTGTATATAACTACAATCCCGTCAGTAGGTGGGCTGTATAATCCAGTATATTAACAATCAGATCTGATACATAAAATGTAACAGTGACAGCTGATGTGCTTTCACCATATGTATTTATGCCACCATTCAGTATTTGTTCATCTTATCATTGTACTGTATACCAGTTAGAGACCTGGTTTTGCACTACAACTTAGAAACAGAATTTTAACAATGTTTGACTCCATTTAAAACACGTATTTATACCTTGAAAGTGTTATTCTGAATAGTGGTCAATGTCAAGTAGTGGCTATAAAGGCCACAACAATTGTACTGTCACACGGCTTGAAATTTGCCTACATATTCTTAATTAGATCTCACCTTGAATATGGGATAATGTCTTGGGCAACAATTCAAGAAAGAAGGATAACAGACTGATGGAAGATGTCCAGAGATGGCATTATTTACATTAGGAATCATATGCCTTTGATAAAATAAGATTACTTTATTTAAATTTATTCAAGGTCACAATTGAAGGACACAAACTAATATGCATGTAGACAAGTCAATGACAGACAATGCAAAAAAAGTGTAAGCATTATAGACTTTTTTTCCCTGCAGATAAATAATCCTTATTGTTGTTGCATGTCTCCTCCATGATTACCTGAGCATTATAATGTTTTATAAATAGTAAATTACAGTTTCAAGACCCAGGTCTCTTTACCTTTTATAAACCAACTGGTCAGTCCATATTGTCAGTGTCATCTTGTGGCCTAGGGAGGCAGTTCCAGAAGGACTAAAGCTGCTCTGCCACATAATCTGGGGGGGGGCAGATCGATCTGCTACATACACTGTTCATTTAAAATAGCCATATGCCTATACCCTGCCTGTTTAAATCCCCTTACTGTATGAGCATCTACGACTTATGATGGATGTTAGAAAAATGTTTATATTATCGTAAATATTATTGCTGTCAAAGACAAAAGAAAGCAGGGAATGTCTAGTCTATAATATATGGAGGAGTTTACGTCGACATGTCTACTCTATGTTCTTCTATATATATGGGCAAAGGGTCAAGTCTAGGCCATTCTTAATTATGCAGCTTAAAGAGGTGTAACTTGCTTGAAAAGTACCCAATCATAATAATGCATGCTATTAGAAGTAGATAAGATGCTATATAAACCATGTAATCTGAATGTGTAATTAGACAACGCTTCGACTTTTGTGTGTTGTGTGCCTTGTCTCGATTATGCGCATGATCTAAATAAAGGAAACTCTTTCTGAGGAGAATTCGACCATTAATTCAACCAACAATGGAAGACTCTTCCACTTACCAAATGTCCTTTTTCTGATTTTGTTAAAGATTTTGTTGGTCACCCTCTCTACAGCCTTGTTACTTTTTATATGATTTATCTGAAAAGTTAATATTCCCCTCTCCTATGCTTGTTTTCCTTTCATTAAATATTTGCATATCTTATATATATTATTATTATTTTTTTGCATGGAATAAACACAATGAAATGATTGAAGATATCCTAGACACAGTGGGTTTGATTTCCTGTCTGGATTCATGATTATACAGAAATATGAGATTTAATACACAAAGATTTATTATTACAAACACAGGAAATGTAGTTTTGCGATTTAGACGTCAATCTTGTGAGACACAATGCGAGGCTATCTAAATTACAAAGTAAACTGATAATAGTAGATAATATTACATGAATAAATAGATGCATAGTGATAAAAACAGATAGTTTTAGAATAATGAAGCTGCTTTTTAAGTCTGTATGAGATTGAATTAGGATATACGGGATGCATTAATGAAAAAGAAACACATCTGGGAAGATGCCTTCTGCATTGTGTACGGTAAAATAGGAATACGAACAATTTATATATGTTAAATACAGAGAAATAAATATAACCGTCATGTTAAAGCATAGAAAACTCCATCCAAAGCCGGGGAATCTATATTTGGAAACTACGGTATATACACCAACAGTATTGCAAAGGTATGCTAGAGCTCTATGCAGGATCAAAAGTAGTTTAACAAGCACACGTCTTAACTTTGGCAACCACTATCCCCCATAGGTGGGACCTCTGGTCTGCATGGCCACTGGATGTTGGAACAGGTCCATCTGGTGCAAACGAAAGGCCAAAGTGCAGGTGGTGAACAGTATTATAACGTTTCATGTGATTACAGTTCAACTATAATACTTGCATGTATGGGGTAAACAGAATGAGACAAATGTAACTTTTTCTTTTAATAAAAGTAATGTGACGTACAGTATGCTTTCCTGTACTTCAATTCATGTTCTATGTTCCTCCAATGATCAACTTTCAACAAGGACTCACCAAACCTTACAGAATTTACACATTTTGATTCCTTGATGTCAGTGTGCAGAATTCATGTTGATAGCTAATACAACAAACTTGCAATCGGGCACATACCAACTCATGCAATCTCAGACATGTCCATTTAAAAAACAATGGGGGGAAAATGTTTGAGTATGCGTACATGATGTCAACAGTAGTAGACTGACTTTTGATACTTCTGAAAAGTTTACTTAGTGTATTTGCGCAATGGTTGCAAATGTATACGAATCACTGAAGCCTCATCAACCCCTTGCATTAAACAGTTCAGTTCACATGGGGCTTGACATATCACACTAGTACCCCAAGCCATTTATTTCATGCAGATATGGAGGAATCAGTGGCCGTAATTATGCAGTCACAGAGAAGCCTGCATTTTTCTTAATGAAAATGGGTTAATGGCACCCTTGTGTTGGGCTTGAAGTTGCTTCCACTTAATGCTACACAAAATTGGACTGTTTTTAAAAGCCAGGTAGCAAAATTCGGAACGTTCACCAGCAGGAGTTTTCATTAAAAAGATTGCTTGCTGTTTTTAATGTGACACTAAAGCACAATGAGTAAATTAACTGGGGTAGACCCTTTATATAGGTAAATATTGAGAGGTTAGTATAAAACAATGCAGAGTAAAAATACACCGGATTCCTAAGATAGAACAAGCAATTACATTACTGCAGAGAAGATGCCACCCACGCAACAGAACCGTGTCTTTGTTCTCTGTCTTCAAAGAACAAGCCACTTGCATCTGGATCAATTGCTTTAAACAATACTCAGCCGCTCATCAAAGTGTTTCCCTCCCAACAGATATTTAATTTAATTAGTGATAATGCAGACACGGATTTATACCCTGTTTATCGTATGAAAATTAATCCCCAGAAACACATTTTAAAAAATTAACTCTGTTTTATTCTTTTTTTTAAAGTTTTACTTTTTTTTCCCTGCCTTTTGTACCTGACAGGAGCACCTCTGCTTTGAGCTGGCTTCAGCATAACCGTCACCGTGCTGTCAGTCTGATTCAAAGGTGTTTCAAGTTCATAAGACGGCATAGATGGTGCTGCGAAAAAGAAACCACGGGTAAACAATTTTATTTGAAAGGGTCATTGTGGTGTTACTTTTTGAAATATAGCCGGTTTGCATTTATTATACTAGCTTTATCATTAGAACATGTTTCCATAACTGTACATGAACCTTCGATAAGATGAATAATAATAATACTAATAATGTTAGACTTCAAACTCTTCCAATTAAGAAAAATGGGTATGACCTCATGCAACGAATGGTCATTTCTACACTGTCCTATCACATTAAGGGAAGTATTTGGAAATGTGAAAGGAAAAGTTACAACAAATGCTGTTTTCCTTGCTTTCTATTTCAAGAAAGTACCCTTAAATTTTAACCCTTGTCTAACTATCTGCTTTGCTTAAGAGGTAATATTTAGCACAGCATCCTTTTTTTCCAGAGAGGGCGCTTATTGATTGAGGAAACATTTTCTTGGAAACCAAGGTGTGCCATGGATAGTTTAGGGGAATATGGGGGTTAATGCTAAAGGTCTTTCCAGGGAAAGCCTCGGTTCGGGGAGATCAATTTTTTAGAGATTGTTACAAATTTGTTCTGACAGAAACAAACAGATATATCAGGAAGAGGTGGTCCGTCTAGAAATCCTTCTACAACCTTTAGAACTCTGAGTTTATATGTCACTTAAACAGGGTGTGTGAGTGGTGTTTGTATGGGAAATGCATCTATGTTTGTTAAAGCTTGAATACATCTCTTCAGGACCATGCTTCATACCTTGTGCTATTTTACTGCCATAAAAAGTCTGCCCTAGAAAGTATTTTAATTTTTTTTAGCACAAGTAGCGATTCCTTGGATGTAAATCAGTCCTGAGCTAGAACAATACTTGGATGAAAGCTAAAGTAGAGGATCCAATGCTACTGGAAATCACATGATTAGACGCAGAAACACTTCTTACCTGAGATCTTAGTTGTAAATTGACTTGTAATAGGAGGTCCAAATCCTTTGGCTGTGCTGGCTCTGATCGTGAAAGAATACGTTGTCCCGGGATACAATCCAAAGAACAGGTAGTGAGTCTCATTTCCTGACTTTAAAACCCTTCCACTTTGATTAGACAAATCTATCTCGGGGTCAAAAGAGCTGACCGCCTTGTAGGAGATCTGTAAAGGAATAAGGAAAATGACAGAAAGGCTTGATTCGAGAGAAAGAGATTGTAACTTTATCCTGCAAACTCTTCTGATGTATGCACCGTCAGATGTTTTATGATAACGTATCATTTTCTTTTAGGCTTTTAAAAACCTGAATCCAATGAATCCGCACAGGAACACAGCCAAAATTGTTATGAGTTATTATAGTTATGGATACAGGGACTTAGATCCAGCTGGATTACAAATGTAAAAAGATGAGTCTGGGCTTAACCTGTTGACTTCAGGTTGTTTGCCTTGAAGGTATAGTCTACTTTGTGATGTGTCCTCCAGTAATTAGACTGCCTTAATAGATTATGTTTCCATGATGACAGAGGCAATTTTTTTACTGTAAACTTCCCTCGAAACGTGTGAGATTTTAATGTGATATTAACCTTTAACGACTGGCATGAGGTCTTTACTACTATATTTCAGGTATACTAATATAAGTAAAAACTAGTGAAGCTTCTTAACCTTTTGATGTTGGTTGCTGGATCCAGGTTTTGCTGCAGCTGGTGTAATCAGCCTTCACCACAAGATTACTGTTATTTCCATAGCAGTAATCAAGACAAAATTACATATTGGGTTTTTCTTGCATAAGACAATGCAAATTGCAACATCAACCTTGATATGGAGAAACATTTCTTCAAATGTGCACAATAATTCTCTTTCATTTACACAGAGAACGTAAAAAATATGTTGTAAATACCTTAAATGGTCAAATTAGAAACATAAAAGAGAGTACAATGATGCCATATCCACCCTTGCATCCATATGTGGCAATAAAAGGAGCCAGAATTTTGATTATAAAAACCTTGCCAGTAGTTTTATGTAAATGAGAAATATGGGCATTGGTGGTCATAACATGTTCTGTATGTTCCTCATTGCACTCTGCAGTCAAGGAAACATATGTAATATTGAGAGATTCCCTATATTCAGCAATATGGCCTATATTAAGGCATTGCAGCAATCTCAATTTGTCAGTTTAATTCCATATTTAGAAACATATAAGTTGTGAAAATAATTTCCATGCATATACGGAGAATAATGCCTAGCAAGTTAAATTTTGCCAGGAATCCACACTTACCTGCTTCTACAGCCATGACTATACATGAAAACCTTCAAATACTATACTTAATTGAACCTCTTTTCAAATAATGATGATATATTGTAACTTTATGGTCAATATAAATGTGTTAAATTCGGGTATTTTGGGTGTTGTTTTCAGTAAAGCGATGGAATTGCATGAGATAAGCTTAACGTTATCGGTAAAAACAGACAGGACCAATTCAAGTCTGAGGTTCTTGCGAGAAAAAATAGGTAGGCTGGATGGGCCGAATGGCAGGGGTTATTGCCCCGTCCAAATTCTTCAAAGAATTTTTCCGGTGGAGGCTGGCATCAGTTGGGTGACGTAGTGCAACATTATGTGACCTTGTGGCAACAGTGTGGCTGCTGTGCAAGCAGCTATAAAGAAAGGCAAGGAAAAGCGTGTGAGGCATGATAGAGTGAGATATGTTAGAATGAGTATGTGTTAGAGGGAGTATGTGCGCTATCGTGTTTGTTAGTCACCAAGGGAAGGGGTGCAAGAGGCTGGGCAGGCTACTCAGCGTTAGCCTCAGGGCCAGAATGTGCCAGCCCTCCCTTGTAGAATGGTCATCATCTGCAGTCAGGTTCAATGTTTCAGATAACATGTATATCTTTCATCATAGATTTGCCCAACATCATCTACAATTAAAGGCTATGCTATTTTTCTGAACACTCTTGCCTGTCCCCTGGTTACGGAAGATTCCATGTGGTTCTGTTCATTACTCTACAACGACCAACCACAATCACAGCTAACCCAATCTCTTTTTTATAGCCTATAGTCTACTTGGGCTGTATCCTTCCTATATAGTCTTAAATGGCAATTACAGCCTTAATACAATTTCAGACATTCACTTAGTTAGTCAATGCTTCTGCCGGGAAATAAATTTAGACCTGAATGACCAGAGCTACCCTTTAACATGGACTTTTTGAATTAATGAAGTTTTATAGAATGCATCTTTGAGATTTGTTGTATTTTATAAGTGAGGTCTGATTTCTTGACTTTATGAGATGACCCTTGGTCGAGACATAATCATCAGGCAACACCTCATCTGTTTGATGATTCATAATGAAAAGCCACTTTTAAAATAATATAGTGAGTTTCTTACAAGCGTGAAAAATGCATGAAAGGAAGAGCAGTTTTATACTTCTAATTTATTTTTATCATTATAAACTATACAAACCTGTTGTAAAAAAACCACTCATTAGTAGGAAACGCTTGTTGTTGTCTCTGGTACTTTATTGCTTGAGACTTCCTGAACTGATAATGAATACATTTATAGACGCCAATCTGCATGTTACAAAGCAGCCCAATCTATTTCGATAACTTGGGACTTTTAAGCATATGAGAGGCAGACATGTTATAGACGGGAGTAGGGTCCTTTAGACCAGGGAGAGCCAAGAGGAAGCTCGCTATCTATTGTAGAAATTCATCTTCCATGACATTAGTCAAACTTGCGGATATTGCTGGTATTGGCTGAGCAGTATGAGAGTTGTAGCTGTAGTAGCTGTTATTTACACTGTTTTAGGCAATTCTGGTGAGTATCTGGAAACCGTAATTTGCAGTACTTTTAGTGGGTGATGCTTAGATTCTACACTTGAGCATTTGACTTTAGGTCTTAACCCCTTAAGGACAATGGACGGTCCATAAACCCATTAAAAAGAATGCATTTTGAGCCCGTACATGTAGCTTTGTTAAAAGCAGTTAACGTTAACGTTGACAAAGGTCAACCTAATCGAGGCTATGGCATCCCTAGCTGGTAAGGGTAGCAGAAATCTGTTTTTGTTAGTGTTTACTCCTTTTCTGATACTTGTCTCAATATTTATTGCGTTGAATTATTAAAACCAGCAGTGCCAATTTTATGGGCCTTCTGGTAAAATACATTTTAGGTGGTAACCCTCATTTAAGTGCACATACATTACATATACAAAAAAACTCAGATTGAGATGTCTCAACAACAGAAATAAGTAGACTATAAGTATGTGTGTCTTTATGGATGTATTTCATGTTTTTTTTTTCTATTTTTAGGGCAATTACATAAGTACTGTGGGAAAAATGAAATAAGCATTTCCATAAACTTTGGGTCTCCATGAATAAAAGACTGACAATTCTGACTTAGCAATTGTCAGGTGTTTGATTGACAAGTAAAGGGGATTTTTTTTTCTCTTCATAGAAATCCCTAGTGCTTGCACAGGTTCTAAGAGAAATATTATTCTATAGCGTATATTGAAAACTAACTTTTTGAAATGTATAAAAATAAACTATAACACATTTTAAAAATCATTAAGTAATAAAATGATCAATGATATGCAATTGGATATTGCAGAGAAAGGAACAAAAGTTCCCATTTTGGACTGTAACTGATTATGATCATAAATGTTTTTTGGCGATACACCCACAAACATATAATATACAGTATATACATACAGCAACCATTGAAGTGTGGGGTCAAAGCCTGTTTTTCATGGGAAACAAGGACATTTCTAGCTGTGCTAACATAATTACAAAGGGCTTTTCTAATGATCAATTAGCCTTTTAAACTTAAAGTTGGATTAGTGAACACAGCGTACCATTGGAACACAGGAGTGATGGGAGTGATAAAAAGGCCTCTGTACACCTATGAAGATATTCCATTAAACAATTGTCATTTACAATATTAACACCGTCTACACTGTATTTCTGACCCGTTTGATGTTATGTTAATGGGCAAAATTTGCTTTTCTGTCAAAAATCAGTAACTATCCAAGTGACCCAAACTTCTGAATGACAATCTACATACAGCATATACATAAACCAGTAAATGTAATGCAAGTAGGCCACTTGGGTCATGGGGCTTTATCTTTGCTTATTTGCTTTAAAAGTAAGTGAGGGTTTCTTGTGAGGCAGGATCATTTTTGCAGTCTGGAAAATGTATAATTTAGCAGAATTTCCATTCAAATATATTGTCGTTTAAATTGCACCTGCTTGTTTCTGTTATAATTGGATTTACAGAAAAACGTCGGAAATGCGATGAGTGACCATTATGTTACTTTTACGTCTTTGTTCCTGAACAATTCATTCAGATCTGCCTTTTCATCATTCGCTCATTTGATTGGCGCTGCTTAGAACTGCTGCATAAAGGATGCAATAGAGCTTACTCGTGTATACTGTAGTTGTGAATTATAATAATGCTCTACTTCTGTGGAATGTACTGTTTTATGCATGTACCCAGAAAATTATACTTTATTTCACTAAATGCAATACCATTTACATTGCGTTAGCTTAGAATTTATATCTGGGTTGTTCTTGATTTCAAAGTAATGTTGCCTTTTTTTCATTTCTTAGCTTGTCACAGAAGAAATATAGGACGATATTTATATAAAAAGTAAGGCTTGTAAAGGATTCTAATCCAGAAGCAATCATAGTGAAAGCCAACGGGATCTTTATGCTAACTTCTCGGTCCTAAACACTTCTTATATCTAGAGTCTGCTGTCCGATAAGTAGTGAAGTCCTGGCGCTATTAGAGGGGGTGGCAGAAGATGGTGAAAACTAGACTTGGGCGCCAGCCAACTCTTCGGGAAAAAATCTTCGCCGAATATTCGCAGGTTCCTGTGTTCAGTTTAGGCGAATATTTGTTTACATTCTTCGGCAGACGTGCACCCTGCTGGCGACCAATAGAGATTTTTAAAATCCTGTTGCTGCAACTCGGCCAGGAGAGACCACTGGTCTCCTCGCTCCAAGAGTTAAAGGTCCGTACGAACGACCAATAGAGTGGATTGTTCGGACCTTTAACTCTCGGAGCAGGGAGACATGGTCTCCCCAGGCCAAGCTGTGCCATCAGGCGTTAAAGGTCCATGCGAGTGAGTCTATTGGTCCCTGCAGGGGCCTCCTCGGGCATCAACCAATGCCAATGCACAAGTCTAGTGAAAACAATTCAAGTGATGTCCCTATTCTACTGTTCGTCTAGGGACAAATAGTTACAATTCAGTATAGTTGAAAAAGTACTGTCATCACCATGGTAACCAATATAGTCCTCAATAGACTGCTTTCTAAGACACTGGGTACCATTAAGTTAGTGAGCACTGTGATATGACATCACATCCCCATCTCCATAATGAGGATGGAGGCTGTGGACGGGGTGGCTACGGGGACTGCCTTGGGTCGGGCCTAGGCCCAGACATAATTACATCTGTGATTGCATGGATTGCCCCGCTATGACACTCAGCAGCTATTGTTTTTTCACATTATTCTTCAGGTGCATATTATATGAAATGGATATTCATAGAAGAGTAGATTAGGTAAAAAGGCACAATACATAATACATTTATTTACCTCATATAATGTAATTATTCCATATGTTTGAGCCGGCTCCCGCCATTGGAGAAAGATCTTTTCTTCAAATGTGCTGCTTTGTATTGATTCAAGAGGCACAGCGCTTGGAACTAGCAGACAAAACATGAAGTATGTAAGATAACTAATAATAATTACAACAGTAACTTTAAAACATAGCATTGACCCTAATAAAATAGTGATCGGAACCTACATCTAGGCCCTTTGGCAGATGATAGGAACATTTACCATGAAGGTTGCCTACAGAACAGTATGCTTTACAGGGTCATGGACTCGCTATAGGCAGCCAATGTTGTATTTTCCTATTCTTTCTTTACACTTAATAGTTTTATTGACTATTCACTAAAGGAGACTAATAAGACCCCCTGTATGAAAACTGGACCTTGGAGGGCAAGTTATGCCACCGCTTCTCCTAAACGTGTATCACTTTATTTTTTATAAAATGCTTTAAAATGCATTATTTGTTGGTTAGGCTCCATGGGACACTAAACTGTCCATTTACAGGGCTCTTTGGCCCATAGGGAACAGGGGCATTCACAGGGCCCTGCAGTGCTGGAAGAAAATGTTGAACTGTCATATTAAACTTCTTCACAAGGCCGTATTCCTCCCTGGGAACACCACTTACTTTCTTAATTTAAAAAAAAACGCCATTACCAAATTCCAGTTAATATGCTTGCCACAATTGCAAGTGTAACTATATCATTTAAAAGATCTATCACTTAAATTCTCTTAAAGTAGCTCTTTGCCATATGGTTCGATTTAGGGAATTGTATGAAGGAAAATGTTGTATGGTCGTACAGATGCAGCGATGAGAATATACTGTGACAATGGCAATGCGGAGCAGATTCTAAAGAAGACACAAACCGAAGTCTTTGTATAGCACCTGTAAAAACTTAGAAGTCGAAGTGATCCTATTAATTAAGTGCACTAGTATGAAATAACATAAAAATCACATTCACTTGCTGCACTTTACATGTCACGGATAAGCAACATGTAGCCCCTACATTTGTTTTGCATTGGAATTCCCATTAGTCTCCACCAGCTGTGCAAAATGTATTCACAAAAACAATTATAGATGCAGCCATACAGCAACTAATAATAAACCATATGATATATGTACTGTATACATATTTAATATATATATTCCAAGTAACCATGCACTTCAAGTGATTAAAATACCAGACATGGTCTGAAACATCAAATTTCTGTTACGTTACCCACTAAAAGTGAATAAAATATCCTGAACCTTGGGGAGCTCTTCCACTTTCTTGTATACTGAGCTTGGTTTGAAAGCTCCTCTAATTGTGATGGACATATATATATATAGCTCCCCATATATTGGGCAGGGAACACACACTGAATAACCCCAGGAAGATGCAGTGATTTATACTTTGGGGTCACCATTTGGAGAGTAGAGTGGGCCAGTGCTCTATTCAACCGGTTCTTTTCTGCCCATTAAGGGCAGGTGAGGAGTTCCTTGATTTCACTCAGCTGCATCTAATAATTAGAAGGGAGGTAGATAAATACTCTGCCTGCGCTGAGGTAGGGAGCTCCATTTTGTTCCCTGACATGAGGGAGTAAATAAATACACTAAGTGTGTGGTGGTGAATATTAGGAGGATTTCTGTCTGACTAAGAGGGAAGCCACCCAGTATAGTTAAGAGATAAAGAACTGATTAGAGAATGCTCAGCAGAGCAAGGGTTTTGATTATTTGGATCTCATGTAAACAAAAGCATTGATTAGAAAACCTGCTGTGTGTAGAGTAGATCTGGGCCCTGGAGGACTGTGTGTTTTAAAAGACGATTCTGGGACAAAAGGTACAATACCAACATTACATCATTTTTTTCTTCTTCCATAAGACTGTATTTGGTTGATTTGTACAAAGTATCTTAAGACCAATGACTTTGTTGTAGTATCTGTATTTATTAAGAATTCAATTCATTTTTGTACCTGAGATAATCTGAGATAACAGATGGTTTCTTCTCACAATCATTTTGCATTTAATTTTAGCTGGGACAAGACAGACCTAAGTGTACCGTAGCGCATCGTTACACATACAATACATGTGTAAGGGCCATCCTTTTACATGTCAAGTATATTCCAACACGCTGTACTTATAAAGTTCCATCATTGTGTCCACTGGATAAAGATTCCTTGTCTTGAAAGCAAATTAACGAATATATCTACTTATCAAACTATTATTACATAAAATATACATATTTTACATGTAGATATGGGTTTTGATGGGTATCACTGTGTATAATATTATAATTGTAAGTTCAACCTTACTGGCAGTTTCTCTGTAAAATGTTATCACAAGAATCCTGTCATAAGAAGGCACCAGTTTAAAATGTGGTACACTGGCCCATATGTAGAGCACAGCTAATAACAGGGGTTATTTGATACAAATGCTGAAAACGTTACATTTTTTGTATTTAGGATCTAGGTTTAATCTGGAATATGACTACTCTTTGCTAGCATCATTTGCTATGTGAACTTGTATGGTGTGGCAATTTACTGTCCATGCAGCTCAAGTTACTGTATGAAAAAGGCCTGACGGCTTTACATAGGAAGGCTTACCATCTTCATCGGTCTGGACAATGAGTTCCTGGCTCTCTTTCCTGCCCTCAGGATTCATGAGCACTAGTTTCACACTGATGTTGGTGAAGGGTGACAGGTTCGTGATGGTATGCTGGGGGTGAGAGTTTTCAGTATCCCAGCTCACTTCTTCTCTTACTTGCTCCAGGCCTCCAACCTGGTATTTGTAAAGAATAGTGAGGTTGTAGTGATGACATCGAGTAACATTGTATCCAAAAGGCTCCCAACGAATAGTGATCTGCCGTGACTTGATGTCCACCACTTGCAGTTTCCGTGGGCCATGCATAGGATCTGTGGGGAGAAAGAAAAACAGGCTACAAAACTCGTACTGCCACAACACTCACAACACATTTGGAGCATTTTGGATGTCCGCATGATCAAGAGAGGGGAGATTTCAAGGTCATATAATTCTATGCTGATTTGATGCTTCCTGTTTGGTCACTTACTACTCACAGTTTCAGGGAACACCACAAAAACCAATGCTGGTCAGTGATTAAAAGAAAATATTTCACAGCGTGAATGATAGCTGGTTAGAATATGCAAAGGCTTTTATCCTAACCCTGGGGAATGGATAGGCTATCACTACATTTATCATGTCTAGATCGCCAGTATTGGATTGCTGGGATTGACTGCAAAAACATGTTTTTTAGATGACCTTTTCATTATAGTTATTTTATTACTATTTATTATTGCTTGTATACATGTTATAGTGGATCAGGTTTGATGTCTTCTTTTACCATAGTATGAATATTTCAGGCTAGGTTTAGATTTTTACATGTCCTGCTATTGTAACATCACTACAGAATTTGCTGGTGCTCTATAAATGAATATAATGTAACATTGATATGCTTTAGTTTACTTCAGTAGCCTCCCTATTAATTTTAAATTAGGAATAAGGTTAGATTTGAGAATCTCATATTTGCAAAACAGTTAGTGACCCTATAAAGACTGGTATTTGAGCCATCTTGCTACTATGGTTGTAAAGTTACATGATTGAGGTACTATTGATTGATTTTTTTTTAGCAAACTTGTGACTGTTTCTTTATTAAAATGCTCAGGTATGCATATAACTTAATGAATAATAGCTTGAATGGATAATGATTAATAAATAATAACTTTATGAACTAAAATCCCAGTGATAGAATTTGGTGTTTGAAATCCAAAGTTTTGTTTTTGCACACAGCTCTCTAAATTTTTGCTTTATGTTGCTATTACTTAGGTTAGAGGTTACAAAGCTTTTTTTATTGTCCCTCAGTTCATTTGATAAACTGACTGTGTCTACCGTAGACTTATTGCCATTTATGATAGGCCTCACTGTTATGAATCAGGAGGTTAGCCCAGACGCTCTGGGTCCACTGAGTCAGATAGCTTCCCCACAGAGTGCAATGTTTGTCACGTCTGAGGTTTATTCAGGTAATGCCTATCAATTCCCCAGACTGTGCCTGTAGCAGTCGACATACACCAGTGCTCTCCTCCTGCCAGGTTACGCTGGGTATCAAGTAGTGAATCCTGACAGTTGCAGTCCTGACCTGCGAGAACACAGCGAGTCCCTTTCTAGCCTGTGGCACTTTAGAAATTCCGAGTTAATCATTGATCCTTGCAGAATCTTCTCCCTCTGCTTCCCTTACCTCATACAGAGCTGAGGAACCGGCTGATAGAATCAATTTCCATCTCTGGTTTGATTCATAGCTCATTTCTTTTGAATTCACACTGTAGCTTCTATTACTACTTTGATTTTTTTTTTTTTTTGGTACTGAAACTCAATTTCAGCATCTTCGAGACATTTAAAGTGTAATTTTAGGATACCTCCAATGATAATCAAAATCTGGCTTAAGGATAAAAGATCTCGCTACAGGGCCTAGAATTCACTTTTCTGTGTGTACTTGTGCTATGCAAGAATATCAATATGCAAATTGGAAGCATTTTGCATTTCCCCTTTGTACCGAATCTTTTATTCAGTTCCAAAATGCAGATTTAATGAATGAAAGTGGGACGTTTCCATCACTGGAGATATGAGCAAATTGCATATAATGGCTCTACCTTTTGCATAAGCCAACGGGCCGAAAACCTCTTACAAAATGGGTTTTTAAGTTACTCCTTCAGTACTTTTACAAAGATCTATCTACAAACTCCTCTTCATCGCTGCTGAAGCAGTAACAGGGCAAAGTAACAGGATCCATTTTGCAACCAGTGTCAGGTTTATCTATCGTAAGCTTCCACACCAGCGACACAGGTGCAGAGCCTCTGGGGCTTGGGACTAGAAGCTTCTCAAAGTATGATGCCTCTGTAGTTCTACCTATGACCGACGTGTACTGGGCATGTGGAAATGCAACTAATTACCACGTCTGCATTTCTACATATGCCTGTACTCTAGCTTTCATCTTACTGGTAGCGAGATGAAATGCAGTTTTGACTGGGATTCTATCCTTTGATAAAGACATTCCTCTTATCCGTGTTTCATAATAGATCCCTTTTCTGTTGTCAGCCGACAAAACAGAAGCTGGTCGTCAAACCTAGAAAACTTTGAATATTTACTTTTTTAAAGAAAAATGTACCATAGAAGCTGCACTTATTCTCACATTCTGTGATACAAAAAAGCAGAACAGTAACTGCTCGGTGAAGCAACATCTTGTTTATTTCACAAGACAGGACACACGTCCTTCTCTGGGAGAGTAAAATGATAAAATAGCCTCTGTTACAATGCAAGAAGATTGTCAGGGCTCCCTGGTAGTGCCCTGCGCTCGACTGTTTTCTTAATCCCGCTGAATTTCTGACCATTACCACCAGGGCCGGCCCAAGACTTAATGCTGCCTGGGGCGAAGTTTAAAATGCCACCCCCCCCTCTGATGCCGGGGGGCGGGCATTTTAAAACTTCGCCGACGCATTATCTACCCCCCCCCGACTTATTACCTTTAAACACGTCCTGAGGCGAGTCTCCCTGCACGGTTGCCGGCTGTAATGCTGAGCGCGCAGCATTACAGCCGGCACCGAGACCGAGCTAGAGGGCTCGCAGAGGAGAGAGAGGGACGGCGAGCGGGTAAGCAAAAATCATTGTAGGGCCGGCCTTGATTACCACCTGCTTCTGCAATATTTGTGTTCCACTCCCGTCTGCTCCCGCAACATGTGTGTTCCACTTCTGCCCACTCTGCAACATGTGTGTGTCCAATCCCGCCCACTCCCACAAACATTCTCATTCACAGATACTCATTCATTCCCTTAATCATGCGTAATCACTCGTTCATAATATATATATTTTTTCATTACTGGGCAAGCTGTTGACTTCTTCAGGCTAGAACGTGCCCTTTATTCGAAACAAGCCAAGGTACAAAGCAATAAAGTGAACCTTGTAAACTGCCTACGCATTTTAACATAATACCTTTTTCCTTTTTTTTTTTTAGGGAAATGAAATGCCTATAAATACCAGCAGTGACTTAAAAATATTTTATTATTTTTAATGAAAATCGAGAAGAATATTTTCTTTTTTTCTATTAAGAACAAAAAAACAATACGGTTCGTATTTTCTTAAATTAAGCTAGGACTTGATTACTTTTGCAAAATTAAAACAGGGCAAGAAACACAAGAGTGATAGAAAACCACAAAATAGCAGAAAACACAACCAACTAAATGAGGGATAAAAATTAGATTCCCGGTAAAATGGCATACAGTACCTCTATGCTGTAATCACTTTATAATAACCCCTTTCATTTTCAAATCTACTTAGCCATCAGCCGGCAATACAGAAAATGTTGGAAGTACTTTCTGCAACTACATATTAGTTTTGCATTTCTTGACAGGCTAATTCTAGAGAAGTCTGAAGACAGACAGTCATGTGCGCAACTAATTTAGTCTTTTTTTTTTTTTTTTGCATGGAGCAAGCATGTTTGTTGCTGATAAATGAGAAGTAGAGGAGTGCGGAGATACATTTTAATTCCACCCATCTGCTAGCAACAGTTTCCCTAAACTGCGCTCCAGGTGCCATCGGAAGATAGGCAAATCAATATATACAAAGTAGGTAGTCAGAATGTTCTTTTACCAACTGCGTGAAAGAGCTGAGTACTTGAGCTGAACAGCTCTATATGGAACTAAACCTCTTTCCATTTTACCACTAGATGCATAATAGTAGGCTTCTGTTACAGGACGGTTTGAAACACACAACAGTGGAGAACTTGTGGACAGTGATTATATTTTTTGGAATTGTGATGAGAAAATATGAAAGCTTATAGAATGTGTTCCCTAAATTTCTAAAGTGAGATTAAAGTCTAAGTTATTACTGAATACCAATTCCAACCTGAATGAGTTACAAACATATGGGGAAGTGGTGATTTCGGTAACAATTTGCAGAATTACAATATTTCTGCATGCAAACTACAAAGAATGATTCCTTTTTTTTCTTGTTTCCATTATGAACCTCAACAATGAGATTTGTTCTCGTATAACTCCAAAACATACCCATTGGTAGGAGTAGAGCCAATGAACCCCCTTCATACACAAGGTATCAGAGACTAGCCATCTGTAATGACCCATAATAAGCTACAGAATTGGTTTTACAATGGAGGACACTATTGTACAAAGTGGCTGATGTGAAGTCAAAGTCATGGTTTGTAACTAAATGTATATTTAACTACGACTAGATCGGCTTTACGGTAAATTTTGTGGTAGGCTTCCTGAGGCTGGCCTAGAACGGGTCCTTCACAGACACCTATGGCTGGCTGCCGGGGTTTCATAACATAAAGTAATCTGTGACCCTTTAGGTCTTAGGCAGCAGCATCCTAGGAAAGTGCAGGAGGTTGTGTGTGGGTGTGATGTTATTTAACCTCTTTAATGCTGGAGTACAAACATGTGTGTGAAATTAAACCTTTCAGTCCTGGACTTCAAAACTTCCATCATCTATGCATTTGGCAATATCTATGGAGCCTTTAGATGAAGTCGAGGTCAATACAGGAGCTGGCTTTGGAGTGGTCGGTGTAGCAAAGAGCGGTCAGTATGGTTGGGCTTCTTTTCTGTGAGATATAGAATGGAAGCAGTGGTAGTGTTGGTGGTTGGGTAGTTATGGAGACTGAACAGAGAAATATGGGGATAGGGCCTCACAAATCTGTTATATACAATAATGGCAATATCATAATTGGGATATGGTTCAATTATTTCCAGCGCTAATTTTATTTCCAGTTCAGCCCTGGCTGGAACAAGAAGTGCTCTGATGACTAAAACACCCTAAGCAAGTTCTTTCATAGGTGCTCATGTGGGAATGGTTATCCACATTCCCTAAAGCACCACAATTTGCCAGTCTGAACGGGTAATTAAATCTGTGGTTTAAAAAAAAACAATATCACCCATGAACCTGTTTATATTCCCAATTGGAAGACTTGTAGTAATATTTGAATGGATACTAATTTATAACACTTAATAGATTGGTGAAAAGCCTGTCTTTTTTTGTAACTCTAATTGCATAAAAGCATGTTTCTAGTGACACGCCAGTCCAAACAAAATGCTTAACTTCCTTGATTTAAAACAAAGAATTTGAAACTAGAATCAACAAGACTTCTTAACAATGTTCAGCAACTGCAACGTGCTAACAGTAGACGCTACTGTGTTAGCCAAAAGAAGAAGCGACTTTTATAGCAAACAAAAAAGTTAAAAGCAGTGCATTGTATAAAAATTTGGAGCAAGGACATTTTACACTGCCAGTTGGCCATCTCTTCCAGGATATTCCACAACGCAGTTAGTATTGGTGTTATTCTTATGTATTACATAAATATTGTAGTGTGACATATGCGTGTACCCCTCCATCAACTGCATATTTTCTCTCAATGAACTAGCATGTACAAGGTGAAAATATACTATTTATTTTATACCTTTTGTGTTTAGACACTAACACTCTAATGCTCAGAGGTTCACAGGGACGATACCATATATATACTATATGGGTACACTCCCCGAAACATTAGCAGTGTCACTGTACACTTTTTTTATCTATGTGCGCCTAGCTTATCCTTTTTTTAACTTTTAATATGTTCTTCAACGCGAGGGGACAGCGGTGGCCATTTCCTGGAGCTGCTGTGCTGGGACCTTAGTTTGTTAATGGAGTGGGATTTACTGTGCGTGTATTACTACAGCCAAGACGAAATCTACTTTGGTTAGATGTACCTATTCCTTAACAACAGTTGAACTTGTCATCTGAATGTTAACTCCTGATGCTATTGTTCTTTGACGATAAATGTTCCTATCACACAGGTGCTTAACATGCTGCAGCGTGTGTGTGTGCTTGAGTTTGGATTTTTTCCATTTTATCTATTTTTTTCCTACTTGTTTTGCATTTCTATAAGATTTATTCTATAACTTACAAACTCCTTCTCTGCACTGACCTTCAGAGGATATACTGATTTAAATCCAACAGATGAAAGAAACAAAAGAGAAAGCAGAAAAATGCACGAACTCTACATGGGCAAAAATATATCCAGTAGTATGATATTACCTTACATCTGCATGGTGCAATTACAGATAGAACTCATGTTTGAACAGTCTGCGTAGTCCATTAACCACACTCAGCTAGGATTTGTGTAATACATATTCACAGCTTGCTAGATTACAGCAAAGGGAAAATTACAACATGAGGGGAAAAAGGAAAACATTTTTGAAAATACTAGGCATTTGTAATGATTTTATGTAGCCCTCTATATCCTGAAATACACTTTTAGTGTAGTTTCCTAGTGCCGGCACACAGGTTTTCACTAAAGAGGGAGCTGCTAGAAAGTTTGCAGGAGAGTTGCAGTTTCATAACACTGACCCCACTTGACATCATTTAGGACCAACCCAAAGAACAGCTTGGTTAGCACCATATTTTAATCCACGAGAGCTCTTGAAAGTCATATCACTGACAGAGCTATGCCTTAGGCAGGGCTATCTCAACTATACTTGCAGATAAATTTGCAAGGAATTACCCTTCATGATGTGTGTGTGTGTGTATTTAGGCATGTAGGCATTTAGGCGTGTAGACGTGGTCAAGACAACTTGCTGAAGTTCAAACCAAGCATCAGAATGGAGAAGAAAGGGGATTTAAGTGACTTTGAACGTGGCATGGTTGTTGGTGGCAGACGGGCTGGTCTGAGTGTTTCAGAAACTGCTGATCTACTGGGATTGCCAACATTGAAGCTGGTACCACCAACTACACAGGGCACAAGCTATTTTAATGGGGGAGTGGGGGTTCTGCAACGCTGCTCCCTCGACCTGAAGTTTCCCTTTAGTGACCCGGAGAAGAGGCACTTCACCCAGAATCTCCAGACAAAACTCTGAAATGTCCCCGGCTATGCTGTAGGCTTGTGACATGGTGACTGGGTAGGACACTCCATGGTAGGACACTCCTGGGTTTAATCTTCAATGGATTTAACACTGTGTGAAGGCATGTACTCACTGTAGTTTCCACATCCTCTGTGCCTAGCGAAGTAAACACAAGTTTTGTTTTTTGTAATTAAAAATTAAAATTGCACAGAATCATCCTGCATACCCCTCTACTTCTAAGTATGGGGGGGTGTTCCATACAAAGGGAGCCAGAGAGGTAGACAGTGGAAATACATTATTGAACATTTAGTCCTATTTCTGTGAGTTTGCCACAGCAATAACTAAATCTATTATAACTTGTCACAATTTGAAAATGCACATCAATTTTAATAGTATATAATTAATCAATCGAAAACCATTGTTGGAACGGCTGGGGGAATTTAATCAATGTTGCTGAACTGCTGGAGTACGGTTATTTTAGGTTTTTTTTGGTTGTTTTATTAAAAGTTAATAGTAATTTAATTAATAATTCCCAGTCTGATTGAAATGTGTGAACATGTATTGTGGTGCTTGTTCTGTATTCGTCCCCAAAAGATTCTTGAAACGAAATTTTGGCAAAGGCTTTAATGTAAACCACTTTATTAGAACAAACACTGTGCAGAGAGACTATTGTTCCATGGAAATATAAGCTTATTAAAACAGCAAAATAAAAGATAGGCTCACCTTGTATGTCTTACTGCTGCCAACAAAGCAGCGCCTGGAGGCTTTCTCTATAACGTACACGGTACTAATGTACGTTACAATCCAAAGCACTGAAAGAGGGTGAACCCTTTTTTGCTGTAGAGATTGTCAGCGAAACATTTCCAGTTATTTTTTTGTGGAACCTTTAATTGGATTTCATTTAAGAGGAATTTAACCCTTTCTTTACCGAGGGTGTTTTTTTGCCCAAAAAACCTGAGGCTTTTTCAGCCCTGGCTCATAGAACACTGCATACTGGGGTTAGACCCCATGCCTATGTACAGAAATCTATCTCATTGATTTCAAGAAAGGGACAGCTGCATGGAACGGGGAATGACCGCAGTTTCTACCTCAAGTAAAAGTACTTTACTATGCATTCTTCTTTAGATGGGGGGGGGGCAGTGACAGTAAACTATTTTGTTTCTGACGGCTTATTCCTTCTTAGGTTCAAATTCATAATTTAAAAAGTTAGACACCAGACCAGGTTGTAATTATGACTGATGCCACTTTCTTTTTTTAATATAATGGAAGTAGGGCTCCAACAGATGGAGCAACTAGAAATATGTCTTATCTTCCCAAACCTAATGCCTATTTCTTAAATAAGTTCTTTGTTAAAGTCGCTGCAATGGATACAAAGAAAAATATAAATGTTATGAGCAAAAACATAAATTCTGGTTTTCAATCTTGTAGGGGTAAAACATGTTGTTTCCTAGAGCTATAGGTCTTAATGTCTTGCCTGTATAGTATATGTGGATCAACCCAAAAGTCTGAAGTTTATTCGGTAAACCGTGAACTGTAGGTAATTGAGAATGACATGAAGGAAAACCAGAAGCCATATTGATTACAATCTAATACATCATGTGAAATACATCATCAAAGCCATGGAAATGTCTAAAGGAATGCTATATGAGAAATTGCATGCTTTTTAAAGAAATGTTATCCATGCGAAGTGAAAGGGGTTTAACTGAACTGTGAAAGTTTTTCTGCTCTATGCAGCAGCACGTTTATTTCATAACTTGTGAGTTAAAAACACCGAATCCGCATTGGCAAACATATATAAAACACTTAAAACAGACTGGAGACAGATTTCTTGTAATGGACATCCTTTCGTAATGTCTGCATACCTATCCGGCCTGTGCTGGCCATCTGGCACACCGGTTACATGCACAGAGCCACATACTTACCCGATCTGCCGCTCCAGTAGCAGATGGGGTGCTGCAGTGTGCGGCCAGTGGCTGGATATGCCCAGCTACACAGTAAGTTAGCAGAAACAAGAGCAGGGCCCTCCTCTCCTGCTGAACAGTTTGTGATTTAAATTATTTTACTGAGTCTTGTAACATTGCTATGGAATCTGCTGGCACTATATAAGTGCAATGTAGGTGGCATGTGCCCACATTGACAACTGGTCACCAAGCTATACAAAATATGGCGTGTGGTGTCATTTAATCAACATGGTTTTTAATACATGTGAGCCTTACAGCATCTTGACAAGCAAGTATAGAATGAGAGCAGAGAGCCTTTTGAGAGAGAATTGTGGAAGAGATTGCTGTGCGCTTAAAGTCAAAGCCCCAGTGTCTTTACTGCTGCAAAGTCCTTCAGGGGCTGTCCTCCCTTATCTCTAGGTCTCCACATGTTCCTCTGCCTACAACTCTGCTGACCCTTGTTTATTCTACCAACTGCAATGCCAGTTTTTCTGCCCATGGAATATTTTGTTTCATCAGTTTAATTAGCTGTAAGAAAAAAATAACTTTAAATAAATTAGACAACAAAGGATGTTTCATAAAGCTTAAATAGTAGTTTTGCAACAGAGAAAGGCCAGTGTTATTATTTTTTTCTTTCTATACATATTGTATCTGACAGTATTACTCATCTGTTTGCGGCAAGAACACTATGGTCTCGAGGCTTCAAAGACACATGAAGCCCCTGTTGAGCTTAACACTTGTTTTTCATTTCCAGAGATTGATTTTTTTCTAGTCCAGTCAACATATTTCATTGGTACAAACTGTTAGCACGATCAGCATCAAGTATTGATTCCTGCAAGTCTGAGATCCCCACCTGAGAATATGTAACCTTAATTTCCAGTAGGTTACATTAGTTATCGCCAAGCGGCTGGAGATGCAAGGGAATCATTATGCAATCCGCTGTCATACGGTTCCATGTGTACACAACAATAGCAAGACAAAAAGACAGGTTGTCTGATGTTAATTTCCATAGGCAGAAGGCCTGGATAGACGCTGCATGGTGTTTACCAGTTCATTCCTGATATGTTCTATATTCTACATGGGGCGGCAGTCATCCTCCTGTTGTTCCATGGATGACAATCTCTATAACCTTCGGCCAATAAACAGTTCTACAGTTGCTCATATTTCCTTTGAGAAATATGGGGGTATATGAATTTGTGCACTTGAGAAAGGAAACTTGACTAATCAAGTTCAATAATAAGAATATAAAGAGTGAAAAGGTTAAACTTAAAAATGCACAAAAACACAGCTGATGTGTTGCAGAACGCAGGACAAATCATCACTCATCTACTCAAAGGACTGAACATTAGAACATTACATTTATAGAGCACCCGTAGATTTAATAGCGCTATTAGAATAAGGGAGAGTAGAAATGAACAAAAACATGACCATACCAAAAATAGTCAATGACATGAACACATGTTAAGACATACTGGTACAGAAGAGGGCCTTGCTCTCATGAGCTTACAGTCTATTGGGACTGCTACTGTGATAGCTAGAGCCTTTGGGGCAAACCTTTAGAGTATCTATGTATATGAAACAAGGTTGGCTCTTACTACAGCCACAATGGGCCAATCCTTATTACAGCTTTTAGCTGACCTTTGCATCTTGTGTCTTCTCTTTACACCTTTTGTACTGTACTTTGGTTTGATTCCAGAAAAAGGTGACACAAAATGGACAAATGCAAATCATATCTGATTATTAATATCTAATTCTTGTCGTATCCCTTGAAATTATGTATTGTATTAACTGCTGCGTAAACTGTTGGCGCTATACAAATAAAAGATAATAATAATAAAATAATAATAATTATTAGACCAAATTCAACATATGGGACTGTTTCCACTGATGAGTCTATCTTTTGAGTGACCAAGGGGTCATATTGTACACCTGTATCGCATCAAAATGTCCTTAACTACAATTAAAACAGTAAAGACACTAGTATGAGTTTAAAAATAAGGGTTAAAGTCACATTCACATGACATTTAATGGACTTGGAATAAGAAATCTAGATTTTGCATAAATGCCCCCATGCATTTTCAATTTCTAAATGCTGTATTGTTCCCGTAGCTAAAGCTGTGTCAAACACTTTCCTTCATACTGTGTGAAAAGGAATACAGACAATTCTGTACAAGAATGACCTTGACTATGAATAAAGTTCTGAAGTTAATAAAATATAATTGAGCTCAATTTAAGACACTAATAGAACTGTTTCTTAAGTAGCAAAACATGTTTTAGAAATCTCTTTAATATGGATTAACACTGTGACTGACAGACACAATAGTAAGGATTTTAAAAGTGAATGCTTATCACCGCCTACAGTAGGGTGGTCAGATCTCCCTTTTTTCAAAAGGGAAGATGCCCCGCTGATCCCTTCTTAAAGTGGATCTGTCACTGTTCCCTGATCCTACATTTTACGGTTAGTAAGGGCACATAATATTTACTCATTCCAAAGATTGCAAGTATTGAAAGAATAGGTTTTCAATTACCTACCAACAGAATATATATTACCCTTCCTTAAATACATATTGTATTACAGGAACTGCATACACTGACGTATTCACAGAAACTACTGAACCTATAATACTGTTTAACCTTGACCCATAATGGAATCATTTATGCGTTAAGAATTTTTTTTTTAATTTAAAGGCTGTGATAACAAATACCAACACACTAAAAATATATTAATTTAAAAAATTTAAATAAAAATAACAAATTCCTCTAGAGCCAGTAAAATATAAAACTATTATACTGCAGTTCACTGTAAGTGTTTTGTATTAAATTTGATTAATATGTTTAATAAAACATTGGTATAAAATATTGTACTATGTCTATGCATGTAAATTAAGAATTATTTGCACACAAAAAATGTACAAAATGAGGGCACAGTGACTGTAAAAGGACATTTTCCTATATTAATAATCAAAGACATTCTGTAACTGTACCAATGATACTATGAAAATTATGATGTAATTTAGAAGGTTTTTTTTCCTATTCTTACAAGAAAAAAAAAGAACCAGATGCCAGCAATTGCCTTGAGGAGAAAATGCTTAATGTACTGTAACAAATAGAGACAAATAAAATAAAGCCTCATTTCTCAATAAGCTACAAATGATTTATCATGCTTCATTCATAGCTTGGATTGTTCACCTCTGCATGGAATGCACACTGGAACCTGGAATCAGAGTGTGATATTAACCTGACAGAGGAAACCTATACATTTCACTGCTTGGTACGTTATTCTGTCTATTTATCGATTTAGACATAGAGCAGCTGCATCTATCAAAAGGTTGGTTCTTGATAATAAAGGAATATGATTGCCAGCGAAAGCAACAGCACAAACAAACACAACATTCCCAACGTACATATTTTATAGAAGGCTCATGCTTATTTTTGGGTTGTTAAAACCAGTATGTGAAATCTTGGTAACTAGCCTGGTTTTGGCAGGACAGTCCCAATTGAAGACCCGAGTCCTGGTCTCGTGGGCTGTCTCTGCCCTTCTTCGGGAAACCAAATACTAAACTTGATAGCCATATTTAAAGATTACTCATTAATCACGAGAGGTCATAAAAATCATTATTGCCTAACACCACACTTTTGCAGTAACTGCAAAACTTCTGAAGAAAAAAGCGATACAATGTTATTTAAGAATTTTTAACATTATGGGTCTTGTTCACTAAAAAGTTGAATGGTCAGTCGGGTTATGGGTTAACACAAGTGATGAGACGTGGTAACAAACATTTTTTCTTGAGGGCATACAACTTTCTGGGAAGGGCTTGTGATGGGAGTGAGAATCGTCCATCCATGGGTCTCATGAAGATAGACTGTAAATATCACCCCCAGTTGGTACTCAAACCGTGGGAACCTGTTGCAATTATCAGCAAAGTCTTTGATCCTCAGGTCCAAGGAAAGAAGCAATACAAAAATGTTTTAAAAAAGTAATCTATTCTTGCTCGTTGGCAGCAGATTGAAAAATTGGCCACAGGTTGTGCTGAAGCATCTAGACACACACAGACACACACACACCTGCCTCAGTGTTTGCATTGCTTCCCTCATTGCGTTGACATTGAAGTCTGTGGTGCCCATTCAAGGCTCAACAAAGTGATGGACGCCGCGCACCCCACTACTGGGCTATCATCCAAAGTTTGGGGACCACTTCTTTGAACTAAATATTTAGACTTGTGTACACGCTGACTCTAATGTCTATAAAATCGAATTGTTTCATGGTGAAAACATAGGTTATTTTAGTCACAGTGAATGAATATTTCTATACCTCAGGTAAACTGTTTTTATTTTGAAAATAACAATGGTGTAGAAAGAAACAAGGGAAATTTCAAACCCATTTTTGACAGCTCACCTTGCGTTACTTGTTTTGAAAGAGCAGTCAGTACGAGAAAAAAAGCTGAGCGGCTACAAGCCACAGTCTCTCTCATGGAGTTGAGACAATGATTGAAGCTGTTGTTGAAGGGACATTATGCACCTTACTATTCTCATCAACCACACATTTAATTCCCTTCCCGGCTGTGATTTGGTCAACCATGAACACAACACACACATGCCTGGATATGTTTAAATGAGGTAATTTCCACAGCTTATCAAGCTTATCCAAGTGGATCTACCACTCATAACCAGCAGCCGCAGATTTGAAAATAAAATACAAGGGACACAGGATAGCAAGACCTTTTCACAACAGAACTGGTCAACTACTGGAGCGTGTGTGTGAATTCATTTAATTGACAAATTGTATCCGGGCCTCAGGGAAATTTAAGTAAAGGGTGAATAGTCGCAGAACGTTTTTTAAACACAGTAGGAAAAAAAAAAACCTTAGACATGTCTGATCTGTCATATTCAAGTCTCGCAAAAATCTCTTCGCGTTAGACACATTATCATTCAAAATCTTGAGCGTTCAAGGGTTGTGTTTGTTTTTTTTTTCTTTACTCATGTTCCTTCATGTTATTTCCTCCTTGGAGTTGCTTGTTTTCCTGTATGTGCCATCCAAATTATTCAGTTAGATACCTTCCTATGTTCCCCTAATGTCAGATGTTCCACTGGCTCATCAGTGCTTAATTCATGACTTGTCCCCAATTCAGAAAACACGCACAATAGAAACGTAGTCATAACAGCTCCATTAATTTCTGCAAATAGCTCATACATGCAAGTAAGTGGAGCCATTTTTTGTAGATTGCGTATGTAGATATAACAAAAAGAAGACTTAAATTACCTCTTGCTGTGTTCCAAAATGGTTAATGTAGCTTGATTGCACATGCCCTTTTATCATTTAGTTTTAAATGTTCAGTAATAAAAGCTAGCTAGCAAATAATACACTAAAAGCAAAGAGAAGAGAAAAGACTGAAGGCCAAAAATGCAAACAAATGAATACATGTCCATTTTTTAAATTACAAGCAAAATAATGGCTTCTTTAGTCATTTTTTCCTAAGTGTATCCTGGGATACCAAACCTATTTGTTAGAGTGAAATGTTGTATAATAATATAAATGCCATATCAGTTATATTTACTATAAGATACTATAAGCCATATACCATATGTACCCATTTGGAAAGTTCATAATGGTGCACCATAGCAAGGGTTTCAATCAGGTTTACTAAGGGATCAGAGAAAGGCACATAAAGAACTGGAGCAACAGTAAGCTTCCAAGATCTGGAAGATCCGTGGAAGAAGATAAGTGCAAACAAAAAGTTATTTTCTTATTTATTTAATTTAGCATATGCGATACATATTTATTTTACTATTAATTTGAGTTTGGTACACTGGGATTTCATTGAGTTTGAGAACGGCAGACTGTATGTCACATAGACCTTTTCAGTACCATGGACAAGGTTACATGGAGTTCCTCTTCAGGGTGCTATACCAGCAATGGCTTAAAACTTTACACTCACTGCATAATAACTAGCTAGTAAGATTGTTAACTCTTAACATTGTATCAAACTATAGAAACATATATTACCAAAATTAAGTCAATTTATTAATTTAATTTAGCATAAGTTTTAACATGAGCCATTCTTTCTATGCTACTTCTGTACATATATCATCTTCCAAGGGAACAAGCAATATTTAGAAAAAATCCCTCCACCTTATCATTCATGAAGTTAAATCATGATGCTTATTCTTTGTTACATGTACATGACTAATGGTTTCATTTATGCGTTTTTGAACATTTGTACAAATTGGGTAAATTGGCGAATTTTGTTAAAATCTAAATTTGTACCAATCCGAATGCACAAGCCTAGTATGTATATATGTAAAAATGTATAATATGCCTGAAGAAGAGACCTAGATAGCCTTGAAAGCTTGCAATCTCTTATACATCACTTAGCCAATAAATGAATTATACCTACTATTGAACATTTAATGATGTGTTACACTGCAGAGAAGATTATTCTTGGCTGCCCAAACAAGACAAATTATGGCACATTCTTAACTGAGGCTGGTGTGTTAATTTTGTAAATTTCAATGCCCAGCTCTCCATCGGTATTACTACCAACCTTTTCTGTTTCCAGAATTTCAGAACCTCAGTTCACTACACTGAAGTTGGTGCCAGTAGTCAATTATTTTGTACAATGTGAAGAACGTTCCTAACTACAGTGGGAAAGCACACAACATTCCTTCTAAGATGCACACCATTGCCCAGAATACTGTAATATATTTTTCATAGATGTGGAGCAAGTAAACATCCTTATCTGAAATAAACGCCATTATGCCTCACATTTGCAATCATGTAATTACTGAAACCAAAGAAACCTGGAAGACAGTAAAATCAACAATGACGATATTGTGCTTCCCACCTAGCTACACTGTATGTATTCAGTCTACGGTATTGTTAGAAATCCCACAGTTGTGATAACATTCATTTAAGGAACCAAGTCCCAAGAAGACAAGCATTGCAATTATGTTTTACATATTAAATAACACTGCTATAACAAGAAGGGTATTTCCTCAATACTTTTGCATTTTTTGTGTATCGTGCTAGTGCCTGTATGACTTGATTTTATATAATAACATGTAGATGTTTATTTCCCCAAAAGTACTGCCATTACAGTGAAAGTTAAGAAGAGTTGTGCAGTGGCGTGTCGGCGGGGGGCAGAGGGGGCCATACCCCCCCCACATCATGCTTTACCCCATAGTGTGCCCCCCAAATGAAACTCCATTTTTTTTTGCAGCTGTGAGGAAGCACTGACACGGGGGAGAGAGAGGGGCGCCAAGCGCTTGCTCGAGAATACGTTTTCAGCAACCGCTCAGCACCCCTCACTTTCCTCCGCGAGGCCGCTGTCTTGGTCACGGTGCCAGCTTTTCATGCTGAGCGCCGGAATATGACATCACCAGGGTGTCCAAAGTAACAAGTACTGCAAGTAGCATTTACATGACCATTGGATAATTTGTGTGCTCCTTTCACATGCACTCCCTATCTGTAAATGTTATTTTGGACAGGACTGAATAGTACACTTTGTTGTCAGGTGTTTTTATGATGCCTTACTTATTACCGGGTACTTGGCTAGATTTCCCCCAAGGCTGAATGCTGCCAACTCCCCCTTGCAAATCTTGCATGACACCTAACAATGGTGAGCCCCAGGCAAGCAAATAAAGCAGGAACCAAATATAGAATGTTTATGATTACAATAATTTTATATGAACTATCTATATCATCTGGCATAGAAACATTTAACTACTTAAAGTTATTTAACAAAATACAGGAGAGAAACTTATTTGAATGGTTTCTAAACTATCTCCCCCGACATGGGGAGTCAGGAGCATATTGTGGGTGAAACAGAGGCTCCCCCCACAGCGTGTGAGCAGTCGGAAAGCGAGCTACAGGAACGGTGAGAGGTAAGTGGGGGCAGGAGGGAGTAAAGTGGAATGTATGTATATGTGTGTATATATATATATATATATATATATATATATCATGGATGTGTATTTGTGTTTACGTGTGAGCATGAATGTATACATGTGTGTATAAGCATGGATGTGTTTTATGTTGGAAGGAGGGGGGCAAGGGGCAATGATAGCACAGACTAGCCGTTGAAGTTGGGGGGCCCGGTTTTCTAGTCAAAGTAAAAAAAAAAAAAGCTTGTCAAATACAGGTTAACTTGTATAACTAAATTATATTCTCTCGTACTTCAATGGGCAGTTGACATTATGGGACATCCGCTAGAGATGAAATTCAAATAGTTTTAAGTTTTTCAGTGGAAATACATTTTGCTGCAATAAAACACAACACGATGGATTTATGAAGGTCAGACTTTTTCATAGCATTTTACCGCATTACAAAGTGATTGCTATTTAACGCTACAAAAACTTTAACGGCATGGGAGCAATATGAAGCCAGTAACTGGCGCTGTCAAATCTATTGAGTACTGAAATAGTCTGAAAATAATATAATCCTACAAATTATTTATAGCATAATGAGCTATTAGCCCTATTGCCCAAAGAAGCAATCAAAATAAAGTATTCATTAGTTACCCATACATTGGTGGGACATAGGATGATGGGCAGAACATTACATCCGTTTCTAAGGGACTATCCAGTAACAGATCAAGAAGAGCATAACATATAATAACAGATAAGTCTAACACCATACAAAAACAAACAATTAAATAGTGTTATTGGGTGTGTAGCCCACTTTATGAATAAGTATTTGCATTGCATACCATTATATATATATATATATATATATTATAACTTTTGAATGGTAGTGTGTGTGTGTGTGTGTGTGTGTTATTACGAATCTCTGTAATTCACCCGTAAAGTGAAATAAAAACAGCAATATATTTTGCCTGTTTATTAATCTTGTCTAATATGTCTGTTTTTATTTCATATTTTTCCTTTGTAGTCTACGGAAGGCTTTCTATTCAATTACCTACGATAGATTTATCTCGGTGAATAAAATCCAGCCTATTATTTGATGAAGCAGTAAATGTTATCACAGATTTCCAGTTCCATTTAAGCGTCAACATTGCTTTTTATATCAGAATAATGTTGGTGTGTCCTAATCCTTACAGAGACAACATAGTCCCTAATTATGTGTATAATTTTAATGCCCATTCCATTTAATTTTAATAACATTCCAACAATCATATCTAACCACATACCCCTTGCACTACAGTATGTAAAGTGATTGTGAAATATAAATACACAAAGAAAAGAAAAACAATAATATATAGGATATTAAAGATTTTTCAACAGTTTTCGCTTTTAATGCAATGTTAATGCATGCAATTTTATCAGTTTTTTCTCAATAGCTAAAATAGTAACAAAAATTTTTATAGCATAAATTGTGGATAGATATGTTTTTCGTTTCCACCAACATAGACCCAACTGTGATTTCCTTTGGCCTTGTAACATGCTGTGAAAATTACACATAGCTGATTTTTGCCTTTAAAGCTACATCTTGAAAAAGATCGAGAAAAAAGATCCAAACTGCTTATAATTTCTTTAAAAATTTGAACTGACAAATATGAACTTTACTGAATATCCTCCAACCTGTCATTTTGACGAGGGGCATTACTGTGCCACCTCGTTATATCGAGAGGTGGTCAGAGTGCTACTTTGTGCAAATATAGGTCAGTAACATTTTCACCCTTTCAAATAAACTTTAGTGGGGAATTATTTCTCTAAAGCAGATTTGTGATTTTCCTAAATACATATGTTTTGCACTCTAAATGATCAGAAGTAAACTTTTTTCCTAAATCATTAACGACTTCTAAAATGTAAGAAAAACAGGTAAACTCAATATTGTAGATACAACAAAATTGCTGGTACTTATTCCTCCTACTTGTACAAAGAATGTGTGTTCAGTGCTGACGCTCAACAGAAGGTCCCCAGAGGACAGGAGAGACTCAGCAGGGTCTTCCTAGACCCTACAGGGATCTCCAATTGTTCCCCCTGCTGGGAGATCGCACCCATTAGAGCCCTGTGGATCAGCACAGACAGATCAGGAGGAGGAGAGGTTTAGTTTCTCCGCCTTTCAAGAAATGAAAAAGAAAATAAAGGGAAAAATGAAATAAAAGAAAAGAAAATTAATGGGGAGTTCATTGAGGTCACCACGACATCTCTGGCATTAAAAATGCATGTGAGCTCTTCAAAGGGATCTCAAGCCATACTGCACTAGAAAAAAAGAGTAAACCATAAAAAAATTAAATAACTGAAACGGAAGTCCCAGTTAGGTTATTATAAAGCTACCCTTACACAGTATGGCTATGTTAGATCCAGTCAAGGGCATCCTTAGTGTTCTAGGTCATATAACTTAGCTACACAGCCTTTTCACCTGAACCTTGCCAGCCCTTATGATAATAAACTAATTATATGACTCCTCACTTTCGATCTTGTTAAGTCTAAGTTGTCGGAAATCCCACTGTAATGCAATTGTGGGTTCATAAAAGATATTTATTACTTTATACCATATGCATATATTTACAGTTATCATCCCACAAATATTAATTATTAATGCGCTTAATGACTTGCAATATAATTCTTGCTTCCTAAGACAATTTATGCTCATGGAAAACACGTTTATGAAATATGAATGCTTTTTATGGCTTGTGTTATATTATTGTCCACAATCTTATTCCACATTACTTGTCTTTATACATCGTTCTGCCTGGCAAACTTTTAATATTTCATTTTCAAACTAATAAAAAATATATAATTTAGCAAAGGAATAGGCATAACCCAGAGCAAAATAGCACTATACAATGCTAATTACCTTGTCGTAATAAATCATCTCTGTGCAAATTAAAATAGCTAGCTAGATTATAACTTTCCATAGAAGAAATAGCTATAATCTAAATTAATTTTGCCGCTGACAGTTTAAATAGAAACACCTCAAAGAATGTTAAACGACTTGCAAAAGCAAATACATGAATCTATGTCAAACACGTCCTGGATATCTGTAAACATATAATAATTAAAAATAATAATAGATCAATGTTTTATAGTACACTTACGATAACTGAAGAGAAAAAAATAAAACAGAGCTTCATTCATATATGAATTAAAATGGTATTAAAAGGGTAGTTTTACAAACCTTTGACCATTTTGCTCTTTTGTTGTAACCCTATGCTAGAACACAACATAAATAGTTTTTTTTATTAAGATTCTTGCAGAATAACCAGTCTGTTTTTATGTTTGGTTACCTTTGGGCCTAGTGAGTCGATAAAATACTATAAAACATGTTTTAAAAAGTTGTTGAATGGGCGGTCAAATAGGTAGGAGAAAAAAAAGTAGCTTTCTGGTATACATTATCTCAGGAAAAGCAATAGTTTATTTATTATTATTAAATCCAAATAGTGTCATTATGTATTGCAGCATTTTACAAAATATGACATAAGTAGTGCATCACATATGAGTTCTGACCAACAGAAATAAATGACTATGGTAAAAATAAAATAACATATAGTACTGGTATATGCCAGATGTAAAGATTTCTTAATCTGCAAAATATTTAATAGATTTCAAGAGCAGTCAGGAGCATGGAGAATGTAGCAATATATTTCACTGATGTGTAAATAAGCCTCATTAATTGTGGGCTCTGTGGGTAATTCATGCATCTCATCCTCGCACCTTACCTGAAAAAGTAAAAGGAATGAAGAATAAAAGCAGCTAAGGGACAGGCTGGGAGGAATTGCTGTCCTACAAAAATGAAAAAGGATTTGCTAGATTTTTCTTATAGCCAGTTTCATTTGGCAGCAGGTCAATGGACTATCAATTATGAAAATAACTTAACCTTTCCATGTAAACATCTGTCAATCTCTTTTGAGAACCATGAAATGTTCATAGAATACTTATATAATGTCATACTTCTGGAATAGAAATGACTGCAAATATTCGACATTACTGCTAGTCAAATCGAGCTCATTGTTTTGCGTTTTAAGTATGTAGAATAAAAAAAATGCGGAGAATAGAGGTGATTGGCAAGTCAGACAAAAAGCCATTAATGCCGCTGGTGATCAATAATAATCAGCCAATTAAAAGCAAATACAAGACCGCTGTTTGAAAGCTAATGGAAGTCTGTGTGGCTTTTGAAATAGTCAAGGGAGAAAAGGAAGAATCAAATATCAACTGAGGTACGCCATTCAAGCTTCCTACAAAGATTTTTCCATTTGTTTAGCATTGCAAGAGCTTTATGGTTTCTGTAAAGTATGGGATGCTGTCGATGTACAAGGACTTTTAAATGTCTTATTTCTGTCTTGTAACCGAAGATCTGTGTACTTACCTTTACAGGCTTTTGTAGGGCTCAAACTCAGTGAGTTCCGTGTATGTCCAACTTGACTAGTTATACTGCAGCTCCCCAACAATATACTAACTGTAACGGAGCTGGCTAGTCCGACCGACTACCTCCGCTGTCTTGTGCTTCCTTAGCCTGGGACAACACACTTTCCCCGGTTCCCCAGTCACTCGCCGAGACTCAGTGTAGGGGAAAACCAAACGAAGACTGATTTATTTTAGACACACAGAGCTGGATATATCCAGCAAAACACACATTAACATAAAACAAGATATTGGGACACAAACAACCCCCTTAATCTGCCTCCCAGAGACAACAGGGGCAGTAACGGGATTAACAACACAATAGGTGGGGGAGACTGATTTATACATTGGACTAAAACAATGGCGGCTTCTCCCTGGTGGCAGACCCTGGCTGTCTGCTGGAGATAATCCCCTCAGCCAGTGATGAGAAGATACTGCTGGGGGTAGCCACAGAAGTCTCTACAAACCCAGGGCCCATAGTCAATAGGGAGGAGGCTGGCAGTCAGGCTTCTCCAGTGGCCCCAGTGATGGAGGCCTCCGTCACACTAACCATGTCCAACTGTTTTGTTTTATTAGCATTTATTACATTTACCCATACTTTTCATATGGTGTGTTCTTGTACTTACTGACAGACATTATAACGTGTCTAGTTGTTCACTTCCCACTGTGCACCAATAATACAATTTATATTGTATATATCCACAAGATACTCCTTACAGACTGATAAACGTCTTCATGCGTATATCTTTGTATTTCTTTAATGTGTTCTCTTTTTGAAGAGCCCTTGATTTCACCCTGCATGGTAATCAATGGTGTGTTCTAAAATGTTACAACCTCTTTAAAAAGCTAAATGTTTTCTTGAAGGCAAAAAAGCATTTTACTGATAGGTCATCAGACAGAAATTATAGCTCTGTGGTTTCCTTAAAATGAGCTTCTTAACAATTGAACATTTCATTTGTCAAAGAACGACACAAGTTTTCTAATGGAAATGTAATTGTAGCACCATTTTAAACAGTTGTCACTGTGCAGCATTGCTAATGATGCGCGGGTCAGAGGAAATTTTTTTTTTTTGTCATGCGCTTGGTCAAACATGCCAGTTATAATAAAGAATAAGGTCACTCTATAAAATTAAACACTACAGGGGGAACAGATCAAACTTTTTGCACAGTTTGCTCCTTGTTGAAATCATTTGTGGTAATTTTACACTTAGAAGATATTTAATTAACTTGGAAAAGTGGAACAAGGAGAAGGCAGCAGGCTAGAGGAGACGGAAATTAGTCATTTCTCCAAATGTCGCTTGTAATTTTAGTGAGTGGTGTCATGTCAGGCAGAATGTAGTTGTAGTCTCGTCCTTGGTTGTAGATGGCTAGCATCTAAAAAGTTGATTTCTCTATCCACCAAGTCAACCATGATATGATTATATCAGTACACTGCACTGTTAGATTATAAGGGTCACATTTCTTGTCTTTAAATTGGAAGGAAACTTATTAATGCGTTCAATTAAAACATATATACATGACTCAATGAGGACATTGAGCAAAAGAGTTAGAAAATGAATAAGTCAAATATTATTTGTGAAAAGTATACAGC